>VDFB02047230.1:380474971-380517963 GCA_007258455.2 Sequoia sempervirens
GAATTGAATTTTCTTAATTATATTTGAATTGAATTTCAAGTTAGTTGTCGAAAATGTATAATAGAGGTATAATTTGAATTAAATTTTCTTAATTAAATATTTGAATTGAATTTCAAGTTACTTGTCAAAAAGATTATATCTTGTTCTCAACCCAATGGTTCATGTTGCTTAAGTCATTTAAAAAAAAATATTTATTGTGATCAACATGAATGAACTGAATTATAAAATGGCATTGATTTCCCTAAAATTCTACTAGAGATCAAATGTTTATTGAATATAAGGAAATGTAAGTTGTAAGAGGTCATAAAATAAGAAAACATGTATGTATATTGAATATTTAAAGCAAATGCATACATATATTATGTGTAAACATGTTTAAACCATAAGCAAACACATGTACATAAATGTAAAGGGATTCAATACATATAAACATAACACATATTATAAGCAAAGAGGAAAATGTATGTATATATCATATAAGAAAATATATGTACATATATCATAAAATAAAAATGTAAATTAAAGATCATCTAATGTCAAATACTAAAGATCAAAAAATAAGCAAATGTATGTATATCATATAAGCAAGTGTAAGTTAGAGATCATCAAATATCAAATACTATTTTAAAGATCATCATATAATCAAATAAACATGTGATAAAGTTCATAAATCTATAATGCATGGCCTAATAAGAATGCCTACTCCAAGATGAATGGCCATCTGAATGAGAACAGTCCTGCTCTGATGGATGCTTGCTAAAAAGGACTTAGACCCGTACACCTGCGCATGTATTTGTGTTGGTTGTAGGCATGTAAAGTGCCTTCCAAACTTGGAGATTTTGTCTGATTCAAGGGCTGCATGGAGAAAAGGTGAGGCATGAATTTGGCAATTTTCTTCACTAACTTCTTCTTTCATAGATTTGGTCAAGCTCCCACATGGTTTGGTGGTTTCACTTGGTTTGTTCATTGGACCTAGTCAAGAGCCATTTTCATCCTTTAGAGGGCGCGATTCACCTCTATGAGGTGTTTTCTATCCTTTATTGACACATTATCTTCCTCTAATGGCTCTATTTTCCCCTATTAACTATGGTCAAATACTCCCTCTTCTTTCCTTTGTAAAGAAGGTACAATTTTGTACTAGCCATAGTGGTTTTGATCAACTTCAAAAGTTTGTAAAATAGGGGAGAGGAAATTTGATTTGCCATAGGTAGAAAACAAAATTTTGTACTAACCATTTTTGTAATGGTTTTGATCAACGACAACTATTTGTAAAAGGGGGAATTTGGCAAAAAGGGAGGTCATACAAAGGGGGGTTTGTTTTTCCATTGTTAAAAATTTGTAAAAGAACACTCATTTTGTTCTTTTGCAATGAGTTTCGAAAAAAGGAGAAACATATGGGGTTTGTAAAATTCTCTATCTTTCTTTTAAAATATTTTATTTTCTCAATTTTGTAAATGCAAATTTTATTGGTGTAAATTTGCAATAGAGTGAAATTATATTTTCAAACTCTACTCAATGATGGTGATTTCACGCTAAATATAAAGTGCCTTTTTTTATCATCATTCTTGTATGCAAATATATGCACTAAATTAAAGTTCCAAACAAGGGGGAAATCAAAAATATTAAAAAAAGGGGGCTTGTATAATTTGGGGGGTTCTTAATCTATTGATTTTCTATTGTCTTAAGGAATTAACTTATTTGTAATCATGGGATATGAAACCCATTCTTCTGTAATCAACCCAAAATCGGGAAACCATAAGTCTTGGTGTGAAGGAATCCTGAAACATCTTAGGTTCCATAATCTCATGCCATATTTGTATGGACTTATCCTTGAACAAGGTAAAAAAACTCAGAAGGATAAATGGTTAAATATTCATGATCATATTCATGGATTAATCGATTTACATATTCTAGACGACTCTTTGTATGTCATCATGGATATTGAATGTCCACATGCATTATGGATCAAAATTTGGGAAATATATGCAGACTCCAATGTTTCTACCTTCCCATATTGTCTTGCTATGATCAAAACTCACATCCTGCATCAGGATTCAATACAGAGCATCCAAGTTGACATAGAGGAAATCATCATTCCTCCACCTCCTCCTATTGCTTCATCAGATTTTAGAGTCATGTCTTTGAGAGCTTCCAACACTTCTTTGCAATAGGATATTAGTCTTCCTAGCATTACTAATTGGGATGCATATCTGCCCGACATTTCATGTCTTTTCATAGAGTCTCGCATTGCTGACATTGAAGCACACATTGAGAACATCAATCTTCTTTTTTATGACAACTTCAATAAAGTTGCATTGGCCTTGTCTTCTTCAGATATGATTGCTCTTCCTTCACCTACATCAACTTCTATAGTGATAGTATCAAATTCTTATGGTTCCAGTTATCCCCATACATCTATGGTTCTTGTGGTCCCTATTACAAAATCTTCTATGATACTTGATTCATTCCATCAGTATTCGTCACATGTCAACATTGGCTTGGAGATTCCTGAGCAACATTCGAAGACATGATGGGCACCATCATCATCATTCTTGGATGAGCTTCAACTCTATTCAAGATCATACATACATCTTCTCACATGGGAAGATATCCTACATCTTTAGTTGGTTTCATTTCTTCCCAAGGGAAGGAACATTGTGAAGCATTCTTGGAACTACATCTGCATCCTCTATTCACTATCCAACTTTAATGTAGCAGGACATGTATTATGGGGGGGTCTCATAGACCTTCTATCATTTTCTCTCTTATGGAGGAAATCATATATTGTACTTAGTGAAAGAAGTAGTACTTCTTCATGTGTATAATTTTCATGCATCTTTTCTCTCTTTTGGAGGGTAAAATTTTCCCATAGGGTTTTCTACTTTTCTCCACTTCATGAGAGATTACTTTGTGCATGGGTACCTAACATGGCTAGTGGTTGGGACCCATTTTATCCATGCCCACCTAAGTTATGCTTAAGGGGGGGTGTTAGTTTATACATTAATGCTTGCTTACACATAGGTTGACCTAAGCCTACTTAGGCATTTATTGTTGTATGACTCATTGAAATAGACTAGATATTTTCTAGATATTTTCCTGATATTTTGTCTAGCTCTTAGATATTTCTCCTTTCTAAGGAGACCCTTTACTGTCTAATAATATGAGGTTGAGTTTATGCATTCTATCTCTAATGTGCTTGTCAAATATGTCTGTCTCCTAGTTCTTTCAATACCCAATAGGGAACCGAGGAGATCGACATGTGAATTTTCTCATCATTTATGAAGATGGCGGAGCCCGCGAGTAACTTGGAATAATATTGTTACAATTATTTCAAAATAATATTGTCACATCAGTGATCAAGTGGTGAATTAAATGTTAAATGTGAGTATTTGATGTCATTGTCTTCGTTCTAACTTCTATATTTATTTCACCAACTTGATGTTCTTCATATAATTTATAATATATTTGGCTTTTATTTCTTTCTTCTTTATTCTCAATTTAACTGTGATATTATGGAGTCTTCATGGCATGCCATGCTACCCAAATATTTTTGGGAGACAAAAGGTGACGATGCATACGATAAACGAAAGTTGGTTATGGTTTTCACAATTCCTTGTGTGCAAGTTGAGGATGCTATAAGAATAATTGTGGGTAGGGAATGGCTTCAGAACAACCCTTTTGCTCTATATTCTGAGGTAGCTTTGACTTTCTTGTCTAATTGCATGGAAAATTTTCTTGATAAAGATTTGGTGAAGACATCAGCAATACGTTATTTTCATCCTTTCATTTACTCTATTTCTTCATTGGAGTTTGCACTAGAGCATTACAATTTTGAATGTGGGCTAGCACCTATTGGTGGAATCTTTCAGAAAGTGGAATTGCATTCTTCTACAACACAAGCTCTTGCCCTAGTTAATATGAGATGTAGTCTGCTATGTGATATGAAAAATGAATCATTAAAGAGTTTGTAGTTTTCGAGGAAGGTTTTGGGTGATCTTCTTTTCTTCTCTGTTGTTACTTTGTTAAATTTGATTCACCTTCTACTCAAATAGTGAACACCTAGTTGATGGCCTAAGCTATTTTTATAAATGTTTTTGTAATGAATTATGTGACATGTCATGTGTCTACATTTTATTGTATAGCATGACAGTTCTTGTAATATGCATTTTGTGATTGGTTTTTTGTCACGATTAGTGGATTTTTGGTCAGGTTGGCTATGTAGTATGTACTTCAATCTTTAGCTACTTAAATTAAAATAATTTTCATGGCTCCATTCTTGTAAATCCTTTTTTCTTTGTTCAATATAAAAATGTGTCTTTTAAAACTAATAGTAATTATCAACATATAGTTATGATCATAAGTGAGAGAACTTTATTGTGAATTATTAGTGGACATTGATAATGGTTAACATAAAAAAATCCATTTAATTCTCTCTTTTCAAGGCCTTGAAGTACTCTACCTTTCATTTAATTCAAATTCTTAATCTTTTTGAAGAAAGTGTTGTTGTGGTACTACGGGCGGTGACACAGATTAATGCCATATGAACATCTGAAGTGATTGATTGGATAACTTTATATTGAAAACTACACAATTTACTGTAGACATGATTTCATTAATCTAGTTATCAAGTGAAAAAATATTTTTAATGATTTATTATCGTTTGAGTGGCAATTTTGACAGCTTTCTAGCTTGAGATACAAATTGCATGTAGCCAAACGCCAATCAAATTAAATATTTTAATTGTAGATGTAAGGCTTAAGTTACATGAATTTATTAGGTTGGTTTTTCAGCTTGCGTGAATCATGATTATCATTATATCCAACCTCACATGTGACACGAATCACAAGTAAATAGGGATCAGGCTGGTAGTGGCACTAGTGGCCCATAAATAGGGATAGTGAGCATAACTGAAATCATTTGTTGAAGTCTAAAGGATTTACTATTGAGTGTAATGTTTTGAATTGTCATAAGGGTTTTCATTTTGTAGGGTTAATAAGGATTCAGGAAGAAGATGATGTGGTATTGGGTATGTGCAATATCATCATGAAAAAAATAGGCCTTTAAGTGGCAAAAAATTTAGAAAAATTAGAGTTAGGTAAATTGACATAAAAATTTGAATAAGTTATCTATATTATTTCAAAAATATGTAAGAATAGAATCTGTAGAAAATTGAATGTAGTTTCTAAACTACTAGGTTTATTTAAAAAAAAAAATCTATTTGGTGAAAATTTGAAATTTCAATGTAGTAACTTATTTAAATTTCTAAAAATAAGAAGTAGGTGTTTGTCTTACCACCCTAACCACAATAAAATGATCATATTTTTTTATAAGATTTTATATATAAGTAGAGGACTCATGTCCCATGTGATGCATGTTTTTTGTAAATTTTTTTCAAGTAAATAATTAATTATGAATTTTTTATTACAATTTTAAAAAATATAAAAAACTTGTATGTCCTGACCACCTTAACTTGGTCAAACTTCATAAAATTCAATTTTTATTTTTGTAATCCTATAGTATGTGAAGCATAGAATGTTACACATGTTTTAGATTCAAAAAATGTGATACCATTTGAAAGCTATAGATGTTTTTCAATTAGCCTATCAATAAGGACTTTAGTTGTAATTCAAATAGAAAATGAATAATAATTATTTATTAAATTCAAATTACAAAGCATAATTTATATTGATGGAAAGCTAAGAATCTCCTTTAAAACCCTTTCGCTTTATCAATTTTGGGTAAAAAAAGTCATTAGACACATACCCTAGACATACCCATCATATTGCCACTTTTTGGCCCATCATGATCCTACACATACCCTATTATTGGGTATACTCTAAATTCTCTTATCTCTAGTTATGTAGTTACATAATAGAAAACCAATTTCCTTCAAGTTCAAAATGGGTGGAATTGGAAAGAAGTTGATCTGGTTCACCTAAATTTAGAGGAAGGTTTTGAACCAAGATGATGAGCTCTTATGGAGATAAGTGCTATCCTAGTGCATGGATTATGCATGCAAAAGATGGGAGTAGATTTACTACCCCTCATCTTCTACATGACTCTAGTTCTCAAATGGGGTAAGTACATTTTGTATCTTCACAACCCCCATTTCCCCAGCATGGTTGGCCCAACAAATCCCTTCATTTTTATTTGTAGAGCCGCATTTGTATTATGTTGTCACTAATAGAATCCTAGAATCAATTTGTAATCCATTGTCACGAGCAACAACTTGGAATCAATTGTTTCTATGTAAAGTATCATATGTCATTTATACAAAACAAGAGCTTGCATGCTCTACAACTACTCATCATTAAATAGATATGGAATAATGTAACATTGTAATTCAATTATAATAAAATAAATAGTTGTGTTATTCTTTGTTATTATTGTACAGTAAAGAATTATTTTCTGAGTTCAGTGTCTATGAATCTATTTAGTATTCAAATTAGTTTTTTTTTCTTTAAGAAATTAAGTATTATCTATTTATGAAATATTTGTATGTAGATTTTAAACATAAATCAATACAAATGAAAAAAGAAAGCTACCATTAAATTGGAAAAGAATAATATAAACACTAAAAGTTGTCACTCTTCCTAGGGTTTACCAAATATTGATTTCTAATTTGTCATTGAACTTCTCCCTTGGTTTGCGGTATCATTATTCATTTTATTAAGTCATTTGCAATGTTAAGTTACTGGCCCCTTGGCCTTGATGTCAATCCTAGTGCACTAAAGTTAAAAAAACTTTAAAACACATATTTATTGTTTCTATCATATTACTCAACCGTTCGATGAACATTTGATGGATGGTTGTAGTTGCATTCTGGAATGAAATGCACAAATATCTAGGCTTGCGAACTCAAACCTATGGAATCACACTATAGCTAAATTAGATTTACAAATATCAATGGTTGAGAATTTGTTTTAGAATTTATTTTTAAGTTTCATTACGAAAATTAATTTACTAATTGTGTAGTTCAGTGGCAACACATTGATGTTTCATTCACTTTAATATTTGAAAAAAAACTAATAAGTAAAATTTCTACTTCTAAGTGTTAAGTGATTTTATTTTTAAGTGAGAGGGTCAACACACGAGGAGATTTTAGTTGCTCATTGCAGTGCACTAGGGATATTTTGGGTTCTGCGTCCAACAAAGCCAATCCACGCTTTTCAGTATTAATATTTTCAAGAATCAAAATCCAGGTAAGTGAAAGACATAATTCTTATGACTACCTTTCAACTTTCATTGATTCTTAAAATCTTATTTTGTCAAACTTTGAAGTTTTAGTTTAGGGTTGAGAGACTTAAGAATTAAGAAAAATTAAGGACTAAGAGAGAATTCACAATTTTACATTATATAAGCATGTCTACCACTAGTACCACTAGAGAAAAATTGGATAAAAAATACATTGTGTTGTATTGCTTAAAACCCTAGGTTTCACTGATGAATACCATGATATTATGATCCTTAAATCTATGGTAGGCATACCTCTGAACTTAGATTTTCATATGAGAATAAGGCTTGAAAGAAAATGCAAGTTAATAGTTACAGTGCACCATGGGTAACTAGATTAGGGTGAATGATGTTACATGAGGTTTTCCCTTGCCGAAAATTTATCATGGTCTATACCCAAAATTATGATGATAACAAAAGAGAAATTTTTAATAAAGATAGAGAAGAAGAATTGTTATCCATTAATGTAGAAGAACTTGGAAAAGCATTGGGGTTTACAACCGAATAATTTGGAAACATCCACATTGACCTAGAAAGCTTGCTAGTGATTATGAAGCAAGGATGAAAGGGAGAAAAAATCTTCCATAAATAAAATAGTTTAGGATAACATACAAGCTAGAAAAAAATTAAAAGGTAATCATAAACCTGCTTATGATTTTGATATTTTTAGACTATGGGTTTAGGATACTATTTCCATTCTATCATTTTGCCTCAGACTAGATAGCAATTAGCAAGTGGTTAAAAGCCTCCTTGAAATGGTATATAATATCCATTATGGTGTTCCACATGTCAAATATAACTTTATTGAGCATATTGTAGAATCCATGTGTAAACAATTTTTAATGATTAAAGGAGGTTCCACCAAGACATTTAGGTTCACAACCTACTTGTGCTATTTTTTTCTATTCAAATTCAGTGGAATGTTTCAGACCAACAAGTTTCATATTCAACCCTATAGTAATGTTGAGGAAAATAAAATGGCTCCAATATATGATTGGACCACTAAGATAAGGATGCATGATTCTTTAAGGAACTAAAATAATTTTGTAGACTACTTTTTGGCTCCATTGGATCAAGCAATTACAAATACTCCAATGTGTAGATTGCCTATGTCACATGTAGAAATTTCATTCAACAAGCAAAAGAAATACAATTAGCTGATTGGTACTTTGTGCTAAGATTTTATGGATCAGGAGTAGAGCCATACAAACTTCCAATACATGTGACATAAAGGTTTTTTGCATTGGAATATGTAAGGACGATGCATATTACTAATGGACTACACTTTGTCAATCAATACAAGAGAACCTTATTTCTTTATTTGCCTTTTTCATATGGAAGGTTCAAATTCAAGCGAAAAGCATTTAAGGTGGCTCATGATCTTTTGAATTTTTTTAATTTTGATGCTTCCTTTCATTGGTAGTATGATGCATGTGATACCATTAAATCAATGATTGTGGCCAATAGGAATGTTGCAAGTAGAATTCAACATTAAAGTAAACCCTTGCTTGAATACTTGAGAAACAAGGATTCTTGGGATGATGTCAAAATAGAAATGGAGAAAAGTGCTACTGAGAAAGGTATGCCTTTTGAACAATTATCAGTAGAAATTATGGCATTGCACCGAAAGACAATTAGGACGTACAACAATTTTTATGAAAAAAGTGATAAACCATCTAGTAGAATAAAAATGGCAGATTCTCTAGATAAGGAAGTTATAGATAAAAATTGGTCATGATAAAAAATGATTGCCTTTTGGTCTATGAGGAAGGAGCTAGGTGACCCAAGAGCTCTTGCAGACTTTGGAGATAATGAAGAATACTGTGAGTTTAGCAAATTGTGGAATATAGAGCATCTTAATGATCATGAAGGTCAAGAAACTAGTGATGAATCTAATGATGGTAGGGAAGAATAAAGCTATGTCAATTTCAAACTTGGTTTAAGTGAGGCCACAAAAGAAGCATATACTTCAAGAGCAACCATAGGTGAAAAAATGGGTTATGAAGGTGGTCCTCTAGGGTCCCAAGAACAAGGCCCTTGGATGGTAACAAATCTAGAGAATAGAAAACCAATTCCTAAATCTATCCTTAGAGCTAAAAAAGTAGACGAAGGGCATACAAGTACAACCAAAACAATTCAATTTATTAGAGCTTTAAATCTTTATCCTCATGGTCAGATACAATCACAACTAGGACATGCCCATGGTGGAGAGCCTAGTGCAACTGGCATTGCCACTGGTGGCGATGGTATGAGTAGTAGTACTAGTAGTGATCAACATGTGATACAACAAAAAAGTACACACAAGAGGACAAAAATACAAGATACCACACAAACACTAGGTGATCAATGCATATTTAAGAGTCAAAGGATTTGGACAGGTCCAAGTCACACTACCATTTCCACCATAAAGGAATTATTTCTAGGAAATCCCAATCCCATAGATATTGTGGCTACAACATCATTAGCAACTGCAAGTACTCCTACTCCTTCACCATTCAATCATTCAATTGTTCTTGCATCCCTAGGTTTTGATTACATTGAAGAGTTTAAAAAGAATTCAAAATTGTATAAAAAATAAAAGAAGCAACTAATGGAGAGTGTGTCTGTTGTAACTTTAAAGCCTGCAACAACCACTGTATTACCCACATTTGAAACAAATAAAGAAATCATGGAGTACACAATTTTTGTTCCCACAGTTCAAAATAAGCCAACAAATTAGATGGATCGATCTAAATTCAAGTTAGCAATTTACAATTGGATTTTTCTAGACTCAAAAATACTAAAAAAATTAATGTATCAAAGAATAACAATGAATTGGTGTACAAATCATTGCTAAAATAAGATAGGGAGGAAAAAAGGTTGCAGAGTCAAATAGAAAAGTTACAGGAAGACCTAGAAAATGTGAAAGTAAAGAGGAAACTAGTAGATAATAAGAGCAATGAATTAGAAAAAAAGAATAAAAAAATTTGCCTCTACATCAACAAGCAAAGAGGATAAAAAAAATGAGAGAGAAGTGAATGAATTGAAGCAAAGGTTAGATGAGAGAGAAAAAAATATGATGAGGAAAAATCCTCTTTAGAAAAATTAATACAAAACATTGGGAAAGGAAATGCTCAGTGGGAACAAAAATTGGAGAAAAAGAGAAAAAAGAAACGAAAGATTGGATGTAGAGCTGATGGAAGTAAAAAATGAAATTAACTCTTGTCAAAATAAGTTATCTGCATTTTATAGAGAAACAATGAGGTAGATGAAACAAAAGATCTGGGATGAAATAATGAAGATGATTGATCATTTGTGTGACATTTTTCAATTGATTGATGCTATCAGACTACATTATAATAAGCTCAAAAAATATTTAGTGGACAATAAAATGGTGTTGGCATTAGAGAAATCTGCAAATCAAGTTCAAAAAACAATCTACAAAGCTAGTGATAATGATGTTGTCATCTATCATTCAAAAGTGTTTGAGAATATGTGAAACAAAGTAATATGTGCATCTAGCTGCAAACAAGATAAAGATGTTGGATGGAAAGGTAAGGAATTTCATAGAACTTGGTTTGCCAGAGACTTTTGACACAAATGAGTGATTCATTGGAAAGAATGATTTGAAAAAGAAGATGGAGGGTGCAAGGAAGATCGATTTGGACCAACTTCCTCAGAACCTAGATGTGGTGAACTATTTGGATTCCATCTAACCATTGATAACCTTGACTACAAATTTGACTGAAGAATTCAAGACATGTTCTGATTTCAATCATGAATTGTTAACAAATCTTCAAGTCAAACAACATTAGCTAGAACAAATGAAAATTCCACCACCTAAAAAGTAGAAGTTTCTAGAAAAGGTGATACAGTAATTTGATGTTTGATAATATGAGTTTCCAAGTTCCAACTCAACTTTGTGTAGAGTTGTCTTTGAGAAAGATACATTGCCAATGCCTCTATGTATTCCTTCATGTGAAAATCAATAAAAAAACTCAAATTTAGTAATGTGTTGATGTTCAATTATTTGTATTATTTATTTTATCATTTGAAGAAAAAGTTTGGTTTCAACTACTAGATACACATTAAACAATTTTCAATGTTCATTGTTGTATATGGGTATGTGCAGGATCATCATGGAAAAAACAAGCCCTTAAGTGGCAAAAAATTCAGAAAAATCAAAGTTAGACAACTTGATGTAAAAATTTAAATAAGTTATCTATATTATTTAAAAAATATGTAAGAATAGAATCTGTAGCAAATTGAATGTAGTTTCTAAACTACCGGGTTTATTTAAAAAAAATATATATTTGGTGAAAATTTGAAATTTCAATGCAGTAGTACTTAAATTTCAGGGAAAAAATAAGTAGGTGTATGTCTAACCACCCTAACCACAATAAAATGATAATTATTTTTTATAATATTTTAGATATAAGTAGAGGACTCATGTCCAGATGTGAAGCATATTTTTTTGTAATTTTTTTCCAAGTAAATAATTAATTATGATTTTTTTATTACAACTTTTAAAACATATAAAAACTTGTATGTCTGACCACCTTAACTTGGTCAAAACTTCATGAAATTCAATTTGTTTTTTAATCCTATAGTATGCGAAGCATAGAATGTTACACATGTTTTAGATTCAGAAAATGTGATACTGTTTGAAAGCTATAGATGTTTTTCAATCAGCCTATCAATTAGGACTTTAGTCGTAATTCAAATAGAAAATGAATAATAATTATTTATTAAATTCAAAATAAAGCATAATTTGTATTGGTGGAAAGCTGAGAATCTCCTTTAAAAACCCTTTTTGTTTCATCAATTTTGGGTAAAAGAAAGTCGTCAGCCACATACCCTAGACATACCCATCATATTGCTACTTTTTGGCCCATCATGATCTTGCACATACCCATATGCTACTATTGTTAATATATTAAGCATTGAGTTGAGTGATGAATCATTTAGTACATATTTAAGTTTTAACATAATTAAAATATGAAATTATTAATAATATGTTAATTTAGTCATACGAACCTATGATTCCATCAGAGCATTTTAATTAGTTCTTTGAATTAAGGCAGAGACAAAATCATACATTCAACAAAAATGATTGAAGACCAATAGAAGGATCCTTGATCATTTTATTAATAATTCATGTGAAAAAAATACAAGAGAGAATTTGTTTGAGAATATGCATTTTCTCATTCAAATTTCATCATTACTGTAAAACCATTATGCCTATTACAGACTTTTATACCTAAGAGTCAACACTAACTCTATTTCTTTGTGTTTGAATTACAAAATTCTCTTACATGAGTTCAAGAGCTCTTTCAACCAAAGACCCATGCAATTGGCCTTGAATTCCCTTTTATAAGAAAAAGGGAGAAAACAAGCTTCAGGCCCAGTTACACATTTAGTCACATTTACATTTGTCATACATTTGAATTTCAATTTTAAAAAAACCAAGGTAGTTACATTTGCATTTCCAACTAGGAGGGAGAATTTAATATGAGACAAAAACCATTTCCATATGCTGGTTAGGATTCTCCCACCTTCCAAAAGGCTCCTCTTGTCGGTGCAAAGTAATCTTTTCCATGAGAAAACATTGTAGTCCACATGCTTTGAAAACTTGTAGAAGAAAAGCATAAAGTGAAAGAGAGAATAAACCAAAGTAATTCCACATCTACAATCCTTGTCACCACATTTGAAACTAAGAAAGTGCAATATTTGAACGTTGATATATCCAAGGCCTAATCTATACTCATTCTAGACCATGTATTGCACTTCCCTATTGAACTTTGTTATTGCAAACAACCAACCAAAATTGATGTCACCCAATCCCACTTGCAGCAATTTACATGTCCAATATGTAAATATAGTTGGACTTTCATAATTATGCAAAATCCTATGTAGGCTAGTCAAATCCCATGATATCATCTACCTTCTTCTTGTATGGGATATACTTAACTGCCACCTGATTTTCCTCATAAAAATCTTCAAGGAAATGCCTTGTATGCATAAACCTATCCATACTAGTCCTCAACATAACCAAATCCATTTCATCACATATTTTTTTGGCCTGGGAAGTTATTGCTTGAGCTGCCTAGTCTTTCCATTCTTGCAGGGACTTAATTTCACCCTTCTCATTTAGAATTTTTGTAAGAAGACCAAAATTCCAATCATGGAACTTCTTAACCAATTTTCTAATCTTCACCTCTAAAGAATCAATGATAGTCAACCCTTGAGAACAAGTTATATCTATTAAAAATCTTAGGGTTAGAAGTATCTTTGGAGGCTTATCTGCATCATGAGAGGATGCAATAGCCATATCCCTTTTTAAGATATCCATCCAACCTACTTCACCAAAGCAACAATTTGTCCAACGTCCACGTCCGTCCTACCAGAACAATGGCATTTCATACCCTTGTCCTGTCGCTCAAGCACTCTGGGTCACAATCTTCACAGATGCCCAACAACACCATCCTCCCATCCACGTCCCACTGGCATCCCCACCCGTCCGTCCGTCCGAAAACCAGAATCAAAATGAGTATTAAAGATGAGGTACTCAGGGTCGTAATGCTTGGAATTGTTGTTTCCATAGAGCCATTTGAGTTTTCATTTGAGCCATCTTTTGTTGGCTCAAGTTGTACTCAATAACCACCTCATTATATTTGGTTCTAAAACTATCCCTTCCCTCCACTAATGACTTAACTTTGGCTTTGGTGAATTGTACCACATTAACATTCATGGTTGCTTCCTCCGAGGTAGATGTATTTGAAACTCATTTTATGATTAAGCCTACCCAATCTCTGGGTAGGTTTGCAACTCTAAATATTTTAGTGGTTGGGACTAACCAAATTTGCGAGTGTCCCGACCGCTAACTAAAACTTGACCCTTTGGGTATGTGTAGGGATCACCATGGAAAAAAACAAGCCTTAAGTGGCAAAAAATTAAAAAATCAGAAGTTAGGCGCAACTTTGATGTAAAAATTAGAATAAGTTATCTATATAATTCCTCTGCAAATTATAAGAATATAACCTGACAAAATTAAATTTAGTTTCTTAAACTACTAGGTTTATTTTTATTTTTAAATCATTTGGTGAAAATCTTTGAATTTCAATGCAAAATTTCAAACTGCGGAAAATAAGAAAGGTGGTCTCCATCAATCTCCAACCACAATAAAATGATAATATTTTTATAAGATTCTTTAGATATAAGTGAGGCATCTTCATGTCCGATGTGATGCATATTTTTGTAATTTTTTTCCAGCAAAATAATTAATTTTATGAATTTTTATTAAAATTTCAAAAAATATAAAACTCATATGTCCTAATTCTCAATCTAAATCCTTGGTCAAAACCATAAAATTCAATTTTTTAATTTTTAATCCCATAGTTTCATGGAGCATAGAATGTGAATAATAATGTTCGACATTCAAAAAATGTGATAATCGTTGGAAGCTATAGATGTTTCTTCAATCAGCCTATCAATCAGGACTTTAGTCATACTCCAATGAAAATGAATAATAATTATTTACTAAATTCAAAGTAAAGCATAATTTATATTGGTGGAAAGCTAAGAATCTCCTTTAAAAACCATTTTCATTTCAACAATTTTGGGTTAAAAAAAGTTGTCAACCACATGGGCCATCATATCAGTTACATATTGCCACTTTTTGGCCCATCATGATCCTACACATACCCCCTTGTAAAGCCAATGTGAGTTCTTCACTGTTAAAAATGGGGACATCTTGTATTCTCACAATGTCAAAAGCAATTGTTGATGCCAGGTCCCATTCTGGGAGTAATAACACTCCACTCTTTCTCACCAATGCCCTACCCTCTTCTACATAAATGTTCGAATACTTGGCCCTCATTTCATCTTGGACCTCAGCTTCAATAACCTCTTGGGGATTCTCAAAGCTCTCACTTCTCCTTTTTTGCACCAATGTTGCATACTCATCCTTCATTGCTCTCCATAGATATTCCTTGAAAACTTGTGTCTTGAAAAATTGATCATCTTTTATAAAGCTTTCACAGGCTTCAAATTTGACATCCTCAAAGTAATTTATTCCACTTAGGTCATTTTTTCTCAACCTAATGTTCAAAGTTTGTGATATTATTTCCCGTTGAGGAGATGACATCCCCTGCATTATTTCCTCATTAGTTGTAGCAATTTCATCATCTGACTCCTCTGCAGGATAGTCAACCAGACCAAAATACTCAACCTTTTGCTTCTTTATTGATGGGTATGGCTCCCTCAAAGGGGATGATTCTCTAATTGGAGAATCCAATTCAATTAAATTTCAGGGGTAGAAGAATGTTGCAATGACAATCGAGGTAGTTGCTACTATTGTGAATGCACTTTTGACTCCCCAGATTGTGCAGGAGAAGCAATTGTTTGTTGCTTCCTTATTGTTCCTTTCCTCCTTGAATATATGTGCACCTTCTTGGAAGGATGCACAATTGAATCTCCCTCCATCATAGGGGCCTTTCCCTTGCACAACTTTTATCTCCTTTAATCTTGCCACTACTTTGTCAAAATTCTATATCATAGCTTCAATATTTAAAATTGGGTTACTTTAATATCTAAAAAAGTTGTAAAATCAGGCTCCTTAATCTTAATTTCTCTTTCCAAGTTCAAAAAACCAACCACTTCTTCATTCTTTAAATTTGTACATCAGGATCAAAATTATTTCTAATGAGGTCATTAGGCATAGCGTGGGTGTGAACATACCGACCTCCCCTATTTCTCTTTATTAACCAAACTATGAATCCCTTAGGCTCATATGTCATGTGTGCCCAAATCTTCATATTGTAGTGAGTGAGATAGTGTTCCACAATATTTCTCCATCCATGTGTAATCATTACAAAATCAATGAACACAGTGTCTATAGGGAAGAAAGTTCCCTTTCACTTCTCATCCAGGAAGAAATCATTTACATTCCCTAGTTGCCACATCACCTCCAAAAACCCAATCCTCAGAGGAACTTCCATGGGGAGTATGTGGGGTGTCAATTGTGTGCTAAATACCCTTAGAACTTTACAATTGTTATAAGGTATTACATCCCCCTAGTTGTGAGAAATATTCAAATTAGGCCTCTTTTTAGCTGGCCTCAAAAAATCATGTAACTCCTTGGGGATCCTAGGTACAACCCTTTTAAGTTCCATCTCCTTACCAAAATAGTCTAGACATTTGAAAAGAAACATATGCATAAAGAGTGAAAACCACCAAAATATGACACCAAGTTTCCCACCCTTCAAGGCCACCAATCCTTTGTGAATTTTCTCCAGCTATATAGGTGGAAAAATCATATAAGGTATTTATGTTAAGGTGTTGGATACTCGTAGCCATGTACATATGGGCCATTGGCATGCTAGAACCAGGATCAAACCCTAGAATTTGGAAAAGGGAGTAAAAGGTCTTCTAAAAATATGGCTAGAAATACTTAATAGGAAGGGGCTCAACATAAGAGGGTCCCAAAGTAATCGTTCTTTTGTAGATTCCCTTCCCTAATGATATTAGAAAATTGGTCAACACCAACACCCTGAAGTTGTGTTTTACCCTTTTGTATTCCTCCCTCAACATCTGCTCATCAATCTTAACCATTCCACTACTTCAAGTGTTCAAATTGAACACATATGCAACTTCTTTCTTATTAACCCATACCATATTCTATCCATCATGAGCTCTAACAACCCTAACTAGAGGGTCATAGCTCGTAGCAATTGCTTTGAGAAGATCGACATCTATGAACATGTTGGGTACAACTAGTTTACCCATTTCCAACCTCCAGGGGTTTTAGAAAGCGATACCAACATTCCTATTTCCAAACCATCCCTAGAAAAGACTCCATTTGAAGTATGGTAGGGAAGCAATTTTAATTGTACAATAATAATCAGTGATTCCAAATTTAGTTCGAGGGTCAAAGTACATACATTTTCCCTTTGATTTCTCAGAGGTTGAAGATACCAATTGTTTGGATGTCCTATGACAAAGGTCTCACAACAGGCTTTGAATCAAAAGATTGGTCTTTTGATGCATATGCTTTGAATTTGGGTGCCATACTAACAAATTTTATGGAGACTAGGGTTTACTCCTTAGAAAATTGCAATCTTACAACTAGGGTATGTGTTGATGCAAGGTAATGACAAGACTAAGTAGGATAATCATTCGAATTGAACATCAAACCTTAAAAGAAATGCAACAGAACTAGAAACCTTAATGAAAAAATGATAGAACTGACAAAAAAAAAATTTAAACAACTAAGATGCAGGATAGAAATTTTACTTACTAGTTTTGCAGACGCTTGAAAACCCTAATTCTTGTCGTCGAACGAGAAAATTTTAGCGAGAACTCCTTAGATGTGTTAAATGGTTTAACAATTTGTTGCCAACACAATTATACTTTAAAGCAAGTTTTATGGATTTAAAAAATACTAATTGGAAATTTGGTAGGTTTTTTAATATCCGCCATTATGGTTCGCTTGTGTGAAATAGAATGACTGATACAGCTCATTTATCCTCAATCTTGAACTTTGAATTTTAACCTTCGATCTCACAGTGAGATGGCCCAACAGATGGCTTAGATTCAGTCAAATAAGTTTGAAAATATAAATACAAACAACTGTCGCCATTGACCAACTGAAAAATGCCATGTGGATTTATCTCCATGTCACTTCCTGAGCTCCACCATCTCCACAAGCATTGAAACTATCTATGTGTCAACCTCCCTGCTTCCCCTCTTGGTTTAAAGAGTGTGAATCTTATGGCAGCAAGAGGTGGGAACAACTGGGATTTGTTTGTTAGAAACCATAGTAATTGTTGATTTAAACACCTTTAGTCATCAATTCCTTTGAGAAATGGTAGGACCCACTAAAAGGGTGGCTAGGTGTCGCTTGCCTTCTATGTTTCCAACTCCTTAATTTAATTATTTTAATCCCATGTGATGGAGGGAAACTAATAGAAAGCAATGAATCCAACCTTCCAAGCATAACAAAGGATTTTAATAAGCATGTGTACTTATAGCATGACTTAAAAGGGGTTGTCTTCCTAGGTTTATATATTAATGATATTGAGAAAATATTAAAACCCAAACTTAGGGAAATAACATGAATTTAAGAATGTTATAACCCGCATAAGACAAGACAAGATTTATAAGGATTCTAGAGGAGTAGCAACCAGGAACACTAGGCTCAAGGGGACAATGAGTAAACGGACACAAAGGCATAAGATATGACTTAAGGGACTGAGAACAAGTAAAAATCAGTCAACTTTGAATTAGATTATTAGAATATAGGTGAAAAGAAAAGACACTTAGGGTTTTTGAGAGGATTTAGAACACACTGTGCATAAACCCTAGAACATAAGAACAACTAGAAACCTAAGCCTTATGACACATTCCAAATCAATAGAACACCCAAATTAGAAAGACAACCAAATTTAAGCATCTTTTGGGATGCCTACTTTAAGCTATTTGATAGCACATATAGGAAATGTTATAATTTTTCTCTATAATAACAAACAATGACTCAAATACTTAAGTGTATTTCTTTAATTTGGAATATAATATTGACCTATCTCGCTCTCAATTATTGTATTCACTATCTTCTAAGTCAAAATAATCAATGGTTATTTATAAGTTATGGATGTTGAATTGTTAGCTTTTGTTCAAGGAATGGATTAATATTCCTTTCAGTTATTTATCAAAGATTGTGTGAATGGAAATGTAACAGGGATTTATAAGTAGTGGGATAAGTGTTCTTTAAAAATGATGGAGAATCACATATCAAATTCAATACCATGGAATATAATATAAAAAATCATCAACTATAGTTTGGAATATGATTCATTAGGTTCAATATAAAATAAAATATCATGAAGTGCAATGATTCACAATTTCATGGAATAAAATATAAAATATCATCAACTACAAGTTGGAAAATGATTCATGAAGTGTAGTATAAATACCTAAAAGTTGATAATTCACTTCCATTTCCCAAATGGAGTTAGGGTCCTAAAATTGAAGTTCAACTTGAGATAAAGAAAAAGAGTCATCTTGATTCTAAGTATGGTCTTCATTTTCTTCGACATGTGTCTCAAATTCAACATTCATTGTCTCACTATCATTTGTCCCATTGCCACTGTCATTGCCACTAGTACCAATGTTTGGAATTGGAGTGTTGCATAACCCTCTTCTTTCACATACAAACCTCCATATTGTGAGTTCCCTTTCAAAATGAATTGTTTTGACATTATACACAGTTCCTTTCATCCTCAAGCAATTTTCCAAATTCTTGTCTAGTTTGTTTCTTAACTTCAATTTCAAAAATTCCAATGAACTAAATACTCTCTCATCCTCCACCAACCCCAATATCATTTTTTGACATAAATCAACAAGTTTGAAATATTTTGATATCATACCACACAATATTTCACTCTGACCTAAATTTTTTCCAAGCCTTTGTTATTGATTTATGATTAATATGGATTAGAAGAAACTGTTATAGAGAGACTCACTATCTTAAAGCAACAAGAAAATCCACCATTGCAACTTTTTGCCATCCCCAAGCTTTAGCTCACTTCCTCAAGCAACTTTAAGCACATTGAAAATGTAGACACCTTCTGCTCACTATATCTAGAGTCATAGGCACTAAGGCTCACATTCAAATCACCACACTTGATCATATTCACATCACTCACACTTTCCACACACATTTATAACAACTCACTTTGCATATTTACCATTAGCTACCTAAACAATCTCAATTAGGTTAGCCTTAATGAAATGTATGCACCTCAAATGTGCATCACCAAGATAGGTTGACATCAAACACTTCCACAGTGGAAAGAAGTAAAGGAAGACCATGCTAAGGGTTAAATAAGACCCAAATCTATATCACCATGCTAGTGAACACATCCACAATCCACTAGGTGCCTCCAAAAATATCACTAGCATGCCAGGTCATCCAAACATAAACTAACACTACAAGAAACTATATACATGCTTCTCTAGGTCCCAAAAAAAACTTGTGGACCATACAACACTTCATAGCATCCACACAACATCCAAGAATATTCCATCACCATCAAAATATTTTGCAACACTATTGCAGCCACTTGAAACAAAGATTACTTTCATCTTACGCATCAGGATGCACTATCAATGACTCCAACATAAGAACTAAACTTGTAGAGCAACTCAAAACTAGAAAATTAGAGGGAAGATAAAAAAAATAATATAAGCATGTTCCCAAATTTGCAAGACAAGAAACCTCACTACAGAGAAATGTGGAACATTCTCATTTTCCCCATAAAACCTTATATACAAACAACAAACTACTTGTAATATAGGAGGATTCACTACTTGCAAGTTCTCCTTATTTAGAGAGCCTCATGGGGCAAACTTCCATAAACTACCTCAATGGAACAACACGAAAGTTTTAGAATAAGAAAGAGAAAGTCATAGAGATTTTTTGGACAAACTGACAAGCTCTCAACCATAGGACATCAGCACAGAATACAAATGATAGCACGACACACTGGCATCCTAGAGGTGCGTTGGAATCTCATATAGACCAAAAAGTGAATTTATCTCAAAAAGTGCTTAAATGACCACTTCTACTCTAAATGATAAAAATAATAGAATACAGTAAAATAATAGAAAGTGATAGAACTGAGAAAAATTAAAGAGTAAATGATAAAGATAAGGAGAAGAAAGGAAAGAAATACTTACAACCACACAAATGTTGAAGCCTCCAACAAACGAATGTCTTCAAAACCTACATCTGTAAGATTTGGAGAGAATATTGGGGTTGTATAGGGGTTTGCCTTAGTCAAACCCCCATTTTGGTGTTTCGACCTCCATGGACAATCAATAAGATAGAGAGAAAGAGTGTAATGAACAAAGCAAGTGGTGAAAGTAAAACCCACTCAGAAGTAGAACCCACACTACCAAATAAGCGTGTGATAGAAGAAAACCCCGCTCAAGGAGGAGAACTCGTATCACAAAAGAGGTGATAAAAGAAAACCTCACTCGAGGAGGAGAATTCGTATCACCAAGTAAATGTGCAATAGAGAAGGTATATGGAATCCAAGATGCTCGCAATCATGAAATTTTAGTTACAAGAGCTAAGAAGGCTGCAAAGAGTGTTGCTAAGAGAGCTTGAAGCTTCTACAAAAAATTGTATGAAGTTGTGTAATTAAGTGAGATGATTAGAGAGGAGTGTTGGCCAATGCTAATGCTAAAATGAAGCTAGAAGTAGAAGAAGTTAGAAGATGGAAATAGAGTGAAAATAGTGCTTTTAAGAAGCAAAAGGAAGCTTCTCGAGCGGTTACAGAGAATCCTGAGCTATTTCCACCGACAAACTTAGCTGACAAGTGGAAAAAATGCTTAGAAATGGTCTTCTGAGCATTGACACATTGCAAGATGCTAGCGCAGTGTGCAGACATTTGTACGACATGCTAGTGTCCATACACATTCACGCTATAAAACAACATGAACGAGTAAAGCACAAAATCCAATGAAAAGTTAACACACAAGGGTGGCTACTCAAAAAGGGGTGTTGGAGCATTCTGAGAGGGAAAGAGGTTGTTGCAAGAGCTAAAATGAGCCTACTCAAGATGCTAAGGGAGCAAACACTGAAGCAGATGCAAGAATGTAAGCAAAATTGCAAGGTGCAATTTTACGCCTATACACTATCAAACATAACTTTCACTATAGAATGATTTAAAACTTGAAACTCTATATATATAACCTTAGAACACCTTTGACCATCATATCCAAGTTGCATAACCATATCAATCATGAAGAAATGGAGAGCACAAAACTAAACACACCATTGTCACACTACACACTCTTATATTCAAAAGTGAACTTACTACAACTGCAAAACTTATCCATCACAAACATAAAATACATCAATGAAAACACTAATTAAAACACCACAACACCTTCTTATCAAACCACAACACATCCATACTAGCACTAGTATTGAAAGCACTAATGACAATACCACCAACTCCAACACTAGCAATCTCCAACAATCTCCATACTTTTGACATCAATGACAACATCAACAATATAATTGAAACAATCTCCCCCTTTGTCATTGATGGTGACACCAAATCTAAAAAACCATCAACAAAAAAAACAACTTTGCATTAAGCAACACTCACCCTTATTGGGGTACACTTTATTCTCTCCCTTTACCTTTGTTCTTCAGACACCATTCTCTCTATAATCTTTCCCCCTATCTAAGGATTTCCTCAACCCTTACTCTCCCCCTGTGTTTTTCAAATCATAATATCCTCCTTTGACTTTAATTATTTTCTTATGGTTTTCAAACTTAACTCTCTCTCGCTTTGACATCAATGGTAGAAGGAAAAAAATTTCCTTTGAAACATCACCTACATAGAATTTTTCTTTTCTTCTCTCTTTGAAATTTGAATACATCACTTTGACACTACTTGCAATACCAACAGGAAATTAATCTCTCTCCACTACTCTACTATAGTACATTTTGCACTACTTATTCTTCACTATTCCCTACAATGCTTGTTCTTTTATGTACACTCCCCTTAGGGACACGAGATATGTTCCACTTGAGTGGATTGATCAAAATCACTACTACCTAATCCCATTGAGAGGTAGCCTTCAACATTAGTCCAAGACCAAGAATGTATCTTGAATGTTCACCTAGATAGATGGACCACTTATGCATCTAGTTGAAAGGAGGGACAATAACCCCTAACTTCTTTAGAGATACTCAAATGTATATTTAGGAAGAGACTTGGTTAAAATATCTATAACTTGATCCTTTGGAGGCACATACTCTAGCTTCACCTCATTATTTGCAACTTTTTCTCTTAGAATGTGATAACATATAGAGATATGTTTTGTTCTTGAATGCATTATCGAGTTCTTTGAAATATTGATCTAGCACTTGTATTATCACACAAGATAGTTTGAATAGGTTCATCATATGACACTCTGATATTCTTCAATGTCTTCTTCATCCATAACACCTATGTACATCATGATGTTGTTGCAATATACACTAATTCTGTAGTAGATAACAACATTGAATCCTGCTTCTTACTCAACCAAGAAACAAATTTATTTTCATGAAAGAAATCACATCCACTTGTACTTCTTCTATCATCTATACAACCTAACCAAGCTTCATGTGTATATGAACTCAAGGAGAAATCAGTATCCCTAGGATACCATAAACCAAAGTATGGAGTTCCCTTCAAGTATCTAAATATCCTCTTTACTACTGCAACATGCAATTTTCTAGAATCTTCTTGAAATCTTGCCACAAGACATACTACATGCATGATATATAGTCTATTAGTAGTTAGGTATAGAAATCCACCAATTATTGATCTATAATTTCTCTAAACAGCCTTAGGAGATTCATCATTCTTGTTCAATTTACAACCACTAATCATAGAAGTACACATCAAATTAAAATACTCCATCCCAAACTTCTTCGACATTTCCTTGACATATTTTGACTGTGAAATGAAAATACCTTTTTCTAATTGACTAATTTGTAATCCAAGAAATAAATTCATCTCCCCACACATTAATACCTCAAAAGTTTTCTACATCTCCTCAGAAAACTTCTTGCGCATGCCTTCATTTCCTCTGAAGATAATGTCATCCACATACAATACCACAATCAAGACTTTTTCTCCTTCAACCTTCAAGTAAGGGTTTCTATTTACAGTACCTTTTCTACATACTTTTTGCAACAAGTAATTGCATACCAAGCTATGGGAGCTTTTTTGAATGCATACAAGGCCTTCTTCAATATGTATACCATATCAACATCATCTGATAACTTATAAGCTTTCGATTGTTCAATGTAAACCTCTTCTTCTAACTCACTATTTAAGAGTGTAGACTTCACATCCATCTGATATAACTTGAAGTCCTTATGTTCTGCAAAGGAAAAAAACATTCCAATGGATTTCATCCTTGCCACCAGGGAAAAATTCTCTTCAAAATCTATTCCTTCAACTTGTGAGTAGTCCTTACACACAAGTCTAGCCTTATTTCTGATAACTTTTCCATCGTCATTCAATTTTTTCTTGAAAATCAATTTAGTTCCTATCACATTCTTGTTTGTATGTCCTAGGACCATTTTCCCTTGGTTTTATTCTTCTCAATATGTTCCAACTCTTCTTTCATATCCTTATGTTCCAACTCTTCTTTCATATCCTTGAACCAATTCTCATATTTGCATGTCTCAATCACTATTTTAGGTTTTACGTCTAAAAGTAAACAAAGATTTACTTATTGTTCTATCATAACAACCTTTTTCCTTATCAACACACCTTTGATCTTATCTCCAATGATCTAATCATTAGAAATATTCTTCTGCACATACCTAGGATTCTTAGGGATCTTTTTCGGAGCTTCTTCCTCTTCAACTACCATCTCTTTTTCTTTCTCTTCTTTTTCTTCTTCACTGCAAGGGGATTCATTAGATTCATATCCTTCTATCAATACAAAACTTTGTGTGATTCTTCATCCATTTTGACACTTGTACTTTCAACAATATTTTCCAACCTTTTATTATAGCATTGGTAAGCTTTTCTTCTTGTAGAGTATTCAAGGAATATTCATTCATCAAATCTTGCATCAATATTTTATAAGTTTTCTTCATCTATTTTGATATAACATTTACTTCCAAACACTTTAAAATATTTCATAGTAAGATCTTTTCAATACCATAACTCATAGGGAGTCCTTAAATTGTTCACTCTTGTTTGACCTATGTTAAGAATGTAGATTGTCATATGAATTTATTTGATCTCCAATAGAAATCCGGTAGAATTTTTTCCTTCATTATAGTCCTTGTTGCATCTTGAACTTTTCTATTCTTCCTCTCCACAAATCCATTTTGCTGAGGAGTTCTAGGGGCTGAAAAATGCCTCTTAATTTCATGATCTTCATAAAAATTGTTAAATTCATTGGAAGTGAACTCACCACCTCTATCAAACCTTAAGCACTTGATTTTTACATTCATTCCATTCTCAACCATAGAATTAAATGCATTAAATGAATCTAGAGCTTCTAATTTTTGTTTAAGAAATATCACCCAAGTAACACTAGAATAATCATCAATCAACAACATAAAATACATGTCACCTTGAGAGTTTCTTATTCTGGTAGGTCCACATACGTTTGTATGCACCAACTTCAAAGGATGTGTGGTAGAATATTCCTTAGCCTTGAACCTCTTCTTTGTTTACTTTCTAAATTGCCATTCCTTGCACATTGCATTTATAGGATTTGTAATCCTTGGAAGATCTCTCACAACATGAGTAGAACTAATCTTTGCTAGGTTGCCATAATTGATATGACCCATTATTCTATGCCATAGCCAACTTTCATTGATTTTAGATATAAAGCATTTAGCATCACAAATTTTGAGCTAATAAATGTTACCTTATGTCTTTATCCCTACAACAACTAAAGTTTTGGATCTTCCATTTATGATTTCACAACCATCATCTTGAAACATAAGATTGTATCCCCTATTACACATCTATCCTACATGAAGAATATTATGCTAGAGACGCTCGACATAAAGAACATCATCTTTTTTATGCTTACTATCAAAACTAATTGAAAATTTTCCATAGATCTTAGCAAATGTATCATCACCAAACTTAACAAAACCAATATCATATTTTTTAAGTTTAACAAACTTACTCTTATCACCGAAAAATGATTTAAGCATCCACTATCAATTATCTAGTAATTTATCTCTTCTCTTGAATGAAAATCAATCACCATAATTCCTTCAATGTTGTGACCTATTACCAGAGCACTTTCCTTCACACATCTTTTACAATTAGTAGAATTAGTTCTAATGTTTAGAGACATGAACAAGCATTCATCATTTCTATCATTAGGATAGTCTAAATCTCTACTCATTAGATACACAATTGTGTTTTTCAACATAATAACTCTTCTTGACAAATTTTCCTTTATGAGGGTATGTGTAGGATCATGATGGACCAAAAAGTGGCGATATGATGGGTATGCATAGGGTATGTGGCTGATGACTTTTTTTACCCAAAATTGATGAAACAAAAAGGGTTTTTAAAGGAGATTCTCAACTTTCAACCAATATAAATTATGCTTTACTTTGAATTTAATAAATAATTATTATTCATTTTCTATTTAAATTACAACTAACGTCCTGATTGATAGGCTGATTGAAAAATATCTATAGCTTTCAAATGGTATCACATTTTTTGAATCTGAAATATGTATCACATTCTATGCTTTGCATACTATAGGATTAAAAAAATTCAAATTTCATGAAGATTTGACCAAGTTAAGGTGGTCAGACATACGAGCTTTAATATTTTAAAAAGTTGTAATAAAAATTTCATAATTAACTATTTACTTTGAAAAAAATTACAAAACAAATATGCATCACATTGGGACATGAGTCCTATACTTATATCTAAATTATTATAAAAAAAATATTATCATTTTATTGTGGTTAGGGTGGTCAGATAGACACCTACTTCTTATTTTTTCCCTGAAATTGAAAAACTACTACATTGAAATTTTAAATTTTCACCAAATAGATTTAAAAATAAATAAATAAACCTAGTATTTTAGAAACTACATTCAATTTGCTACAAATTTTATTCTTAAATATTTATGAAATAATATAGATAACTTATTCAAATTTTTACTTCAAGTTGCCTAACTCTAACTTTTCTAAATTTTTCGCCACTTAAGGGCATGTTTTTTCCATGATGATCCTGCACATACCCATGATCCTTAGGTTTGTCATTTGAAACTTTGATTGGAATTTGAGAAGCATAATGACCTATCTTTCCACAATTGAAACACTTAAAGGGTAACTTACCTCTATATTGTCACTACACTTTTTTAGTCTCCTTAAAAATATTTCTTCCACCTCATCAAGGTCATTTGGATATGATTCATCATTCTTCTCTACCTTGTAGACTTCAAAGTAGTTTCTTTCTTTGTAGTACCTTGACCAAATTCTCTTAATTCATAAAAATTAAAGCACCAAACATCTGATGTCTAGAATAATTATCCAAATTCTAAGCTTCCTCAATAGCAAAAGCTTTAGAACTATAAGCTTTAGGAAGAGTTCTTAGTACCTTTTTGACAACTTCACTTTCTTCTAGCTTATGACCAAGACAATTGATGACATTGAAAACTTCATCCACTCTGAGCATATAGGCAGTAATATCTTCATATTTAGACATCCTTAGGGTTTCAAAATTGGCTTTGTAATTTAACATATATGCTTGCTTGACCTTTTCATCTCCTTCATAAATACTCTCCAACTTTTTCCAGATCTATTTTGTAGTTTTTTAGACTCACCACCTTTCCAAGTTTTGAATTAGAAAGACCACTTAGAATAGCATTTTTTCTTCTTTTCCATTTTTTTCATAATCCTTGATCATCATGAGTTGTTGGACCATTAGCGAGAATATTATATCCTCTTTCAATTGAATTTTAGAGACCAAATTTTTAAGAGAGACTAGAAAGGACTCCATATTGGCTTATCAATAAGAATAATTCATTCCATCAACCATAGGATATTCGACACCTTTCCTATGTGCCATCTAGACCTACCTTCAGTAATTAATATTTATCCAAGGAACCACAACTCTAATACCATTTGTTAGATGCACATGGCAACTGAGAGGGTGGTGAATCAGTTGTACACTAAAAAATTCAATCCCACATTAACTTTCAAACCATTATCAAACTTTAAACCCTCATTAAGCATTAGTAGAATGTAAGTTACATGTGAAACAACAATGCAAACACAACCATACACAAGAGAATACCAAATTTACATGGAAAACCCTAAGTTGGGTAAAACCATGGTGAAGATTAGCTCACATACATATATGAATAACAACACTAAATACAATTAGGCTCATTACCTAGAAAAGAAGAAAGGATCACTACTAAGAAGAAAGAAGATTAGAATAAACTATTACAAAGAGATTCACTATCTCAAAGCAATAGGAAAATCCACCACTGCAACTATGCACCATCAACAACCTTCGATCCATTGCCTCCAACAACTTTAAGAACACTGAAAATGTACACACCTTTTGCTCACTACATTTAGAGTCATATGCATTAAGGCTCACACTCAGATCACCACACTTGATCACCTTCGCAACACTCACACTTTCCACACACATTTACAACTCACTTTATATTTATACCATTTGTGACCTAAACGATCTTAATTAGCTTAGCGTTAATGAAACGTATGCACCTCAAAGGTGCATCACCAAGATAGGTCAGCACCAAACACTTCCACAATGGAAATAAGTGAAGACAAACCATGCCAAGGGTTAACTAGGACCCAAATCTAAATCATCACGTTGCTCAACATAGCCACAATCCATGAGGCACCTTTGCAAATAGCGCTAGCATGTCAGTAGGCCAAACTTGAACTAACTCCACAAGCGACCACATACACATTTCTCCAAGTTTGAAAACAACATGAAAACCACACAACACTTCAACAATCCACAAAACATCCCAAAATATTCAATCATCATCAGAATTATGTCATAGAAAAATGGCCCCATATCATTTTCATGGCGTTTTAGGTCTTGTTTCATGGTGTTTGGTCTATTTTTCTTTGATTTTATGTTGTAACATGGCTTGAACATGCATATTTAGGTACTAAAATTCAAATAACGACATCTTGTGAAGGTGTTGTGAAGTGTTTTAAGACATACATGTCTACATTCTTCTAGACTCTATTCATTACAATTCACCTAAAAATCACCTTTTCATTACTAATCAAGTCCTATTTTGAAGTGTTGTAAAGTCTTGTAACAAGAGTTCACACTTTTCTAGGCATAATTGCACCATTTATCCCTTTCTTACGCTTTATTTGGTCCCTTTATGCCCTCATATACTTTGATTAAGTGTATTTTTGAATGTTAGCCCAAAAAGCAACATTTAATACAAGACAATTCCCGACACCCATTTTCAAGTCCTAGGTGGGACCCATTCACCATGGGTGGTGAATGAGTCCACCTTGGCTCCAAATTCAATTTTTTAAAAAATTTTCTTTTAGGTTTTTATTCAAAAACACTTGATGTCAGCCTGTGATGAGGTATAAATGGGTAACTAAGGAAAAATGTTGTATAAATAAGGGATTTTCACCTCATTTTAGATCTATTAGGGCTGTAAAAATCTGATGATTTCACATGTTGATTTCACTCATAAGCTTCCAAATTTGGTCCTACCATTGCGTATTTCACCCATATCTTGCCATATTGCCTCATGCAATCCATTGCATCATGCATTTTTTTACATTCTAGTTCCTATTGGCATGAGAATACCATTGTCTCCCCAACCCATTGTGCATTTTCTGCTAACATAAGTCTGTGTTGCCTTTCGGTAAGACTCATTTGATGTCACAACAATCTAAATTTTCTTGCAGGCACCATTCGAGAGGAGTTCTTCATGGTCTCGGCAATAGAGGTTGATTCACATTTCGGCAAGAGTTTGGTTGTTTATATAATGTTTCACCAAGTGCTTTATGTCTCGGTGACAAGCTTGAATGAGGCTACATCAGCAAGAGCTGGGTGGTATCGACAAAGGGTCTTGGCTTTGGTATTATGTCATAGCGAGCTCACCAGGTCTTGCATATAGTGTTTTATGAATGGATTTTGGTGAAGGGTTGGCATTCTCTCGGTGATCATGTGTGCTCGGGATGTTTCGGTATGACTTTGTTGGTTCTCTAGGACCTCTCCCTGATTTTGAATTGTCTTGGCGAAAGTGAGTGGGAGATGGTTTTCGGCGAAAGGTTTGTTTTGTCTCGCCGACCAACAACATAAAGGGGTGTGATATCGGCATAAGTTAAGATTTTTGATATGAGCTCTCGGCGAGTGACCTTAGGTCTTGCCGATGAAAACAAAAAGACTTGTCGGTATGAGGATTGATTTGTCATAGCGACACACAGGATGGACGAAGACTTTCGGTGTAGCAAAGTTAATCTATATGAGGTCTCTCCGATATCTTATGGTCATGGCGACAGTGAGTAAAATGAAAGGTGCATCTCAGTAATATAATTTCTTTTGTCTCAGTGACACCTAGAATGGTTGATGGCTTTCGGTATAACTCAAGCATTCTACATTACATTTGCCTGATATCACAGAGCTACAACGAAACACAAAGGCAACATGTGGATGCTTCTTGTCTTCGGTGTAACAAGGAATAGGTCACGGTGACACGCGAAAGGTAAAGAATTCTCGGGGAAACATTAAGCAATCTACAAGACATCTCCCTGACTTGGACAAGTCACGGCGAAGGCGGGTAACACCCACAAAGCGATTAGCGATTGAATTTCCTTCAGCATAGCTATTCGATATCTCTTGGCGACTGTTTCACTGATGAATAACAAAAATTCAAATTTTGAGGCTGACATGTAAATTGCTAAATGACCGTTGCAGGCCGACATGAGAGGAACCCAAATTTTGTGGAAAGCCGACATGAAATTTCAATTTGGTTTATTTTCTTGATGCTGGTGTATAAATAGGCATTTTTGTAATTGTAAAAGGAGGACTAGTTATTAGATATTCGATAAACAACAAGTAGATATAGTGGAATAAAATTATCATATCAATGACTATTGTTGCATGATTTCAGAATGGAGGTATTTTTGAAAATTAGTTGATGTTGCCACATTTCTCTGGTGTCAATTATTTACATTTGAATTGATATGACAAGTTTTTATATAATTCATCGGTGCACATTTTCTGTATCTATGTGATTGATTGATTAGTTCTTTCAAGTAAAGATTAAATCCTTTTAGTTAATCACAGTAATCAGAGAGAATCATCTGGATTGTTCAAGTAGAGCTTTATAATCACATTTTGCATGTTTATACAAGTTGTAAACATAATATATGCCATATAGTTTGAGTTTCTCTAGAGAAGTGTTGATCATCTTGATCTCATTTGACTCCGCATACCCAACAAGGCACTGGTCTCTGCATTACATCATTTTGAACTCATTCAGTTTCTTTATATCTGTTTATTAAGCATTTTAAGTTTTATATTAGAAGATTGCTATTGTACTTGATTTCATTTGTTCACTTCCATTTGCGATTGTGGAAAAATCATTGTCAGAAGGATAATCATAAATACATAAAGTCTGCTTCATTCAGTAAGGTACACCCACCTAGGTTTAGCAACACTTGAAGAGTAGAAGGTTGAATTCTTTCAACCTTATCTGTTACCCTAAAATGTATCAAGAGATTGGCAGCCTCTTGAGGTATCTTTACCTATGTTTTTGAGAGCTAACAAATTGGTGACTCTACTAGGGAACATTCAGAATCAAGGCCTTCATAGAGTCAGGAACCTTATATAGACTCCGCTGGGACTAAGATACAGCAAGCATTTTCTCACTTTTGACAAAAGTGAGTGGCGACTCTAACAAATTTTTTACAGCTATTCAATCATGAATGGAAGAAGATCTCAATACAGGGGAGATCATACTAGAGCTCCTACTAGCAGTAGTAAGTGGACACACAAAGATGACAAGGTTGATAAGGGAAAAGGGATAAGTGAGGACATGTGCATGACTGGCAAGGACAAAACATCAAGGGCACATGGTGAAACATATAATTGCTATGATACATAGAGAGATGATTGAAGTGTAGAAATTTGTAGCCCTGAAGATCGAAGAAATCCTTTCCCTTCTCTTGATCCTCAAAAATAGGCTAAGTTTGAGGCTGCACTTGAGGCTAAATGAATTAGAATTCAGCATGAATATGATCAGAAGATGGAGAATAACCAAAATGTTTTTATTGATCATGAGCTTCCTAAGGAAGTAAAAACATAGTTTGAATCACAGAGGAAGGAGATAGAGGAGCTAAAGGCTACATTACAGAAAGTCCAAATTACTTCTTAGACAGCTAATTGCCCTCTGAAGTATGTACCACCTCATAAGCAGGGTAATCATGGTGTAGGGCCTTCAAATCCACCAGTGTCTCCTCACCATCAAACAGGGAATCACTACAAGCAGCCAAATAATCCACCTCATATTCCCACATAGCATACATCTATTCATCCACCTCCTGGTCAGTCTTTTATCCCATAGTATAATGCACAATACAAAATCCCATGCACTAGTATAAATTTCCACCTATTCCTCCCCCTCACCAACATATAACCAGGATTAGACAGTTTGATTTAGCAGGGTTTCAGTTATACCCTTACCCTATGGATGGCAGTTGGAGGGGTATGGTGCCCAAATTTATAAGAAGCAATGAAATCACTGCTGAAGAGCATTTAAGGAGTTTCAACATCTTCATCCAAGACATAGATGTGCCATATGAAGATTTACACATGAAGTTGTTTATGATGTCACTTCTTGAAGATGCTAGGGATTGGTTTAACAGCTTGCAAGCATACTCAATCAATTCTCTTCATGTATTCCAAGATCGATTCTTAGAATAGTATGGGAATCTAAATGCACCAGATGCAACTCTTCATGAGTTGATGTGAATTCAAAAAAATTAGAATGATTCAATTTATGATTTCAACCGAAGATTCAACAAGTTGTAGACTAAGATACCTCTTGGATCAATGCTGCCAGATTCTATATCTTTTGTTAGTGTAATTAATTATTAATTACACATTAGCATAAGTTTACTTAGGTAATTATTTAATTCCTAAGTTATAGGTTTTCATCTTTATCTTATTGAGCTATCTTGTTGCTCAAGATAAGATTAGGTTTAGGAATCTTTTCTTTTATAAAGCAAATTATCTTTTGTAATTAATTGGTCTTTTCGAATATATCAAATTGCATGGTTTTATGCAATCTTTGCTTTTTCGTTTTCCTCTTCTGTGGAAGGTAATTTTTAGGTTTGCAATCAGATCTTGGCAATTCTAACATGGTATCAGAGCCATGATTTGTAGCCCCTTCTCAGCCTTTTTGGAGGATTTCATTGCAGAGCTCATTCGGAGTCCCTCGAGGGTTTCAATCCTTGAGCATATTTTTGGAGTGTCTTGGATTAGATCAGGGTTTTCCGTTGGATTCAGAGTGCTGGAAAAAGTCAGAAATGACTTTTATTTCATTGATCTTCATCACCGTTTTCCAGATCTGTGAGGGTTGTAAGATCGGTGATTTATCTATTAGATCTAGGGGTCACCTAATTTTTGGAGCACTTTGGGCCCAAACGGACCTCATTGTTGGATTCGCAGTGCCCAAAAACCCCTATTTCCATATAAAATTTGTCCAGTTTGGGAAAAATCGTCCGGAGAGGCAAAATGTTTTTGCCCAAGGGTCATACAGCCCCCAGGCATGCTTCACGATGCACAAAAATTGAAAAAAATTAAAAATAATGTGTTTTTTGGGCATCCGTGCTGGCGCGCCCAGTGTAGAATAGATCTGCCACCCAGCGGCCACCGGGCGGCCACCACAGCCGGATTCCTCCACCCACCCGCCGCTTGTCCCAGCCAGCCCCCGTGGGCCCTTTTTTTACCAGCCGGCGGTCATATCAATGACCTGGTGCCCACAGTCTGCCTGGCTGCTAAAAGAATATTCCGGACAATCAGCGCATATTCCAGAGGTATATTCCAGCAACTTGAAGAATATACCAGCAGGCCAAATTTTTCTGACAGGGGGGTGATTTTTTGCCCTGACGGTCAGACGACCATCAAATTTAATCTTGCAAACTGCTAACGTCAGCATGATGTCAGCGTACGGCCGGCCCTCTTTGCCCCTCCTAACCCTAGTTTTTTCTAAAAGAGCAGTTTTTTTTTTTTGGCCATAACTTGGGCATACGGTATTGAAATTGGGCAAACGAGATATCGCCGGAAAGCTAGTTCCGAGCACTTTCCAATGATGCTATTTATTTTTTAGTATTTTACAATTTTCATGCATTTATTTCTGTTTGAATTTAGATGTTGTTTTTAGACTTCCGAGCTCATAACTTTTTGCCACGATGTCCAATTTTCGCCTCATTTGCGGCATTGAAAAGGTATTAAGGAGCTCTATGTTGCTATCCATGCAATTTTTGTATATCTATCCTAGGTTTATCAGTTAGTCCAGATTTGGCCCGATGGGTTGTTTGGCGATTACTTGGATATTTTGGCAGTTGGGAGAGTGCATCTTGCATCTTTGCACTTCGTTTTCAGTAATACATCATTCAATAATTGCTTGTTGCTTCATAGATTCCAGGGTTGTTCCCGTTTGGAGTTTTTGAGTGTTCCATGGCATCGGGTCTGCTGTCACATTATTTTGATTCCAGTTTGGTTTCAGTTGTAGACAGAGATATCTTTCCTTGCTTGTCAGATTGCGGTTCCAGTGTTACTCTATAGAGTTCTTCCAGTGCTTCTTTGCAGCATGTTATCACATTGCAGGGGGGTTTTGTCCCACTGGGTTTTTCCTTCTCTACTCCATTCTTGCATTTGTAAATGGGTACCTCATCAGGCCTTGTTGCCAGGACTCATATTTTGCATAATAATTTTCTTCTCCCTAAGTTGCACTTATGGGGGGGTGTTAGTGTAATTAATTATTAATTACACATTAGCATAAGTTTACTTAGGTAATTATTTAATTCCTAAGTTATAGGTTTTCATCTTTATCTTATTGAGCTATCTTGTTGCTCAAGATAAGATTAGGTTTAGGAATCTTTTCTTTTATAAAGAAAATTATCTTTTGTAATTAATTGGTCTTTTCGAATATATCAAATTGCATATTTTTATGCAATCTTTGCTTTTTCGTTTTCCTCTTCTATGGAAGGTAATTTTTAGGTTTGCAATCAGATCTTGGCAATTCTAACAGCTTTGAGTGTTTATTTGAATGCATTTGATCCTAAAACAGGGTATGAATTGAGGAATAGATTCCCAAGAGATCTAGATGAAGCTCAGAAGATAGCATTAACAATTGAAAACAACAGGAAGGCTACTGGTATAGTCAATAAAAGAGATAACCCGAGGCCTCCTCAACAAAGCAATAATTATTAGTACAGACAAGAGAACACATATAGAAATGAAAGGCCGAGGTTGCATGATATGCCTTATAATACTGACTGGAAGTATGGAAAACCTATAACAGCTAGGCCTAGAAACAAAGAGACTCCTGATCCATTGAGTAGGAAGGGAACTTACATGGTGAGTAATAATTACTTTTGTGAAGTTTGTGATAAACCACATTCTCCAAATTATTGTGTCGTAGCTCAAAGGATGCAAGAGGAGGGAATGTTGATGGAAAATAATGGAGAGGATCACAAGGTTTATTTAACTTCAAATTACTTTTACCATGCCGAGGAAGGATACTCATCTTTAGAGGATGAAGGTTACGAATATGATGTTTCAAATCAGAAATATAATGTCCATATGGCTAAACAATAGGTCTTTTCTAATTCTGAGGAAGATTACATAGAGCCACATTCTATTGAGGTGCCTGCTCCATGCAGTATGAGGAGACTCACCAAAGAAGAGATAGAGAGACTGACTGTTGCTGCAATTGAGGAAGCAAGGAGTAAATACTAGTTGAGAAACAAAATAGTAAATGAGAAGAAGGCGTTCCTAGAGGAATCTTTATAAAAGATCAAAAATCAAAAAATAAGTAGCATGATAAAAGTGAACAGAAGCTTGTCCAAAAAGAGGAAGTGAAGGAAGTACACAAAGAGATATAGAAGCCTAATCAGCCTAGTAAAAAAGAAAAGGAAGAAAACAAAAGAGAAACGCCGGAACTGAAGAAGGCTGTTAAGGTGGAGGGCTCTTCTTTGACTTCACTCAGGCATTATCTCAGGTAAAAATGTCTATTCCACTGCTTGAAATGATGAAAGTTAAGGAATATAGAGATAGTGTTGTTCAATTGATAACGAATGGAAATGAAAACATGTGAATTCTAAAACAGAGTATCTATTAAAGTAGTCACTAAGCAAGAGAGAATAAATATCCCAGAAGTCTACTTGAGTGATGTATTAACAACACCCCCACAAGTTGATCCTTTTTTCACTACATTACTCATAAACAACAAACTGCTGAGAAATTGCATGATAGACTTTGGTGATGCTATAAATATCATGCCAATTGGAGTTATGAAGCAATTTGGCATGTGGGTTGTTACATGTGAAGGGAAGTGCTATGCAATGGATAACAGACCTATACCTGTGGTAGGCATTATGAGAGGTGTTGAAGTCAAGCTGGATACTTATCCACAGGTGGCATATAATATAGATATAACATTGATTGATACTCCTCCATAGTTTGGTATGCTCTTGTCAAGACAATGGACAACAACAGTTGGGGGAAACGTCCAGTTTGATTTATCTTACACTACTATTCCAGTGAATGGTCAGGAAGTCAAATTGTACAGATAGCCCATAATGAACCAGCTTGTTGACTATGTACCTCAAGATCAAATCAATTATTTTTGTGATGTTGATCTTGGAAGTTTTAAGATTGAATCAGCCTAGCCAGAATTAACCAATGGTGATCCAATTAAAAAGCATGTGGCACAAAGCCGCAATGAAGTGTGGAAGATGTATTTTGATGGAGCATGTAGCCAAGAAGGTAATGGTGCTGGGATTGTTTTTGTTTCACCTGAAGGTATTAAATTTAAATATTCTTTTTTGTTAGCATTTAAATGTACAAACAATGTGGCAGAGTATGAAGCCTTGTTGACAGGTTTGAACATAGCTATGAAACACATGATTAAATTGCTGGCTGTTTTGGGCGATTCTAAGTTTGGTTGTTTCACAAATCAAGTCAAAGTATGTAGCAAAGCATAAAAGATTGAAACAATACAGGAATGTTGTATGGGACACAATTGAATTATTTGATGCCTTTTCAATTGAGTGGATTGATAGATCAAAGAATATAATGGCTGATTTTTTAGCAAATGTGGCACTAAAAAGAGATGATATCACATTGGCTGGGGTTTCACAGATTGAATTCAAGATAAGGCTTGTTTTTCCTGATAAAATTTATAATTGGCAGGTCTTCAATGATGATACTGATCTTTTGAAATTCCTCAATTGTATAGATCAATATGAAGCTCAGGAAATTGAATTCAATGCTTTTGTTGAGGAAGTGGATGGGAAGCAAACAGTGTTTGGAAAGGAGATCTTGCAACTCAAAAAAAATAAGCTTCCTAAGGGCTTAGTGGCATTAGAGAGGCTGTATGATGGAAATGATTGGTCTTTCATGAAGCAAACACCAGTCAGAAAGGAATATATTGAAGAATTTAACTTAGGGACTGAGATAGCACCAAGAAAGGTGTACATATGAAAGAAGATAAGCCCTACAATTAGAAGAATGTTGATAGAGTAGTTGAGAAGGTATAAACACATCTTTGCTTGGTCTTATGAAGATCTAAAAGCATATAGGGAGGATTTATTTCAGCATGAAATACCATTGAAGCCTAATGCTAAACCATTCAGACAAAAGCAAAGACCCATAAATCCAACATTGGAGCCTAAAATGCAAGAAGAATTGACAAAGCTTGGAGATGGAGGAATTATCAAACCAATCAGGCACTCAACGTGGGTCTCAAATTTGGTCCCTATGAGGAAGAAAAATGGAGACATCAGATTATGTGTGGACTTCAGGAATTTGAATATTGCATCTCTCAAGGACAATTATCCTCTACCCAATATGGAGGCTATATTGCATAAGGTGACAGGGTGTGAGTTGTTGTCTATGATGGATGAATTTTCAAGGTATAATCAGGTTAAAGTCAAAGAATCTGAGCAATATAAAACAACATTTACAACTCCTTGGGGAACATATGTATACATAAGAATGCCATTTGGTCTCACTAATGCTGGAGCGACTTTCCAAAGAGCTATGGACGTGGCATTTGCAGATTTGATCAATGCTATCATGGTGGTGTACCAAGATGACCCAACTGCTTATTCGAAGAAGGCTAAAGATCATGTACAATATCTAGAAAAGCTATTTATTAAAGCCCTAGAATATGGTATCAACTTAAATCCTAAGAAGTGTCATTTTGTAGTCACAGAAGGTAAGCTCTTAGGACATATTATTTCAAAAGAGGGAGTTAGAATAGGTCCCGAGAGGGTTGAGGCCATTGATAAAATCCCTATCCCTAAAACCGTTAAGGATATACAGTCATTCTTTGGACAGATTAATTTTGTTACAAGATTTGTTTCTAACTTTGCTGAGATCATTAAGTCCATATAAAAAATGTTGAAGAAAGAACAAAAAATGGAATGGACTACAGAAGCCTTGGAAGCTTTCATATCTATCAAGAAGGCCATCAAGGAGGCTCCTATCCTTAAATCTCCAAATTTTGCAAAGCCTTTTTAGATATTTTCATTTGCTTCAATGCACACTATTGTTGTTGTTATGTTACAGAAGAATGAGGATGGTCATGAACAACATGTGTCTTTCTTCAGTAAGTCATTACAAGGGTCTAAATTGAAGTGTGACATAATGGAAAAATAGGCATTTGCATTAGTAAAAGCTAAAAAAGCCTTCAGGCCATATCTGGTTGGAGCAAAGGTGATTGCTTATGTTCCTCATGTAGTTGTCAAAGATATTCTGACACAATATGAAGTTACAGAAAAAATATGCAAATGGATTAATAAGATCCAAGAATTTGACATGGAGATACAGGCTACCAAATTAGTAAGAGGCCAAGGCTTGGCTAGGTTGAAGGCGTAATCAAATATTGAAGAAAATCAAGTTTGTAATGTAGACAAAGGGATTGCAGTTGCAAGCATTGAGCACACTCCTTGGTATATTGATATAATGCATTACCTTAAATACATGAAGTGTCTAGAGGGATTGAGTGACATCAAAAAAAGAACTCTAAAATTGCAAGCATCTAAATATGTTTTCATGGATGGAGATCTATTTTGGAAGAATAGGGATGGTATACTGTTATTGTGTTTGGATAAGTCTCAGGCCAAGCATGTTCTAAGTGAAATGCATGAAGGGTTTTGTGGAGGAAATTATTCAGCAAAAACAACTACACACAAAATTCTTAGAGTAGGTTACTACTGGCCTAGAGTTTTTAATGATTCTTTTAAACATGTAAGAAAGTGTGAGGCCTGCCAGAAGTTCTCTAGAAAGCTAAAATATCAAAGAGCCTTGCCACTTTGACCCTTGCAGGCTGATGCCCCTTTTCATCAATGGGGAATTGATTTCATTGGAGAGATACAAGAAAAATCAAGTGGAGGATACAAGTGGATACTAGTTGCTACTGATTATTTTACCAAGTGGGTAGAGGCAATCCCAACTAAACAGGCTACAAGCAAAGTGGTGACAAATTTCTTGGTGGACAACATTATCACCAGATTTAGTACACCACTAAGGTTAATCATAGGAAATGGGATGTGTTTCAGGTCAGATGAGTTCAAAATTTTATGTGACACATATGGCATTACTATTTCTTACGCAGCTCCTTACCATCCACAAGCTAATGGTCAAGCTGAATCTAGTAATAAAAGTATTTTGAAGATTCTAAGGAGGATGTTAGGACAAAACAAGAAGGCTTGGGATTCAAAATTAAGGTTGGATGTATGGGATGATAGGATTACTATGAAGAAAGCAATTGGAAAATCCCCATTTGAGCTGGTGTATGGAATGCAAGCCAGGATTCCTTTGCAGAATTTGTTGCCAATCTACAAATTTGTCCTTAATGAAGATTTGGGTATTCTTGAACCTATGGAAGAAAGAATGGAACAAGTAGCTGAACTTGATGAAATAAGGAGAGTTTCCCAAACCCAAAACATGAAGTTACAGACACAAATGAAGTATCTATTTAACAATAAGGCAAAGGATAGAAAATTTGAGGAGAATGACTTGGTGTTGATGTGGAATGCCAGGTGTGAGGAGAAGGGAAAACATGGTAAATTTGAAGCTTTGTGGCTGGGACTTTTTGTTGTCATTGGAAAGAAGGGTGAAGACTCATATTATCTACAAAATATGGCTGGTGAAGATCAGGAATTTCCTGTTCATGGGCAATTCTTGAAGCAATTTTTCTCTTGAGCAACATAGAGGATTAAGGGTTGCCAGTGCATGGACAACTCTTGCTTATCCTCTTTAAAATTATTTTCCATGCACAGTAGTTTAGGATTTCATCCATCTCCATTTCACTCTCATTTTCCATTCATCTCCATCTTGCATTCATTTTTCATTCGTTTCCATTGCCTTTCACTTTGTTTCTACTCTCTGGTTTATCATTTTGTGTCTGGTATGCTCATCCAAAGATCTAGATCCTTGCAATGATCTCATTATCATTCATCCCTAGACAGAGCCACTATTAGGGCTGTAAAAATATGATGATTTCACATGTTGATTTCACTCATAAGCTTCTAGATTTGGTCCTACCATGTGCATATTTCACCCATATCTTGCCATATTGCCTCATACAATCCATTGCATCATGCATTTTTTTACATTTTGGTTCCTATTGGCGTGAGAATACCATTGTCTCCCCGACCCATTATGCATTTTCTGCTAACATGAGTCTGTGTTGCCTTTCGGCAAGACTCATTTGATGTCATAGTGATCTAAATTTTCTTGCAAGCACTGTTCGATAGGAGTTCTTCACGGTCTCGGCGACAGAGGTTGATTCGCATTTCGGCAAGAGTCTAGTCATCGATATAATGTTTCATCGAGTGCTTTATGTCTCAGCGACAGGCTTGAATGAGGCTACATCGGTGAGAGATGGGCAGTATCAGAAAAGGGTCTTGGCTTTGATATTATGTCATAGCAAGCCCATCGGGTCTTGCTGATAGTGTTTTATGAATGGCTTTCGGTGAAGGGTTGGCATTCTCTTAGCGATCATGCGTGCTCGAGATGTTTCGGTATGACTTTGTTGGTTCTCTAGGACCTCTCCCCGATTTTGAATTGTCTTGGCGAAAGCAAGTGGGAGATGGTTTTCAACGAGAGGTTTGTTTTGTCTCACCGACCGACAACATAAAGGGGTGCGATATTGGCATAAGTTAAGATTTTCGATATGAGCTCCCGGCGAGTGACCTTCAGTCTTTCTGATGAAAACAAAAAGACTTTTCAGTATGAGGATTGATTTTTCATAGCGACGAACAAGATGGATGAAGACTTTCAGCGTAGCAAAGTTAATCTATATGAGGTCTCTCTGATATCTTGTGGTCACGGTGACAGTGAGTAAAATGAAAGGTGCATCCCAGTAAGATAATTTGTTTTGTCTCAGCGACACCTAGGATGGTTGATGGGTTTCGGTATAACTCAAGCATTCTACATGACGTCTCCCTAATATCACAGAGCTACAGTGAAACACAAAGGGAACATGCAGATCTGCTTCTTGTCTTCGGTGTAATGAGCAATAGGTCATGGTGAGACGCGAAAGGTAAAGAATTCTCAGGGAAACATTAAGTGATCTACAGGAAATCTCCCCAACTTGGACAAGTCATGGCGAAGGCAGGTAACACCCACAGAGTGATTAGCGATTGAATTGCCTTCAGCATAGCTATTCGATATCTCGTGACGACTATTTCACTGATGAATAATAAAAATTCAAATACTGAGGCCGACATGTAAATTGCTAAATGACCGTTGTAGGCTGAGATGAGAGGAACTTGAATTCTATGGAAGGCTGACATGAAATTTCAATTTGGTTTATTTTCTTGATGCTAGTGTATAAATAGGAATTTTTGTAATTGTAAAAGGAAGACCAATTATTAGATATTCGATACACAACAAGTAGATATAGTGGAATAAAATTATCATATCAGAGACTATTGTTGCCTGATTTTAGAATGGAGGTATTTATGAAAATCAGTTGATGTTGTTGCATTTCTCTAGTGTCAATTATTTGTTGAATTTAGTGAAAGTATTGCTAAGCTGTCTCCAAGATTGAGGCTTTCTAGTTGTTTGAATTGATATGACAAGTTTATATATAATTCATCAGTGCACATTTGTTGTATCTATGTGATTGATTGATTGGTTCTTTCAAGCAAAGATTAAATCCTTTTAGTTAATCATAGTAATTAGAGAGAATCATCTGGATTGTTCAAGTAGAGCTTTGTAATCACATTTTGCATGTTTATACAAGTTGTAAACATAATATATGCCAGATATTTTGAGTTTCTCTAGAGAAGTGTTGATCATCTTGATCTCATTTGACTCCGCATACCCAACGAGGTACTGGTCTTTGCACTTCATCATTTTGAACTCATTCAGTTTCTTTATATCTTTTATTGAGCATTTTAAGTTTTAGATTAGAAAATTGCTATTGTGCTTGATTTCATTTGTTCACTTCCATTTTCCATTGTGGACAAGTCATTGTTAGAAGGATAATCATAAATACATAAAGTCTACTTCATTCAGTAAGGTACACCCACCTAGGTCTAGCAGCACTTGAAGAGTAGAAGGTTGAATTCTTTCAACCTTGTCTGTTACCCTAAAACATATCAAGAGATTGGCAGCCTCTTGAGGTATCTTTACCTACATTTTTGAGAGCTAACAAGATCTCTCCTACAATCTCATTTATTCAAGCATTCCATCTCACATCTCAAGCATTCAAGCATCATACAACATCAATTCAAGCAATATTCAAGTACTTTGATGCATCCATTGACATTACTTCATATTTGCATCATTAAGGGTTTGGCAAGTTGAGAGCAATTGCATGTTATTACTTTATAATTCTCTTTCATTTCATTATTTCATTAAGGGTTTGATTACCAAAAGTGGGGTTTCACCAAGGGAAACCCCTATTTTCTAACCCTCAACCATTTTTCCCTATTGTAT
>VDFB02047230.1:380518063-380654701 GCA_007258455.2 Sequoia sempervirens
AGTATTTGTCTCAGCTTATAGCTTAATTGTAGATTCACTAACTATGTTCGATTTATTTTAAGATTTGCTAAATTTTTAATCACATCACAGGTAAAACTTAATCTAAAGCCCAATGTTTTTAAATCGAAGTTTTAGAAGTCGAGAATAGGACCGAGGCCATCGAACAGGCAAGCGCCGCAGCCAGTGTAGAGATTACAGTGATGGACGTGGGCATGCTTCCCTTGTCTTTCCTCACCAACATACCCTCATATATCGGATAGCTATTTATTACTATGAAGCTCGACATCATCACCTGCACAAACATACTCGCCATAGCTGAATAACCTTCTCTCATCATGCCTGCAATTTCACCCACTAACGCCATGAGATTTATCAGTGCTATGATAGAAAAAGGTATAAACAGTGCAGAGGACACCCCAAACTCAAAAATCTCTGCCTCATATCTTTTGGCTGATTCGCTGTCAAATACTTTGCTTGTCACCTCGAAACCCACTTTGGATATTCCAAGTAATTTACAGACTACCTGAATGAGCCCAAACAGATAGGACGACAAGCCTTTTATCATCCACATCCTTTGATCATTCCACCAACTTTTTAAAGAGCCTCCTCCCGCATATGTAAACTCTATAGCACTGTATGCATAAGCACATAATGGTAAAAATAGAAAGAGGAGAACCCATGGATCTGAAATCTGCAAAATGTATTAGATTTTTAGTCTTTATAATAATGCATTAGAGGTATAATCCAAATATAGATCCAAAGTAATTTAAACAGTTATCTCTGTAAAAATATTGAATATTATTTGCAGAGACTGTAGAAACATTGTCTACTAACAAACAGAAAGTTATTAATCAATATAGAGAGAAAAAACTAAACTGTAGAAAAAGACTATGTTTCTTCTTATTCAAAAGTGTTTGGAATATTTTAGTAATTTCTTCCACAAAGCAAGATATATATAATAATAATGGATAAGTTTTTTTTCGATATCTCAGGATATATTTATTATAATCGATGAGTTGTTATTTAAGAGTATGTATTTCATTTTCGATTAGGTGTAGTTGCATGAGCATCAAAGAAGTAACCCAGAGTAACAATCTCATCAGTAGAAGCAGAGTATGTAGTAATACTAGCTAGAGCATGTCAAACAGTTTGGATGTAAAGAATATTGAAAGAGTTAATTTATGATCAATTAGATCTAATATAATTTATTGTGATAATAAATCAACAATTGCATGATCAAATTATGATATTTTTCATAAAAAGAGCAAGCACATTGATACAAGCTATCATTTCATTTGAAAGTTAGTGAATGATGGAGAAATCAATTGAAAGTTTTGCAGATTCAAAGATCAATTGAAAGTTATATTCACGAAAACATTACCAAGAGAGAAAATTGAATTTCTAAGAGAGAATTTGTGTGTTACAGATGCAAAAGCCACTAGTGGTAGAAGTTAAAGAAGGAATGTTAGAACATTTATAATTTCTCTCACGAAGCAAGATATAGACAATGTATAAATTTTTAGGATGTCTCTAAAAATATTATTATTATTTTTTTTTCATTGATCTAACTTCTAAAATTAAATTTGTAATTTCTAAAATTTTATAAATTTAAGCAAATGTAAGCAGTTTTCTCAAGTTAAATAGTGATTAATCTTTTAAGTAACAGTAACATAGTGAATGTGTTTAATTTCTGCCTCAATACACCTACAACAAGAAATTTATTAATTAATATACAGAACTCAAAGAATTAAATGCGAGTGAAAATACCTGAGGAAATACCGATAGGCCGTTGACCATGCATAAGGCCGGTACTAAACCGTAGCAGGTTAAAGGTAAGGAAGATGGAGCCCATAGAAAGAAAGAGCTGTAATACATATTCTGTAATAGATTTGCATTACGAATCCCATATGTGAGTGGACAAAATTTGCTGGTAAAAATCTCCAGTAGACCTGTTGCCCATCTTTTGTGTTGGACCAGGGTATCATTCAGGTTAACAGGAGCACACCCCACAAAAGCGTCTCTTTTGGGAGAGCAGAAAACAGATTTCCATCCTCTGCAGTGTATAGAAAACCCTGTCAAAACATCTTCCACTGCACAGTCGTAGAGCATGCCGACCTGCGAAAAGGATTCCATGTCAAATTATTTGGAAAAATTTGATCCAGTTCATAAAAATTATAAAGATTTTTAACATTTGTTTGCCTTTTTGCCCCATTGGGTGTTCTCGTCATAGCCGCACTTGGCAAACTCTTTTGCCTCGTCCAATCCCTTGGATGGGACTACTTTTTCCATGCTTAAAATTGATGAACTAATAATCTCTTTAATTGATTTTGAAGAGCTGTGTTGTCTCTCACTTCCACATAAGACATCCCTGCGGAGAACGCATCCAGTGCCGTTCAATAACGTGCCCCCAATTGCATCAATTCCTTTATAAAGTATCTGTATATCATGAATTATAGAAGTACATATCAGTTGATTCCATATGTTTTAGAGCAGCAATTGAATTTACAAATGCTCACATCAAAATGCCTTTTGAGATGACTGCCATACAGATCGTTTTTGGTAATGCCATGAAACCTTTGGGGAAACTGGAGAAAGGCAAACTGGTGCCCAGTTCGAGAGTCCATGAAAAAGCACATAGCTTCTCGAAGGGCTTCACAGTTGTTGGCGTACATGTCACAGTCCAGAATAAGAATGAAGGGAGCATTGCTCATTAGAGCAGATATTCTAATCTGCAGACAAGATACACAAACAAGATACACAAAACAATCATTACTATGATTCATAAGGAAAGAGCTTATACAGCCAGTGGGAAAACCAGGAAAATGAATGAGACGGAATCGGGTACATTCATTATTACCAGAACATTAAGAGCACCGGCCTTAAAATTATGAGGGTGTCCAGGTCGCTTTTCACGGGACACATATACAAGACTAGGTAAACCATGGCCATCAACGTCAATGTCCTTGCCCCTTTCCAGCAAAACCTGTATTAAGCAGATGATATTTTTTTTGTTTTATATTTTAATAATCCAGTTACTGGTCTATTTTAACTTTAAGAATGTGATTGTTTCGATCCATTTTTTTATTTAAATATACAATATTATTTAATAAATGATAATATAGACAATAAACAATCTTAACCAGAATATACTAAATTTTTTTAAAAATATGTGAACCATATTGATATAAAACTTATAAGATTTTTGTGACCTGAACTATACTCGGGTGGTCTCCAGAAGTCATCCACGGTTTCCATTCTTTGAGGCCATTGTGTTCTTTGCATTTCTGTTCTGGAACAATGCCTCTCTCCACAGTGCTGTTTATGCAATATTTCATCTCCTCGTACAATTTCTACACAGATTTTTCACTATCAACTTTATACTCTCAATTTCATGGACTATGAACACTTTTATTCTTAAAAGAAGATAATTGATTAAACTAAAGCCGTAGAAGATAATTTATACTAAAGAGTACTAATATCTTCTGAGCTTAGATTTAAGCTACACACCTTGACATTTTCCCATTCGGTAGTGAAGGACAAGTTGTCACTTTTATTCACACAACATTCAGAAAAATAAGCTTCTGGGCATCTCTGTTGGATGGAATACTTGTGGCAAAAAGGAACCCAACTCTTTGCAAAACGTGAAGCTTCCAACAGAGCATAAAAAGTGAGTGGGGATCCTCCATCATCCGATACATAACATGACAATTTTTCTACTGGATAATTAAATGCCAGAGTAGACAAGACAGTGTTTGAAACATCCAGTGGAGGTTCTTTAACAGGGTCAGCCGTGCATATAAATACATCAATGGGAGGCAGCTCCTCCTCAAACCTGTTCATCAACAAGCATAATTCATATTACTACAAGGAGTTATTAGTAGCTATAAGTTTTTCATCACTCATAAAGTAGATGTACGATAGCATTTGATTTTAACTGTGTCTATGTATTCTACTCTACAGTTTGGATGGAACACGGTGACCCATCATGAAGAAGAAAAAAGTGTAATATGAAACATCGATAGAAAAATATACAGAATCAAAACTAAAAGCTATCGGGAACATGTTTCTCAATCTAATAAGCAATACTTTTGTCATTGTTTACCTTTCGGAGAGTCTTTCTGGGTAAGTGTATCGATCGACTGGCCACCACCTGAGGGTCATCTCTAATACCCACTGGAAGGCCAAGCCTAGCTCTGCACAAAACACCATCATCCATACTAGATATCCTTCATTTGGCATATACTGGATACGATAATATATAAGCCCCAGAATTGCACAAAAATATAAGCATCCATAGGCTCTGTTTATCTTTGCAATTGGGTGTGCAACTGTGGTGTAAAGTGGGGAATCTGTGAATTCCATCTTCTCGTTGATTCAATTCAATTGTTTCTACCATTTGAAACAATTTAAAAGGATTGGGCATTGCCGTCCAACTTAGTTGAACCTCGCGTCTTTCTTTAACATCAATTAGTAACCTTAGTTTGTAGTCTGTAATGATTGTTACATCTATGATTGTTGCACGGAATTGCATCAATTATTGGTTACCATTTGAATAAATTTATCAGGATTGGGCATTGCCATCCAACTTAGTTGAACCTCACATTTTTTATCTAACATCGGATAGTAAACTTAGTTTGTAAAGATTTCGTTGACCGTAGTTTGTAGCTTGTAATAATTGAAGCTATAAGTTTGACGGGTAGAATTGTGCACTTTATTACCACAACAACAATTTCCCCATCATTATGTGGAGTGGGGTTTCTAGGTGTCATTTTAGTACAAGAGATTGGATTTTTTGTGGAAGCTTGGCCCCACGTTGAGCATTTAGGTTACGATAACAACAGCTAACAGCTCTTCAATAAGGAGAAGGATTTCGTTGACTCCTCTATAAATAGAATTTTAATAAATGTTAATTATATTGTATAAATTCTATTAATTTCAAATGGTTGGAGTTTTTTTTATAGCTATTCCAAAATATTATTTCATTCAATAGTTGTACATACTTAAATATATCTTAATATAATTTTATTCAAAATTTATTAAAGGATTAATTTATTTATTTAGTTTATCTAATTAAATAATCAATTGTTTTTCTCACCATTCAATTAAAATGTTTATTATGCAATAATCTCATTTCCATTTCATATGACTAAAATAATTAAATAGCTTTATTATTAATTAGTCTATTTTCTTTTACTATTTTCAAGAATAATGAGTCATTAATTGCATTTTCTTCTTAAATTCTTATGCTTGCAACAAATTACTATTTTTAATAAATACAATCTTAGCCTTTTACTTGAAACAAATTTAATCATTAATCATTCTCTTCTAAATTCTAAGAAAATCATATCATTCATTTTCTAACATCGATCTTGTAATTTCATCTTTACTACTTATCTTCCTTCTCAAAAATTAATAAACAAGAGCCACTTGCTCTCATTTTGAGATTCTAATTTAATGTTAACTATGCATTGTCAAAATAGATGTTCTTTTAACAAAGAATATCCACATTTCAATTTTTGGAGTAAATTTACTTTGACAATAGAATTTGATGATAATATTTGCTTTGTTTGAATAGTTATTAGATATCATTTTGTGTTCTATCTATTTGTGATTTTTTAGAATAGAAAAATCTCATTTTGAATTTTCTTTCTAATTTACTTTCTAAATTATTCAATACATTCTGATGATTCCACTAAGGAAGGTATCTCTTGTTGGATATCATTGTTGTTTTGTATTTTCATAGTGATTTTGGCTAATTTGATTGTGTAGTTTCTTGCCTCTTTTGAATAGTTTTAATGATCCTTTTTTAAGAGCTTTGTGTTATAAATTAGATATCATAATTACATCTTTAAAGCTTGAAAGACAAAGTTTAACATATTATTTATTATATTTTAATGATAAGAAAATTATTCATATTTTTAAGGAAGGCAAAGACTTCTTTATTGTATGGATCGATATGACTACAAAATCTATAAGGTCATATAGATCATATTTTATTGGTCACCATACTCATATGTAGGTTCATATTTTGCTCCATCGTTCAAATTTTTCATTTGTCTATTAAACAAGTGCCATGTAGTGGTGAGTACCTATCTCAATAGTTATTGATATAGCAATAGCAGGCTATTAGTATTCAATATTTGGATAGTTAAATGGTTGATAATCAAATTCCTTGGTCTCAGTGTCCATACATAGCTTGGGGCTTGCTCTTTTTGTAAGCAACCTATGTTTAAAATAACTATTGTTCAAATGGTTAAATAAATCATTTAAGTGTTAAGAGCTCTTGGTTTTCTTAACACATGGGTCAAACAATTAGAGCAACACATACCTTCTTCACAACACATTTCTTTGCATCTTGCAAATAATAAGAATGTGGTGGGTAGTAATTTTAAAGCTGGGACATGTGTTCTTATAATATTGCATTGCTCCATCTCTTCAGAGTGTGTTCTCATGGAGTGTGGGCATAATAAATATGAACTCAGAGGAAGCATAGAGCTCTAATAAGGACATGCCACCTATCATCAAAGTGAGTTTTTCGTATTATTTTAGTGCATGGTTCCTATGTATTGCAATTTTGGTTTTGATTGGTTAATAGTTTTAATTAGATTAAAGTCAGGAATGGATCATACACATTTTCAAAATGGCCATAGAGGTCAAATAGGGTCACTCAAAAACACATGAGACACTTGGAAAGAAAAAAAAGAACAGCCGCATAGAGACCAACAAAAGGAGTAAAAGTAAGGCACAAAGGAGAACCAGTCAAGGACTAGACTAGCTATTGGTTACCCAACAGCTTGAGGCCCATTAATAGCCTACAATTCATTAGTAAGAAATTACAATTTCTCTTCAAAGGATAGGGGATTCTTTTGTGCATTTTGGTCCTCCTAAGTATTGGGTAGAGTAGAACTACCCCCTTTCTTACCCTTCTTCTTTGAGTGCACAACATCTTAACTATCATCTCCAGCCCTTTTTCCAAGGTTGTTACGAAGCTCCTTCTAGAACACTTGAATGGTGATCATGGTGTTCTTGACCATCTCCTTGCTATAATCCATAATTTCTTGCAACCACTTTAGGGTTTTGTCCTAGCTACTATTCATGATAGCCACCTCCTCTTGCAACTTCTTTCTCTCCTCCTTGGTATTGACCACCACCCTGAGCTTATCCACTTCATTCTCCTAATTGGCCCACTTATTGAAGGATTTGGAAAGGGAAGAAAATAGGGAACAATAGCCATCACCCTCCACCTCACACAGTCATGTCTCGTGATTAAGCACCTTATGCTCCAAAATTTGAATTTTATTCTACTTCGTGATAAATTGTGCAAACAACCACTTCAAGATGTCATTCTAGACATTCACAGTCTCAATCAAGTCATTAATTTTAAGCTTTAGGGAGGCACAATTGTTGCAACCCACATCTTCATCCAATTATGATTGTTCAGGGGTCTTATCCAAATTCACACTGAGAGTGGGGGAATCTGAGGAACCAATAGGGGAGCTATCTAGGGTGGGGTTCTAGGACCCATCACTTGAATTTTTAGTATAAAAAATAGATATTTGAGTGGGGGTTGAAAATGAAACACTTATTTTTAGAACCAGGGGTGGGGACATTGGTGGTAGAGGATTTAACTTTAGCACTAGTAATTCCTTGAGAGGAGGATGACATCAAATCTAGCCCAAGGGTAGAGGAGGGACCTTGCAAGGGTTTAATAGAGTCGCAAGTCACTATCAAAATTTTCTTAATAGAGGCCAAGGAAGGGAAAGGACCATCTAAAAATGGACTAGACGGTGGAAATTTGTCCCTTTATCCTAGACAAACTTCATAGATTTCTCAAGGGAAGACACTATCCAAAAATCAATTTTTATTGAAACATTGCAATAGAAATGATTTAGCATTGGAAATAGGTGGGAATGCAAATTCTTAAACCTACCTTCCAAGGTTACATAACACATGAAAACCTCTTCCATTTTGCTCAAAACATTCGAGAGGTCATCTCTATTAAACTCATTCTATAAATGATTGACATTTTCCCCTTTCTTCAAGAATATTTCCATCTCCTTTTGATAATGGCCTTTCAATTTCCTATGGAGATAAGCCCCTTCCAATGGGAGGCTGGTGACTTCAGTAATGAGTTCCATGTTAATGATAAAAGAGTACTCCTCAATAGTGACAATGTCATCTTTCTAGGAATTAGCAAACTCCATTGAAATATTAGGATAATTCCCTATCATTCCTTTAACATAACTAGATAACTTTCCCATTCAAAGGATAGTCTATATTTCCTTATCATTCCTCCAAACCTCATAGGAGATGGGCTCTTCTTAAATAATGTCACCACCAATTACAACATTCACCTCAACAAAAGAAACAAAACAAATTATGTAGAAATGCTCAAAATAATGAACAATCAAAGGTTAAGGTAACTTTTAAAAAGACTAGGTAGAATTAAAAGATTGCCTTAAGCACAATTTGTTTTAGTTGTCAATAATAGCTGGTAAAGAGTTTATCTTAAACTCAATATTAATGTACTTTTAATCATTTGATAAAATATATTGCACATACTCTAAGTTTAATGAAATATCATTCCAAATAATATGTTTTGCCATGAAGGCTTCTAGATTTACAAGTGTATCAACCACTTTATTTCCATCTTTGAACACGTTAAAAAATTTGCACATACCAAAGTTCATAATAACACTTAGTGCTAAAAGGATGGGGTATCAAGGGACCAATAGGGATTCTCCTTCCCTTTCAATAACATGATAATATTTCTATAGTCACCCTTGATTGTCAGGTTGGCCATTCCATAATTATATCAGCACTATGGATCCCATGATAAGCAGCCACTACCTCCACAAAATTTGAAGTTTGTATGCCTAGGTTGATAACATGAGAAAAAATTATCTTCCCATGATGGTCCCTAATTATGTCACCACCACACACCCAACCCAGGTTCCCTTTGGTTGAGCCATTAAAATTGAGCTTAATCTAATTGAGATTGAAGGGGACTAGGGAGTATTGTTCCTATCCAAAAGGAATATGTAAACTAGGGGAATTAAGAGCCTTGAATATGTTCTAGGATGAGGCAATGGAGAACTCAAGATTTGAGGGATTTATTTTTGGCTTGCAAGAGGTCATTTTAGGTTCTCAACAATCTAATTAATAATATTTTTGCAACAACCTATTAGGGTCATCTTTTATCTTTGAAAATCCTATTGTTGTGCTCCTTTTAGAGTGCCTAGCCTATGAAAAATGAGCCTACCACCATATCTCAATGAGAAAAGATGAGACACCTATGAGAACCATCCCTCTGAAACCATCTTGATATCCTTTTCCTAAACCCAACTAACCTTGAATAGGAATTGAATTTTTTGACAAGTCTATAAAGGAAAGGAGTAGTAAAATAATTTAAGATGAGGAATTATTTCAGCTTTTATTTCACATAAAAAAAACTTGTTTCTAAGATGCCATCCCCTCTTTTTCAAATTATCTAGGATGAAAATTATTTCATGGTAGGTCATCCACCAAAAAAAAAAATCTTAGGCATGAAGTTGTTCCTCCAAAAAAATTAACAATGGGTGCTAATGTCCCACGAGAGAACATAAGAAGGATAGATGAAGAAATAGAAAAATTGTTAAATTTTGTGACTTCTAAAAACATTGCTAGTTGTTCCATTCCTGCTTTAGATTATATGAGGAAAATGCTTGAAAATGAACATGGAATAGACATTGTGCGAAGTCTAGCTCATATTGTTAATCAACATGACCCTACAAAGACTAGTTGTGCTCAAGCTTTGGGGTATACTCAAAGCCAAGGTGGAAATTCAATTCCTCTTTCCACAACCCTTACCTCTATCGCTACATACACTAGTACTCATGTTACAACAACTATCCAACCTACTAGCAATCTCAACACTTCCTTAGATATTTCCACTAGGAATCCTTCTAGTTTTGTGCATTCATATCTCATATCTCCTCAACCATCCCCCTAACAAATCTATAATTGACATGCCCTCCACATACATACAAAACTCCACCTTATTCACCTCCATGTCACAACACCAACAATGATCAAATCCTTAACACACTTTTGCAAAATGTCTCATCCCTACAATGACAAATCACCAGCCTAAATAAAATAAAATAATGGCCAACATTCTCAATAACCAATCTATTATCCTTGGAGATATTGAGAACACAAATACCACAAGGTATAGAGGTTCCTAGGTTTGAGAAATATGGTGAAAAAGGAGATCTTGTTAGTCATGTTTCCGCTTACACAACCTTATGCAGTGACTTCAATTTTGAAAATAAACTCTTGGCTAAGCTCTTCCCTTGATCTTTGAAAGATGCTACTTTAGAGTGGTTTTTCTCCATACCAAATAATTCAATTAGTTCATTCAATGTAATTATTGATGCTTTTTACAACCACTTCCAAACTCACATGGTTCCTAAGATGACCTTAACAAATTTGATGACATGTAAACAAAAGGTTGATGAAAAGGTCACTAATTTCATAACATGATACCAAATGCTTTACTCACATATAAACATTAAGATTCCTAATGCTGACCTTCAAAGAATTTTTATGTCCAATTTGCAAGAAAAAAGCCAAGATAAGCTTGAGATGTTAAGGTTTCCTTCCTTCACACAGTTATGTACAACCCTTCGTGATTACCAAAATTTGGTTAGTAGTCGTGAAGTGAAAACTCTCTCTAACTGTCCTGAAAAGTTCAAATCCACACCTCAAACAAACTACCAACCTTTCAAGAAACAAAATAAGGGATTTCTACAACTTAATCCCCCTCAATCAACTCAAAATGTTGACACCCAAGTGGCTACTATAAAGACAACAAAACCATATGACTTTAGGGATAGAAATAGGCAATTTACTCTTGTACCTAATACCTGTCATAATATCATGTTGCAGCTCTTAGACAGGAATTTGATTTCCTTACCTCTTGTTAGAGCTCCTAATCCTACTAAGACTTTACCTTAAAACTATAGACCAAATGTGTATTTCCATTTTCATCAACACAATGGACATGATATGGAATATTGTAAGCATCTTAAACATCTTGTGCAAGACCTCATTAATTCTAATAGCATTCAATTTGGAGGTGTTAATGATCAAGGTAATAATTTTTTAGCTCCTCCTAATCAAAATTTGCAAACCTTTACTAATCCTATACCAAATCATAATATCTCCTTTGTCAAAGTTAGTTAAACAAAGAATGATGTGATGAATGTTGACATGGATGATGATAACACAAATGATAATGAGAAGCACTCTATAGAATCTATGGTTGGACTTATTGAAGTTAAAGCTCGTAAGGGCCTAACTAAGATGTCACTTGACATCTCTTTCTCACAACAAGACATAATTAAACATGCACCTAGTGATCCTCTTTATATAGCTGGAAGAATCAATGACAAACCTACTAATGGGATATTAATTGATCCCATTTGTGTAGAGAATGTGCTCACTAAAGAATTCCTATTTGTGCATGAGCTTTATCAAGATACATATGAAAGACCAAAAGCATAGATCGAAACACATAATGGTTTTGCTTTCCCTATGATAGGAGTATGTGCAAGATCATCATGGAAAAAATAGGCCCTTAAGTGGCATAAAATTCAAAAAAATCAGAGTTAGGAAACTTGACGTAAAAATTTGAATAAGCTATACATATTATTTCAAAAATATGTAAGAATAGAATCTATGTCAAACTGAATGTAGTTTCTAAACTACTAGGTTTTTTTTTTTTTTTAAATGTATTTGGTGAAAATTTGAAATTTCAATGCAGTAGTACTTAAATTTCAGGGAAAAAATAAGTAGATCTATCTGACCACCCTAACCACAATAAAATGATAATATTTTTTTATAATATTTTAGACATAAGTAGATGACGCATGTTCGGATGTGATGCATATTTTTTTGTAATTTTTTTCTAAGTAAATAATTAATTATGATTTTTTTATTACAAATTTTAAAAAATATAAAAACTCATATGTCTGACCACCTTAACTTGGTTAAAAATTCTTGAAATTCATTTTTTATTTTTTTAATCCTATAGTATGTCAAGCATAGAATGTGATGCATGTTTTGGATTCCAAAAATGAGATACCATTTGAAAGCTATAGATGTTTTTCATTCAACCTATCAATCAGGACTTTAGTCTTAATTCAAATAGAAAATGAATAATAATTATTTATTAAATTCAAAGTAAAGCATAATTTATATTGGTGGAAATCTAAGAATCTCCTTTAAAAACCCTTTTCATTTCATCAATTTTGGGTAAAAAAATGGTTGTCAACCACATACCCTACAAATACCCATCATGATCCTACACATATTCATAGGTTCCATAAAACTCCCTTTAGAAGTTGGACTAAAAGAATTAAATGCCTCACTCACCATCATCCTAACTTCGAACCAATTTCGTGTGAAGTTAGGTTGTCCATGGATTTTCTCCATGAATGTCATCCCGTCGGTTGTGCATAAATGCTTAAACTTTCCATTTGGCAATGAGATCTTTATTGTGCATCATAGTGGCTTTAATCTTGTTCCTTCCTATGGGAGCTTCTCATTGTATTTATTTAGGCCCGAGCCTATTGAGCCTATTAGACCCCGTGAGTACTTCTTTTTTAAATCCTATCAAAAGTTTAAGGCAAAGCACATAACAAAATTATCCCTTAGTAATATGCCTCAACCCATGATTGACCCTCCTATCCTTGATGAAACCATGATTGAACCAAGAGCTCTTCCAAGTAACTAAGACCAACCTATGACAAATCCTTTACCTATTTCATATAAGAGACCAGGAGATAATCAAAAAAATCTCGTTGTACCTCCTAAAGTAAAACAATTTACAAAGCTAAAGAGAAAGTGGTTGAACAACCTCCCATGGTCCCTTCTATTCCTCCCTTAAGGGAAGAAAGGAAACCTATGGTTGAAAAACCCATTCCTACACAATGACAACTTGAAAACTGAATGAAAAGAAACTGAAATGCTAGAGAGCGTAGGTGTAGACTTTGTGCTATTGCTTGTTCATTACAAGCAAAAGAATAAATGAACAATATAGAAAAATAGAATCCAAACTTGTCTCGAGCAATGCATGATGCCTCTCCACCATTGTTGCAACATAAAAAAAATATTTTATGTATATTGTCATCAGACCTCCTATTTTGATTAACTTGGATGATGATAATGAAATTGCAAAGATTGATGAACAAGTGCATAATGAGGTGAATTCATTTTTTCATCTTCTATGAGCTTAAATGATGATCCTCCTAGAATAAGAGTTTTGAACTTGGTGCTTTTCCTAGTTTGGCACTTGATGTTGTCCCTTTGGCTAGTTATTTTCCTTCTGCATACACTAATCAAGATTGGGATGCAAATGACCTTCTATAGTTTGACTTGCATGTGCCCTACTAGTCTTTTGCTTTGATTTTTTTCATGTTTCTTTATGTGATTGCATGTGTGTAATGTGATCCCACATACTATTCTATTTGTTGTATCTCTTCATTACATTCCTCTATTTGTACCCATATTCTTCTATATGTCGTAAACATTTATCTTTTCTCTTTCTTGTGTTTTCCTTTTTTGGATGACACAAGGCATCAAGACATTTTGGTCTCTTCCATGTTGACCCTAAAGCTTTTTCTTTGATTTCACTCTCTATGTATCATTCTACCTATTCTACGAGTATTTGGATGATGTTTCTAAGCTCTATAATTTTTCATTATAGCAAAGTCATACTGACCCTAAATCCATGGATTCCTTATGTGATTTTGGGATTTCATTTTGGGGGCAACCCCTTCTCTCTCTTTTTCATGACGTAGCTTCATTTGGAAACATAAGACTTGGCATAAGGCTTTCAATATAATCTCTCATGTCTCCTTTATTGATTAGCATTGATTATTTGCTACTTTAAAGTAAATTTCTCAAGCAATGATGTTAGCAATTTATTTAAAGTGGGGGCATACACTGGCATTATTATTTTTGAAATTTTTGGCATTCCTTATGTTTCATTGTGCAATTTTCTTTCTTCTTGTGATGCATATTTTTCTTGGTGGTGTCATTGGGTTTGAAATTTTCTGATAGCGTGATATTTCTTGGCATACGATATTTCTAAAACCAAAATTTGGAAACCACAAGAATCAACTTAGAAATTTGTCAAAAAAAAATCAAAACCCTAAGCTACGACCCATTCACCCAAGGTTGAATGAGTCCCTAATCAAGGTTGTTTCCTAAATTTTTGGGCATTAAAACCTCTATTTTTGTATTTTATTTTTTTGTTTTTCAGTTTTTAGTTTCAATTTGTAGAATTTTTGTTACTTGGAATTGATCATATTAAGCTTCATTTGATAAATTCAGTGCATTGCATGAATTCAAAATTTCATTTACAAGACATCAGTTTTAGGTTTTTACATATAGCATAATCAAAAAATTATCTTCTTTCAAATCTGAAAATTGCTTTTACATATTTGCATTGCACTTTACGTCTTAGGATTGCATCTTGCCTATTTTCCATTTTGGGTGCATACCAATTTTGTGAAACTTGTATGAGCTTCACAACTTGGTGTCCTATTAGCAATATTGTTGTGAGACATAGTTACAGACTCATGTCATTCCATTATACACCATTCACCATGGATCTTGGGTTTTCTAACTCTTTCACTCATAGTATTGACACTATATTTAACCCACTATGGATCATAGTCTTCATACCTCATTTCCAATGACTTCCCTACCTATAATTAATGTGCATGATGTTGAAAAAATGGTTTCTAATTTCCCACAAGAGAACATAAGAAGGATAGATCAAGAAATAGAAAAATTGCAAAACTTTCTGACTTCTAAAAATATTGCTAGAAGTGTCATTCTTGATTTATGTAATGCAAGGAAAATGCTTGAAAATGAACATGGAATAGACATTGTATGAATTCTAGCTCATATTGTTAATCAAAAAGACCCTACAAAGATGAGTTGTGCTCAAGCTTTGGGGTATACTCAAAGCCAAGGTGGAAATTTGATTCCTCCTTCCAAAACCCTTACCTTTATTATGCATACACTAGTAATCATGTTACTACAACTATCCAACCTACTAGCAATGTCAACACTTCCTTAGGTATTTCCACTTGGAATCCTACTAGCTTTGTGCATTCAAATCTCATATCTCCTCAACCATCCCCCCTCACAAATCTACAATTCACTTACCCCCCACATATATACATAACTCCACCTTATTCACCTCCATCTCAAAACACCAACAATGATCCAATCCATAATACACTTTTGCAAAATTTCTCATCCCTACAAAAAACAATTACCACCCTAAATCAAAACAACAATGGCCAACCTTCACAATACATGAAAGCCAATCTATTCTAATGCCAATCTGTAGTAATCTAGCTTCCTTATCTCATCCTATGTCCTTCATTCATCCCACACATCCTCAATCCTATGCACATGTGTGTGAGATTTATTGATCCTTTCTTTCATTCCTCAATAATCAAAATCAGATCTCCTTTTGAAATTCTTCAAAGTGACCAACTGCAACTCAGATTCAATGGCCTTAGCCTTTGGAGATTTCTGAATAGAATATCTACCAATTGTTAAGGGAAACTTGAAACCTATCTTGTGATATTCAATCTATTTTCCATGGACTGTCATTATCTATCTGCATAGCTCCATTAAGGAAATTTTGTCATTGGGGTACCTTAGGAGCATGTATGGATACCCCACGAAGCAACCAACCATTAAGTACATGAATATGGGAAACTAAAGATAGAGGAAACCATACTTTTTAACCACTACCCAGGCTTCATAGAAAACCATTTTCCTTTCCAATTTTGGATCAAAAACACACATGAATGGAGCAAAGAAAGCATCATTCACTCTTCTGAAATGGTGAATGTTTCTATCAAGAGTAATCTAAGGAAACTACTTGTATACTAGAGTCACCCTTTTTTTAACTTCTATTGTCAATCCTGGAAAATCCCTCATCACAACAACAACATACACCAAGTAGGATTTCATGTAGAATTCAAGTGATGTATGTACTTTGATCAACTAATTGTGAATTGCATCACTAATCTGCTAACCCCAAAAGATCTGTTGTTTTCACCTCAATATGATTTTTATGTCTAAATACATCCAATTTTGTAATGTGGATGAGGTAGGAAAACCTTGCACTCTACTGAGAAGAGTGATCAAATCGTTCACCTCTTTGATGAAATCATTGTGTGTAAGGTTCTTAGGCCACCTTGAAATAGTCTGCCTTTGGTTCTTCAACCATTTGTTGTTAATCAACCTCTTGGAAAAATTTGGATCTTTATCATATTCTTCATGTGCATACTACTTGGTGATATCTACATAAGAGTCAATACTTGTACACATAAAAGCTTTAGCAAGAAACTCTGCATCTAACCTTGTGACCACATTTCCATTGGAATCCCTGACACTTTGGTCCTTTCTATTGTAATGAGCAACAACTTGAAGAGAAATCTCTGGATTGTGCACTACAATAGGAAATGAATCTACCATCTGGATATTAATTTCAACTCTAGATCTCATACCATCATCTAATGGTTGCTTCTGAGTTCTTTCCACAAACTCAAACATATCGACATGTGTAATCTCAATGTCCTTAATCTCATCAATTTTTGATGACACTAAAGTTATTGGGAACACACCTTCATATTTATACCTCATTGATTTTTCCATGCTTAGAGAGGGATCTGACATCTGAAGAGTAGTTTGCAAGTGACTTTATTCTTATAGGAGTGTGGATGTGAAAATATTGGGATGTGTGCACAAAATAATTGCATTACAAATTTCATCATTTTCTAATGTTAGAAAAGATTGCATGGTTGTAAATTGCAATAGTGGGAATAGGCTAAGCACTTGCATGAGTTTGGAGGGATTAAGTGCAATGGATGCAAAAAATAGAGTGAAAGTAGGTAATCTAGAAAAATGGAAAATTTTGCAAATTGAGAAGTTAGGTCTTTGAATTTTAGTGCCATTCTAGGTAGATGTGTTGCATTGTGTAATTATGTTGAAAATAGAACCTCTACATGAAGATATAAATTTTTTAAAAAGTGTGCAAGGTTGGAAAAAAATTTCAATACTACATAGGAAAAATCTTGGGTTTGTGCAAAATTGGAGAAAAAATCTGACTTTATATGTTGATATTTCTTTTCAAAGTGCAAGATCTTAGAAAAACTTTGACCCTGCATCAAGGGTAAAATTCCTAAGTGTTGTGCTTCTACACTTTTATGTTGATGTGAGGTTGGTGAAAAATACTAAAACTTAACATTGTTACATCATCCCATGCATAAGCCGTTAAAAACCCTACTTGTGCATATAGGTCTACTTGGAAGTTAAGGGGTCAGACTTTATGCTTTGGTAGTGATTTTCACTGCTTGTTTATCATGAAGTGAAGACTTAATGCATCATTAGTGAAAAATACTGACTATCCATCTCAGATTCACCCATATGCTTTATTGGAAAAAAAACATTGAGTTAACATGTCTCACCAAAACATAACTACAAATATGGGAGTGTTTCCTGCACGAGTGGAGAAATTATCTACCCATGCTTTTGGAAATAAGGGTTTTGGTTTCAATATACCAGCGAAGAAAAATACCGCCTGTGCATAGATAGGGCATTCCACTATGTTAATCAAGTTTTATGCATTTAGTGAATTTGACAAGCATAATGGGTAAAATCTTAAAGGTTGGACATGGATCTGAAACTGAAAATTGAGAGTGGCATTTGAAAGACAACCATTCAAATGGGAAAAATCCCCAAATGAGTAAGAAAAGAAAACTAGTATTTTTTATAGTAAACACAAAACATAGAAGTTCAAGAAAAATTCTCATTTTGAACATAAACCCTAAACAAAACAATTAATCTATAAAAATGAAACTAAAATAAACCATAAACTTAATACATACAATAAATGAATACAAAACATGAAGAAGAGAGAATGCCAATGAACATGCTTGGACAAGAATGAGGACAAAAACCCTAGTCAAAATGATGAGAAATCTACTTGAAATCCACACGCCTTCAAATCAAGATTACACAGCGAGAATGCAAAGTAGTAGAGAGGGACAAACAAAAATAAAACGAAAAAAAGAAAAAAAGAAAAATCAATTTAAAACATTGATTAAAAATCCATCAACATAATTAAGACTCCACATTTATTACACTCGTGTGGACTTCAGTTGCAGAGTTGGGAAATTCTAACACCCTTGCAGTTTTGATAAGTGATGAATGATATGCATGGTTAGTGAATTTCACCGACCTTACATATATTTAATATTTTTGTATTAGGCATGCAGGGGCATTGAAATTCAATGCTCCTGCATGAGTGAAATATTTTCTAACTCTAAAAACAAAATTTTACAACTTGGACCAAATTGTGAATTTCTAAAAACTTAAAAAAGTTAATGCTCAAAATGACATTCCAAGGCTGGGGGACAATGCACAAGGGAAAATGTGATTCACTCATTTTGCGTTCTTAGAGTACATGGGCTACAAAATAGATAAGTTTCATAGGGGTTATCCCATAAATTGAGCATAGTTTAATTCAAGGATAACAAATTCTAACTATCTAATAACATTTTTCCTTCTCACTTCCAAGCCCTTATTGGCTATATTTTCCCTGACCATTGACTCAAATTCACTCCAAATGACTTTCCTTCCATTGACTTACCACATACCAATCCCCATCATCTCAAGGTTATCATATCCAAGAATTAAATAAAGCATCGTCTCATAACTTAAAGATATATTAAGGTGGATACTAAGAATATTAATGCAATTACTACTATGTCAACTCCAAAGATTTTTTTGCAACTTTGTAGCGTTTAAGGAATGATCCAAGCTATTAGATAAATTTCATTACCTAACTAGACAATAAGACATTACTATTCAAAAAGACCTTTAACAAATACGTTAAATATGAATACAATTAAAAAGAATCTAAGAACACAAAACAACACTTGTGTAACCATTTGGTCCTCATGCCTATCATCAATGACATGTCTCTTCCTCTATATGCCATAGCCATCAGGTTTGCGATTAGAGGTTTATTAGCCCAAAATGATGAGAATGGTAAAGAAAATGTAGTGTATAACATTATTTATGCCTTATTGGATTATGATACATAGTCTACATTTATGGAATAAATATGCCTTGTTGCTTTCTTTTCATCTTAAAAAGTAAGAAATTGCATGATTCCCATTGAGATATGTGATATTATAAAAGGATATTATTTAACATACATGACTAAAGCCAATCGTAAAGAAATTGTGTTTGCTAGGTGATATTACTTTCTAATTTTGATCTTAAAATACTATCTTCAAGTTATAATATTTCTTATAGAAATATATATATTAATTTAGAATTTTTTTGAAAAATAAAATTTAAATTATTTTTTATATAAAACTATTTCAAATATTATTATTAATTTAAAATAATCAATTTGAAGATTATTGTTAATTGTAATAATACATTTAATTTATTTATTTTCTATATATATTTTTATAATAATTATTGTTATTCATTGGTTTTCAATTCTACTTTTATTTTTAATTTATCGCTGTTTTTTATGATTGAAAAAAGATTTTTTTGGTGGAACATGATTACTCTATTGTATCATCTAAAAAATATAAGAATACAAAACATAAGAAAAAAAAAAGCAACATTAACTTCAATCTTTAAAAATAAGACTTTTTATTTATTTTTAAATGTTCAAAAGTAGAATGCAGTTTTTTTAATTTAAACTATGTATGTATACAAAAGCTTCCATTCTAGGTACTTCATAAACTCTGAAAAAAACATGATACCAACTAATATTCAATCGTGCAATTCGTTGCTATCTTTTAAGGGCAGTAGGGAGGGAAGGTTGGTATTTTATCAAAGAATACAGAGAACAGAAAACATGGAACAGCAGGTGGACGAGAAAAGACAGCAGCATTAAATGAGATTGTTTGTTTTTTATAAATACAAGGGACATGCGATCACCCATTCAACAATAGACCGGCAAAATGAGGAACAAAAGATACACGTAAGCGAAAAGGACCACAGCCACACAAAATCTTCTGTTTTCATTGTTGTACTATCAAGAAGCACAGAATACTACTCAGAACATTCAATGCTGGCTGAAAAGTCTGGGGAAAATTGATTAAATTCAATGTACACCCAAGATAAGGAACAAATTAGATCGACTACAAATCTCTCGTATTCCACAGACCATTCAATGCTGGCATAATTGAACAAAACCAAAACGTATCTAGTAGTTTTTATGTCATGATTTACAAGATCGCAAGGGAGTTTGTAGGAAGATTTTCTAAATTCCAGTAGGGGAGAGGATTTCTGAGCATGTTTCAGTAGTTAGAGTATTTGTTGATTTAATGTTTAATATTTTTAGCAATATTGGATCAATAGTTGTGACTTTTAAGTTAGTGTTGATGATGACTATTCATAATTAATTGTTAAGTATTTTTTAGATCTAAAAAGCAACAAATCGTGTGATGTCACATCAGCACACTAATAAAACATAATTTAGTGCACAAGTATTAGTCTCACTATTTTTTGTGCCTTTTTGGACACCTTGACTGTGGCATCCTATTTGATGATGTGACCTTAACCTTAGTTATAAGCAAGAGAGTTGTCAAGTAAACTGATGTAAAAAATTGGTAGTGAGTTTGAAATTTCTAAGTACGATTTTGAGAAGTGTGAAATTAAGATGCTCAACTATTGGATCCTATCCCCTATAAAATTAATGACGATATAGTTTAAATGAAGGCTCACATCTTCATGAAAATGAAAAAAAATCTCAAATCACACATTTAAAATCTACAAAACCATTCCCTGAAAGTTTTAAACTGTTTGGACCTGGTTTTGAAATGGATCAGCCGATAGTGTATTTGAACAAGCCTAATGTTTGCTTATTTTTCCAACAAGAAGGCCATCTTATTCGAGACTGTCCTATTAGAAAAAATAGGTCTCTCTTGGCTTAGTTTTCTTCTACTCCAACTAATAAAAATGCCAAATAGAATTTTCCTTCCATGTTAGTGCCCAAAACTTCTTATGTGTCTCCCACATGAAGAAACCTCGCCACTTCTTCCTCCATCCTTCATTCTCCCTCTGTGGTGCCCAATAGGACCTCTTCTCCTTATAAAGAGGTTGTTATTTCAAATGATTGGAGATTTGTGAGGAAAATGATGGAGCCCTCTCATCCAATTAATACACCACATCGTCCTTCTCACAACTTGTAACACCTCTCTAACTTCAACCTAGGTAAAATAGCATTTGATTTTGATTTGGTATTCTAACTGTTAAATGTTGTTATAATGAGATTAGACATTAATGATTAGTTATTATTCTAGATTACATGTTTATATTTTTTATATATTGTTATCATTGCTTCCGTATGAGTATGGGCAGGAAAGAGATGATGTCGTAACACTCATATTCGAGAGGCTTATGATATCATGACTCCCTTCCTGATGATTGATATTACTTTGACTATATGATATATGTTATATGCACATGTACTTTGATGTGTAATTGGAAGTGATGCAAGTACTGAGTATCGACTTCGCTTATATCCACAAGCCTGAGCGTACTCCTATTCCCCGATGGTGGTTACTAGAGGTAGTCACAGGCCAAATTTTTCCTACCCTAGCCCACTGTACCCTGTTAGGGTAGTGTTTTCCTTGTTGATCTGTCTTACTCTTTAGTTACCTAATAGTAACGTCCAGAGCACCTTTCAGTCATATGTTCGACGCACCTTTTAATTGTATGAGGTTTACCATTATGTTTTGTTGGGATATTTTGTTATGGTTTTCGTGAATATTTGTATGGCTATATATATATATATATATTTTGGTTGTCAGTGTTATGATGTGTTCTCATTGACATCTTTTTGTGATTTTAAATATGGTATTTTATAGTATTTTATTAATGGGAGATTTGAATGGTTTCTTTTCCATGAGGTATTAAATATGATATTTTAAATAATTTTTATTGATCATTCGAGAGAATGATATATTTCATTTGGAAATTTTTAAATGATTTTATGAATCCATTTTGTGAGCTCTCATAGTATCATTTAAATATTATTTAGGGAGCTTTGTGTATTTTAACGATTGGATTTAAATTATTATTTTATTTGAGTAGAGAATATTGTGTATTTTGTGATTTTAATTAATGGTTTTTGGGAGCTTTAGTAGCTTGTATAATAAGATGCCTTATTTCATTTTTATGGTGTGGAGAAAATAAAAATAGGGAAACCTTGTCTTGTATAGATATATATTCTTTTTTTTTGTTTTGGGGAAGGGATTCTTTTGAGGGGAAAAGAAAGAAATTTTATGTTTTGGAAGGAGAAGGAAAAAAAAAAACCCACAAATTGGGCAGCTGAGTTGGGAAAGAACATGGAGAATTTCTTAGAAGAAAATTGTGGGCAATGGCACCAGAGGCTCAACATAGTTTTGCTGCTCCATTTTGGAATCTCGTCGTGTCTTGCTGACAAAACATTTCTTCATTCTTCATTTGGGTAGATTTGAGGTATTATTCTATGTTTTCCTTAAATTTTTGAGTTATTAATGTATGCATGAGTGTGTGTTTAAATGTTTTGGGAATCTTGGCTACTCTAGGTGTTGTCATGGCTTTTTGGGCTGAGATTCTTTTCAACCTGGTTATTGCTTTCTTTTTTTTGGGAAATCTGAGACTTATAATTTTTTTCAATCCTCCCACTTTAAACTCAAATTCAGCTATGAGATTCACCCGGTAATGCTCAAATCTCAATTGGGTTGGAGTCCAAAATGAATTAGAAATACTTTTTATTTTGGCCAAAATTTGTGCAACTTGTTAAAAACATTTTTTTTATTGCCTAAAATTTGTGCCTTCTTATTAAATGACATTTTTTTATGCTGCTCTTTAACCGTTTGATATAAATACAAAATAAAGTTAGATTATGTGTAGAATCGCCCATATTGCAAATGGGTCATTGTCCAATTTTTAGTTCGGACGACTTCATATTTTCATGTTTTTCTTGCCCAACTTAGCAAAATGACGTTTTCATAACAACACCTCATTTTTTATTCTAAACTCAAAAATTGAAGGTGGATTCCAACTTCAAACGCAAAAATATGAACTGGGTCAAGCTTAGAATTTTAATTTGGGCACATTGAATTTTTATGCCTTTATTTCATGATTGAAATCAATTATTTGAAAGATTAGCAACAATGTTTGCTTGACTATTTTAAAAATATTTTGTGATGGTTTTTGTGGCTTTCTTCATTGTTTCATATTTTCTTTGGGTCCCTTGTTTGGTTAAACAAGATGGAGTAAAACCATTATAAGATAATGAGTCCTCATGCATGGCCTTGAGCGCTTGTAAAGGGTTAAAGATGCACTTGAGATGGCCTACCCATCTGTAGGGCATTGAGTTATCCATCTGTAGGGAATTGATTTGGGCATGATTGAGTTTTCCCTCGTATGTATGAGAGGTGTACTTTTTTTTGTGTGGTGCAATCCCTTCAAGCACACATGATGACATTTCATCTAGTCCGCACTCTAGTACCTATACCTTTGTAGTCATGACTAACACCCGGCATATCATTGTATGAGCATCTCATGATGTGATATTGGCCTTAATGCATTGTATTCTATGTTTGATTTATGTTTGATGTGAGTGTTTGCCATATTTTACCCTTGCCTTGTTTGTTGCTTGGGCCTTGTGACTGCCTCCGAGCACAATGGGGTGGCCTCTTTTGAGTCCACATGGTAGGGAGGTGTTGCCACTACCATTGGGGATCAGTGTATAGGTTATTGGAGCATCAGTTGGAGGTGTTCTCTCTTGTACATGGTTTATCTAATGGTGTTTCTTATTCATGGCTATGTATTTTTATTTATGTATATTCCTATATGTATAATGTACTCGCTTGAGAGTGAAAATGTAATCATATAGATTAATGAGAAGAAATGTGATGTTTATATTTGGTTTACGAGTTTCCATGTTTGTATCAGAGTCACTTGTATTATGATGATAATAATGGCTTTTTCTTCAATATTTTTCATGCAAAAAAATTAGATCTTGGTTGTATTTTTCCTTCATGTTTTAGTCTACAAAAGTTTTGGCGCATCGTCGCCTTCTGTTTGATGTTTTGTGTCACTGCTGCAAAGTTCCAGAGCATCGGTGCAGGAAGTTTTGGAGCAGAGGTTCCATAGCAGGAAGTTCTGGAGCAACAGGAAGTTCCGGAGCACTGGCATAGGAAGTTCTGAAGTAGAGGTTCCAGAGCAGGAAGTTTCAAAGCAGCAAGAAGTTCTAGAGTAGAGGTTTCACAGCAGGAAGTTCTGAAGCAGAAAGTTCCATAGCTAGAAGTTCTAGAGTAGGAAGTTTCATAGCTAGAAGTTCTGGAGCAGGAAGTTTCATAGCTAGAAGTTTCGTAGATGGAAGTTCCAGAGAAGGAAATTCTGTAGTAGGAAGTTCCGAAGTAGGAAGTTCTATAGCTAGAAGTTTTGTAGCAGGAAGTTCCAGAGCAAAGTTTTTGGAGCTATTATGTTTGCTCCTATTTGGATTTTTCTCTAGAGGGTGGATTAGTCCTCTCCTTTGGGTTATGTTCGGTCATTCTTGGCCATGTATGTTGTCGATATATTGTATTGGAAACTGCTTTTTGTGTGTAAGTTATTCTTTATGTTATCAAAAAAAATTATCTTGTCCTCTTTTGGCTCTTACCCTTCGGGGTTGCATAGTGGAATGTTACACAACTCATCCCCACCTCATTTCCCAAGAGCTCTGACTTCCCCTAATAGGACATCTCTTTCTCCTCCTAACTCATGGCAGAGATCAAGATCTCCTCCATCAAGTGTGGATGAGCACTTTAATCTAGAGCATACATTTATTTGTCTCTCTAACCACTTTAGAGTCTTGCCACAAGAAGATGAAAATAGTATAGTTGATTCATCATTATCTGTAAAATTGTATCATGGAATATTAGGGAGCTTTCCCTCCCTTGACGTAAAATTAGAGTCAAAGAGATAGTATTGAAATGGAAGCCAAATGTTCTCTTTCTTCAAGAAGTTAAGTTAAGCAATGACCGCCTTAATCTTTCTCTTTTCAATCTATGGAAGGAAGCATCATTCTTTCATACTTCTCATAGAGATAGAAGTGGCAGGGTTGTTATTGGTTTAACTCCTTGGATCTCCAAATATGTCATTGATAATGGTCAAGATCCCTCTCGTAATTGTCTGTTGGGTTCTTGTTGTTATAAATGAACAACCTATTGGTTTCTACTCTATCTATGCTCCTAATGATCCTAAGAAAAGATCTATCCTTTAGGATTGGATGGCTAAAAATATTCCTAATGTTGATTGGGTGTTGGGAGAAAATTTTAATATGGTGGATCATCATGATGACTGTAGTTCGTATAATTATTTCAAACTCTACAATGAATAATTTGAATGATGGATCTACTGTTACAATTTATTCTGAGTGGTTGGTCCCATCCACGATAAATTTTTAAGCCGTGTAAACAATTGGTATATTTGGTTTAACTGTAGATTCGAAAATGATAGGAAAATGAGCAAACTGGATAGATTTTATGTTTCTCATAATCTTCATTTGGAGAACCTTGCATCAGGGGCTAGTGTGTTAGTCGACTACTCTACTACTCTATTTGATCATTTTCCTATTAATTGTTCTATTTCCACTTCTCAACATTCAGGTTTTTCCTTTCAAATTCCTTATATGTTGAACACTTCTCACTTGAAGACTCCAGAACCTTGCATTAGGGGCTAGTGTGTTAGTCGACTACTCTACTAGTTACTCTATTTGATCATTTTCCTATTATTTGTTCTATTTCCACTTCTCAACATTTAGGTTTTTCCTCTCAAATTCCTTATATGTTGAACACTTCTCACTTGAAGACTCCAGAATGTGTTGTCGCTTCAATAGGAATTTTGAATTATATTCCTAAACCTTAAGTAGGGAATTCATGGATTGAGTGGTGGTGTCTTGCCTCAAATCAGTGTGTTAGATTTCTTCAATATTTTGGTCGAAGAATGGCTTGGAAACGGAAGCATGGAGAGAAAACACTACATGGGAAGTTTGAGCATGCTAGGAAACAACTAAATTTTGATCCTAATGATAAAAAATGCAAACTTATATTGTTGTCATTGAAACTCAGTTGTGAAAACTAGACAATTACAAGGGCCAAGGTATGAAAATAAGATCTAGACTTCATTGGATCAAAGAAGGAAATAGAGGGTCTAAATTCTTCTTTAAATACCTCAATTATAAACATAAGCAAGAAATAATTTGTGCTATTTCGGAGGAGCATGGATTACAAACTGATACTACTATTATTACTATGATGTTTTAGAAATTTTATGAAAACTTGTTTAGAGAAGAAAATAATTGGACAGATGTGCAACAAACTTTGGAAGACATTGTCAAGGAGTTTATCCCCAACAAAATTGATCTTGGTTATAGCTCTTATTTGGATTGTATCCTATATTTGGAAGATATTAAACATGTTTTTTTTGCTATGAAACCGAATAAGATTCCAAGTGTTGATGGCCTTCCAGCTGAATTCTATCAAACCATGTGGAATCATATTAAGGAGGGTTTTTTATATGCTCTATTTGGAGGCTTTTCGTAATGGCTCATTAGGTTCAAACATTAATAGAAGTTTAATCAAGATTATTCCTAAAGGGAAAGATGATAACTCTATTGTTGGTTGGAGACCAATTACACTATTAAACACTTCTTATAAAATTATTGCTAAAGCTTTGGCTATTAGGATTAAACCTGTGGTCGAAGGTATTGTTAGAGCTGAAGAAATGAGGTTTATCAAAGGAAGATATATTTTGGATGTAATCTAATGCTTACATGTGAGACTCTTCAATGGGCCCAACAGACTTATCAAAATGCATTACTGATTAAACTAGACTTTGATAAACCTTATGACAAGATCCATTGGGATTTCATTCTCAAAATGCTACATTGGTTAGATTTTGGGCTTAAGCTTCAAAAAAATGTGTGTATGTTGTCCAGGATGCCAATGCACAAATTTTGATTAATAACTCTTTAATTGAACCATTTGATTTGCAATAGTCAATAAGGCAGGGCTATCCTTTATCCCCCTTTTTAAATGTGCTTACAACTAATTCTTTGGGATATATGCTTCAAAAATCTAACCAAAGGAACTTGATAAAAGGGATTTCTATTCCCCATGATAAGGTTGTTATTAACTCTCACTTTGTTGATGATAGTATGGTATTTTTGCAAAATTATGAAGAAGAGCTAAATAACACCTTTGGTATCCTTAATCTATATTGTTTCATTTCTGGTTCTTAGGTATTGCACAATAAGACTGAGTTTTTGATGCTCTCAATATGGGCTTACTCTTAAGTTGATTCTTAAGGAGTGGAGAAAAATTAAACATGGGGATATTACTAGATATCTAAGCATTTTGTTTGGTATAGGGGTGACTCTTTTTGACATGTGGGACTAGTTTATTAATAGACTTAAAAGAAGCTTTTTAATTGGGGAAACAAATTTTTATTATTAGCTAGAAAAATTCAAGTTGCCAACTAAATTTTTATTTCTACCCATGTTTACTTTTCATCTTGTTGCATTCCTTCTAAGAGAAAATATGAAGAATTGAATAAACTAATCAGGAAATTTTCGTGGTCAAAATGGGATGGAAATGTTGGTTTTATTACTTCTTCTTGGTCTCATTCTATTCAACCAAAATCCAAGGGGGTTTAGGAATCATTGATCCCAAAACTCAAGGGTTGTGTTTGGTTGTGAAATGGATTATAAGAGTTGCTACATGTGATGAACCATGGAAAATCCTTGTTCATAACCATATTTTTCAAGCTGCAACAAATAAAAAATGGCAGTCAGTTAATTGGATTGATAAAATTATTATGTATTCCTTCTTCAAAGTCAAGGCATCCTTTCCCTTACAATCCATTTGGACAACTTGGCAGTAGGTTTGCCATTTTTTGCAATGGAATGGCTCCTCTCTACAACATGGATTTAGCTTTGCTTCTTCTTCCATTTGGTGGAATAAATTTTTCAATTACCATGATCAACTACTTGCAATTTGTTTTCCAAAGAATTCTTATTATTCATATAAGAAAGGTATTCAAAAATTTAAAGAAATTTGGGATTTTGATACGTTTGATTGGGATTTATGGTTGAGAATCAAAGAGCAATATAGGTTGAGCATCAAATATAAATAATTTATGATATTTGTGCAATCATTAGTTCCTCTTGAGTTATCTATGAAAATTTGTTCTCCTAGAGATTGTAATTTTTTCAAGGATTGGAGATGGTTGTCTTCTTCCCATTTTAGTTATCTTCCGCTAAAGAAGATTTATTTTATTTCTCTACCTCACTAGAAGATCATTCCTCATCTCAATTATAAATGGAAGTGTAGATTTAGTTCCAAGAAGTGGACCAAAATGATTGCACAAATATGGAATTCCAAAGATGATGTGGAAGCTCAACTGCTAGCCTAGAAAGTTTTACATTATAAATTTTTAGTTGGAGATAGACTAAGATGCATTATAATTCAACCAATTAATTGTCCCTTTAGTCAGTATATCGAAAATATAAAACATATTTTTTGAGATTGCACCTTTGCTAAGAAACAATGGAATGCTATCTTTAATAATTTTGTTTTTGTTTTTCATCATAAGCTAAATTGGAGAGAGGCTCTTTTGGGATTTGGGCTGCATAAAGATGTGATTGTTGATTCTATCAAACAAGTTGTTTTACGACATTTTTGGAAGAATAGATGTTCTACTATGTTTTCAAGCAACTATTTTTTAGGAAACTATTATTTTAATGATTTACTTTGACATAGTTTTTCATGTGCCTTTTTGTGTTCACAACTTCAAGAATTTTCAAAGAAAAATGTAATGGTTATGGTAGAACTTCAACAAATTCAAGAGCAGGTTAATCAACTTCAAAGCAACTGCAATATGAACTTATGTAGAGTGTTTCAGCTTAAGTATTAGTCTCTGGTTTCATCGATTCATGGCCATATGTTGAATTTTTGTATTCTCCTATGTAACTGTTGTAATATGAACTATGTAAAGTGGCTCAACTCAATTTGTTTCCTTTTTTTATGTTGGGACATGGTGTTTTGTTGGTTCAATGTATTGTATTATTTAATTTTCAGCTAATAGCTGGTAGCTACTATTCTTTGTAATCTTTCTTTGATCAATACAAAAAAAAAAACTCTCCAAAATCGATGATGACTTGTTTGTCCAAATTCTCAAGTGCCCATGTCCCATTGCTAGCATGCCACTAGTATATCTATATGGTAAAGGTATCGAACTTAATTTGATCTTTACCTCAGGAAAAAAATTTCTTCCCTTTGCTTATAAATTTGTAGAAAGCAACCCAAGCAGGAAAATTGTCTACAAGATAACATACTCAATGAGAAACACAACATAGTCTAGTTTGTTTTCTTAAAATAGTTATTTTAATTAAATAAATACTATAAAAGTGAGGTATTTATTCCACATAATATAACAAATATGAGTTTATTTGTTACCATTATATAGGGTATACTTGCATAAGGTTAGATTTATTTTTGAGTGGTTTATTTGAAATAGCTTTTTCTACATGTCTTTCAAAAAATTAGAAGTATTGTAATTTGTCTTAGGTGATCAGTTTTACTCTTGGCTTAATAGTAAACATTGAAAAATGAAAACATATCTTTTAATCAATATTTGAATGATTGGATGGTTTATTAAAGAAAATAATAAAAAAATCTCACTTTTATTTAATTCCTACAAAATTGTTATCCAATTATTGAAAATTAACGATAATTTTATTTTTATGTAATGTTGATAGTAGCATTTTTTATGGAAGGAGAACTACCCAAAATCATAAAATAGGCATCTACTTCTCAGTCTTTAACAAAAATTAAGACTACAAAATATTTCCAAAAGCTAAAACAAAGGAGGATAATATCTATAAATAATTTCAAGAGATTTCTATTTCTTTTTTCTTGTATCTACTTGAATAATAAATTAAATAATGTACTATCAATACTCAAAGATCTATATATTTTTTATAATCTAGGTTAGTTTCATAGTGGCAATGTATAATCATTTTCCATATTGACATTATAGGACAATTAAATATGTTGGTGTAATTAAATGTCTTGTACCTTGTCCTAGGTCATTATTACACCTTAGTTAAGTTTACTTAGGGACCACATAGGAGGTTGTTGGAGAATTTCCACTTTTGGTGGACTTGACATGTCATTACCACATCACTTCCACCTTTTGTGGACACATCGTGTGATCATCTCTCCACCTTAAGTGGATTGATAGGTTTTCCTAGTTGTCTCATGTCATAAGATTACGACACTTGTCATAATCTTATGCCCTTCTATGTTCTCACCTTGGATATATAACCAAGGGATATCTCTCATTTGTAATGAATCATAATCATTATTATTTCAATGACATTGAATACAGTTTATTCTTGTCATATTTTCTCTCTTTTTGTGCTTTCCATTTGGTCCATAGATCTTGGCATCCATAGCCAATTCTAACATGGTATCAGAAAGGTTGGGTGCCATTGGAGAGTCTTTTTCTTAAGAGAGATTCCAAATCTGAGGAGGTTTTGTTCGTGGCTCTTTGTTGTAGGTTCATATCCAAGCTTGTTGGTGCAAATCTGAGCTCACCATTGCGTCCAAAATGTTTGAGATAGTCGATTTTGCCTTTTGTTTCATCCAAATTGAAGATACGAGGCCAAATCTATGAGGGTTTGAAGTTGAAGAGTGGTTGCTAGATCCAAAAGGTAGCTGCAATTTCAGAGCATTTTGGGTCAAATCTGACCCTGCCATCGCGTCTAGAAGGGCCAAAAACCCTAAGATCGACTATCAAATCATTTGATTCGGAGCAGTTGTCTGGTGAGGCAAAAAAATTTTGCTTGAAGAGCAATACGGCCCCCAAGTCATCACTATTGCGTCGACAGTACAAATTTTCTGATTAATAATTTATTCGTGGAAATTTTTTGAAAATTTTCATTTTTTCCAATTCAAAAATCATATTGTAAATATTTTTATTAAAAATCAAAAGCAAAGCGTTTGTTTTCTGCAGTTGGAAGTACTACAATGTGGTACTGCAGACTATGCAGTATTCATTGGGTACCGTGGGTCCCACCGTGCCCCACGTGACACCACGTGGCCGAGCTGCAGGCCACACACTACCCGCACGGCTCCATCGGTCAGTGGCCAGCGGTTTCCAAAATTACCGGTGGCACTTCATTTATTTTGGCAATCGCTTCATTATATCCGGCGAAGGCAAAATAATTCGGGTGGCGAATATTCTGACGGAATCCAGAAGATTCTGGTACTAATGCAAGCCGACCTCCGACAGCCATAAAACTGTCAAATTTAATCACGTTGATTGCTGACATCATCCTACAGCAGCAGTGACGTCAGCGATAGGTTGAAAATTTTCTGCCCCTCTTCGTTTGCATTTTGATTTTCATAGGCGAACTTTGAAGGCTAATATCTCAATCATTTTGGCTCCTTTTTTCGAGATTTTTTTTTTTATTTGGGCTAGAATTTCATGCACTACACACTAGTGTAATCAATTTTTGGTTTTGGTGCTTGGTTTTCCCAAAAATTGCAGATTCTCATAGTTGTTGCTGCTTCGTCCTCATTTTGGGAACTTGGGGAGCTCATATCTTGCTCGTACGGTAACATTTTTTAGTGCAATTTTTTTTGAAAGTGCATGATTTTTTGTGTAATTATTAGTGGTATGATCAGATTGACTTTATTTTGTACCAAAAATTGTACTTGATACTGTGGCCTATTTTGGCATTTGTAAGCACCAAGATCAAAGACCACTTTGTTGTTTTTGGCAAGTGGCAATTGTAAATGCACTAAATATAAAGTGCCAAATCAGATATTGCTTGGGGGGGTTTCTTGATTGAGTGATTTCGGGGGGTTTCCAAAATTACGAGTAGCCCTTCATTTATTCCGGCAGTTGCTTCATTATATCTGACGGAGGCAAAATAATTCAGGTGGCGAATATTCTGATGGAATCTAGAAGATTCCGGTACTGATGCAAGCTGACCTCCGATGGCCATAAAACCATCAAATTTAATCACGTCAATTGTTGATGTCATCCTACGGCAACAGTGACGTCAGCGACTGGTTGAAAATTTTCTACCCCTCTCCGTTTGCATTATGATTTTCATAGATGAACTTTGAAGGCTAATATCTCAGTCATTTTGGCTCCCTTTTTTGAGAAATTTTTTTTATTTGGGCTAGAATTTTGTGTACTATGCACTGGTGCAATCATTTTTTGGTTTTGGTGCCTGGTTTTCCCAAAAATTGTAGATTCTCACGGTTGTTGCTGCTTCGTCCTCATTTTGGAAACTTCGGGAGCTCATATCTTGCTCCTACGGTAACATTTTTTAGTGCAATTTTTTTTTAAAGTGCATGATTTTTTGTGTACTTCTCATTGGTATGATCAGATTGATTTCATTTTGTACCAAAAATTGTACTTGATATTGTGGCCTATTTTGGCATTTGTAAGCACCAAGATCAAAGACGACTTTGCTATTTTTGGAAAGTGGCAATTGTAAACGCACTAAATATAAAGTGCCAAATTAGATATTGCTTGGGGGGGTTTCTTGATTGAGTGATTTGGGGGGGTAATCTTGCAGTGATTGTTTGCATTCTTTTGCTTGGTTTGTGTTCTTGAAATGGGGAGATCTCAAATTGAACCCCTAAATCCACATAATTATGCTACATGGAGAAAATTAGTATCTAACTATCTCATGATGAAAGGTCTAATAGGTCATCTAAAGGACACAATTCAAAAACCTACAGATGCTAAAGAATTGGTAAAGTGGGAGATTGATCGTGAGAAAACACTTGGATGCATATGTTCATTAGTCTCATTTGATTTGCAATTTCATATTGAATCATGTAATACACCTAAAGAGGCATGGGAGACTTTTGAGAAATTGTATGGTAAAATAGATAAGATTAGAGGCTATCAGATTGATAATGATTTGATGAATCTTGATCCTAAAAGTTTTGACCACATCTAAGACTACATCTCCAAAATCAAGCAATTAAGAACATAATTGAAAGAATTCACTATTGAAAAAGAGGATTTACAATTGATTCTGAATGTATTATCCAAAGTTGGTCCTGAGTATTCAGTGTTTGTTTCTGGCTTTCATACCCATCGACTTTCTATGGGAGCATCATATGTTGATCCTAAGTTTGATGACTTTGCAAATCTCCTAATCTAAGAGGAAGCTAAGTTAATGAACATGGGTCTAATCAAGTCTTCCAAACCATAAGCATTGGTGGCTAATGAGTCTAAGGTACAGAAAGAATCAGGGAATCTTGATAAGAAGAAAAAGAAGAAAATGAACAAGCCACATAAAGAATCAGAATCCTCATCATTAAAAGGAGAAACATCTAAGAAGGAGAGGCCTTTTTGTGCATATTGCAAGAAGGATGGACATGAAGAAAACCATTGTTATAAGAAGGATATTGATGAGTTGAAAAATCTTCTCAAAAAGAATCACATTGATTTGCCTTCTAGAATGTCTGAATCTTCTTCTCCTTCTACTTCAAAATAGTCTAAAAAGGACAAAGGTCAAACATATATATCAGGATATAAAGGATAAGCTCTTTGTGCTCTTTCAAGTCTAGGATCAGGAAGATGGCTTCTAGATTCAGGAGCATCTCATCATATGGCATCTTCATAGACGATCTTCTCTTCATTTCATCCTTGTTCTATGTCTCCTATCTTGATGGGAAACAATACCTACATGAGTGTAATAGGGAAGGGATCTATTAGCATTGGGGAGAACACTTTTCAGGATGTCTTGTGTGTTTCTCATTTGATGAACAATATGCTTTCCATTTATCATATTACACATGGTGGATATGGGAGAACTATGGAGTTCACTCCTGATTTTGTTATCATTCGTGACTTGGAGACTAGAGATGTCATTGCTACTGGGGTGGTTGATCATTCATCTCGGTTGTATTCCTTTGCACAGTTTGCTTCTAATGATGACTTTGTTCCTTCGACTGTTGATCATATGAACCATGATTCAGACGAGACATTTGTCTTTTTGAACTTGGGCATACTCACATCAGATCCCATACTTGAGCCATGCACTTCATCGCCTCCATCTTTTGTTGTACTTGATGATACTTGTGTTGCTACAGTTTTGGCTCCTAGTGATTCAGTGCAACACAACATACATAGTCTTCTAGATATGGCTACTTTTGATGACTTCTTGACATGTATTTCAGACTTATTTGTGGAGTCTCATCTTATAGATTTGGAGGACACCATCGATAGCATTCATCTTCTCTTTGATGAAGATGCACCTTCTTTAGTTGTTGTGAGGGAACACTTTGACCCTCTTGTTCATTCTCTACATGATCATTCTTAACAGATTGGCATGAGTGTGGATTCTTTTGGACAACATTTGGAGGAGGCTTCTTTGTCTTTAGAGGGGATATAATTGTCTTTGGATCATGTTCTACATTCACCTCTACTAGATGTTGGATTGTACTCTTCAGCAGTGTGGCCTAGAACGCCTGATTGGAGTGGTTCAGTTCTCTTCATCAACATGGAGACACATGAGCATGCTTCAGAGACACCATCATGCATCATCCATCATCTTGATATCCTACATACATCCTTGGTTTTGTTTCTTCCTAAGGGGAGGAACGTTGTTCGGCGAGATTGGATCATCTTTAGCATTCAATGTCGAGCTTCTACCATCATTGCAAGAAACTCAACATTGAGGGGGAGCTACCTTGTCTCTCTTCTACTTCTCTCTTATGGGGAGGTCTTTTTGCTCACATGGGGTTTTTACCTTCTCATTCTTCATTGAGAGCATTTCACCTTTTGTATTTCATCTCTCTTTTGAGGGGGAGTTTTTGCCATGAGGTTTTCTCCTTTTCCTCATTTGTGAGAGATTGCATTGATTGCATTTTTTGTACATGGGTACCTAACATGGCCCAGTAGTCGGGACCCATCTTTGCATCTTTGTGTCATTTGCAAAATAATTCGCTACTCCCTAAGTTGCACTTAAGGGGGGGTGTTGGTGTAATTAAATGTCTTGTACCTTGTCCTAGGTCATTATTACACCTTAGTTAAGTTTACTTAGGGACCACATAGGAGGTTGTTGGAGAATTTCCACTTTTGGTGGACTTGACATGTCATTACCACATCACTTCCACCTTTCGTGGACACATCATGTGATTATCTCTCCACCTTAAGTGGAGTGATAGGTTTTCCTAGTTGTCTCATGTCATAAGATTATGACACTTGTCATAATCTTATGCCCTTCTATGTTCTCACCTTGGCTATATAACCAAGGGATATCTCTCATTTGTAATGAATCATAATCATTATCATTTCAATGACATTGAATACAGTTTATTCTTGTCATATTTTCTCTCTTTTTGTGCTTTCCATTTGGTCCATAGATCTTGGCATCCATAGCCAATTCTAACAAAATAGGTTTCACAATTCTTTTTATTAATAATTAAATTTCTATTTAAAATAATTTTTCTAATATATGAATTGAGCTCATTTCAATACAACTCCTCTATAATTAACTAGTAAATTAATAATTTATCAATAATTATAAATTTCTAGGGTGAAAGCAGAATATCACACCACAAAACATAATTCATTTCAATCAAACAAAAACATCTAACACAACTTAAAATCCATGCATACATAATCTATTTTGATACCATGCTAAAATATTAACTCTTCAAAACATAATATTTTATAATGCACACCACTATTCAAATATAAAGGCATCATATAGTTATACTTCCCAAACAATAATTTTATCATTGCTTACCTCTAATATCTTCTAGAACTATAATGCACATGTAATAATATGGTGAATATTTCAAGCTATGATTTTTGTGAGCCATGATAATACTATATATCTACACAATGTTTACCTTAAAAATTTAGGCTATAAAGATGATTTGGGAGCCAATATTTTCATTTATAGCCTCCCTATTCAAGTTTATAAATTAATTATATTGAAATTTATTCTCTTTCTAATTTTTGTAACAAGGCTAATATGCTCACTATCATAATATCTAAAAAAAATCCAAATATATATGAACTCATTAATAGTGATGCATGATAAAATATAATTAATTCATAATTGTTAGGTTTTTTTTATACTATTTTAGTTCCAATCTTTTTTTATTTTATTTCCCCCTCTTTATACTCCCTCCCTTAGCGCAAACTCATTGTATCTCCCCCATCCAATCTCCCCTTTCCTTTATTTTCTAAATTTCTCTCTCCTATAGGCTACATGACATAGCCATTTCTATCATGAGATTTCATGTTATTTCTTCACAACTCATATAGGGAGTAACAAGATAAAATCTTGTTTTCTTTCTAAAAAGAAAAAGAAAAATAAATCCTCCCCCACCTTTTTTTTATCTCGCTATTTATTGATATTAAATTATTTTTTTAAATAAAATTAAATCTCTTCTTTTAAAGAGTTGCATAACAATTAAAATAATTTATAAATTTTATTTAAGGGAATCATGAGTCTATAATTACAAACAATCTAGAGTAATAGTTCTTAAGTTTAATGCAAGGTCATGCCTCATCAATTTAAATTAGGGTGAAATAAAAAATATACACCTATCCATTTAATTTTCTTAGATTTATTTTTTATTTGTTAAATTTTGTACATACACTATCTATAATATCAAGGACACTTTTAATAGATATCAATGAAGTTTCATAATATTAATGATGTAGGGGTACTGAATTAAAGGGTTAGATGACAACATTTAATTCTAACCCTATGATTTTAGAATGTAATTGTGTCACCTATTTTACTAAGTTCATTCACCCTATGTACTATAACCATATTAATTCTTAGGCAAGAACCTATGAGAGTTGGATAAATCAAAACTACTAAGGAAATTGCCCTTAATAACTATGATTTGTTTTCTACCCAAATTAAAGATGTGGGTGGAATTTTAGATGATTTAGATGAGGTTGATAATGAGTTTGATGTGGAAATAAATTAGAGAGGAGAGAAATAAGAAACAAAAGATAAGAAGAAGCCACCATCCTCTCCAATGTGTTCAATTTGTTTAGTATGTTCAAGTTGAACAAAAAGTAGATGTTATTAAAGGAAGGGACACAACTAAAGAATATAAAAGGAATAATATTGGAGCAAAGCTCAAAATCACCCAGGAACAACCTCTTGCAAATCAACCCTCACAACCGAGAAAATAAAATTCACCAAATATGTGATGCTTTATTAAAAGCCAAGATAATAAATTACATTATATTACATGCTTATAAAGCCATGAAAAAAGCCAAATAGGTGTGCAACCAACCAGTACAGGAATATGGGAAAAAACTAATCAAAAATAATTTTTCCTAAGTTAAAAATTAGTTACTCTAACACCCCTCCTTAAGTGTGACTTAGGGAGAATGCAAATACAAAAAATAAATCTCTCGCAACTGAAGAAAAGGAGAAAAACCCTATGGAAAAAAACCCTTCTCCAAAAGAGAGAAAAGAGAAAAAAATGAGTCTTTGAAAACTATCCACACATCTCCTTCACCAAGTATGATGATGTCACCAACCAATTAGGGACTCGCCCAGAAGATGACAAACTTGGATAATGTAGAAACATATAAAGAACAAAATCCAAAGATGATAAATAAAAGCCTCCAAACAAATATGAAGAACAATAACAAGCCTCCTCAAAGCCACCAAGTCTAAGTCATTGGTCCACAAGAGCTGATCAAAGCCATCACAAGGCACAAGGGGTCCACACATAGCAGATTGAACATGTGAGCTTCCACAATGACTCTACATGAGCCTTTACTCACAACAACATTAGCAAGTGCAGTGGTATATAAATACTAAAAAGTTCTCTGACGATGTTGTAGACATCCAAATTCGACCACTCCCATATGGTCAAACCTGTCTCCTTTATTTGTCTACTTCATCAGTATTAATTAAATTATTTATTTAATTAATATTCCCCCTTTTCCTAAGGTTTCTAAAGTATTTAATTTAATAATTAAATACTTTACCTTTCATCCTTTCCTCTCTAAAGTAAATGAATAGATCAATTTATTTAATTTAATCATTTACCTTTTTGAATTTAAATCAATTTTAAATTCACTCTTTTCCCTCTCATTGTCACATCCTCCATAACCTTCTTCTAATCTAGATTAGTCTAATTAATCCATCATTAGGATGTGCACACTTTTAACTAGGATTAATGTCACATCCTCCATATTTTTCCACTTGTCTCTAATCCCTCATTAATCTTCTTAATCACTTATTTGCAAAACCTTCATCTAATCACATGTCATCTTTGGCATGTCCTCCAAGTCAACCTTTCATAAGTGATTTCTTTATTTAGCCTTGACCTCTTCCCCATGTGAATTAAAAATTCACATTTATTCATCCAAGGTTCCCCTCTTCCCTATGTGGGTCTCATGTGTCCAATCACTCACATGGGACAAGGACCTCCTTTATGAGGACCTTGTTTTATCCTCTAGACAACTCCCAATCATTTGAATTTTAAATTCACATTTATTCCCCCAACCACTTCTCTCTTCCCCATGATGATGTGTGAGGAATTCTAAAATTGCTCACATGTCCACATGCTTCCCACATAGGGACAAGAAGTTCATTTTTGAGGAAATCTTCTCCCCATCCCAAGGTACTTGCAAGTACCTCCACCTCACATGACCTCTTTCCAACTCACTTGTCTTTGTGACACATCCTCTTCCACATGGCAAGATGTGAGGGCTTGTGAGTCCTCAACTCACCATAGCCCTTCATCTTGCCCATGTTGGAAAAATCTTGACTGTCCAATTCTCTAGAGATTCTTACCTTAAAATGGAAGATTTTCTCTCATTCATTATGCACTCATCCATTCACAACTTCAACTCTCAAGCTCAAGCACTCTTATCCACCATTGTTACATTCTTGAAGCTCATTTGTACTCATTTTAGACACTTATCAAAATACCCACTTGCATCATTTGAATCCTCATCACATCTAGATCATTTTGCATCCATTTTCATCATATTTTCCATCAAGGAGCACACATCAAATCTTCATCAAAGGGCCAACTAAGAAGATCACTTGAGAAAGGTATAATTGTGTTTTATCTTTATTTTGTTCAAGTCAACTTACGCTAATCATTGAGGTGTTGAAGTGTTGTTTTTATCCTTGTTGCATTTTTTCTATTTTGCATCATTTAGGATAGTAAAAATAATGTTGCACACATTTTTGGCATGCCCGGTGGGACCCAAAAATGAGTCTTTTGTTCTCAAGTTTTTTGTCGTTTGATTTTACAGGTTCAGGTTACACAAAGGTGACTCCACAACTAACAAGGGTGACCCCACCCCCAGTTGGGAAACGCATCCCTTAACAAGGGTGACCCTACCCTAAGTTGGGCGACCCTACCCCTAGTTGGGCAACCCTGCCCTCAACAACCTTGCAGAATCACCCATCTGTGAAACAAAAGAACCTGCACTTTAGTTTTTGAATAGGTGATCCTACCTTAGAGAGTGGCGACCCTGCCTCAGACAGGGGTGACCCTTCCCTAATAGGGGTGACCCTGCCCCAACAGAGGCATCTGTGAGGTAAAACAATGACATAACTTCATTTCCTAAATCTATTTCTTATCGTTTTGAGGTACTAACCCCTTAACATCATCTATTGGTGAGTGTGTCTACCTTTTTTCTAACATTTGTGTAGATGTTTCACACTTATCGAAGACTGGAGAGTAAACTTCTAACGTATTTGTTGCAGGACAAATAGGAAAATTTCATTAGTTAGCTTGTTTATTTTTTGTTTGCATACTAGTTAGGCACATAGATCTAAGTAGGGGGAGTCAACATATTGTTTTATGTGCTTGTAAAGCAAACTATTGATGTATTCAATCTCATTGCACCATTTGGTGATCCTGGGTCAAGAAAAATTGTATCTTACTTAATCCTTTGTGTTGCCCAAGGGGCACTACATCGTTCAAGTTTTCCCCTTGGACTTTGTGTGATCCTAGGGAGTAGCCAATAACGTTTAGTGTTCTCTTTTTAGTAGGACCTACTTGAGAATTTCATCACCCCAATGGACGATCCCAACCACATGTACTAGAAGGGTATACAAAGGGTGGAGAACCAAATTTGTACCCCAATCCAGTCACGTCATGTCTAGTAGAGCATCAAAGCTAGGGTGATACCTAGATAAGACGTGAAGAGTTGGTTTGAGCTTCCAGTACCTTGTTGGGGTTCCTGACTCACACCTATGATGGACTGGTGTTCATAGTTGTGCCTCACATACCATGCGTGTATCAAGGACTCCCTAGTTTTCCTTGTTTAGCCTATAGTTAGAGGACCATATTGGCCATACCCTTTTCACTAATCTTAGGATTGTGTTGTTTGAACTATTTTTTTGGTGCTAAACCTGTACATTTATGTTTAGTCAAGTTAGCCTTTTCCTTTTTCTTGTTTTTTGTTGTGTTTTTGGTCCTTTTCCATAGTTTTTTTTACCTAAGTTAAGTCCAAGTCAATTGACAGAGGTGACCTTGCCCTTAACAGGGGCTATTCTTCCCCTAATAGGGGTGACCTTTCCTTCTATCAGAATCATTTCTTAGTTTGTTCATTGTCAGAATCACTCATCTTTCACTGAATAGGTGACCTTTCCCTCAACAGGGGTGACCTTTCCCTCAATAGGGGCAACCCTGCCCTTAATAGGGGTGATTATGCCCTTTGTTAGTCAAATAGTAATCAAATCAACCTGTTTCATCAAGTTGGGTGACCCTGCCCCAAGTTGGGCGATTTTAGACCCTGAACAGCCAATTTTTCCTTTCGTTTAGTCATTTTGAGCATCCGTTCCCCATTCCAAGCATCTATTTTCTGATTCTGAGCATCCATTACCCCATCTCGAGCATTCGTTTCCTCATTCTGTGCATCCGTCTCCTCATTTTGAGCATTCATTTTCCCATTCCAAGGATTGATTCCCTATTCCAAGCATCTGTTTCTTCATTTTGAGCATCTGTTTTCCCATTCTGAGCATCTATCTTCTCATTCTAAGCATCCATTTATTTGTTCCTAGCATCCGTCTCCTCATTCTGAGCATCAGTTTCCTTGTTTCAAGCATCTATTTCCTCATTTCAAGCATCTGTTCCCCATTTTGAGCATCTGTCTCCTCATTCCAAGCATCTGTTTCCCCATTCCCATCATTTTTTTTCCCATTCTGATAGTCCATTAGCTAGTTCCCAAGGGTTGTTTTCCTGTTATGTTAGTCTGTTTGCCCCTTTTCTAGTTTTGACAAGTCAGAAAATGGACTTGGGTGACCCTAACCTAAACTTGGGCAACCCTAACCTTAACTTGGGTGACCATGACCTAAACTTGGGTGACCTTGACCTTGACTTGGGTGACCCTGACCCTGACTTGAACTTGGGTGACCCTGACCTTAATTCTGGTGACCCTGACTTGAACTTGGGTGACACTAACATAGACATGGGTGACGTTGACCCTAACCTGAACTTGGGTGACTCTGACCTAAACTTGGGTGACCTTGACGTTAACTTGGGTGACCTTGACCCTAACCTTGACTTGTGTGACCTTGACCTAAACTTGGGCGACCTTGACCTTGACCTTGACTTGGGTGACCTTGACCTTGACTTGGGCGACCCTGACCTAAACTTGGGCAACCTTGACCTTGACTTAGGTGACCCTAACCTGAACTTGGGTGACCCTAACCTGAACTTGGGCAACCTTGACCCTGACCTTGACTTGGATGACCTTTCCCTTGAGTTGGGTGAACTTGACCTTCATCCATCCATTTTACATCTTCTATTCACTCGTAGTCTACATTTCAATTCATCGACTTTCTCCCAAGGTCATTCGGTCACCATCTGAAAGCATCTCTAGATTACATATCCATCATCATTTTCCCAACCCAAATCCCCTAAAATTCATTTAAGAAGTTATTATCCAAATTGACCTAGGTGCCTGAATTTGATCATCGTCATCATCCACATCTACTTAGGATCATCATCTGTCCTAATTCAGTCATCATCATTGGCCCAATCAATCCATTTTCAATCTTAAGGTGGATTCGGTGTCGCAATCATCTATCTATCCTTTAATCTAATCAATCAACACACTAAGTCACCTAGGGTAATCTATGAACATTTTTTAGAATCCCTTTCATCATCCTATTTGATCCATCATTTGATCTTATCAATCATTTCATCAATCAATCTTATCCAATCTAATCCAACCACATCCCTATCTGATCACCCAATCAATCTATTTCTATCTTGAAGTAGCTTTTGGGTGGTAATCATTATGTGGTAATCTAAACCCATCGAACCTCTAAACTTCATTTAGAATCAATCCTATCATATCCTCTGATTCAATTCCAATCTGAGCTTTAATCCAATCCTAATATGAGCTTCAATCCAATCCTAATATGAGCTTTAATCTAATCCCAATCTAAGCTTAACCTAAATCCCAATCTAAGCTTTAGTCCATCTACATCTAATATCTTATGATATTGAGACACATCTTCATATCCATTCCTCCATATTCTTACAATCCATCCTATTTATCCTTTCACCACCTTTTCTTTCCTTCTAATCATCCGTTCACATCTTTTCAATCTATATCCATCAGGAATCTTTACCCTCCATCAATGCAACCAAAAATATTAGTCAAGGGGAATCCTAATTACGTTGACAAAAACAACGAGAGTCTTGTTGATCCAAAAGTATATGACGTAGATCCCCTTGATGCTATCATTTCTAGTAAGCTTTCCCCAACCACTGTCCAAAATTTGATCACTCATCCAACCTATCCCATCACATCTTCACCCACACCTACTAGAAATCCTTATTCTACCTTTGACAAGGGACATCCATTATTTTCCCCATCCGCATTTTCATCATATCCTTCAACTATATCTTTATTTTATCCAACACCCACATCCTCTTATCCCAATCTACCGTCCCATTCTTCCCATCCTAATCAACCATCCCAATACTCCTTTTACAATCCCCCATCCATGTCCCCCTATCCTAATCCAACATCCACACCTTTTTATCATAATCCTACACCCCCATTAACCTATCCAAATCCAACCTCCACATCTTCCTATCCTAATCCATCATCCACATCCTCCTATCTTAATCTGTCATACCAATCTTCCCATCATAATCCACCATACCAATACCTTTATTATAATCCATGACATGTATCCTCTTGTCCTAATCCATCATCCCAATATTCCTATCTTAATTCCCCATCTACTTCCTCCAACATCAATCCACCATCCACATCTTCCTATTCTAATCCGCTATCACAATATTCTTACCTTAACCCTCTATCCAATCCTAATCCTCCACCTACTCTTAGTCTTCCATCCAATCTTGTTCCTTAATCTAATCCTAGTCCACTAATCCATAATCCTAATCCTCCACCAATCCATTATCCTTCATCCACTCCTATCATGCCATCTAAGCCTAGAATATGCATGATTCTCACTCTAGAGGCCCTCCAAGGACTCATGATAAAGAATACATCCCCAACTCCACAAATTGAAGTCATGGAACAATGCAGCCCCACTCCCCTAGGTACGGTCGCTAGTGACCCTTCATCCCACACCTATCACTGTTGTTACCACCCCTAGCACCACCCAAATTGTTGAAACCATCAAACCCACTGCATCCATTAAACCCCCATCTCCTACTCCAAGAGCCGTGAAACCCCTCAAAGATAATAAAATCCAATCCACCCCTCCTACTCCTAGGTCCACCCAATCCATTGAAGATATGCAAGTCCAATCCACTCCTTCCACTACTCGTATCACTGAAATCCATTCCCATGAACTTCATGAATCCTCCATCCTTCCATCTACCCTACTTGAGGAGTCCCTCCAACACTTCGTCATCATGCCACCCACACAAGATGATTCATGCCAAGAGCTTGATCTAGAGCATACCAACATATCCTCTTCTCACCATCAAGATCCTATCACCCCATCTAGTGCACCTCAAGATCATAGTTCTTCATCCACTTCAGCCCATGATCCCTTTGTCACTCAAGATCCAATCACTCCATCGCATGAGCCCTTATCACCACTACCAGAAATCCAAATCCTATCATATCACCTAATCCCTCTCTTGATCCCTTACCACTCACTCCTCTCGATCATATTTTGTTATCCCATCATCTCCATCTCATGATCCTCCATTGCCACCTAACCTTACTATCCCCACACCACTTTTATATTCCCTCGGTACTCTTACATTTGTCCATGGTGGTTTCCTTGCAGACGAGGAACCAAGCATATATACCACCCATCCTCCTCCACCTAATAATGGACTCACATCATTCTTCCAACATAACAAGAATCCTACCATAGATCGAATGCTCAAGAGCATGAACTATCAAGGAAAAGGTTTAGTCCTTCATGAGAAAGGTATTCTGGAGCCCATCCATGTCAAATAAAATCAGTGTACATAAGGTATTGGATATATCTCTCAAGACTCACAATCCAAAAATGTTGGTACAACCTCTATCCATCCTCAACAAGCCTCCTCCAAAAGCATAATAGGCTCTTCCTATCACTCCACAAAATCCTTTTCCGCCTTCCCCCCTCCATCATGTCACCTCAAAACAACCATCCACATTCCTCCTTTTTCTTCCAAATCCATTTTTAGTTCTTATGTCTCTCCATCCAACATCTCCTATCCTTCATCTACTCCATCTATTTTGGGTCCTTATGTCCCTCCATCCACCATCACACATCCTCCATCTACTAAGTCCATTTTGGGCCCTTCTATCAAAAAATCACCTCCTCCATCTCATCTTATTTATCCTTCTATCCATCCATCACCTATCCATATCACCCATCATAAACATCTCACTCTCATATTCCCTAATCAGGATGAACAAAGGCACATACCTGCACATCCTCCATCCACATATCATCCAAAAAATCCAACCTCCACCACTCCATTCATATTTCCTTCACATCATCCATCTGCTCGCACCCATCCCATTTCTACTAAAAGCACTTTGGATGCTAAAGCAAAAATGCATAAATCCAAACATCCACATGAATCTAAATCCCCTCATGAACCCTTAAAAAGACATGTTGATGAAAAGAAAAATCCATTCCAAAATCCAAATCAAACCCATAGGCCACAAAGGCCCACCAAAGAAAAGATCAAAACCATGTGGATCCCAAAGAAAAAAGATGTAATGCCTTCAAATGAAAAAATTGTAGCAACATCCAATGTTCCTAATCCAAAAGCTAATCATACACACCCTCCATCTCCTAAATCTATTTTGGGTCCTTATGCCCCAAAATTCACTATCCCATGTCCTCCATTATCCCCATATCATTCATCCACTAATCCTCCTATCCTTTCACATCTACCACCATATGTGCCAATGTTGGTCCTAAAAAAATCTCCCCATCACATGCCCACCCCATCATTCCATCCATACACTTTCTAGTATCCCATCCATTATCCCACATATCTCCCAAATCAAACCCCTTTAATCCATTCTCTTGCATAATCCATTTATCCTAATAAGGTTGTACCAACATCTAATAGTCACTTCACACATGGGCTCTTAATACCTCCAATGGAACTTGATGCTTGAGTCCATCCATCTCCTTATCGCATGTCTTCTAAATCCACTTATCCACATCCCTACCCTCATCCATCTCCATCCACATTCTATCCAAAAAGTCAAAAAAAAAAGTAAAGAGAAATAATTCATCCAATGGTGAAAACTTGGCCCACAAGTGCCTTGGATAAGTACCATGATGAGAACCTAGAAAATATGTGTCATGTGTAAATCTCCATCCGTCTCTTTCCACACTTGGGGGAAATTTCATGTTGTGCATCCCATCCATCCATCTCCTCCATCCCACCTATCTTACACATCTTGCCTATCATATCCCATTTATCCCAATCCCTCCATCCTCCTTGTGATCTTGATATAGATAGGGGCAAACATATATACATGCTTTGGACATCTCTTGGCATACATTCCCCTCACCAATACACTAATTTATTCCTTTTCCACATCCATCTACCTTCTTTGTCCCCAGTCATGCTACCATCATCCTACCTTCCTTATCCAGGCATCCAATCTACATCCATCTCCCTCCCTCATCCACCCATCATATCCTCCTCCATTTATCCCCTTTATCTTCCCATTCGGTTGTCTTCCATCCCTCCTGCCTTGTCACACATGGTATATCTAGAGTGGGGGCATCTACCACCTTTGTGACATAGTCCTTGGAGACATCATTCATCCATCATGTCATCCCCTCCATTCTCCAAATCCTTACCTTTCTGTCTCTCCATCTAGTAACCTTTTCCTCATCAAAATCCTTATCCTTCTATCCATCCATCGTGGAAATTCCCTCCATCTCCCCATCCTTATTTTCCTATCTATCCAAACAATACCTTCCATCTCCTCATCCTTATCCTTTTATCGATCCATCATTGCAATCCCTTCCATCTTCCACATCTTTACCTTTCCATCTATCCATCTAGTAACCTTTTCCCTATCCAAATCTATATCCCTTTATGCATCCATCCTAGCATCTTTCCATCTCGTTATCTTTATCTATCCATCCCTTCATCTTTATCCTCATCCTATCTCATAATCTCTTGTCATTGGTATCTAGCTATAGGCTTCCCTCCATGCAACCCAATTCCATCTATCCCATCATCATCACTCCTGCTTCTTTCACACATCTCTCAAATATCCTCTCACTTTTCATCACTTATCTATGCATCATATCATCATCTCAATTCATCTTTTGATAATTAAGATAACTATTCCATCCCTGACCTTCGTGAAATCACCATCATCCTATCTTATCCATCAGGTCAGTCTTGTTTCGTCATATCGCCTACATCATTTTATTCACTTATCCTAGTCATCTCATCATCCTTTATCCATGGTCGTTCATCATCCTTTTTGTCGAACTACATTGCCCCTGTACTTTCACGTAGGCAAGGTTGATCATTTGATCCACCCCTGGGGCTTTTATTTTTATTCTCTTTTTGTTCATTTGGTCATTGTCCTCCATCATCCAGCTACGTCATCCTCTTTCTTCTTTATCTATGGTATTTTCTTCAACTATGAGGGCTCTATTCTTTTACATAGGCAAGGCTAATCACTTATCTTCCCTGGAGCCCCTAGATCTTTATGGTGTTTCAATCTTATGTCTTGTATCTCACATCTTGTGTCATGTTGTCAAGCATGTCCTTATCTAGCTAGTTATTCATAAATGGGATCCACTTGTATCATGAGATTCAATCAGTTTTGGAATCTCCTACATCATAATCGATCTTTTAGTTTAGTATCCATCTTTGGTTTCAATAGGATGCATCCTTCCTAACAGGCCTCATAAACCCCATCCATCCCCTTGATCCTATGGCAAAGGACATTGTGAAATTTATTGTGATCTTTTGAGGCTTTTAACTTTTATTTATCATTTGAGCTCCCTATCACAACTTTTCAAGGTCACCATGATCTATTATATTATGGTGTGTTTTGATCAGTTAACATAGGGGAATATCTTAATCTTTCTACTATGTTGTTGTCTTTTGGATTGTCCCACATAGTACCCACCAAGATCCCTAAGGTCTTGTGTTATGTTGGGACATCCCTTTGTGCTTGTGGTTATCCTAATGTTTGGTCTGACCAAAGTCTTCGTGACTTTTGGGTGTTGGGATAGCCTTCTTCTCTAGTGTGTATGTTTTATGCATTAGATGCTAACTTTCCTTGGTTTCACATACCCTGGCACCTAGTGTCTTATGCTATAGCAAAAATCAGTGCTCCAACAATGGAAAATTACATTAGGATTGCATTTCATGATCAATTCCATTGTGTTGCATTCATACCTAGCCTATGACCTATGATTTTGGTTGTGCAAATATTCACCTTCCATCTCCCATTCTTCCTAGGATACCAATGGTTCTTGATAGGTGCAATTTCACACCCATCTTCCCTTAATTTTGTAATGATTACAGGGAAAGTACTTGCCAATAAACTAAGGAAAGTATAATATGCCTACCATTGACCCTCATTACTATGCAAATCCTTATTTACACTCATGTTCATGTTGCATTCCATTTCATATTAGGCCATCTCACATCTCCACCCAATCTTAATCCATTCAATCTAACACAAATCATCTAATCACATCCCCGGTCTTGTTTGCAGCCTTGCTACAAGCCTTGATTCAATCATCATCATCATCATAATCAGGATGTATCGTTCCCTACCCTTTGGTGTTGTTTTGGGATGTATCCTTCCCTCATCAACAACACTTTCATCATTATCATCATGTATCCTTCCCTATCCTTTGGTGTTGTTTTGGGATGTATCCTTCCCTAATCAACAACACTTTCATCATCCTAATCAGGATGTATCCTTCCTTCATCAACAATGCTACATCCATCATCAACCCATTTTGGTTTGTAGCTTGACTGGGGAACCCTCACCTTTGCCCTTAAATACATTTGCGCTTCCCAATCTCCTATCACTTATTATCCTCTCTTATCCATCACTTCGCATCATCTTCCTCATATCCCCTTTCATCATCTCATCCATTTCGAGAGCACACTCGTGTTCTCTTGAACCCACATGTCCTCTTGAGGGGGCATTCTCAATCCCTAATCTTCATCTCCACTCCCATCATCCTTCTTCCTATTTACTCCTTTGATGACTGAGGCATCTTTCCCAATCTAATCATCTTCTTCCTGGTGTTATCTTTTAATCTTCTTTGAAATGATGCTACTTCATAGAAACATCTCAAAGAGGGGAAAAATGTAGACATCCATATTTGACCACTCCCATATGGTCAAACCCATCTCCTTTATTCGTCTACTTCAATAGTATTAATTAAATGATTTATTTAATTAATATTCCCCCTTTTCCTAAGGTTTCTAAAATATTTAATTTAATATTTTAAATAATTTACTTTTCATCCTTTCCTCTCTAAATTAAATGAATATATAAATTTATTTTATTTAATCATTTACCTTTTTTAATTTAAATCAATTTTGAATTCACTCTTTTCTCTTTCCTTGTCATATCCTCCATAACCTTCTTCTAATCTAGATTAGTCTAATTAATACATGATTAGGATGTGCACACCTTTAACCAAGATTAATGTCACATCCTCCATATTTGTCCACTTGTCTCTAATCCCTCATTAATCTTCTTAATCACCTATTTGCACAACCTTAATCTAATCACATGCCATCTTTGGCATGTCCTCCAAGTCAACCTTTCATAAGTGCATTCTTTATTTATCCTTGACCTCTTCCCCATGTGAATTAAAAATTCACATTTATTCATCCAAGGTTCACCTCTTCCCTGTGTGAGTCTCATGTGTCACATCACTCACATGGGACAAGGGCCTCCTTTATGAGGACCTTGTTTTATCCTCTAGACAACTCCCAATCATGTGAATTTTAAATTCACATTTATTCCCCCAACCACTTCTCTCTTCCCCATGATGATGTGTGAGGAATTCTAAAATTCCTCACATGTCCACTTCTTTCCTACATAGGGACAAGAAGTTCATTTTTTAGGAAATCTTCTCCTTATCCCAAGGTAATTGCAAGTACCTCCACCTCACATGACCTCTTTCCAACTCACCTGTCCTTGTGACACATCCTCTTCCACATGGCAAGATGTGAGGGCTTGTGAGTCCTCAACTCACCACAACCCTTCATCTTTCCCATACTGGAAAAATCTTGACCATCCAATTCTCTAGAGATTCTCCCCTTAAAATGGAATATTTTCTCTCATTCATTATGCACTCATCCATTCACAACTTCAACTCTCAAGCTCAAGCACTCATATCCACCATGTTTAGATTCTTGAAGCTTATCTTGCACTCATTTTAGACACTTATCAAAATACCCACTTGCATCATTTGAATCCCCATCACATCTAGATCATTTTGCATCCATTTTCATCATATTTTCCATCAAGGATCACACATCAAATATTCATCAAAGGGAAAACCAAGAAGATCACTTGAGCAAGGCATAATCTGGTTTTTATCTTTATTTTGTTCAAGTCAACTTAGGCTAATCATTGAGGTGTTGAAGTTTTGTTTTTCTCCTTGTTGCATTTCTTTATGTTTTGCATCATTTAGGATAGTAAAAATAATTTTGCACACAACTACCAATGTGGGACTAAGGATCCCAAAATAAGTTAAAAACCATTTCAAAATGGGGCACTCTCCAATTAGATGCACCAGAAATTCCCTAAATACTTAATTGCAACAACTTTATAATATATAAAGTTAAAAGAATGTATATTTTAATTGTTCTTTATGGTTGCATATGTCAAACTCCTCCAAAAGTCTCTCAAGAGAAAATCCAATGTATAATTGATAGGAATTACATCCTATAGAAGAAACATAGCAAGGGGAAAATTGATCTGTAGAGAGGAAAAAAGAACACCCCCTCCACAGATTTGTAGTCGCACCTTTAAAGATAGGAATTTGTAGCCTTCTCAACAAGGAATTCAGGAACACTAGAGATAGGAAAGTCAATTATTTTGTCTTGATTCAATTCACCAAGAAACAACCAACGTGACTCTCAAAAAAACATGAGCCCTCTTAAATTTGAATCACTGCCTTCCAGAATGAAATGCCATGCTAGATGCCTCTACATAAAATCATCCCACAATAACCCTAAATTGGCGCTAAGAAGTTTCCAATCAACCTTCATTCGCAGTAGTGGATCAAAGAATCAAGCCTCCAATAGGCGAATTAGCCTTCAACAAAATCAAGACCACTTCCAAAGCAATCAAAAATCCTTGCCATGAAACACCAGCAACAATAGGAAAATAATCAAAGGAAATTTTGAAATTTACAAAATTTCAAATGCTGAAAAAAAATCAATCTCACAAATGAATCGACTAGCCAATTCTCAAGATCTGTTAGGAGAATCAAAATAGTCTGCCAAGGAAAATGTATTAAAAAATCTTCTACGTCCCTTGAAAAAGGCTAGATTTAACCACACAAAACATGCACAACAAAAAACTCGATAAAGGTGCAGGTTAACCACATGGAGGTCTGCCAAAACACCAATGACCTTATCTTTGATAAAGGTCTAGGCTAACAACATGAAATTCTTCCAAAACACCAATAGGAAAAAAATCCTCAGCAGAAGGAAGGGCAAGAGATCTACTATGATACCATGTTCGAACAAAGCTCAAAATCACCTAGGAACAACCTCCTACAAATCAACCCTCACATCCGAGAAAATAAAATTCACCAAATATGTGATTCTTTATTAAAATACAAGATAATAAAATACAATATATTACAATCTTATAAAGCCATGAGAAAAGCCATTTACGGGTGTGCAACAACCTAGTATGGGAATATGGGAAAAACCTAATCAGATTTTTTTCCCTATGTTAAAATTCAATTACTCTAACATGAATACTTAAGCAGGCGTGCAAAAAAAAGTATAGGGTTGAATCCTATTTTCCTTTCATGCATGGTGAAAAAAATAAAAAGAGAAATATTTTGTTTTGTAAGAGAAAAACTAGGTTAACCCATACTAGTAGAAGAAGAGTGTGAAAAGAAAGGAGGAAAATAAGGAGAGAAGAGAAGAGTGATTACATAATAGATAAAAGGACAACAAGAAAATGGTGTGGAAAGGGATGAAATGTAAGGATATTGAAGAAGTAGGTTTTTCTAAAATGGTAGGATATGTACATGTGTTTATAAAAGAGTGGAGTATATATGTAAACAAGATAAATTTAGAGGAAAATAGATTAAAATTAGGAAGGAGACATTTGAAAAATAAATCTTCTACAATTGAAGTATTGTGTGTAGGACTCTATGCAGAAAAACATTAAAAAAAATGAATGTGTAAGTATTTGTGGGATAAGGAGCTCTTGTGAGTGTGGAAGAGGATATGATTTGAAAACTAGAATAAGAAGTGTGTGTAGTGTTGGAAAAAGGGTTCCACATTTTTTAAAGATGGAACAAGGGATATTAGAATCCTCCTATTTCGCTAACATCACATTCAAAGGGACCCCTAGAGATCTAAAACTAGGGATGAAATGAAGGATAGAGATCTGCAATAGGGGTGTTCTAAGGTAGGATTAGAGACTAAATAAGGGTTCACCACCAAGCTAGGGCTTTGAAAGATAAGATATGAAAATGACATGCAAAACCTAACTAGATGACTTATAGAATGAAACTGAAATACAAAATGAGAAAATGGAAATGAAAAAAGGTGCACTTGGAAGAGTGATGAAATAAAAAAAAGCTCTAAAACCCTAAAAACTTGTTGTTTGATGCCCATTGGGACTCATACGCCAATTTGGGTGATTTAGTCCCAGACTAAGGTTTTTGTGCCAAAACTAGAATCTGCTAATGGTGAGTCTGAATCTCCTAAAATCTAGAAAAAGCCCTGTACTGGGACTTAAATGCCACAAGTAGCATATTAGTCTGACCCAACATTTTTAGAGGGTTAAGGTTTAATTCTTTTCTTCTATCTCCGCTCTTCCTTCCACACTTTGTTTCCATATCTGAAACCCTGATTTGCAGCCTGTAGGTGACTTTTTGTGTAGATGAGAACCTTGTGACAACTTGATGAATTTCTTCAACCATGCAACCTAATCTTAAAAGGATCTTCAAGCTTCAAGACACCTAGATCTACAATCACACATGTAGGGAGAGAAAATCTTATTGATTGTTAGAGAAAATGGGTTTTCCTTGGTCAAACCCCTTTTAGATAATTAAACCAACTGATGAGATAATGAAACAAGGACATGAAACATGAAACATGAACAATGATACCTTGAATGATTTCTTGTAAATTTGTAATATAACATGAAGTGGCCATGAAGGATGTAGACCTAGATCTTGAAATAAGTATAGAAAAATGATTAAACTTGGATCTTGAATACAACATCACATCACTAGTTCAACAACATGCTTGATGTTTGATAACCTTGACATGATGATGGATTTTGAATTGCTGCAAAAATTGATGAAGAATTATGCCCTTGAATTCCTTATAAATTCTCTTATAAACTCTCTTGACACTTTTGTGAAGTCTTGTAATCATAAAATTTCTATTAGGAATGCTCTCTTGAAAGTATTAGGTGAAAATGAGTGAAATAACCTTGTATTTATACTTGTTTATGCCAAATTTCTTGAAATTACAATAGTACAAGCCAACATCAGATCTAGGAGAATAAAATCCCACCAATAATTTAAATTAAATTTAGTTTTGGTCCACATGTGACTCATATGCTAGAAGTGGGGTATTAAATGTATAGAATTATGTAAAATTAGGATCGGGGCCCAAAAACCTAGGCGAGACTCATATGCCCAAGGTGGTGTATGAGTCCCAGATCACTAAACCTAAAAATACATGAATTATGATTGGATATTGGTTTATGTCAAGATTATTCTCAAAAATATGCATCAATTAAGGCTTGTGGATGCAAAATAAGGCCAAATAAGGCATAAAGAAGCCCAATTATTAATCAAAACCCTACATTAGCATGAAAGTGTGGTAGAACACTTTACAACACCCTAAATATGGCATAATTAAGTCCTTTTAGTTTACAAGGGTCCTAAAATTAATATGAAGGTGCAAATAAATACACTTTACAACATTAAATTAGGGAAAAAATAGGTCTATTTAGCTTAAAAATAGCCCCTAAATCCAATGTGAATGTAGAAAACACATTACAACACTAGATCGAATTGAAATTGGGTCCATTTTAATGTTAACCATTCCTAGATTATACCATCTCCAAGAAGGGCATACAATTTTTGTGATTACGTCTAGCCCCCACTTTAGTTAGAGGATGAACCTACTTCAAACTCACACTAAAGTAGACATTCAAGAGGGGTCCAAACATACCAATGCAAATGAAAAAGGATTACAAAGATCAAAGGAGGTGGCCAAGCCCCCAGGATCCAAGATCCTACATCAAACCAACATAAGCATGAAAGGACACACACAAGTTGTATGATATGCAGCAAAATAAGATACACATACATACAATGTCAATAACTAAAAGAAAGAAAACAAAAACAAGCGAAGTTAAAAAGAGGTGGATCAAGCCTCGACCATTTTTCCAATGTGATGTGGATAAAATCTAAGATATTTGTCCAAAAATGTACACTCACTCTGAGGCAAAAAAACTTCAGGCTATCTCTTGGGTGAGTATCCAAAAGGGTGAGACACATACGCATGCAACACTCACACACACAAGCAAGTGGCTATGGGAAAGTCATGGCTAAGTTCAACTTCCTATTCAACCAGACCAAAGTTAAACCTCTTGATAACTTTGATAAGATGCCACACAACAATGAACTTCAAGCTTCATGAGGCAAGGAAAGCTTCATATGCTTGATACTCATGAACAAACAAGATGGCTCCACAAGCAAGAAAAGTATGTTATGCAAGGTGGCCATATAACAGAAATTTGCAACATAGTGTAAGGTATGTTCAAAGGAATTTTTCTTAGTTCATGTAAGATCTCTTCTTAGGGAACATTGTGCCTAATGCCTCCAAGAGAGGAAAAGTTAAAGAAATATCATGCTCTCAAAGGAAATAAAACCCAATGACACCACCAAGAAAAGGACACATCACAAGAATAAAGGAAATCGCACAGTGAAACATGAGTGTCAATGTATTCCTCTACTTTAAAGTGGTTGCTAACACCATTACTATGAGCAATTGATTTAAAGTAGAAGAAGACATGAGAGGTTACTCAAAAATCCCTATGCCAAGTCATATGTTTCCAATAAGTCACATCATGAAAAAGGGAAGGGATTGCCCCCAGAATGTATAACTAAGTAAATCACATGTGAGCCAAGTTAAGGCATGTCATCCAAATTCCAAGCTTTCTCTTATATGTACATGAAAGGAAGTCAACTAGAAAAAAGAGACAATGACAAGTGACATACGAGGACAAGGCTACCTAACCCCTTGTCCCCATTTGGTGCAAGACAAGGAGGAGCCAAGGTGATTGATGAGAGGTTTGAAAGTTAGTATGAATTAAAGGAATTAGGTACCCCAACATAAGGAAGAGCACCACACTCCTTAAGATGTTGAATTCTATTACACAAAGCCTTACAATCATTAGTAGAATGACCATGAACTATATGATATGCACAAAATGAATTCTTGTAGTAAAATTCCTTTCATGTTCTCGGAGGGAGAGATATCAAACGATCTTGGAGTAGCCTTAACAAGATACTCCCTTGATCAATAGTATAAGATGTTCCTTTATTTTGCGACAAAGATGTCTCTTGCTTAGTATTAGGTGGCATACTTACACAAGACACTTTAGATGCGCTAATGTTAATATTAGGTGTCATTTCTTTCAAAGGACAAAAACCAAGAATGCTAGTGTCTATCAGTTTTGGATGCGCTAATGTTAATTTTGGCTTAGAAGAATCTTTTGTAATAGTGTTTATGTTAGGTGAAGGCTTGTTTATTTCTATCGAGGGACAATAACCAAGACCATTAGTCATTCCTTGTGTGTTAGGCTCTATAGGGACATGAATACCTTATTCTCTAGCACCATGTATCCTTTTCCACTATATCCAAGTTGTTTCATAAGTTCATAACCTTTTCCATAAATCATTTTCATTTCTTTTGGACTAGGTGGTTGTTGATAGTCTATCTCATCAAATTCTATCATATAATTTACTTGTTCTTCTAAAGTGGTTGAGGTGGGTGCTTTCGAAGGTTCTTCTAAATTTTTTGTTGGAATTAAAACTTTTTCTTTTCCCATTTTAGAATTTTTTTTATGATCTTGTATTCACCCATGAATGATGTGAAATCTAAGGAACCCCAATCACCTTCTACTAGCTTCATGACTTCCTTAGTATGTTTTTCTTTGTCTTTCTATTGCACGAGTTTTACTTGTATAGTTGGTGTCAATATTTTCAAAATGTTCTCCTTTCCTTTCGCAACGTTTAAGCAACTACTTGGTTCAGGGTTGGCTTTGAGTGTGTACACTTTGTTGTTGTAGACATATTCATTATACGATGAAGAGTAGAAGGCACAGCATTCATTGCATGAATCCACAATCTACCTAGAAGAAGATTATATGAAATATTGTGAGGTATAACATGGATCAATTTTTCTAATGTGGCCTTTCTAGCTGTAATAGGCAAAGTGATCACACCAAGTGGTTGTTTTCCTACATTGTTGAATCCATGAATAGATAGAGAATCAAGTTGAATTTTTTATTTATCCACACCAAGCCTATCCAAAAGGTTTACACTACACACATTAAGAGAAAATCCATTGTCGACAAGGGTTCACTTTATGCATGTTCTATTGTGTTTAGCTATTATCATGAAATCATCATACCTCTTTATTTTCACTTCCAAAGGAGGGAGGGAGTTTTGGTGGAAAATAATGTTAGCATTTATTCCTTGAATCAAGGTTGCTATGTCATTCGGTTGTGCATTAGAAGGGATAGGAACTTGTTGTAAAGCATTTTGAATCATGTTATGATAATTAGGGGAGGCTTGAATAAGGTCCCATAATGATATCTTAGCAGGAGTATTCTTTAGTTGTTCAACAAGATTGTTCCCCTTTTTGATTTGTAAAGGTAAATGAGGAGGACTAGGAAAGATATGATTAGGAAATGGGAGGGATATTGAAGGTGTTTGTCTTGGTTGCAGGTTGTTTCTAGTGGTATATATATGAGCAATGGTCTTATAACTCAAGTACTGCAAAAAATTACAACACTAGATCGAGGTGACATTAGGTCAATTTTAATGTTAACCATTCCTATATTGTACCATCTCTAAGAAGGGTGTACAATTTATGTCATTACAGTAAGAAAATTTGTAAATAAATTTTGACAAGAAAGAAAAATGATGAATGGGTGTATTAAATAAATCATAGTGGATGTGAAAAAAACTAGAGAGACCACACTAGTGTGTTCAAGTGAGTTTGTAACTAGTTAGGATTGTTTTGTATTAAGGATGAATATGTCAATGATTAAATAGTGAGTACAGGGAGATTTCAATCCTTTTATTTTTCACAATAATTAGTTGATGTATATAGCTATAATTTATTTTCTCCTTTATTTTTAAAAATCATGTCTTTCATTAGTTTCATGATCTTGAATGTTGGGTTTCATTACCTATATGTGATTTTTGGATTATTTTAGCCTTTTTAATTATGTCTCTTTGTATTCTTCATTGTTTTATGTTTTGGGAGATCTATGTGTATGTTTATGTGTGTGCACATTCCTAGTTCTTGTAACCTTAAGATGGATAGGATCTACAACAACTAGATTGAGAATGGATGTTTATTCAATTCACCAATATAAATTGATGAGACTCACTCAATGTGTGGTAAATTATTTTTAATAAGTGTTTAGTACCCTATGTAGGCCTAAAACACTATACTTGAGTGGATATAGAACTAATTGGACCAATATTATTATCCTACTTCATTTGATTATGAGGAATAGGATCAATATTGCAAGTACTTAAATTGTAGGTGGCCTAGTGATTGTTACCAAAGTAGGCTACAACTCTAGGAAAAGTATAGTATCCATGGTTTAAAAATAATAAAGTCTACATAAAACCATGCATGTATCTCTAAATGTGATTTTAACTAAGGTTACAATGATAAGAAGTAATTCAAGATAATAAGACATCACTACGAAGGTGAGTAGAAAGACTTGTGGAGAATTTAGAGGTAGTGTCCAAGGCCTTAATGGAAACTAAGGAAAATTTAGAAGCCCTAGATAATGGTTGTGTAAAAAATAATGGGAATGAACCAATTTCACCAAGTAAGAGGGATAAATAGTATGAACAAACAACAATAGAAGAGGAGAGATATTTTCTTGAGAGGAAATAGGTAGATGGATCTGCCATGTGAGTGACTCATGAATACAATTATGGGTCATTATAATCCCATGTAAGACCTAGTGGATATTGCGTAGAGGAGAAGAGAGTCCTCATAGATAAGGACAAAGAAGAGGATACACTCTATATTCTACATGACACTAGTGTGATATCCATTATGAGGGAGGAGGAAACCTAAAAGTTTCAAGTATCTTAGAGGAAAACAATGGTGGAGACAAGAAAGGAGAGGAGACTAAGCTCTAGTTTTTCTAACGTATTTGCGTTTTTAGTTCTAATAGATAGCAATAAAGAAGACATTATCCTCATAATAGAGGATGAAGCTAAAAAGGAGGCATTCCAACATGAAATCATGGAAGCTCTAGTCTTCACACATAAGGTGGAAGAGATGCTTGATAAAGCATAGTATATGATTTTAACAATGGATGAGTGCGGATAAGAGATTGTATCCAAGGTGATACTAAGTTCTTACAATTTGAGGATAAGGATAAGAAGGAATACCATGAGGAATGCATGAAAGAAGAATGTAGATAATAGGTTGCATGTGGGAATGAGAGGATTTATAAAATGTTATAAGAAAATTGCTAATAGAACCTAACATGTGAGGTTTAAGAGGTTAGAGAATATCTCACCAAGGATCTAAAAGTTAGTATAGGAAAATAGTGTGTGATGGATATTATATGTAGGTGTAGAAAAGAAGAAATGTGGAAAAGAAGCTACATGTAAAACTAATATAATTCCAAGGGAGTTTTTGGTGAGAGTAGTAGAAAATAATAGAGAAATACTACAAATGGAAATAATGAGAGGGCATGATAAAGGAGCTATCAAGGAGAAAATGAAAGTGCATCAACTAAATACGACTCTAATTGATACAAACAAGAAATAAAGTAGGGAATTACAAGTGAGATCTTGTAGGTACACATGTATTAAAGGAAATTAATTATATAGATACATGTGTTGATTGAGGATTATTGGTAATTTTTAATATCAGAGTAGTTTGTGATAGTGGAGAGATGTTGCAAGAATACTTGATAGATGCTTCTAGCAAGGATCCTCCAAAGGAATAAGAGAATCAATTTTTATACTTTATTTTAGTTTTTAGTAGAGAAATAACTTACTAGAGAGGAATGGAATTTATAGGTAGAGTATATTCCAAGGAAACTATCTCAATATGAGAAAATAAAAGAGGAGATAAAAATTATACTAATCATGAAATAAAAATAAGAGGTAATAAATTTTGTTGAATGCAAGGAGATACAAGTAGTGGTAGTGATTGATAGCAAAAAATATTAAAAGTGAAGTTAGTTGGTCATGGCTATGAGGAAACACCAAAAATTGAAAATGATGTGAACCTAAAATGTTTATTACTATAATTATGGAGAGAAAATTTATAGCATTACTTTCTAATCTAAGGGGAAAATAATTATATATGGACCAAGTAAGTGTGACTAAGAACAATGAAAATAAGATGATATGTAGAAAAGAGGATTAAAATGGATCATCAAACTATTCCTAGATGATTTGAGTAATCATGATGATGTAGTGAATATTGGTGAAGAAATGAAGAGAAGATGGTGTAAAGTAGTTTCAATGAAAAATTTAAAGATTGTCATGATTTTTTTGTTGATTTTTTTTAAGAAGCAACATTCTATCCAATTTCAGGGCATATATGTGATGAAGGAGAAGGTGCAATTTATACCATAATATGATAAAGAAGAGGACATGATAATGGATGGGAGGATTGAATCCATGGATCATATGAGTATATTTGAACCTAGAAGAAGAGTTCACACTAAAGGAAGAATATTTTTTCAATAAAACATTTGAAAATGATGTAGTAGAAGAGGAGAATAAGAGTGAAGAGTTAAATAATTTCAACAAAAAGGGTTTGATTTGAAGGATAAATATGGATTTTTTCTTGATGGTTTATTTACCTAACACATAATAACAAGGAGAGTTAATTTTGTAAGAAGGAATAAGATATTTATGCTAGTATATAATAAAAAATATATGAGATATTTGAGGTAGATTTAGTTGCATATGAGAAAGAATAAGAAGGATGATAATCAAATCTTTTTGCGGCATGGTTACAAAGGAAAATATAGGGATATTACCATACGTTTACTTATAACAATATAATTTATGAGCTACAACCATGAAATTATGACATTTAGTGGGCTCACATAAGTTTTGTAGCTTTAAGATTTTGATGGAAGGGAATCATGTTGAAGGGCCCATCAAAATAATAATAATTATAAACCTTTAGTTTAAACATTTGACTTTGCCACCTATTTTATGATACTATTCATCAAACCTATGATAACCGCATTATTATTGGTAAGTAAGGTAAGAGAGTTGTTTAATTTTATTTGAATGGGATCCTCTCGCTAATTACCATGATTGATTTGGTGGATTTTTGAAGTTTTGAATAAACTTTAGAGTGAAAATGACATGAAAATAAATTAAAAAGAGAGATAAGGGAAACAAGGTAGGAAGAAGTTGTCCTATTGAATGTGCAGAATTTATTGGTATGTTTAGGTGGAAAAATAGATAGGACAATATGAAGAATGGGACAACACCAAAAAGAAAAAAATGCATAATTATACATAAATAATTAGGAAATTGGTGTGAAAAAAAGGTGAAGGTTCACTTCCTCATTTCACTTCATTCATGGTGAAATAGATAAGAGAAAGAGAGGATACATAATAGAAAACAAAAACTAGAGAAAACTAGCAAATGGGAGAGAAGGTATGAGATAGAAAAGATGCAATGATTATCAATACATGATAAGTATGAAGAGTAAGGAGACATGTGAGAAAGAGGATGGTATTAGAAGTGTGTTATTGGTGTTTTCATTGATATCAAAAATTGGTCATTCATGTCAATAGTATAGAGGTTTTTAGAGATTGTTAGTGTTGGAGTTATTGGTGGTGTTGTCATTAGTGTTGTCAGTACTCGTCAATGCTAGTATGGATGTGTTGTGTTTTGATAAGAATTTGTTGTGGTGATGTCATCAATGTTTCCATTGATATATTGTATGGTTGTGATGGATAGGTGTTTCAATTGTAGTAAGTTAACTTGGTTTCCAAGTGATTTTGAGAAAATTTGAATAAAAGAGTGTGTAGTGTGACAAAGGTGTGTTTAGTGTTGTGGTCCACATTTCTTCATGATTGTAGAAATTCTTGTGTGGTTTGGATATGATGTTTAGAGGTGTTTAGAGGTTCTATATCCATATTTTTAGGCTCTAGATCATTCTGTAGTGAAATTTATGTTTGAAAAATTTTCTATCTATATAGAAGGCTGCTTGGGAGAAATGAGATTGCTCTACATTTCTCTGGAATGAGATTTTTTGTCTTATAGATTTGGGAAAATTCTTATATTGTCTATATTTATCTTCCCTCTAAGTTTCTAGTGTTGAGTCACTCCGCAAGTTTAGTACTTTTGTTGGAGTTAAGTGATAGTGCATCATAATGTGTAGGATGAAAGTAATCTTTGTTTCAGCTGGTTGGACCACTATTTCTAAATATTCATGAACCACAAGTTTTTGGGTTCCTATGTACTTCTCTACCTCTTCTAGGGTTTTGCACCTAAAAGGAGAGAGCTAGGGCAAAAAATGCTAAGGGTTCATTCAAATTATGTTATGTGTGACGTTGCCTAAGTTAAATGAGATGAACTAAATGCAAGTGAGTGACTTATAGGACTGAAATTGTATGCAAAACTAAGATCTATGCTATGTCTGAAAACACGTTGTGATATGCAAACAATGAACTAAATGATGAAATAATGCAGAACAGAAAGAAATAGGATGAAACAGAGTGCACCTGGGAAAGATTTGATGATTCTAGAATGTTGTGAATGTTGTATAGAACTACTAAAATTTCACAGTAGGACTCATTCGCCCAAGGTGGAAAATTAGTCCTACTACTAGTGAAAAAGTGTTAGAAATAGGTTTCTGACTGTCGAGATCCAAAATCTGACATAATTCAATTTTTTAGTCTTAAGGTGGGACTCATTAGCTATTGGTGGTGAATCAGTCCTCTCCCAAAATTCTGAGAAATTAGGAGACAACTCTGTAACATGAGATCTGGAAATGTCTATAGGAAACAGACAAAGAACCTTCTCCAAGCTTGAAACAAGGTTGATTTGAGTTGAAGCACGTAATTGACTTGTTGACCACTCTTCAACACCATAAAGCTTGTTAAATCTGCATACAAAATTCTGCAAACACACATGCAATAGGGAAAAATGGTTGAGGGTTAGCAAATAGGGATTTGCCTTGGTAAAACCCCACTTTTGGTAATCAGACCCTTAATGAAACAATGAAATGAAAGATAATGATAAACTAATAACATGCAATTTCTATCAACTTACCAAACCCTTGATGATGCAAATCTGAAGTAATGTCAATGGATGCTTCAAAGTACTTGAATATTGCTTGAATTGATGTTGTAGGATGCTTGAATTCTTGAGATGTGAGATGTAATGATTGAATAAATGGGATTGTAGGAGAGATCTAAAATGAGGTGAAAATCACTTATTTATACAATCTTGTTCCTTAGTTACCCATTCATACCTCATCACAGGCCAACATCAAGTTTTTTTGAATAAAAAACCAAAAGGAAATGTTTAAAATTTTTGAATTTGGAGCCAAGGGGGACTCATTTGCCACCCATGGTGAATGGGTCCCACCTAGGACATGAAAATGGGTGTTAGGAATTATCTTGTATTTCATGTTGTTTGTCAGGCTAACATTAAAAAATACACTTAATTAAAGCATATGAGGGCATAAAGGGACCAAATAAAGCATAAGAAAGGGATAAATGGTGAAATTATGCCTAGAAAAGTGTGAAATCTTGTTACAAGACTTTACAACACTTCAAAATAGGACTAGATTAGTGATGAATAGGTGTTTTTTGGTGAATTATAATGAATAGAGTCTAGAAGAATGTAGAAATGTCTTACAACACTTCACAACACCTTCACAAGATGTCGTTATTTGAATTTTAGTACCTAAATATGCATGTTCAAGCCATGTTACAACATAAAATCAAAGTAAAATAGACCAAACACCATGAAATAAGACCTAAAAGGCCATAAAAATGACAAGGGGCCATTTTTCTACGACACATTTAACCCCCACTTTAGTGAGAGGATGAACTTGCTTCAAACTCACACTAAAGTAGCCATGAACATCGAGAGGAGGGTTCAAATGTACTTACGTTAGCAAGATGGAATGACAATGATCAAGAGGGATGATCAAGCCCCCAGGCTGAAGATCCCATGACATACTAAGCATAGGAACAAAGGAACACAAAAGTGTTGAGAATCAGATGAAGCTTTGATCGTATGTCCAACTAGTTGTGGATTAGATCTAGGCTAAAAGATAATGCATAATAACTCTGGGGTGACAAAAATCATGATGGTCTACTAGGTGAGAAGGCCAAAATGTACTCACTCTAGGGCCATGGAACTTCTGGTTTTCCATAGGATGAGAAATCCCAAAAGGTAAGATACATACGCTAGTTGGTATGTACTCACAAACACAAAGGTGGCTATGGGGAAAAATCATGCCTCTAGGTGGGCTTCCCACTCAACCATATCAAAGTTTTACCTCATGATAACTTTAACAAGGTGCTACAAGGAAAAATGAAATGAAATGTCAGTTCCTGCTCCATGAGACAAGAAAAGCTTTGTATGCTTAGAACTCATGAACAAAAACAATGGTACCATAGGCATGCAAGCTGCACTATGCAAGGTGGAAAAAAAGTAAAATGTAAAAATGTAAAATGTAAAATGTAATGTAGAATGCGAGATAATTTCAAAGGAGTCTTGTTAAGTTCATGCAAGGTCAATCACTTAGGGAACATTGTGTCTAATGTCTCCAAGAGAGCACCAATCCAAGAATAGTATATTCACAACTTAGGGGATGTAGTTCATCGCATCAAGCCACCAAGAGGAATGTAGTATGCTAAGATAGATCACACTTATGAAAGACATCATACCCAATGTCATCCACAAAGTGACAAACACATCATATAAATGAGAAGGCTATACTAGGAACCAAGAATGCAAATGAATTATGGTAATTTATGCCTACCACTTTAAAGGAATTGCAACACATTGTTCTGTGAGAAATTACTTTAAAGTAGCGAAAGAAAGAAAATGCAAAAAGAAAACAAGACATGAGAGCCAACTTGGAAATCCCCTATGCTAATTCATATGTTTCTGAGTAAGGCTGCGTCATGTCAATGAAAAGGAAAAACAAAAGAAAGGGAGTTGCCCCCCAAAAAAGAGAACACCAAACACATAAGGGATCTATGGATTTGGGATCGGTATGTTCATTGCTGCTATCTTTTTATGAAAGAGCTCAGAATTTTCATCATTCCCCAAAGAACATAGGATTGGAAGAATGGCACAAAGAGAGTGAAAACAAAAGAAAAAGAAAAAGTATGTTTTGGGTCAACATGGAAGAGACATTGTAGTCTCAATACCTTGTGTCATCCCCAAAAGGAAAACACAAGAGAAAAGAAAGAAAATGAAAAGGCAAGAGAAAAGTGAAAAAGCTTTTGGGTCAACATGAAGGAGACTTTGTGATCTCAATTCCTTTCATCATCCCCAAAAGGAAAAAACCAAACAAAAGCAAACAAAAGAAAAGGACCTTTTGGGTCAACATGGAAGAGACATAGGGTGTCTACACTTTGCGTCATCCCCAAAAGGAAAACACAAAAAAAAAAGTGAAAAATACAAGGATGCATGATATGTACAAGAATAGAGATACAAATAGAAGAAGTGTACGAAGAGAAGGAAACATCAAACACACATTACAGGGGAACATAAATTTACACACATGAAAGAAAAATCAAAATAAAAGAAACAAGAAAAAAGGATATCACAACGAATGCAATTCATCCACCTCCCAATCACATGTTTAGTGTAATGTGTGGATGGTTGACTGTCCAAAGGGAGAATTGCAAGTGTTGAACTAGGAGTTGTACTAGGTTCTTCACTTGGTGGTGAGGATTTATCTCTTAAGCTCATTGTGAATGAAAATAAAGAGTTTAGTTCATTGTGCACTTCTTCATCTATTTTCACAATCTCTTCATCGTCATCATCATCAAGATTAATGATGGAAGGAGGACAAAGGGTGGTCTAAGGACAGATGGAGCAAAAGTTGTGTTTGTTGGATTTGTTCATTTTGTCATGAAAATTGCACTGGACTATCCTGTGGTGGGTCAGGAGAATGAGGGTGGTTATCTATTACTTTTATCAAAGGTGGAGGTTGATTTTCTATATTTTCTTCTAGGCGAGATTGACAAGCAAGCAGATGACAATGACACCTACGTTCCCTAGCACCACAATTTCATTTAATTCTATTTTGGAGTTGTTGAGGTGTAAGAGCATATTGAGTCATCATAGGTTCTTCGACTTCCGAAGAGAGAAGAAAAAAATAAATCGAAGAAGATGGGTCAACCACTCTCTTTTGCTTTATACAGTTGTTTAATGCGAGGTGGCATGACAAGATTGGTTTCATGTTCCCTTGGTCATTTAAACAATGGCAGGGAAGTGTATGAGGGTGGTTGTTCATGAGGTTGTATGGTTTTCTCAATCTCAGAATCAGGTTGAAGCATGGTTTCATCTATAAGAGGAGATGTGAAAGTGGATGGGGACATGTTACGAAGAGAAAATTCAGCTATCCTTTTGGCTTTGAACTTTTGATAGGCTATGAAAAAGAAGTCCTTTTGAGTGGTGATGGGTTCCATGGGTTCAAGCCAAAAGGCTTCTAATGAAAAATTACCTTTAGAGGATAAGGGATTAAAGCCACTATGGTGTATGGTAAATATTTCATTGTCATGTGGAAACTTCAAACACCTGTGAACCACTGATGGGACTACTTTCATTGAACGAAGCCAAGGGTGGCCTAGCATTTAATGAAATTGGTCGGATTGTGGAATAATTGAAAATGTTACCTCCAAATTTTTGGGTCTTATCTGTAAGTGGAGTGCGATCAATTCGATCATAGGGCATGCAAAACCAGTATGTTTCTTAATCCATGTAATTGGTTTATTATGATCATCTTGATATAGATCATGTAATACAAGGAACTCCTCTATGATCACGTTCTTGCCACAAGCGAGATCTATTAATATCCCATTAGTGGGCTTATCATAGATTTTTCCAACTATGTAGAGAGGACAATCAGGAAGTTTTTTTAGTATGTTTTTAGTAGAAAATTTGATATCAAGAGATTTAGTGGTTTGGCCCTTACAAGGGATAACGTTTATCACCCCCACAAGTATATCCATAGGACTATCTGGGGTAATAGTTGGAGTTGTATAATGTTGCTCATTATTTGTATCAACATTTATTACATCAATATTTGAATGTTCACTAGCCTTGACAAATGAAGTAGTGTGTTTAGACATGGGGTTGGTGAAAATTTGTAAATTCTGGTTAGGGGTTGCAACAAACTTATTGTCTTGATCATTAACACCCACAATGGTCAAATGGCCTGAATCAATGAGGTCTTAACTAGATGTTTTAAATTCTTGCAATGTTCAGTGTCATGTCCATTTTGGCGATGAAAATGACAATAAGCATTAGGTTTGAAGGTGGGTGGTAAGGGCTGATTTGGATCAAGTGGTCTAACGGGTAGCAAAGTGAGCATGTGTTGTTGAAGTAATTGGTTCATTTTGTTATGGAGGGTATCGAGTAATCTAGTAAATTGTCTCTTCGAGTCCCTATAGGTATAAGGCACCATTGCTTTAACAGTTTCCACTTGATTTTGAACTAGTTGAGTTGGTTGCGGTTGTGAAGGTGGATTGAACTATAAAAAGCCTCTATTTGGTTTGTGAAAGTTTTGTGTGTTATTTTGGTTTTGATTGTTGTGTTTAGGCTTTTTAGCTCCGTTAGAAATGGATTTTGAATCACGACTTGAAACCGAGTTATGGTATTCACACAAGGTTGTACATAAATGCATGAATGAAGGGAATTTCATCATAGTTAGTTTATCCTGAAGGTTTGTGTTCAATTTTTTGATAAACATCTTTTGTAGATGTGCATCAGGAATCTTGACGTCAATTTGAGTATACATGGATTGGTATCATGAGATTAAATCAGTTGCTTTTTTTGTTAGTATTTTGTCTACATCTCATGAGGTTAGCCATTGTATTTTTAGGTGTCATGTGAACTTAAAAGTGACTTATGAAAGCATCCACCAATTTGTTGAAGGAATAGATGGAATGATTGGGAAAGTTGGAAAACCATTCTAATGTAGTATCTTTCAAGGTCCTTGGAAAATTTTTAGCTAAAATTTTATTGTCAAGGAAAAAATCACTACATAAAGTTGTATAAGCATTAACATTGTTGATAGGGTCCCCTTTACCTCCATATTTATCAAATCGAGGCATTTTTATCCCTTTTGGCATCAGGGTGCATAAGATTTCTAGGGATAAGGGGCTACTATAGACATGATATGTGGGTGGAGTCATTTCACCTTGGCTAATGGTGGAAATTTGGTGTTGCATGGAGGAAATAGTCTTAAGGAGTTGTGTAAGGATAGGGTCAAGGGAAGTGGGTTGAGGTGGAAGAGAAAATGGTGATTGAGTGTAAGTGATGTTAGGTGAAGTGAAAGGAATACTAAGGGGGGTGAAGGTGGTGGAGGGGACTTGTGATGCCACAAGAGAAGTAGGAATGCTAGTTGTAATCAAGATAGAAGTAGCCGCATAATTAACCTGGTGCGTAGTTGTGTGGACTTGCGGATTGGTATAAGTTGGTATGGATGTTATGGTTGAAGGGAGAGGAACTTGAGGTCCTCCTTGGATTACAAGAATTTTTGCGGATTGGGTATTAGAAGAGGCATGTTTATTGTAAATTTGAGAAATTATCTTCATAACTTTCAAGCCATCATCACTTTCAATCAAATGATGAAAGTTTTCAATGGCGGGTATGGTAGTGGTGGAAATGTTTTCAAGGGACAATTCTTGTTGTAAATGTGCAAAATCCTCATGAATATTAAAGACTTTTTCTTGTGGGAGGGAGTTATTTTGTGTGCAACATTCATTAGATGGAAAGGTGAAGGCATAGAAGTGGTATTGTCAATGCCTAATGCACCATTATCCATACTAGGAGTAGGATCTATTGAGATCCCAAGGTCCACAATGAAAGTGCTATCATGGGAAGCCATGAGTCTAGAACTTTGTCTCACTAGAGTATTATCAATGGGGCACCAAACACTCATACAAGTACCAAAAAGGATGGGGTGAAAGCAAATGCAAGGTAATCTAGGAGCTCTTAAATGCAAATGACAAAAATTCTGCTAACTATAATAGAGAACTAACTATAGAAAATAAAAATGTAGATAGATGCCAAAAATGTTGTTTGAAAAGTGCAGAGGGACTGATTCGCCCAGGGTGGTGAATGAGTCCCAATATGATGTGTTTTTTGTGTTTTTCAAAAATTTGAATGGGATATTAATGCTCTACAAAATGCAATTAAGGATGTAGAATGCATATTTTTAGATTTTTCAATGAGATGCAATGCAAAAATGAAATCTAAATGAAGTTTTCACTAATGCAATATGAAAAGTCCTAAAACAATGTCCTAATTGAATTTTGATGCAAATGTAATATAGGATGCAATATGCAATTGATTTCAGAAATGCAAAGTGTTCAAAATGTAGGTTCACCAAAATGAATCGTAGATTTTTGGGTTCTTATGTACTTCTCTAGCTCTTCTAGGGTTTTTCACCTAAAAGGAGAGAGATAGGGAAAAAATGCTAAGGGTTCATTCAAATTACAATATGTGTGATGTTGTCTAATTTAAATGAGATGAACTAAATACGAGTGACTTATAGGACTGAATATGTATGCAAAACTAAGATCTATGCTAGGTTTGAAAACATGTTGTGATATGCAAACAATGAACTAAATGATGAAATAATGTAGAACATAAAGAAACAGGATCAAACAGAGTGCACCTGGGAAAGATTTGAAGATTCTAGAATGTCATGAATGTTGTCTAGAATTACTAAAATTTCATAGTGGGACTCATTTGCCCAGGGTGGCGAATTAGTCCTACTACTGGTGAAAAAGTGTTAGAAACAAGTTTCTGATTGTCGAGATCCAGAATCTGAAAAGATACAAATTTTTAGTCTTAAGGTGGGACTCATTTGCTACTAGTGGCGAATCATTCCTCTCCCAAAATTCTGAGAAATCAGGAGACAACTCTGCAACACGAGATTTGGAAATGTCTACTTGTCGGGTTGTCAAAGTCAATTCTACAGGAAATAGACAGAGAACCTTCTCTAAGCTTGAAACAAGGTTGATTTGACTTGAAGCATGTAATTGACTTGTTAACCACTCTTCAACACCAAAAATATTGTTAAATCTACATAGAAAAGTCTGCAAACACACATACAATAGGGAAAAATGGTTGAGGGTTAGAAAATAGGGGTTTCCCTTGGTGAAACCCCACTTTTGGTAATCAAACCCTTAATGAAATAATGAAATGAAAGAGAATTATAAAGTAATAACATGCAATTGCTCTCAACTTGCCAAACCCTTAATGATGCAAATATGAAGTAATGTCAATGGATGCATCAAAGTACTTGAATATTGCTTGAATTGATGTTGTATGATGCTTGAATGCTTGAGATGTGAGATGGAATGCTTGAATAAATGAGATTGTAGGAGAGATCTTGTTAGCTCTCAAAAATGTAGGTAAAGATACCTCAAGAGGCTGCCAATCTCTTGATATGTTTTAGGGTAACAGACAAGGTTGAAAGAATTCAACCTTCTACTCTTCAAGTGCTGCTAGACCTAGGTGGGTGTACCTTACTGAATGAAGTAGACTTTATGTATTTATGATTATCCTTCTAACAATGACTTGTCCACAATGGAAAATGGAAGTGAACAAATGAAATCAAGCACAATAGCAATTTTCTAATCTAAAACTTAAAATGCTCAATAAAAGATATAAAGAAACTGAATGAGTTCAAAATGATGAAGTGCAAAGACCAGTACCTCGTTGGGTATGCGGAGTCAAATGAGATCAAGATGATCAACACTTCTCTAGAGAAACTCAAAATATCTGGCATATATTATGTTTACAACTTGTATAAACATGCAAAATGTGATTACAAAGCTCTACTTGAACAATCCAGATGATTCTCTCTAATTACTATGATTAACTAAAAGGATTTAATCTTTGCTTGAAAGAACCAATCAATCAATCACATAGATACAACAAATGTGCACTGATGAATTATATATAAACTTGTCATATCAATTCAAACAACTAGAAAGCCTCAATCTTGGAGACAGCTTAGCAATACTTTCACTAAATTCAACAAATAATTGACACTAGAGAAATGCAACAACATCAACTGATTTTCATAAATACCTCCATTCTAAAATCAGGCAACAATAGTCTCTGATATGATAATTTTATTCCACTATATCTACTTGTTGTGTATCGAATATCTAATAATTGGTCTTCCTTTTACAATTACAAAAATTCCTATTTATACACTAGCATCAAGAAAATAAACCAAATTGAAATTTCATGTCAGCCTTCCATAGAATTCAAGTTCCTCTCATCTCAGCCTACAACGGTCATTTAGCAATTTACATGTCGGCCTCAGTATTTGAATTTTTATTATTCATCAGTGAAATAGTCGTCACGAGATATCGAATAGCTATGCTGAAGGCAATTCAATCGCTAATCACTCTGTGGGTGTTACCTGCCTTCGCCATGACTTGTCCAAGTTGGGGAGATTTCCTGTAGATCACTTAATGTTTCCCTGAGAATTCTTTACCTTTCGCGTCTCACCATGACCTATTGCTCATTACACCGAAGACAAGAAGCAGATCCACATGTTCCCTTTGTGTTTCACTGTAGCTCTGTGATATTAGGGAGATGTCATGTAGAATGCTTGAGTTATACTAAAACCCATCAACCATCCTAGGTGTTGCTGAGACAAAACAAATTATCTTACTGGGATGCTCCTTTCATTTTACTCACTGTCACCGTGACCACAAGATATCATAGAGACCTCATATAGATTAACTTTGCTATGCCAAAAGTCTTCATCCATCCTATTCGTCGCTATGAAAAATCAATCCTCATACTGACAAGTCTTTTTGTTTTCATCGGCAAGACTGAAGGTCACTCGCCGGGAGCTCATATCGAAAATCTTAACTTATGCCAATATCGCACCCCTTTATGTTGTCGGTCGGTGAGACAAAACAAACCTCTCGCTGAAAACCATCTCCCACTTGCTTTCGCCAAGACAATTCAAAATCGGGGAGAGGTCCTAGAGAACCAACAAAGTCATACTGAAACATCTCGAGCACACATGATCGCTGAGAGAATGCCAACCCTTCACTGAAAGCCATTCATAAAACACTGTCGGCAAGACCCGATGGGCTTGCTATGACATAATATCGAAGCCAAGACCCTTTTTCGATACCGCCCATCTCTCACCGATGTAGCCTCATTCAAGCCTGTCGCTGAGACATAAAGCACTCGGTGAAACATTATATCGATGACCAAACTCTTTCCGAAATGCGAATCAACCTTTGTCGCCGAGACCGTGAAGAACTCCTGTCGAACAATGCATGCAAGAAAATTTAGATCACTATGACATCAAATGAGTCTTGCCGAAAGGCAACACAGACTCATGTTAGCAGAAAATGCATAATGGGTCGGGGAGACAATGGTATTCTCACGCCAATAGGAACCAAAATGTAAAAAAAATGCATGATGCAATGGATTGTATGAGGCAATATGGCAAGATATGGGTGAAATACGCACATGGTAGGACCAAATCTAGAAGCTTATGAGTGAAATCAACATGTGAAATGATCAGATTTTTACAGCCCTAATAGTGTCTCTATCTAGGGATGAATGATAATGAGATCATTGCAAGGATCTAGATCTTTGGATGAGCATACCAGACACAAAATGATAAACCAGAGAGTAGAAACAAAGTGAAAGGCAATGGAAACAAATGAAAAATGAATGCAAGATGGAGATGAATGGAAAATGAGAGTGAAATGGAGATGGATGAAATCCTAAACTACTGTGCATGGAAAATAATTTTAAAGAGGATAAGCAAGAGTTGTCCATGCACTGGCAACCCTTAATCCTCTATGTTGCTCAAGAGAAAAATTGCTTCAAGAATTGCCCATGAACAGGAAATTCCTGATCTTCACCAGCCATATTTTGTAGATAATATGAGTCTTCACCCTTCTTTCCAATGACAACAAAAAGCCCCAGTGACAAAGCTTCAAATTTACCATGTTTTCCCTTCTCCTGACACCTTGCATTCCACATCAACACCAAGTCATTCTCCTCAAATTTTCTATCCTTTGCCTTATTGTCAAATATATACTTCATTTGTGTCTGTAACTTCATGTTTTGGTTTTGGGCAACTCTCCTTATTTCATCAAGTTCAACTACTTGTTCCATTCTTTCTTCCATAGGTTCAAGAATACCCAAATCTTCCTGAAGGACAAATTTGTAGGTTGGCAACAAATTCTGCAAAGGCATCCTGGCTTGCATTCCATATACCAGCTCAAATGGGGATTTTGAAATTGCTTTCTTCACAGTAATCCTATCATCCCATACATCCAACCTTAATTTTGAATCCCAAGCCTTCTTTTTTTGTCCTAACATCCTCCTTATAATCTTCAAAAGACTCTTATTACTAGATTCAGCTTGACAATTAGCTTGTGGATGGTAAGGAGCTGCGTAAGAAATAGTAATGCCATATGTGTCACATAAAATTTTGAACTCATCTGACCTGAAACACATCCCATTGCCTATGATTAACCTTAGTGGTGTACCAAATCTGGTGATAATGTTGTCCACCAAGAAATTTGTCACCACTTTGCTTGTAGCCTATTTAGTTGGGATTACCTCTACCCACTTGGTAAAATAATCAGTAGCAACTAGTATCCACTTGTATCCTCCACTTGATTTTTCTTGTATCTCTCCAATGAAATCAATTCCCCATTGATGAAAAGGGGCATCAGCCTGCAAGGGTCGAAGTGGCAAGGCTCCTTGATATTTCAGCTTTCTAGAGAACTTCTGGCAGGCCTCACACTTTCTTACATGTGTAAAAGAATCATTAAAAACTTTAGGCCAGTAGTAACCTACTCTGAGAATTTTGTGTGCAGTTGTTTTTGCTGAATAATTTCCTCCACAAACCCCTTCATGCATTTCACTTAGAACATGCTTGGCCTGAGACTTATCCAAACACAATAACAGTATACCATCCCTATTCTTCCAAAACAGATCTCCATCCATGAAAACATATTTAGATGCTTGCAATTTTAGAGTTCTTTTTTTGCTGTCACTCAATCCCTCTAGACACTTCATGTATTTAAGGTAATGCATTATATCAATATACCAAGGAGTGTGCTCAATGCTTGCAACTGCAATCCCTTTGTCTACATTACAAACTTGATTTTATTCAATATTTGATTATGCCATCAACCTAGCCAAGCCTTGGCCTCTTACTAATTTGGTAGCCTGTATCTCCATGTCAAATTCTTGGATCTTATTAATCCATTTGCATATTTTTTCTGTAACTTCAGATTGTGTCCGAATATCTTTGACAACTACATGAGGAACATAAGCAATCACCTTTGCTCCAACCAGATATGGCCTGAAGGCTTTTTTAGCTTTTACTAATGCAAATGCCTATTTTTCCATTATGTCATACTTCAATTCAGACCCTTGTAATGACTTGCTGAAGAAAGACACGGGTTGTTCATGACCATCCTCATTCTTCTGTAACATAACAACAACAATAGTGTGCATTGAAGCAAATGAAAATATCTAAAAAGGCTTTGCAAAATTTGGAGATTTAAGGATAGGAGCCTCCTTGATGGCCTTCTTGATAGATATGAAAGCTTCCAAGGCTTCTGCAGTCCATTCCATTTTTTGTCCTTTCTTCAACATTTTTGATATGGACTTAATGATCTCAGCAAAGTTAGAAACAAATCTCGTAACAAAATTAATCTGTCCAAAGAATGACTGTATAGCCTTAACGGTTTTAGGGATAGGGATTTTATCAATGGCCTCAACCCTCTCGGGACCTATTCTAACTCCCTCTTTTGAAATAATATGTCCTAAGAGCTTACCTTCTGTGACTACAAAATGACACTTCTTAGGATTTAAGTTGATACCATATTCTAGGGCTTTAATAAATACCTTTTCTAGATGTTGTACATGATCTTTAGCCTTCTTCGAATAAGCAGTTGGGTCATCTTGGTACACCACCAAGATAGCATTGATCAAATCTGCAAATTCCACGTCCATAGCTCTTTGGAAAGTCGCTCCAGCATTAGTGAGACCAAATGGCATTCTTATGTATACATATGTTCCCCAAGGAGTTGTAAATGTTGTTTTATATTGCTCAGATTCTTTGACTTTAACCTGATTATACCTTGAAAATTCATCCATCATAGACAAAAACTCACACCCTGTCACCTTATGCAATATAGCCTCCATATTGGGTAGAGGATAATTGTCCTTGAGAGATGCAATATTCAAATTCCTGAAGTCCACACATAATCTGATGTCTCCATTTTTCTTCCTCATAGGGACCAAATTTGAGACCCACGTTGAGTGCCTGATTGGTTTGATAATTCCTCCATCTCCGAGCTTTGTCAATTCTTCTTGCATTTTAGGCTCCAATGTTGGATTTATGGGTCTTTGCTTTTGTCTGAATGGTTTGGCATTAGGCTTCAATGGTATTTCATGCTGAAATAAATCCTCCCTATATGCTTTTAGATCTTCATAAGACCAAGCAAAGACGTGTTTATACCTTCTCAACAACTCTATCAACATTCTTCTAATTGTAGGGCTTATCTTCTTTCATATGTACACCTTTCTTGGTGCTATCTCAGTCCCTAAGTTAAATTCTTCAATATATTCCTTTCTAACTGGTGTTTGCTTCATGAAAGACCAATCATTTCCATCATACAGCCTCTCTAATGCCACTAAGCCCTTAGGAAGCTTATTTTTTTTGAGTTGCAAGATCTCCTTTCCAAACACTGTTTGCTTCCCATCCACTTCCTCAACAAAAGCATTGAAGTCAATTTCCTGAGCTTCATATTGATCTATACAATTGAGGAATTTCAAAAGATCAGTATCATCATTGAAGACCTGCCAATTATAAATTTTATCAAGAAAAACAAGCCTTATCTTGAATTCAATCTGTGAAACCCCAGCCAATGTGATATCATCTCTTTTTAGCACCACATTTGCTAAAAAATCAGACATTATATTCTTTGATCTATCAATCCACTCAATTGAAAAGGCATCAAATAATCCAATTGTGTCCCATACAACATTCCTGTATTGTTTCAATCTTTTATGCTTTGCTACATACTTTGACTTGATTTGTGAAACAACCAAACTTAGAATCGCCCAAAACAGCCAACAATTTAATCTTGTGTTTCAAAGCTATGTTCAAACCTGTCAACAAGGCTTCATACTCTACCACATTGTTTGTACATTTAAATGCTAACAGAAAAGAATATTTAAATGTAATACCTTCAGGTGAAACAAAAACAATCCCAGCACCATTACCTTCTTGGCTACATGCTCCATCAAAATAAATCTTCCACACTTCATTGCAGCTTTGTGCCACATGCTTTTCAATTGGATCACCATTGGTTAATTCTGGCTAGGATGATTCAATCTTAAAACTTCCAAGATCAACATCACAAAAATAATTGATCTGATCTTGAGGTACACAGTCAACAAGCTGATTCATTCTAGGCTATCTGTACAATTTGACTTCCTGACCATTCACTGGAATAGTAGTGTAAGATAAATCAAACTAGACGTTTCCCCCAACTGTTGTTGTCCATTGTCTTGACAAGAGCATACCAAACTGTGGAGGAGTATCAATCACTATTATATCTATGTTATATGCCACCTATGGATAAGTATCCAGCTTGACTTCAACACCTCTCATAATGCCTACCACAGGTATAGGTCTGTTATCCATTGCATAGCACTTCCCTTCACATGTAACAACCCACATGCCAAATTGCTTCATAACTCCAACTGGCATGATATTTATAGCATCACCAGAGTCTATCATGCAATTTCTCAGCAGTTTGTTGTTTATGAGTAATGTAGTGAAAAAAGGTTCAACTTGTGGGGGAGTTGTTAATACATCACTCAAGTAGATTTCTGGGATATTTATTCTCTCTTGCTTAGTGACTACTTTAATAGATACTCTGTTTCAGAATTCACATGTTTTCATTTCCACTCGTTATCAATTGAACAAAACTATCTCTATATTCCTTAACTTTCATCATTTCAAGCAGTGGAATAGACATTTTTACCTGAGATAATGCCTGAGTGAAGTCAAAAGAAGAGCCCTCCACCTTAACAGCCTTCTTCAGTTCTGGAATTTCTCCTTTGTTTTCTTCCTTTTCTTTTTTACTAGGTTGATTAGGCTTCTATATCTCTTTGTGTACTTCCTTCACTTCCTCTTTTTGGACAAGCTTCTGTTCACTTTTATCATGCTACTTATTTTCTAATTTTTGATCTTTTATAAAGATTCCTCTAGGAACGCCTTCCTTCTCATTTACTATTCTGTTTCTCAACTAGTATTTACTCCTTGCTTCCTCAATTGCAGCAACAGTCAGTCTCTCTATCTCTTCTTTGGTGAGTCTCCTCATACTACATGGAGCAGGCACCTCAACAGAATGTGGATCTATGTAATCTTCCTCAGAATTAGAAAAGACCTATTGTTTAGCCATATGGACATTATATTTCTGATTTGAAACATCATATTCATAACCTTCATCCTCTAAAGATGAGTATCCTTCCTCAGCATGGTAAAAGTAATTTGAAGTTAAATAAACCTTGTGATCCTCTCCATTATTTTCCATCAACATTCCCTCCTCTTGCATCCTTTGAGCTATGACACAATAATTGGAGAATGTGGTTTATCACAAACTTTACAAAAGTAATAATTACTCACCATGTAAGTTCCCTTCCTACTCAATGGATCAGGAGTCTCTTTGTTTCTAGGCCTAGCTGTTATAGGTTTTCCATACTTCCAGTCAGTATTATAAGGCATATCATGCAACCTCGGCCTTTCATTTCTATATGTGTTCTCTTTTCTGTACTAATAATTATTGCTTTGCTGAGGAGGCCTCGGGTTATCTCTTTTATTGACTATACCAGTAGCCTTCCTGTTGTTTTCAATTGTTAATGCTATCTTCTAAGCTTCATCTAGATCTCTTGGGAATCTATTCCTCAATTCATACCCTGTTTTAGGATCAAATCCATTCAAATAAACACTCAAAGCTGTTAGAATTGCCAATATTTGATTGCAAACCTGAAAATTACCTTCCACAGAAGAGGAAAACAAAAAAGTAGAGATTGCATAAAAATATGAAATTTGATATATTCGAAAAGACCAATTAATTACAAAAGATAATTTGCTTGATAAAAGCAAAGATTCCTAAACCTAATCTTATCTTGAGCAACAAGATAGCTCAATAAGATAAAGATGAAAACCTATAACTTAGGAATTAAATAATTACCTAAGTAAACTTATGCTAATGTGTAATTAATAATTAATTACACTAACACCCCCCCATAAGTGCAACTTAGGGAGAAGAAAATTATTATGCAAAATATGAGTCCTGGCAACAAGGCCTGATGAGGTACCCGTTTACAAATGCAAGAATGGAGTAGAGAAGGAAAAACCCAGTGGGACAAAACCCCCCTGCAATGTGATAACATGCTGCAAAGAAGCACTGGAAGAACTCTGTAGAGTAACACTGGAACCGCAATCTAACAAGCAAGGAAAGATATCTCTGTCTACAACTGAAACCAAACCAGAATCAAAATAATGTGATAGTAGACCTGATGCCATGGAACACTCGAAAAATCCAAACGGGAACAACCCTAGAATCTATGAAGCAACAAGCAATTATTGAATGATGTATTACTGAAAACGAAGTGCAAAGATGCAAGATGCACTCTCCCAACTGCCAAAATATCCAAGTAATCGCCAAACAACCCATCGGGCCAAATCTGGACTAACTGATAAACCTAGGATAGATATAGAAAAAGTGCATGGACAGCAACATAGAGCTCCTTAATACCTTTCCAATGCCGCAAATGAGGCAAAAATTGGACATCGTGGCAAAAAGTTATGAGCTCGGAAGTCCAAAAAAAACATCTGACTTCAAACAGCAATAAATGCATGAAAATAGTAAAATACTGAAAAATAGATAGCATCACTGGAAAGTTCTCAGAACCAGCTTTCCAGCGATATCTCATTTTCCCAATTTCAATACCGTATGCCCAAGTTATGGCCAAAAGAAAAAAGCTGCTCTTTTAGAAAAAAACTAGGGTTAGGAGGGGCAAAGAGGGCCAGCCGTACGCTGACATCATGCTGACATCAGCAGTTTACGAGATTAAATTTGATGGTCGTCTGACCGTCAGGGCAAAAAATCGCCCCCCTGTCAGAAAAATTTGGCCTGCTGGTATATTCTTCAAGTTGCTGGAATATACCCCTAGAATATGCGCTGACTGTCCAGAATATTCTTTCAGCGACCGGGCAGACTGTGGGCACCAGGTCATTGATATGACTGCCGGCTGGTAAAAAAGGGCCCACGGGAGCTGGTTGGGACGAGCGGTGGGCGGGTGGAGGAATCCGGCTACGGTGGCGGGCCGGTGGCCGCCCAGTGGCCGCCCGGTGGCCGCTGGGTGGCAGATCTGTTCTGCACTGGGCGCGCCGGCACGGATGCCCAAAAAACACATTTTTTAAAAAAAAAAATCAATTTTTGTGCATCATGAAGCATGCCTAGGGGCCATATGACCCTTGGGCAAAAAAATTTTGCCTCTCCGGACAATTTTTCCCAAACTGGACAAATTTTATATGAAAATAGGGGTTTTTGGGCACTGCGAATCCAACAGTGAGGTCCATTTGGGCCCAAAGTGCTCCAAAAATTAGGTGACCCCCAGATCTAACAGATAAATCATCAATCTTACAACCCTCACAGATCTGGCAAACAGTGATGAAGATCAATGAAATAAAAGTCATTTCTGACTTTTTCCAGCACTCTGAATCCAACAGAAAACCCTGATCTAATCCAAGACACTCCAAAAATATGCTCAAGGATTGAAACCCTTGAGGGACTCCGAATGAGCTTTGCAATGAAATCCTCCAAAAAGGCTGAGAAGGGGATGCAAATCGTGGCTCTGATACCATGTTAGAATTTCCAAGATCTGATTGCAAACCTGAAAATTACCTTCTACAGAAGAGGAAAATGAAAAAGCAAAGATTGCATAAAAACATGCAATTTGATATATTCAAAAAGACCAATTAATTACAAAAGATAATTTTCTTTATAAAAGCAAAGATTCCTAAACCTAATCTTATCTTGAGCAACAAGATAGCTCAATAAGATAAAGATGAAAACCTATAACTTAGGAATTAAATAATTACCTAAGTAAACTTATGCTAATGTATAATTAATAATTAATTACACTAACAAAAGCTACATAATCTGGCAGCATTGATCCAAGAGGTATCTTAGTCTACAACTTGTTGAATCTTCGGTTGAAATCATAAATTGAATCATTCTAATTTTTTTGAATTTGCATCAACTCATGAAGAGCTGCATCTGGTGCATTTAGATTCCCATACTATTCTAAGAATCGATCTTGGAATACATGAAGAGAATTGATTGAGTATGCTTGCAAGCTGTTAAACCAATCCCTAGCATCTTCAAGAAGTGACATCATAAACAACTTCATGTGTAAATCTTCATATGGCACATCTATGTCTTGGATGAAGATGCTGAAACTCCTTAAATGCTCTTCAGCAATGATTTCATTGCTTCTTATAAATTTGGGCACCATACCCCTCCAACTGCCATCCATAGGGTAAGGGTATAACTGAAAACCTGCTAAATCAAACTGTCTAATCCTGGTTATATGATGGTGAGGGGGAGGAATAGGTGGACATTTATACTAGTGCATGGGATTATTGTATTGTGCATTATACTATGGGATAAAAGACTGACCAGGAGGTGGATGAATAGATGTATGCTATGTGGAAATATGAGGTGGATTATTTGGCTGCTTGTAGTGATTCCCTGTTTGATGGTGAGGAGACACTGGTGGATTTGAAGGCCCTACACCATGATTACCCTGCTTATGAGGTGGTACATACTTCGGAGGGCAATTAGCTGTCTAAGAAGTAATTTGGACTTTCTGTAATGCAGCCTTTAGCTCCTCTATCTCCTTCCTCTGTGATTCAAACTATGTTTTTACTTCCTTAGGAAGCTCATGATCAATAAAAACATTTTGGTTATTCTCCATCTTCTGATCATATTCATGCTGAATTCTAATTTATTTAGCCTCAAGTGCAGCCTCAAACTTAGGCTATTTCTGAGGATCAAGAGAAGGGAAAGGATTTCTTCGATCTTCAAGGCTACAAATTTCTACACTTCAATCATCTCTCTATGTATCATAGCAATTATATGTTTCACCATGTGCCCTTGATGTTTTGTCCTTGCCAGTCATGCACATGTCCTCACTTATCCCTTTTCCCTTATCAACCTTGTCATCTTTGTGTGTCCACTTACTACTGCCAGTAGGAGCTCTAGTATGACCTCCCCTGTATTGAGATCTTCTTCCATTCATGATTGAATAGCTGTAAAAAATTTGTTAGAGTCGCCACTCACTTTTGTCAAAAGTGAGAAAATGCTTGATGTATCTTAGTCCTAGCGGAGTCTATATAAGGTTCCTAACTCTATGAAGGCCTTGATTCTGAATGTTCCCTAGTAGAGTCACCAATTTGTTAGCTCTCAAAAACATAGGTAAAGATACCTCAAGAGGATGCCAATCTCTTGATACATTTTAGGGTAATAGACAAGGTTGAAATAATTCAACCTTCTACTCTTCAAGTGCTGCTAAACCTAGGTGGGTGTACCTTACTGAATGAAGCAGACTTTATGTATTTAGGATTATCCTTCTGACAATGATTTTTCCACAATCGCAAATGGAAGTGAACAAATGAAATCAAGCACAATAGAAATCTTCTAATATAAAACTTAAAATGCTTAATAAACAGATATAAAGAAACTGAATGAGTTCAAAATGATGAAGTGCAGAGACCAGTGCCTTGTTGGGTATGTGGAGTCAAATGAGATCAAGATGATCAGCACTTCTCTGGAGAAACTCAAACTATATGGCATATATTATGTTTACAACTTGTATAAACATGCAAAATGTGATTATAAAGCTCTACTTGAACAATCCAGATGATTCTCTCTGATTACTATGATTAACTAAAAGGATTTAATCTTTACTTGAAAGAACTAATCAATCAATCACACAAATACAACAAATGTCACCGATGAATTATATAAAAACTTGTCATATCAATTCAAATGTAAATAATTGACACTAGAGAAATGTGGCAACATCAACTGATTTTTAAAAATACCTCCATTCTGAAATCATGCAACAATAGTCATTGATATGATAATTTTATTCCACTATATCTACTTGTTGTTTATCAAATATCTAATAACTAGTCCTCCTTTTACAATTACAAAAATGCCTATTTATACACCAGCATCAAGAAAATAAACCAAATTGAAATTTCATGTCGGCCTTCCACAAAATTCGAGTTCCTCTCATGTCGGCCTGCAACGGTCATTTAGCAATTTACATGTCAGCCTCAAAATTTGAATTTTTGTTATTCATCAGTGAAACAGTCACCAAGAGATATCGAATAGCTATGTTGAAGGAAATTCAATCGCTAATCGCTTTGTGGGTGTTACCCGCCTTCGCCATGACTTTTCCAAGTCAGGGAGATGTCTTGTAGATTGCTTAATGTTTCCCCGAGAATTCTTTACCTTTCGCGTGTCACTATGACCTATTCCTTGTTATACCGAAGACAAGAAGCATCCACATGTTTCCTTTGTGTTTCATTGTAGCTCTATGATATCAGGCAAACGTAATGTAGAATGCTTGAGTTATATTGAAAGCCATCAACCATTCTAGGTGTCACTGAGACAAAAGAAATTATCTTACTAAGATGCACCTTTCATTTTACTCACTGTCACCATGACCATAAGATATCAGAGAGACCTCATATAGATTAACTTTGCTACACCGAAAGTCTTTTTCCATCCTATGTGTCGCTATGACAAATCAATCCTCATACCGACAAGTCTTTTTGTTTTCATCGGCGAGACCTAAGGTCACTCGCCGAGAGCTCATATCAAAAATCTTAACTTATGCCGATATCACACCCCTTTATGTTGTTGGTCGGCGAGATAAAACAAACCTTTCGCCGAAAACCATCTCCCACTCACTTTCGCCAAGACAATTCAAAATCAGGGAGAGGTCCCAGAGAACCAACAAAGTCATACCGAAACATCCCGAGCACACATGATCACCGAGAGAATGCCAACCCTTCACCAAAAGCCATTCATAAAACACTGTATGCAAGACCTGGTGAACTCGCTATGACATAATACCAAAGCCAAGACCCTTTGTCGATACCACCCAGCTCTCGCCGATGTAGCCTCATTCAAGCTTGTCACCGAGACATAAAGCACTTGGTGAAACATTATATCGACAACCAGACTCTTGCCGAAATGTGAATCAACCTTTGTTTCTGAGACCATGAAGAACTCCCCTCGAATGGTGCCTGTAAGAAAATTTAGATCGTTGTGACATCAAATGAGTCTTATCGAAAGGCAACACAGGCTTATGTTAGCAGAAAATGCACAATGGGTCGGGGAGACAATGGTATTCTCATGCCAATAGGAACCAGAATGTAAAAAAAATGCATGATGCAATGGATTGTATGAGGCAATATGGCAAGATATGGGTGAAATATGCAATGGTAGGACCAAATTTGGAAGCTTATGAGTGAAATCAACATGTGAAATCATCAAATTTTTACAGCCCTAATAGATCTAAAATGAGGTGAAAATCCCTTATTTATACAACATTTTTCCTTAGTTACCCATTCATACCTCATCACAGGCTGACATCAAGTGTTTTTGAATAAAAACCTAAAAGAAATTTTTTTAAAAAATTGAATTTGGAGCCAAGGTGGACTCATTCGCCACCCATGGTGAATGGGTCCCACCTAGGACTTGAAAATGGGTGTCAGGAATTGTCTTGTATTAAATGTTGCTTTTTGGGCTAACATTCAAAAATACACTTAATCAAAGTATATGAGGGCATAACGGGACCAAATAAAGTGTAAGAAAGGGATAAATGGTGCAATTATGCCTAGAAAAGTGTGAACTCTTGTTACAAGACTTTACAACACTTCAAAATAGGACTTGATTAGTAATGAAAAGGTGATTTTTAGGTGAATTGTAATGAATAGAGTCTAGAATAATGTAGACATGTATGTCTTAAAACACTTCACAACACCTTCACAAGATGTCGTTATTTGAATTTTAGTACCTAAATATGCATGTTCAAGCCATGTTACAACATAAAATCAAAGAAAAATAGACCAAACACCATGAAACAAGACCTAAAAGGCCATGAAAATGATATGGGGCCATTTTTCTATGACATAATTCTAATGATGATTGAATATTTTGGGATGTTTTGTGGATTGTTGAAGTGTTGTGTTATTTTCATGTTGTTTTCAGACTTGGAGAAATGTGTATGTGGTCGCTTGTGGAGTTAGTTCAGGTTTGGCCTACTGACATGCTAGTGCTATTTGCAAAGGTGCCTCATGGATTGTGGCTATGTTGAGCAACGTGATGATTTAGATTTGGGTCCTAGTTAACCCTTGGCATGGTTTGTCCTCACTTATTTCCATTGTGGAAGTGTTTGGTGCTGACCTATCTTGGTGATGCACCTTTGAGGTGCATACATTTCATTAACGCTAAGCTAATTAAGATTGTTTAGGTCACAAATGGTATAAATATAAAGTGAGTTGTAAATGTGTGTGGAAAGTGTGAGTGTTGCGAAGGTGATCAAGTGTGGTGATCTGAGTGTGAGCCTTAATGCATATGACTCTAAATGTAGTGAGCAAAAGGTGTGTACATTTTCAGTGTTCTTAAAGTTGTTGGAGGCAATGGACCGAAGGTTGTTGATGGTGCATAGTTGCAGTGGTGGATTTTCCTATTGCTTTGAGATAGTGAATCTCTTTGTAATAGTTTATTCTAATCTTCTTTCTTCTTAGTAGTGAGCCTTTCTTCTTTTCTAGGTAATGAGCCTAATTGTATTTAGTGTTGTTATTCATATATGTATGTGAGCTAATCTTCACCATGGTTTTACCCAACTTAGGGTTTTCCATGTAAATTTGGTATTCTCTTGTGTATGGTTGTGTTTGCATTGTTGTTTCACATGTAACTTACATTCTACTAATGCTTAATGAGGGTTTAAAGTTTGATAATGGTTTGAAAGTTAATGTGGGATTGAATTTTTTAGTGTACAACTAATTCACCACCCTCTCAATTGCCATGTGCATCTAACAAATGGTATTAGAGTTGTGGTTCCTTGGATAAATATTAATTACTGAAGGTAGGTCTAGATGGCACATAGGAAAGGTGTCGAATATCCTATGTTCAATGGAATGAATTATTCTTATTGATAAGCCAATATGGATTCCTTTCTAGTCTCTCTTAAAAATTTGGTCTCTAAAATTCAATTGAAAGAGGATATAATATTCTCGCTAATGGTCCAACAACTCATGATGATCAAGGATTATGAGAACAATGTAAAAGAAGAAAAAATTCTATTCTAAGTGGTCTTTCTAATTCAGAACTTGGAAAGGTGATGAGTCTAAAAAACTACAAAATAGATCTGGAAAAAGTTGGCGAGTATTTATGAAGGAGATGAAAAGGTCAAGCAAGCATATATGTTAAATTACAAAGCCAATTTTGAAACCCTAAGGATGTCTAAATATGAAGATATTACTGCCTATATGCTCAGAGTGGATGAAGTTTTCAATGTCATCAATTGTCTTGGTCATAAGCTAGAAGAAAGTGAAGTTGTCAAAAAGGTACTAAGAACTCTTCCTAAAGCTTATAGTTCTAAAGCTTTTGCTATTGAGGAAGCTTAGAATTTGGATAATTATTCTAGACATCAGATGTTTGGTGCTTTAATTTTTATGAATTAAGAGAATTTGGTCAAGGTACTACAAAGAAAGAAACTACTTTGAAGTCTACAAGGTAGAGAAGAATGATGAATCATATCCAAATGACCTTGATGAGGTGGAAGAAATATTTTTAAGGAGACTAAAAAAGTGTAGTGACAATATAGAGGTAAGTTACCCTTTAAGTGTTTCAATTGTGGAAAGATAGGTCATTATGCTTCTCAAATTCCAATCAAAGTTTCAAATGACAAACCTAAGGATCATGGGTATGTGCAGGATCATCATGGAAAAAACATGCCCTTAAGTGGCGAAAAATTTAGAAAAGTTAGAGTTAGGCAACTTGAAGTAAAAATTTGAATAAGTTATCTATATTATTTCATAAATATTTAAGAATAAAATTTGTAGCAAATTGAATGTAGTTTCTAAAATACTAGGTTTATTTATTTATTTTTAAATCTATTTGGTGAAAATTTAAAATTTCAATGTAGTAGTTTTTCAATTTCAGGGAAAAAATAAGAAGTAGGTGTCTATCTGACCACCCTAACCACAATAAAATGATAATATTTTTTTTATAATAATTTAGATATAAGTATAGGACTCATGTCCCAATGTGATGCATCTTTGTTTTGTAATTTTTTTCAAAGTAAATAGTTAATTATGAAATTTTTATTACAACTTTTAAAAAATATTAAAGCTCATATGTCTGACCACCTTAACTTGGTCAAATCTTCATGAAATTTGAATTTTTTTAATCCTATAGTATGCAAAGCATAGAATGTGATGCATATTTCATATTCAAAAAATGTGATACCATTTGAAAGCTATAGATATTTTTCAATCAGCCTATCAATCAGGACGTTAGTTGTAATTTAAATAGAAAATGAATAATAATTATTTATTAAATTCAAAGTAAAGCATAATTTATATTGGTTGAAAGTTGAGAATCTCCTCTAAAAACCCTTTTTGTTTCATCAATTTTGGGTAAAAAAAGTCATCAGCCACATACCCTACGCATACCCATCATATCGCCACTTTTTGGTCCATCATGATCCTACACATACCCTCATAAAGGAAAATTTGTCAAGAAGAGTTATTATGTTGAAAAACACAATTGTGTATCTAATGAGTAGAGATTTAGACTATCCTAATGATAGAAATGATGAATGCTTGTTCATGTCTCTAAACATTGGAACTAATTCTACTAATTGTAAAAGATGTGTGAAGGAAAGTGCTCTGGTAATAGGTCACAACATTGAAGGAACTATGGTGATTGATTTTCATTCAAGAGAAGAGATAAATTACTAGATAATTGATAGTGGATGCTTAAATCATTTTTCGGTGATAAGAGTAAGTTTGTTAAACTTAAAAAATATGATATTGGTTTTGTTAAGTTTGGTGATGATACATTTGCTAAGATCTATGGAAAATTTTCAATTAGTTTTGATAGTAAGCATAAAAAAGATGATGTTCTTTATGTCGAGGGTCTCTAGCATAATATTCTTCATGTAGGATAGATGTGTAATAGGGGATACAATCTTATGTTTCAAGATGATGGTTGTGAAATCATAAATGGAAGATCCAAAACTTTAGTTGTTGTAGGGATAAAGACATAAGGTAACATTTATTAGCTCAAAATTTGTGATGCTAAATGCTTTATATCTAAAATCAATGAAAGTTGGCTATGGCATAGAATAATGGGTCATATCAATTATGGCAACCTAGCAAAGATTAGTTCTACTCATGTTGTGAGAGATCTTCCAAGGATTACAAATCCTATAAATGCAATGTGCAAGGAATGGAAATTTAGAAAGTAAACAAAGAAGAGGTTCAAGGCTAAGGAATATTCTACCACACATCCTTTGAAGTTGGTGCATACAAACGTATGTGGACCTACCAGAATAAGAAACTCTCAAGGTGACATGTATTTTTTGTTGTTGATTGATGATTATTCTAGAGTTACTTGGGTGATATTTCTTAAACAAAAATTAGAAGCTCTAGATTCATTTAATGCATTTAAGTCTATGGTTGAGAATGGAATGAATGTGAAAATCAAGTGCTTAAGGTTTGATAGAGGTGGTGAGTTCACTTCCAATGAGTTTAACAATTTTTATGAAGATCATGAAATTAAGAGGCATTTTTCAGCCCCTAGAACTCCTCAGCAAAATGGATTTGTGGAGAGGAAGAATAGAAAAGTTCAAGATGCAACAAGGACTATAATGAAGGAAAAAATTCTACCGGATTTCTATTGGAGATCAAATAAATTCATATGACAATCTACATTCTTAACATAGGTCAAACAAGAGTGAACAATTTAAGGACTCCCTATGAGTTATATTATTGAAAAGCTCTTACTATGAAATATTTTAGTGTTTGGAAGTAAATGTTATATCAAAATAGATGAAGAAAACTTATAAAATATTGATGCAAGATTTGATGAATGAATATTCCTTGAATACTCTACAAGAAGCAAAGCTTACCAATGCTATAATAAAAGGTTGGAAAATATTGTTGAAAGTATAAGTGTCAAAATGGATGAAGAATCACACAAAGTTTTGTATTGATAGAAGGATATGAATCTAATGAATCCCCTTGCAGTGAAGAAGAAAAAGAAGAGAAAGAAAAAGAGATGGTAGTTGAAGAGGAAGAAGCTCCAAAAAAGATCCCTAAGAATCCTAGGTATGTGCAGAAGAATATTTCTAATGATTAGATCATTGGAGATAAGATCAAAGGTGTGTTGATAAGGAAAAAGGTTGTTATGATAGAACAATAAGTAAATCTTTGTTTACTTTTAGACGTAAAACCTAAAATAGTGATTGAGACATGCAAATATGAGAATTGGTTCAAGGATATGAAAGAAGAGTTGGAACATATTGAGAAGAATAAAACCAAGGGAAAATGGTCCTAGGACATACAAACAAGAATGTGATAGGAACTAAATTGATTTTCAAGAAAAAATTGAATGACGATGGAAAAGTTATCAGAAATAAGGCTAGACTTGTGTGTAAGGACTACTCACAAGTTGAAGGAATAGATTTTGAAGATAATTTTTCCCTGGTGGCAAGGATGAAAGCCATTGGAATGTTTTTTTCCTTTGCGGAACATAAGTACTTCAAGTTATATCAGATGGATGTGAAGTCTACACTCTTAAATAGTGAGTTAGAAGAAGAGGTTTACATTGAACAATCGAAAGCTTATAAGTTATCAGATGATCTTGATATGGTATACATATTGAAGAAGGCCCTGTATGCATTCAAAAAAGCTCCCATAGCTTGGTATGCAATTACTTGTTGCAAAAAGTATGTAGAAAAGGTACTGTAAATAGAAACCCTTACTTGAAGGTTGAGGGAGAAAAAGACTTGATTGTGGTATTGTATGTGGATGACATCTTCAGAGGAAATGAAGGCATGCGCAAGAAGTTTTCTGAGGAGATGTAGAAAATTTTTGAGGTATTAATGTGTGGGGAGATGAATTTATTTCTTGGATTACAAATCAGTCAATTAGAAAAAGGTATTTTCATTTCACAGTCAAAATATGTCAAGGAAATGTCAAAGAAGTTTGTGATGGAGTATTTTAATTTGATGTGTACTTCTATGATTACTGGTTGTAAATTGAACAAGAATGATGAATCTCCTAAGGCTGTTTAGAGAAACTATAGATCAATAATTGGTGGATTTCTATACCTAACTACTAATAGACTATATATCATGTATGTAGTATGTCTTGTGGCAAGATTTCAAGAAGATTCTAGAAAATTGCATGTTGCAGTAGTAAAGAGGATATTTAGATACTTGAAGGGAACTCCATACTTTGGTTTATGGTATCCTAGGGATACTGATTTCTCCTTGAGTTCATATACACATGAAGCTTGGTTAGGTTGTATAGATGATAGAAGTACAAGTGGATGTGATTTCTTTCATGAAAATAAATTTGTTTCTTGGTTGAGTAAGAAGCAGGATTCAATGTTGTTATCTACTACAAAATTAGTGTATATTGCAACAACATCATGATGTACATAGGTGTTATGGATGAAGAAGACATTGAAGAATATCAGAGTGTCATATGATGAACCTATTCAAACTATCTTGTGTGATAATACAAGTGCTAGATCAATATTTCAAAGAACTCGATAATGCATTCAAGAACAAAACATATCTCTATATGTTATCACATTCTAAGAGAAAAAGTTGCAAATAATGAGGTGAAGCTAGAGTATGTGCCTCCAAAGGATCAAGTTATAGATATTTTAACCAAGTCTCTTCCTAAATATACATTTGAGTATCTCTAAAGAAGTTAGGGGTTATTGTCCCTCCTTTCAACTAGATGCATATGTGGTCCATCTATCTAGGTGAACATTCAAGATACATTCTTGGTCTTGGACTAATTTTGAAGGCTACCTCTCAATGGGATTAGGTAGTAGTGATTTTGATCAATCCACTCAAGTGGAACATATCTCGTGTCCCTAAGTGGAGTGTACATAAAAGAACAAGCAGTGTAGGGAATAGTGAAGAATAAGTAGTGCAAAATGTACTATAGTAGAGTAGTGGAGAGAGATTAATTTCTTGTTGGTATTGCAAGTAGCGTCAAAGTGATGTATTCAAATTTCAAAGAGAGAAGAAAAGAAAAATTCTATGTAGGTGATGTTTCAAAGGAAATTTTTTTCCTTCTACCATTGATGTCAAAGCGAGAGAGAGTTAAGTTTGAAAACCACAAGAAAATAATTAAAGTCAAAGGAGGATATTATGATTTGAAAAACACAGGGGGAGAGTAAGGGTTGAGGAAATCCTTAGATAGGGGGAAATATTATAGAGAGAATGGTGTCTGAAGAACAAAGGTAAAGGGAGAGAATAAAGTGTACCCCAATAAGGGGGAGTGTTGCTTAATGCAAAGTTGTTTTTTTTGTTGATGGTTTTTTAGATTTGGTGTCACCATCAATGACAAAGGGGGAGATTGTTTCAATTATATTGTTGATGTTGTCATTGATGTCAAAAGTATGGAGATTGTTGGAGATTGCTAGTGTTGGAGTTGGTGGTATTGTCATTAGTGCTTTCAATACTAGTGCTAGTATGGATGTGTTGTGGTGTTATAAGAAGGTGTTGTGGTGTTTTAATTAGTGTTTTCATTGATGTATTTTATGTTTGTGATGGATAAGTTTTGCAGTTGTAGTAAGTTCGCTTTTGAATATAAGAGTGTGTAGTGTGACAATGGTGTGTTTAGTTTTGTGCTCTCCATTTCTTCATGATTGATATGGTTATGCAACTTGGATATGATGGTCAAAGGTGCTCTAAGGTTATATATATAGAGTTTCAAGTCTTAAATCATTCTATAGTGAAAGTTATGTTTGATAGTGTATAAGCGTAAAATTGCACCCTTGCAATTTTGCTTACATTCTTGCATCTGCTTCAGTGTTTGCTCCCTTAGCATCTTGAGTAGGCTCATTTTAGCCCTTGCAACAACCTCTTTCCCTCTCAGAATGCTCCAACACCCCTTTTTGAGTAGCCACCCTTGTGTGTTAACTTTTCATTGGATTTTGTGCTTTACTCGTTCATGTTGTTTTATAGCGGGAATGTTTATGGACACTAGCATGTCGTACAAACATTTGCACACTGTGCTAGCATCTTGCAATGTGTCAATTCTTAGAAGACCATTTCTAAGCATTTTTTCCACTTGTCAGCTAAGTTTGTCGGTGGAAATAGCTCAGGATTCTCTGTAACCGCCCGAGAAGCTTCCTTTTGCTTCTTAAAAGCACTATTTTCACTCTATTTCCATCTTCTAACTTCTTCTACTTCTAGCTTCATTTTAGCATTAGCATTGGCCAACACTCCTCTCTAATCATCTCACTTAATTACACAACTTCATACAGTTTTTTGTAGAAGCTTCAAGCTCTCTCAAGCTCTCTTAGCAACACTCTTTGTAGCCTTCTTAGCTCTTGTAACTAAAATTTCATGATTGCGAGCATCTTGGATTCCATATACCTTATCTATTGCACATTTACTTGGTGATAAGAATTCTCCTTCTTGAGTGAGGTTTTCTTTTATCACCTCTTTTGTGATACGAGTTCTCCTCCTTGAGCGGGGTTTTCTTCTATCACATGCTTATTTGGTAGTGTGGGTTCTACTTCTGAGTGGGTTTTACTTTCACCACTTGCTTTGTTCATTACACTCTTTCTCTCTATCTTATTGATTTTCCATGGAGGTCGAAACACCAAAATGGGGGTTTGACTAAGGCAAACCCCTATACAACCCCAATATTCTCTCCAAATCTTACAGATGTAGGTTTTGAAGACATTCGTTTGTTGGAGGCTTCAACATTTGTGTGGTTGTAAGTATTTCTTTCCTTTCTTCTCCTTATCTTTATCATTTACTCTTTAATTTTTCTCAGTTCTATCACTTTCTATTATTTTACTGTATTCTATTATTTTTATCATTCAGAGTAGAAGTGGTCATTTAAACAATTTTTGAGATAAATTCACTTTTTGGTCTATATGAGATTCCAACGCGCCTCTGGGATGCCAGCGTGCCATGCTATCATTTGTATTCTGTGTTGATGTCCTATGGTTGAGAGCTTGTCAGTTTGTCCAAAAAATCTCTATGACTTTCTCTTTCTTATTCTAAAACTTTCGTGTTGTTCCATTGAGGTAGTTTATGGAAGTTTGCCCCGTGAGGCTCTCTAAATAAAGAGAACTTGCAAGTAGTGAATCCTCCTATATTACAAGTAGTTTGTTGTTTGTATATAAGGTTTTATGGGGAAAATGAGAATGTTCCACATTTCTCTGTAGTGAGGTTTCTTGTCTTGCAAATTTGGGAACATGCTTATATTATTTTTATTTATCTTCCCTCTAATTTTCTAGTTTTGAGTTGCTCTGCAAGTTTAGTTCTTATGTTGGAGTCATTGATAGTGCATCCTGATGCATAAGATGAAAGTAATCTTTGTTTCAAGTGGTTGCAATAGTGTTGCAAAATATTTTGATGGTGATGGAATATTCTTGGATGTTGCGTGGATGCTATGAAGTGTTGTATGGTCCACAAGTTTTTTTTGGGACCTAGAGAAGCATGTATATAGTTTCTTGTAGTGTTAGTTTATGTTTGGACGACCTGGCATGTTAGTGATATTTTTGGAGGCACCTAGTGGATTGTGGATGTGTTCACTAGCATGGTGATATAGATTTGGGTCTTAGTTAACCCTTAGCATGGTCTTCCTTTACTTCTTTCCACTGTGGAAGTGTTTGATGTCAACCTATCTTGGTGATGCACATTTAAGGTGCATACATTTCATTAAGGCTAACCTAATTGAGATTGTTTAGGTAGCTAATGGTAAATATGCAAAGTGAGTTGTTATAAATGTGTGTGGAAAGTGTGAGTGATGTGAAGATGATCAAGTGTGGTGATTTGAGTGTGAGCCTTAGTGCCTATGACTCTAGATATAGTGAGCAGAAGGTGTCTACATTTTCAATGTGCTTAAAGTTGCTTGAGGAAGTGAGCTAAAGCTTGGGGATGGCAAAAAGTTGCAATGGTGGATTTTCTTGTTGCTTTAAGATAGTGAGTCTCTCTATAACAGTTTCTTCTAATCCATATTAATCGCAAATCAATAACAAAGGCTTGGAAAAAATTTAGGTCAGAGTGAAATATTGTGTGGTATGATATCAAAATATTTCAAACTTGTTGATTTATGTCAAAAAATGATATTGGGGTTGGTGGAGGATGAGAGAGTATTTAGTTCATTGGAATTTTTGAAATTGAAGTTAAGAAACAAACTAGACAAGAATTTGGAAAATTGCTTGAGGATGAAAGGAACTGTGTATAATGTCAAAACAATTCATTTTGAAAGGGAACTCACAATATGGAGGTCTGTATGTGAAAGAAGAGGGTTATGCAACACTCCAATTCCAAACATTGGTACTAGTGGCAATGACAGTGGCAATGGGACAAATGACAATGAGACAATGAATGTTGAATTTGAGACACATGTCGAAGAAAATGAAAACCATACTTAGAATCAAGATGACTCTTTTGCTTTATCTCAAGTTGAACTTCAATTTTAGGACCCTAACTCCATTTGGGAAATGGAAGTGAATTAGCAACTTTTAGGTATTTATACTGCACTTCATGAATCATTTTCCAACTTGTAGTTGATGATATTTTATATTTTATTCCATGAAATTGTGAATCATTGCACTTCATGATATTTTATTTTATATTGAACCTCATGAATCATATTCCAAACTATAGTTGATGATATTTTATATTATATTCCATGGTATTGAATTTGATATGTGATTCTCCATCATTTTTAAAGAACACTTATCCCACTACTTATAAATCCATGTTACATTTCCATTCACACAATCTTTGATAAATAACTGAAAGGAATATTAATCCATTCCTTGAACAAAAGCTAACAATTCAACATCCATAACTTATAAATAACCATTGATTATTTTGACTCAAAAGATAGTGAATACAATAATTGAGAGCGAGATAGGTCAATATTATATTCCAAATTAAAGAAATACACTTAAGTATTTGAGTCATTGTTTGTTATTATAGAGAAAAATTATAACATTTCCTATATGTGCTATCAAATAACTTAAAGTAGGCATCCCAAAAGATGCTTAAATTTGGTTGTCTTTCTAATTTGGGTGTTCTATTGATTTGGAATGTGTCATAAGGCTTAGGTTTCTAGTTGTTCTTATGTTCTAGGGTTTATGCACAGTGTGTTCTAAATCCTCTCAAAAACCCTAAGTGTCTTTTCTTTTCACCTATATTCTAATAATCTAATTCAAAGTTGACTGAGTTTTACTTGTTCTCAGTCCCTTAAGTCATATCTTATGCCTTTGTGTCCGTTTACTCATTGTCCCCTTGAGCCTAGTGTTCATGGTTGCTACTCCTCTAGAATCCTTATAAATATTGTCTTGTCTTATGCGGGTTATAACATTCTTAAATTCATGTTCTTTCCCTAAGTTTGGGTTTTAATATTTTCTCAATATCATTAATATATAAACCTAGGAAGACAACCCCTTTTAAGTCATGCTATAAGTGCACATGCTTATTAAAATCCTTTGTTATGCTTGGAAGGTTGCATTCATTGCTTTCTATTAGTTTCCCTCCATCACATGGGATTAAAATAATTAAATTAAGGAGTTGGAAAGATAGAAGGCAAGCGACACCTAGCCACCCTTTTGGTGGGTCCTACCATTGCTCAAAGGAATTGATGACTAAAGGTGTTTAAATCAACAATTACTATGGTTTCTAACAAACAAATCTCAGTCATTCCCACCTCTTGCTGCCATAAGATTCACACTCTTTAAACCAAGAGGGGAAGCAGGGAGGTTGACACATAGATAGTTTCAATGCTTGTGGAGATGGTGGAGCTCAAGAAGTGACATGGAGATAAATCCACATGGCATTTTTCAGTTGGTCAATGGCGACAGTTGTTTGTATTTATATTTTCAAACTTATTTGACTGAATCTAAGCTGTCTATTGGGCCATCTCACTGTGAGATCGAAGGTTAAAATTCAAAGTTCAAGATTGAGGATAAATGAGCTGTATCAGTCATTCTATTTCACACAAGCGAACCATAATGGCGGATATTAAAAAACCTACCAAATTTCCAATTAGTATTTTTTAAATCCATAAAACTTGCTTTAAAGTATAATTGTGTTGGCAGCAAATTGTTAAACCATTTAACACATCTAAGGAGTTCTCGCTAAAATTTTCTTGTTCGACGACAAGAATTAGGGTTTTCAAGCGTCTGCAAAACTAGTAAGTAAAATTTCTATCCTGCATCTTAGTTGTTTAAATTTTTTTTGTGTCAATTCTATCATTTGTTCATTAAGGTTTCCAGTTCCGTTGCATTTCTTTTAAGGTTTGATGTTCAATTCGAATGATTATCCTACTTAGTCTTGTCATTACCTTGCATCAACACATACCCTAGTTGTAAGATTGCAATTTTCTAAGGAGTAAACCCTAGTTTCCATAAAATTTGTTAGTATGGCACCCAAATTCAAAGCATCTGCATCAAAAGACCAATCTTTTGATTCGAAGCCTATTGTGAGACCTTTGTCATAGGACATCCAAACAATTGGTATCTTCAACCTCTGAGAAATCAAAGGGAAAATGTATGTAATTTGACCCTCGAACTAAATTTGGAATCACTAATTATTATTGTACAATTAAAATTGCTTCCCTACCATACTTCAAATGGAGTCTTTTCTAGGGATGGTTTGGAAATAGGAATGTTGGTATCGCTTTCTAAAACCCCTGGAGGTTGGAAATGGGTAAACTAGTTGTACCCAACATGTTCATAGATGTCGATCTTCTCAAAGCAATTGCTACGAGCTATGACCCTCTAGTTAGGGTTGTTAGAGCTCATGATGGATAGAATATGGTATGGGTTAATAAGAAAGAAGTTGCATATGTGTTCAATTTGAACACTTGAAGTAGTGGAATGGTTAAGATTGATGAGCAGATGTTGAGGGAGGAATACAAAAGGGTAAAACACAACTTCAGGGTGTTGGTGTTGACCAATTTTCTAATATCATTAGGGAAGGGAATCTACAAAAGAACGATTACTTTGGGACCCTCTTATGTTGAGCCCCTTCCTATTAAGTATTTCCAGCCATATTTTTAGAAGACCTTTTACTCCCTTTGCCAAATTCTAGGGTTTGATCCTGGTTCTAGCATGCCAATGGCCCATATGTACATGGCTACGAGTATCCAACACCTTAACATAAATACCTTATATGATTTTTCCACCTATATAGCTGGAGAAAATTCACAAAGGATTGGTGGCCTTGAAGGGTGGGAAACTTGGTGTCATATTTTGGTGGTTTTCACTCTTTATGCATATGTTTCTTTTCAAATGTCTAGACTATTTTGGTAAGGAGATGGAACTTAAAAGGGTTGTACCTAGGATCCCCAAGGAGTTACATGATTTTTTGAGGCCAACTAAAAGGAGGCCTAATTTGAATATTGCTCACAACTAGGGGGATGTAATACCTTACAACAATTGTAAAGTTCTAAGGGTATTTAGCACACAATTGACACCCCACATACTCCCCATGGAAGTTCCTCTGAGGATTGGGTTTTTGGAGGTGATGTGGCAACTAGGGAATGTAAATGATTTCTTCCTGGATGAGAAGCGAAAGGGAACTTTCTTCCCTATAGACACTGTGTTCATTGATTTTGTAATGATTACACATGGATGGAGAAATATTGTGGAACACTATCTCACTCACTACAATATGAAGATTTGGGCACACATGACATATGAGCCTAAGGGATTCATAGTTTGGTTAATAAAGAGAAATGGGGGAGGTCGGTATGTTCACACCCACGCTATGCCTAATGACCTCATTAGAAATAATTTTGATCCTGATGTACAAATTTAAAGAATGAAGAAGTGGTTGGTTTTTTGAACTTGGAAAGAGAAATTAAGATTAAGGAGCATTATTTTACAACTTTTTTAGATATTAAAGTAACCCAATTTTAAATATTGAAGCTATGATATAGAATTTTGACAAAGTAGTGGCAAGATTAAAGGAGATAAAAGTTGTGCAAGGGAAAGGCTCGTATGATGGAGGGAGATTCAATTGTGCATCCTTCCAAGAAGGTGCACATATATTCAAGGAGAAAAGGAACAATAAGCAAGCAACAAACAATTGCTGCTCCTGCACAATCTAGGGAGTCAAAAGTGCATTCACAATAGTAGCAACTACCTCCATTATCATTGCAACATTCTTCTACCCCTGAAATTTAATTGAATTGGATTCTCCAATTAGAGAATCATCCCCTTTGAGGGAGCCATACCCATCAATAAAGAAGCAAAAGGTTGAGTATTTTGGTCTGGTTGACTATCCTGCAGAGGAGTCAGATGATGAAATTGCTACAACTAATGAGGAAATAATGCAGGGGATGTCATCTCCTCAATGGGAAATAATATCACAAAATTTTAACATTAGGTTGAGAAAAAATGACCTAAGTGGAATAAATTACTTTGAGGATGTCAAATTCGAAGCCTGTGAAAGCTTTATAAAAGATGATCAATTTGTCAAGACACAAGTTTTCAAGGAATATCTATGGAGAGAAATGAAGGATGATTATGCAACATTGGTGCAAAAAAGGAGAAGTGAGAGCCCTGAGAATCCCCAAGAGGTTATTGACGCTGAGATCCAAGATGAAATGAGGGCCAAGTATTCGAACATTTCTGTAGAAGAGGGTAGGGCATTGGTGAGAAAGAGTGGAGTGTTATTACTCCCAGAATGGGACCTGGCATCAACAATTGCTTTTGACATTGTGAGAATACAAGATGTCCCCATTTTTAACAGTGAAGAACTCACATTGGCTTTACAAGGGGGTATGTGTAGGATCATGATGGGCCAAAAAGTGGCAATATGTAACTGATATGATGGCCCATGTGGTTGACGACTTATTTTAACCCAAAATTGTTGAAATGAAAATGGTTTTTAAAGGAGATTCTTAGCTTTCCACCAATATAAATTATGCTTTACTTTGAATTTAATAAATAATTATTATTCATTTTCTATTTGAATTATGACTAAAGTCCTGATTGATAGGCTGATTGAAAAACATCTATAGCTTTCAAACAGTATCACATTTTTGAATCTGAACATGTGTCACATTCTATGCTTACAAACTATAGGATTAAAAAATTTAAAAATGAATTTTGAAGTTTTGACCAAGTTAAGGTGGTCAGACATATGAGTTTTTATATTTTTTAAAAGTTATAATAAAAAATTCATAATTAATTATTTACTTGGAAAAAAATTACAAAAAATATGCATCACATCGGGACATGAGTCCTCTACTTATATCTAAAATCTTATAAAAAAATATTATCATTTTATTGTGGTTAGGGTGGTTAGACACACACCTACTTCTTATTTTTCCACAGATTTAAGTACTACTACATTGAAATTTCAAATTTTCACCAAATAGATTTAAAAAAAATAAACCTAGTAGTTTAGAAACTAAATTCAATTTGCAACAAATTCTATTCTTACATAATTTTGAAATTATATAGATAACTTATTCAAATTTTTACATCAAGTTGCCTAACTCTGATTTTTTTAATTTTTTTGCCACTTAAGAGCTTGTTTTTTCCATGATGATCCTACACATACCCAAGGGTCAAATTTTAGTTAGCAGTGGGACACTCTTTCAAATTTGGATTTAGTCCCAACCACTAAAAATATTTAAGTTGCAAAACCTACCCCAGGTGTAAGTGGAGGCTTAATCATAAAAAGAGTTTCAAGTACATCTACCTTAGAGGAAGCAACCATGAATATTACAGCACAATTCACCAAAGCCACAGTTAAGTTATTAATAGAGGAAAGGGATAGTTTTAGAACCAAATATAATGAGGCAGTTGCTGAGTACAACTTGAGGCAACAAAATATTTCTCAAATGAAAACTCAAATGGCTCTATGGAAACAACAATTATAAGCATTGCAACCTAGTACCTCACATGCTGCAATATTTCCTCCTTCTTCCCCAATTCTTTCACCTCCTCAAAATAATGAGACTACCCCCATTGAATATGAAGATGTCCAAATGGCACATTCAGCTCTTGAATCATCAGATGCCTCTCAATTTAAGGAAGTTACCAAGGAGGAGCTGATGGAAAACCTCAATACTTATGAAGATAGGATGGATAATCTTGTTCATTTGAATAATATGAAGATTGTGATGACAGTGCTTGAGCACTTGAATAAGGGGGTATAGAAAATATTAATTAGTATTCATTCTAATTATGCTTTGATGTTTGATGCCATTAAGAACCTTCATAGAGATAAAGAAATTTCTATTCCTTTAATGGACAAATGGATTCCAAGGGATCAAATGCTAAGGGATATGGCTATTGCATCCTCTCATGATGCAGATAAGCCTCCAAAGATACTTCTAACCCTAAGATTTTTAATAGATATAACTTGTTCTCAAGGGTTGACTATCATTGATTCTTTAGAGGTGAAGATTAGAAAATTGGTTAAGAAGTTCCATGATTGGAATTTTGGTCTTCTTACAAAAATTCTAAATGAGAAGGGTGAAATTAAGTCCCTGCAAGAATGGAAAGACTAGGCAGCTCAAGCAATAACTTCCCAGGCCAAAAAAATATGTGATGAAATGGATTTGGTTATGTTGAGGACTAGTATGGATAGGTTTATGCATACAAGGCATTTCCTTGAAGATTTTTATGAGGAAAATCAGGTGGCAGTTAAGTATATCCCATACAAGAAGAAGGTAGATGATATCATGGGATTTGACTAGCCTACATAGGATTTTGCATAATTATGAAAGTCCAACTATATTTACATATTGGACATGTAAATTGCTGCAAGTGGGATTGGGTGACATCAATTTTGGTTGGTTGTTTGCAATAACAAAGTTCAATAGGGAAGTGCAATACATGGTCTAGAATGAGTATAGATTAGGCCTTGGATATATCAACGTTCAAATATTGCACTTTCTTAGTTTCAAATGTGGTGACAAGGATTGTAGATGTGGAATTACTTTGGTTTATTCTCTCTTTCACTTTATGCTTTTCTTCTACAAGTTTTCAAAGCATGTGGACTACAATGTTTTCTCATGGAAAAGATTACTTTGCACCGACAAGAGGAGCCTTTTGGAAGGTGGGAGAATCCTAACCAGCATATGGAAATGGTTTTTGTCTCATATTAAATTCTCCCTCCTAGTTGGAAATGCAAATGTAACTACCTTGGTTTTTTTAAAATTGAAATTCAAATGTATGACAAATGTAAATGTGACTAAATGTGTAACTGGGCCTGAAGCTTGTTTTCTCCCTTTTTCTTATAAAAGGGAATTCAAGGCCAATTGCATGGGTCTTTGGTTGAAAGAGCTCTTGAACTCATGTAAGAGAATTTTGTAATTCAAACACAAAGAAATAGAGTTAGTGTTGACTCTTAGGTATAAAAGTCTGTAATAGGCATAATGGTTTTACAGTAATGATGAAATTTGAATGAGAAAATGCATATTCTCAAACAAATTCTCTCTTGTATTTTTTTCACATGAATTATTAATAAAATGATCAAGGATCCTTCTATTGGTCTTCAATCATTTTTGTTGAATGTATGATTTTGTCTCTGCCTTAATTCAAAGAACTAATTAAAATGCTCTGATGGAATCATAGGTTCGTATGACTAAATTAACATATTATTAATAATTTCATATTTTAATTATGTTAAAACTTAAATATGTACTAAATGATTCATCACTCAACTCAATGCTTAATATATTAACAATAGTAGCATATGGGTATGTGCAAGATCATGATGGGCCAAAAAGTAGCAATATGATGGGTATGTCTAGGGTATGTGGCTGACGACTTTCTTTTACCCAAAATTGATGAAACAAAAAGGGTTTTTAAAGGAGATTCTCAGCTTTCCACCAATACAAATTATGCTTTATTTTGAATTTAATAAATAATTATTATTCATTTTCTATTTGAATTACGACTAAAGTCCTAATTGATAGGCTGATTGAAAAACATCTATAGCTTTCAAACAGTATCACATTTTCTGAATCTAAAACATGTGTAACATTCTATGCTTCGCATACTATAGGATTAAAAAACAAATTGAATTTCATGAAGTTTTGACCAAGTTAAGGTGGTCAGACATACAAGTTTTTATATGTTTTAAAAGTTGTAATAAAAAAATCATAATTAATTATTTACTTGGAAAAAAATTACAAAAAAATATGCTTCACATCTGGACATGAGTCCTCTACTTATATCTAAAATATTATAAAAAATAATTATCATTTTATTGTGGTTAGGGTGGTTAGACATACACCTACTTATTTTTTCCCTGAAATTTAAGTACTACTGCATTGAAATTTCAAATTTTCACCAAATATATATTTTTTTTAAATAAACCCGGTAGTTTAGAAACTACATTCAATTTGCTACAGATTCTATTCTTACATATTTTTTAAATAATATAGATAACTTATTTAAATTTTTACATCAAGTTGTCTAACTTTGATTTTTCTGAATTTTTTGCCACTTAAGGGCTTGTTTTTTCCATGATGATCCTGCACATACCCATATACAACAATGAACATCAAAAATTGTTTAATGTGTATCTAGTAGTTGAAACCAAACTTTTTCTTCAAATGATAAAATAAATAATACAAATAATTGAACATCAACACATTACTAAATTTGAGTTTTTTTATTGATTTTCACATGAAGGAATACATAGAGGCATTGGCAATGTATCTTTCTCAAAGACAACTCTGCACAAAGTTGAGTTGGAACTTGGAAACTCATATTATCAAACATCAAATTACTGTATCACCTTTTCTAGAAACTTCTACTTTTTAGGTGGTGGAATTTTCATTTGTTCTAGCTGATGTTGTTTGACTTGAAGATTTGTTAACAATTCATGATTGAAATCAGAACATGTCTTGAATTCTTCAGTCAAATTTGTAGTCAAGGTTATCAATGGTTAGATGGAATCCAAATAGTTCACCACATCTAGGTTCTGAGGAAGTTGGTCCAAATCAATCTTCCTTGCACCCTCCATCTTCTTTTTCAAATCATTCTTTCCAATGAATCACTCATTTGTGTCAAAAGTCTCTGGCAAACCAAGCTCTATGAAATTCCTTACCTTTCCATCCAACATCTTTATCATGTTTGCAGCTAGATGCACATATTCCTTTGTTTCACATATTCTCAAACACTTTTGAATGATAGATGACAACATCATTGTCACTAGCTTTGTAGATTGTTTTTTGAACTTGATTTGCAGATTTCTCTAATGCCAACACCATTTTATTGTCCACTAAATATTTATTGAGCTTATTATAATGTAGTCTGATAGCATCAATCAATTGAAAAATGTCACACAAATGATCAATCATATTCATTATTTCATCCCAGATCTTTTGTTTCATCTACCTCATTGTTTCTCTATAAAATGCAGATAACTTATTTTGACAAGAGTTAATTTCATTTTTTTCTTCCATCAGCTCTACGTCCAATCTTTCGTTTCTTTTTTCTCTTTTTCTCCAATTTTTGTTCCCACTAAGAATTTCCTTTCCCAATGTTTTGTATTAATTTTTCTAAAGTGGATTTTTCCTCATCATATTTTTTTCTCTCTCATCTAACCTTTGCTTCAATTCATTCACTTCTCTCTCATTTTTTTATCCTCTTTGCTTGTTGATGTAGAGGCAAATTTTTTTATTCTTTTTTTCTAATTCATTGCTCTTATTATCTACTAGTTTCCTCTTTACTTTCACATTTTCTAGGTCTTCTTGTAACTTTTCTATTTGACTCTGCAACCTTTTTTCCTCCCTATCTTATTTTAGCAATGATTTGTACACCAATTCATTGTTCTTCTTTGATACATTAATTTTTTTAGTATTTTTGAGTCTAGAAAAATCTAATTGTAAATTGCTAACTTGAATTCAGATCGATCCATCTAATTTGTTGGCTTATTTTGAACTGTGGGAACAAAAATTGTGTACTCCATGATTTCTTTATTTGTTTCAAATGTGGGTAATACGATGGTTGTTGTAGGCTTTAAAGTTACAACAGACACACTCTCCATTAGTTGCTTCTTTTATTTTTTATACAATTTTGAATTCTTTTTAAACTCTTCAATGTAATCAAAACCTAGGGATGCAAGAACAATTGAATGATTGAATGGTGAAGGAGTAGGAGTACTTGCAGTTGCTAATGATGTTGTAGCCACAGTATCTATGGGATTGGGATTTCCTAGAAATAATTCCTTTATGGTGGAAATGGTAGTGTGACTTGGACCTGTCCAAATCCTTTGACTCTTAAATATGCGTTGATCACCTAGTGTTTGTGTGGTATCTTGTATTTTTTTCCTCTTGTGTGTACTTTTTTGTTGTATCACATGTTGATCACTACTAGTACTACTACTCATACCATTGCCACCAGTGGCAATGCCAATTGCACTAGGCTCTCCACCATGGGCATGTCCTAGTTGTGATTGTATCTGACCATGAGGATAAAGATTTAAAGCTCTAACAAATTGAATTGTTTTGGTTGTACTTGTATACCCTTCGTCTACTTTTTTAGCTCTAAGGATAGATTTAGGAATTGGTTTTCTATTCTCTACATTTGTTACCATCCAAGGGCCTTGTTCTTGGGACCCCAGAGGACCACCTTCATAACCCATTTTTTCACCTATGGTTGCTCTTGAAGTATATGCTTCTTTTGTGGCCTCACTTAAACAAGTTTGAAATTGACATAGCTTTATTCTTCCCTACCATCATTAGATTCATCACTAGTTTCTTGACCTTCATGAGCATTGAGATGCTCTATATTCCACAATTTGCTAAACTCACGGTATTCTTCATTATCTCCAAAGTCTGCAAGAGCTCTTGGGTCACCTAGCTCCTTCCTCATAGACCAAAAGGCAATAATTTTTTATCATGACCAATTTTTATCTATAACTTCCTTATCTAGAGAATCTGCCATTTTTATTCTACTAGATGGTTTATCACTTTTTTCATAAAAATTGTTGTACGTCCTAATTGTCTTTCAGTGCAATGCCATAATTTCTACTGATAATTGTTCAAAAGGCATACCTTTCTCAGTAGCACTTTTCTCCATTTCTATTTTGACATCATCCCAAGAATCCTTGTTTCTCAAGTATTCAAGCAAGGGTTTACTTTAATGTTGAATTCTACTTGCAACATTCCTATTGGCCACAATCATTGAATTAATGGTATCACATGCATCATACTACCAATGAAAGGAAGCATCAAAATTAAAAAAATTCAAAAGATCATGAGCCACCTTAAATTCTTTTCGCTTGAATTTGAACCTTTCATATGAAAAAGGAAAATAAGGAAATAAGGTTCTCTTGTATTGATTGACAAAGTGTAGTCCATTAGTAATATGCATCTTCCTTACATATTCCAATGCAAAAAACCTTTATGTCACATGTATTGGAAGTTTGTATGGCTCTACTCCTGATCCATAAAATCTTAGCACAATATATTCTTCCATTAAGTACCAATCAGCTAATTGTATTTCTTTTCCTTGTTGAATGAAATTTCTACATGTGACATAGGCACACATTGGAGTATTTGTAATTGCTTGATCCAACGGAGCCAAAAAGTAGTCTACAAAATTATTTTAGTTCCTTAAAGAATCATGCATCCTTATCTTAGTGGTCCAATCATATATTGGAGCCATTTTATTTTCCTCGGCATTACTATAGGGTTGAATATGAAACTTGTTGGTCTGAAACATTCCACTGAATTTGAATAGAAAAAAATAGCACAAGTAGGTTGTGAACCTAAATGTCTTGGTGGAACCTCCTTTAATCATTAAAAATTGTTTACACATGGATTCTACAATATGCTCAATAAAGTTATATTTGACATGTGGAACACCATAATGGATATTATATACCATTTCAAGGAGGCTTTTAACCACTTGCTAATTGCTATCTAGTCTGAGGCAAAATGATAGAATGGAAATAGTATCCTAAACCCATAGTCTAAAAATATCAAAATCATAAGTAGGTTTATGATTACCTTTTAATTTTTTTCTAGCTTGTATGTTATCCTAAACTATTTTATTTATGGAAGATTTTTTCTCCCTTTCATCCATTGCTTCATAATCACTAGCAATCTTTCTAGGTCAATGTGGATGTTTCCAAATTATTCGGTTGTAAACCCCAACGCTTTTCCAAGTTCTTCTACATTAATGGATAAAAATTCTTCTTCTCTATCTTTATTAAAAATTTCTCTTTTGTTATCATCATAATTTTGGGTATAGACCATGATAAATTTTGGGCAAGGGAAAACCTCATGTAACATCATTCACCCTAATCTAGTTACCCATGGTGCACTGTAACTATTAACTTGCATTTTCTTTCAAGCCTTATTCTCATATGAAAATCTAAGTTCAGAGGTATGCCTACCATAGATTTAAGGATCATAATATCATGGTATTCATCAGTGAAACCTAGGGTTTTAAGCAATACAACACAATGTATTTTTTATCCAATTTTTCTCTAGTGGTACTAGTGGTAGACATTCTTATATAATGTAAAATTGTGAATTCTCTCTTAGTCCTTAATTTTTCTTAATTCTTAAGTCTCTCAACCCTAAACTAAAACTTCAAAGTTTGACAAAATAAGATTTTAAGAATCAATGAAATTTGAAAGGTAGTCATAAGAATTATGTCTTTCACTTACCTGGATTTTGATTCTTGAAAATATTAATACTAAAAAGCGTGGATTGGCTTTGTTGGACGCGGAACCCAAAATCTTCCTGGTGCACTGCAATGAGCAACTAAAATCTCCTCATGTGTTGACCCTCTCACTTAAAAATAAAATCACTTAACACTTAGAAGTAGAAATTTTACTTATTAGTTTTTTTTTCAAATATTAAAGTGAATGAAACATCAATGTGTTGCCACATAACTACACAATTAGTAAATTAAATTTTCGTAATGAAACTTAAAAATAAATTCTAAAACAAATTCTCAACCATTGATATTTGTAAATCTAATTTAGCTATAGTGTGATTCGCAAGCCTAGATATTTGTGCATTTCATTCCAGAATGCAACTACAACCATCCATCAAATGTTCATCGAACGGTTGAGTAATATGATAGAAACAATAAACATGTGTTTTAAAGTTTTTTTAACTTTAGTGCACTAGGATTGACATCAAGGCCAAGGGGCCAGTAACTTAACATTGCAAATGACTTAATAAAATGAATAATGATACCGAGAACCAAGGGAGAAGTTCAATGACAAATTAGAAATCAATATTTGGTAAACCCTAGGAAGAGTGACAAATTTTAGTGTTTATATTATTCTTTTCCAATTTAATGGTAGCTTTCTTTTTTCATTTGTATTGATTTATGTTTAAAATCTACATACAAATATTTCATAAATAGATAATACTTAATTTCCTACAGAAAAAAAAAAAAACTAATTTGAATACTAAATAGATTCATAGACACTGAACTCAGAAAATAATTCTTTACTGTACATGAATAACAAAGAATAACACAACTATTTATTTTATTATAATTGAATTACAATGTTACATTATTCCATATCTATTTAATGATGAGTAGTTGTAGAGCATGCAAGCTCTTGTTTTGTATAAATGACATATGATACTTTACATAGAAACAATTGATTCCAAGTTGTTGCTCGTGACAATGGATTACAAATTGATTCTAGGATTCTATTAGTAACAACATAATACAAATGCGGCTCTAAAAATAAAAATGAAGGGATTTGTTGGGCCAACCATGCTGGGGAAATGGGGGTTGTGAAGATACAAAATGTACTTACCCCATTTGAGAACTAGAGTCATGTAGAAGATGAGGGGTAGTAAATATACTCCCATCTTTTGCATGCATAATCCATGCACTAGGATAGCACTTATCTCCATAAGAGCTCATCATCTTGGTTCAAAACCTTCCTCTAAATTCAGGTGAACCAGATCAACTTCTTTCCAATTCCACCCATTTTGAACTTGAAGGAAATTGGTTTTCTATTATGTAACTACATAACTAGAGATAAGAGAATTTAGAGTATACCCAATAATAGGGTATGTGTAGGATCATGATGGGCCAAAAAGTGGCAATATGATGGGTATGTGTAGGGTATGTGTCTAATGACTTTTTTTACCCAAAATTGATAAAACGAAAAGGGTTTTTAAAGGAGATTCTCAGCTTTCCATCAATATAAATTATGCTTTTTATTTTGAATTTAATAAATAATTATTATTCATTTTCTATTTGAATTACAACTAAAGTCCTTATTGATAGGCTAATTGAAAAACATCTATAGCTTTCAAATGGTATCACATTTTTTGAATCTAAAACATGTGTAACATTCTATGCTTCACATACTATAGGATTACAAAAAAAAATTGAATTTCATGAAGTTTTGACCAAGTTAAGGTGGTCAGACATACAAGTTTTTATATTTTTTAAAAGTCGTAATAAAAAATTCATAATTAATTATTTACTTGAAAAAAATTTACAAAAAAACATGCATCACATCGGGACATGATTCCTCTACTTATATATAAAATATTATAAAAAAAAATGATCATTCTATTGTGGTTAGGGTGGTAAGACAAACACCTAGTTCTTATTTTTTCCCTGAAATTTAAATAAGTTACTACATTGAAATTTCAAATTTTCACCAAATAGATTTTTTTTTTTTTTAAATAAACCTAGTAGTTTAGAAACTACATTCAATTTTCTACAGATTCTATTCTTACATATTTTTGAAATAATATAGATAACTTATTCAAATTTTTATGTCAATTTACCTAACTCTGATTTTTCTAAATTTTTTGCCACTTAAAGGCCTATTTTTTCCATGATGATCTTGCACATACCCAATACCACATCATCTTCTTCCTGAATCCTTATTAACCCTACAAAATGAAAACCCTTATGACAATTCAAAACATTACACTCAATAGTAAATCCTTTAGACTTCAACAAATGATTTCAGTTATGCTCACTATCCCTATTTATGGGCCACTAGTGCCACTACCAGCCTAATCCCTATTTACTTGTGATTCGTGTCACATGTGAGGTTGGATATAATGATAATCATGATTCACGCAAGCTAAAAAACTAACCTAATAAATTCATGTAACTTAAGCCTTACATCTACAATTAAAATATTTAATTTGATTGGCGTTTGGCTACATGCAATTTGTATCTCAAGCTAGAAAGCTGTCAAAATTGCCACTCAAACGATAATAAATCATTAAAAATATTTTTTCACTTGATAACTAGATTAATGAAATCATGTCTATAGTAAATTGTGTAGTTTTCAATATAAAGCTATCCAATCAATCACTTTAGATGTTCATATGGCATTAATCTGTGTCACCGCCCATAGTACCACAACCACACTTTCTTCAAAAAGATTAAGAATTTGAATTAAATGAAAGGTAGAGTACTTCAAGGCCTTGAAAAGAGAGAATTAAATGGATTTTTTTATGTTAACCATTATCAATGTCCACTAATAAGTCACAATAAAGTTCTCTCACTTATGATCATAACTATATGTTGATAATTACTATTAGTTTTAAAAGACACATTTTTATATTGAACAAAGAAAAAAGGATTTACAAGAATGGAGCCATGGAAATTATTTTAATTTAAGTAGCTAAAGATTGAAGTACATACTACATAGCCAACCTGGCCAAAAATCCACTAATCATGACAAAAAACCAATCACAAAATGCATATTACAAGAACTATCATGCTATACAATAAAATATAGACACATGACATGTCACATAATTCATTACAAAAACATTTATAAAAATAGCTTAGGCCATCAACTAGGTGTTCACTATTTGAGTAGAAGGTGAATCAAATTTAACAAAGTAACAACAGAGAAGAAAAGAAGATCACCCAAAACCTTCCTCGAAAACTCCAAACTCTTTAATGATTCATTTTTCATATCACATAGCAGACTACATCTCATATTAACCAGGGCAAGAGCTTGTGTTGTAGAAGAATGCAATTCCACTTTCTGAAAGATTCCACCGACAGGTGCTAGCCCACATTCAAAATTGTAATGCTCTAGTGCAAACTCCAATGAAGAAATAGAGTAAATGAAAGGATGAAAATAACGTATTGCCGATGTCTTCACCAAATCTTTATCAAGAAAATTTTCCATGCAATTAGACAAGAAAGTCAAAGCTACCTCAGAATATAGAGCAAAAGGGTTGTTCTGAAGCCATTCCCTACCCACAATTATTCTTATAGCATCCTCAACTTGCACACAAGGAATTGTGAAAACCATAACCAACTTTCGTTTATCGTATGCATCGTCACCTTTTGTCTCCCAAAAATATTTGGGTAGCATGGCATGCCATGAAGACTCCATAATATCACAGTTAAATTGAGAATAAAGAAGAAAGAAATAAAAGCTAAATATATTATAAATTATATGAAGAACATCAAGTTGGTGAAATAAATATAGAAGTTAGAATGAAGACAATGACATCAAATACTCACATTTAACATTTAATTCACCACTTGATCACTGATGTGACAATATTATTTTGAAATAATTGTAACAATATTATTCCAAGTTACTCGCGGGCTCCACCATCTTCATAAATGATGAGAAAATTCACATGTCGATCTCCTCGGTTCCCTATTGGGTCTTGAAAGAACTAGGAGACAGACATATTTGACAAGCACATTAGAGATAGAATGCATAAACTCAACCTCATATTATTAGACAGTAAAGGGTCTCCTTAGAAAGGAGAAATATCTAAGAGCTAGACAAAATATCAGGAAAATATCTAGAAAATATCTAGTCTATTTCAATGAGTCATACAACAATAAATGCCTAAGTAGGCTTAGGTCAACCTATGTGTAAGCAAGCATTAATGTATACACTAACACCCCCCCTTAAGCATAACTTAGGTGGGCATGGATAAAATGGGTCCCAACCACTAGCCATGTTAGGTACCCATGCACAAAGTAATCTCTCATGAAGTGGAGAAAAGTAGAAAACCCTATGGGAAAATTTTACCCTCCAAAAGAGAGAAAAGATGCATGAAAATTATACACATGAAGAAGTACTACTTCTTTCACTAAGTACAATATATGATTTCCTCCATAAGAGAGAAAATGATAGAAGGTCTATGAGACCCCCCCCATAATACATGTCCTGCTACATTAAAGTTGGATAGTGAATAGAGGATGCAGATGTAGTTCCAAGAATGCTTCACAATGTTCATTCCCTTGGGAATAAATGAAACCAACTAAAGATGTAGGATATCTTCCCATGTGAGAAGATGTATGTATGATCTTGAATAGAGTTGAAGCTCATCCAAGAATGATGATGATGGTGCCCATCATGTCTTCGAATGTTGCTCAGGAATCTCCAAGCCAATGTTGACATGTGACGAATACTGATGGAATGAATCAAGTATCATAGAAGATTCTATAATAGGGACCACAAGAACCATAGATGTATGGGGATAACTGGAACCATAAGAATTTGATACTATCACTATAGAAGTTGATGTAGGTGAAGGAAGAGCAATCATATCTGAAGAAGACAAAGCCAATGCAACTTTATTGAAGTTGTCATAAAAAAGAAGATTAATGTTCTCAATGTGTGCTTCAATGTCAGCAATGCGAGACTCTATGAAAAGACATGAAATGTCGGGCAGATATGCATCCCAATTAGTAATGCTAGGAAGACTAATATCCTATTGCAAAGAAGTGTTGGAAGCTCTCAAAGACATGACTCTAAAATCTGATGAAGCAACAGGAGGAGGTGGAGGAATGATGATTTCCTCTATGTCAACTTGGATGCTCTGTATTGAATCCTGATGCAGGATGTGAGTTTTGATCATAGCAAGACAATACGGGAAGGTAGAAACATTGGAGTCTGCATATATTTCCCAAATTTTGATCCATAATGTATGTGGACATTCAATATCCATGATGACATACAAAGAGTCGTCTAGAATATGTAAATCGATTAATCCATGAATATGATCATGAATATTTAACCATTTATCCTTCTGAGTTTTTTTACCTTGTTCAAGGATAAGTCCATACAAATATGGCATGAGATTATGGAACCTAAGATGTTTCAGGATTCCTTCACACCAAGACTTATGGTTTCCCGATTTTGGGTTGATTACAGAAGAATGGGTTTCATATCCCATGATTACAAATAAGTTAATTCCTTAAGACAATAGAAAATCAATAGATTAAGAACACCCCAAATTATACAAGCCCCCTTTTTTTAATATTTTTGATTTCCCCTTTGTTTGGAACTTTAATTTAGTGCATATATTTGCATACAAGAATGATGATAAAAAAAGGCACTTTATATTTAGCGTGAAATCACCATCATTGAGTAGAGTTTGAAAATATAATTTCACTCTATTGCAAATTTACACCAATAAAATTTGCATTTACAAAATTGAGAAAATAAAATATTTTAAAAGAAAGATAGAGAATTTTGCAAACCCCATATGTTTCTCCTTTTTTCCAAACTCATTGCAAAAGAACAAAATGAGTGTTCTTTTACAAATTTTTAACAATGGAAAAACAAACCCCCCTTTGTATGACCTCCCTTTTTGCCAAATTCCCCCTTTTACAAATAGTTGTCGTTGATCAAAACCATTACAAAAGTGGTTAGTACAAAATTTTGTTTTCTACCTATGGCAAATCAAATTTCCTCTCCCCTATTTTACAAACTTTTGAAGTTGATCAAAACCACTATATGGCTAGTACAAAATTGTACCTTCTTTACAAAGGAAAGAAGAGGGAGTATTTGACCATAGTTAATAGGGAAAAATAGAGCCATCAGAGGAAGATAATGTGTCAATAAAGGATAGAAAACACCTCATAGAGGTGAATCGCGCCCTCTAAAGGATGAAAATGGCTCTTGACTAGGTCCAATGAACAAACCAAGTGAAACCACCAAACCATGTGGGAGCTTGACCAAATCTATGAAAGAAGAAGTCAGTGAAGAAAATTGCCAAATTCATGCCTCACCTTTTCTCCATGCAGCCCTTGAATCAGACAAAAGCTCCAAGTTTGGAAGGCACTTTGCATGCCTACAACCAACACAAATACATGCACAGGTGTACGGGTCTAAGTCCTTTTTAGCAAGCATCCAGGAGTCTTCACATAGGGATAAGTGGTCACTAGAAAGCACTTTCAATGCACCATGAACAAAGTAGTGTTAACGTCACCTCTTCAAATTCCTTTAGCTTTTGTGGCCTGTGATTTGTGATTCTTGACTTGCAAACGATTTCCATTCACTGCAGAGAATCGACAAAAAGAACCATGGTCTTTGGCGTCGATGCAGGAGGTTGGGTCAACTGCACAACTTGGCGTACATGCCACTGTGGAAATTCCTCTATCACTAAAAAAATTGGGGCTTCAAGTAGTGGATGTGGGTTGTTTTGGGCATCGACCAAACTCCACATAAATCCACAAATCACATCTTCTTCAGCGTGTCAAGCAAAGCCAAAGCCTAGACAGTGGTGGCGTATTCACTCCCTGAATATGTGATTCAATGATGCATACATATCAAAGCCACCAATCACATATGCGTACTCTGCAAATGAGTCAAACGGTGAAGGGAAAATGCAAAATATATATGGCCTGAGAACTATCTGTTCGGCTCTAATACGATGAAAGAACTAGGAGATAGAGATATTAGACAAGCACATTAGAGATAGAATGCATAAACTCAACCTCATATTATTAGACAATCAAGGATCTCTTTATAAAGGAGAAATATCCAAGAGCTAGATTAAATATCAAGAAAATATCAGGAAAATATCTAGAAAATATCTAGTCTATGTCAATGAGTCATACAAAAATAAATGCCTAAGTAGGCTTAGGTCAACATATGTGTAAGAAAGCATTAATGTATACACTAATAGGTTTAAGTTGTGTGCAAATTTCAACAACGGGGAGGCGAGGAGTGGACCATATTAAATCTGGTCCTTCACATCTATGTGGTCTTTACCTTAAGACCATTCACCTATGCATAACCCTCAGACCAAATGGATGAACCCAAATTAAGATGTCTTACTTACCTTTAAAACATGTGCTTAAAAGGATCCTTTAGTAGTGCAGGCTTTAACACTACTCAACCTTATGTCAAAATATTTCCTTAATATTTCATACCATGCTATAGTTCCTTCGATGGTTCTGATCATTCCACATGGCACATCCTCACCTCCCCATTGAGGGATGAGAAATGTAGGTGGGTCCCCTATGGGTTGGTAGGGAGCGGCCTAGATTAAATTTGGTGCTTCACATCTATGTGTTCTTTACCTTAAGACCATTCACCTATGCATAACCCTCATACTAGATGGATGGCCTAGATTAAGATGTCCCGCTTACCTTTAAAACATGTGCTCGAAAGGGTCCTTTAGTAGTGCAGGCTTTAATAGTATGCAACCTTATGTCAAAATATTGCCTTAATATTTCACACCTTGCTATAGTTCTTTCAATGGTTCTAATCATTCCACAAGTCACTTCTTGCCTCCTAGTTGAGGGACAAGTGATGTAGGTGGGTCCCCCATGGGCTGGCGGGAGTGGTCAAGGTTGACCCACATCACCCTATCTCAACCATTCATTTCTTAAATGCATCATTTTCCTAGGTCAGGGGGCCAATCACCATGATGACTCCACAAGCTTAAGTCATAACTTAAGTGACCTTCAACTGTCGGTAGCTAGTCAACGATAAAATATTATTTTGGTTGTCATGACTTTATGTGATTTAATAAGTTACAATAAAATGTCAACCATTGATTTTTGAAAATCTAACGACTTGAGTGTTATTCAGGAGGTTTCAATTCACAAGTCTAGTGCTACAGAGATTTGCTTCCATAATGTAACTATAGCTATCCATCTAAAATTCATTGGACGGTCATGGGTTATATTAATTTGCACTGACATCTGGCTTCAAACATAATAAATATATTGATACTTGTCCCCATTCTGGATATTTTATGAAGGAATTTGAATGTGTGAAAAAATTGTTTGAGAATAGAGCAATATGTAATTGTAGCATTTGATATTTTCGCCAAGCACGCTATGACTTTTTATTCTCACACCAATTTATTTCACCACTGAATTTTTTTATTAGTTTGAGAATATGTTTTAATTCGCCATTTTATTTTTTTATTCATTTGAAAATAGGTTTAATTCACCAATGAAAATAATTTTTTTAGTTTGAAAAAAAGTTTTAATTGTCAACAAAAATATTTTTTGTTTTGAAAATAGGTTTAATTTGTCAATGGAAATATTTTATTGGTTTGAAAAAAGGTTTTAATTGCCAATGAAGATATTTTATTGATTTAAAAAAAATTGCAATTCACTAGGATTTTCCACAGACTTCTAACGATTACAAAAGATTCGTCAATTGAAAAAAAAAAAAATCCGAAAAATGAAAAAATTCACCAATAAAATTAATATATTTATCAGGAAGTATACAAGATTTTTTATGATTTTACACCTTTTCCCAAGGGGGGTTCATAATATTATCCCTAATATGGATTGATCTAACAAAATTTCAGCATAATCTTGTTATAATGGAAAATTATGGAAGCACAATGGAAGCATACGATTACTTGCAATAAACTTGATGAAAATGAAGGGAGGAGGATTCTATTTATAGGAAGAGGCTCAAATGGACAAAGGGATGATATCTTGCCACAACATCGATGGCTCATGTTGAGAGGCGTTCTCAAAAAAAAGGGATACGATAAGTGTCATGTGAGGGCTAATGGAGAATAGAGGCTTTAAATGAAAGTGATTGGATAAGATTATGGAGGATTGTGACAGGATTCTCAAAAGAGGTAAATCTTTGAAACTTTTCTTATTTCTAGGGAGGCAGAATTTAAAATTAGATTTTATGGGTAGGAGAGAGATGATCTCATACAAAGTAAACTAAAAAGTTGACATTTGTCTCAAACAAATGTATGGTTTGTTTGTTCTTCAATTACAATGACTGTTACATGTATGAAAATGTTGTTTGACCTCTTAACTAATATTATATATGTGTGTTTGTGTATATATATAAATCTTATATGTGTGTGTGTACGCGTGTGTCTGTGTGTGAATATACTATATATATGTGTGTGTATGTGTGTGTATATATATAATATTAGTTAAAGGGTCATATATAACAACAACATTCATTGAACAGTCTATATAAATGTTAAATTTATTCAAAATGCCAATTTAACATCTATCCTTTTTTGTTCATCAACATCTTTATAATATTAGTTTCAATTAAATGTTCTTAAACTGCACTCAATTCAATAATCATAAATAAACTCAATTCAGTAATCGTAAATAAATTTTGACCAATAGATATCTATCACTTCTTAATAAAAATCAAATGTAATATTGAATAATATTTAAGAAAAATGGTATCCCCGTACAATAAATAGTATTTAGATTGCCAGCAATAATATATGTCTCAGGTTATAGCTTAATTATAGATTCACTCATTATGTTCGATTTATTTTAAGATTTTCTATTTTTAATAACAGTTAAAACTTTATCTAAAGCCCGATTTTTTTTAAATCGAAGTTTTAGAAGTCCAGGATAGGACCCAAGCCGTCGAACAGGCAAGCGCCGCAGCCAGTGTAGAGAATAAAGTGATGGACGTGGGCATGCTTCCCTTGTCTTTCCTCACCAACATACCCTCGTATATCGGATAGCTATTTATTACTATGAAGCTCGACATCATCACCTGCACAAACATACTCGCCATGGCTGAATAACCTTCTCTCATAACACATACAATTTCACCCACTAACGCCATGAGATTTATCAGTGCTATGATAGAAAAAGGTATAAACAGCGCAGAGGACACCCCAAACTCAAAAATCTCTGCCTCATATCTTTTGGCTGCTTCGCTGTCAAATACTTTGCTTGTCACCTCGAAACCCACTTTGGATATTCCAAGTAATTTACAGACTACTTGAATGAGCCCAAACAGATAAGACGACAAGCCTTTTATCATCCACATCCTTTGATCATTCCACCAACTTTTTAAAGAGCCTCCTCCCACATAAATAAACTCTAGAGCACTGTATGCATAAGCACATACCGGTAAAAATAGAAAGAGGAGAACCCAAGGATCTGAAATCTGCAAAATATAATACTCGCATCAAAATGCTTCCTGAGATTATCAAGCAATATAGTCATTAACATAAGAGAAACTTTGTGAATGTGTTTTATTTGTGCCTCAATCGACCTGCAACAAGAAATTTATTAATCAATATACAAAACTCAAAAGGTTAAATGGAAGGAGTAAAAGTACCTGAGGAAATACCGATAGGCCGTTGACCATGCATAAGGCCGGTACTAAACCGTAGCAGATTAAAGGTAACGAAGATGGAGCCCACAGAAGGTAATAGCTGTAACACATATTCTGAGCTAGATTTGTATGACGAATCCCATAAGTGACTGGACAAAATTTGCTGGTAAAAATCTCCAGTAGACCTGTCGCCCATCTTTTATTTTGGACCAGAGTATCGTTCAGATTAACAGGTGCACGCCCCACAAAAGCGTCTCTTTTGGGACAGCAGTAAGCAGATTTCCATCCTCTGCAGTGTATAGAAAACCCTGTCAAAACATCTTCCACTGCACAATCGTAGAGCATGCCAACCTGTGAAAAGGATTCCATGTCAAATTACTTGGAAAAATCTGATCCAGTTGCTAAAAATTATAAAAAATTAACGTTTATATTTGCCTTTTTCCCCCATTGGGTGTTCTCCTCATAGCCGCACTTGGCAAGCTCTTTTGCCTCGTCCAATCTCATGGATGGATCTGCTCTTTCCATGCTTAAAATTGATGAACTAATAAGCTCTTTGATTAATTTTGAAGAGCTGTGTTGTCTCTCACTTCCACATAAGACATCCCTACGGAGAACGCATCCGGTGCCGTTCAATAACGTGCCTCCAGTTCCATCCAATCCCTTATAAAGTATCTGTATATCATGATTTATGGAAGTATATATCAGTTGATTCCATATGTTTTAGGGCAGCAGTTGAATTTACAAATACTCACATCAAAATGCTTCATGAGATTATTGGCATATAGATCATTTTTGGTAATGCCATGAAACCTTTGGGGAAACTGGAGATAGGCAAACTGGTGCCCAGTTTGAGAGTCCATGAAAAAGCACATAGCTTCTCGAAGGGCTTCACAGTTGTTAGCGTACATGTCACAGTCCAGAGTAAGAATGAAGGGAGCATTGCTCATTAGAGCAGAGATTCTAATCTGCAGACAAGATAAACAGAACAGTAATTACTATGATACATAAGAAAAGAGCTAATGCATTCAGTGGGTAAACCACGATTAAAGGAACCGTCTGACCGCAATGTAAAGACAATATAACAGGAAATAAATGAGATGGAATCAGGGACATTCATTATTACCAGAACATTAAGAGCACCGGCCTTAAAATTATGGGGGTGTCCAGGTCGCTTTTCACGGGACACATATACAAGACTAGGTAAACCATGGCCCTCAACGTTAATGTCTTTGCCCTTTTCTAGCAAAACCTGTATGTAGGCTTGAACAGAATTGCACAGCAGTATTTAATAAACTGGAGAGCTTAAATTCTGGATAAGTAGTTATTTGGTTTTGACAAAGAAAGTAAAATATATTCAAAACTATTAATGATATCTGTAAGTGAATTGAGAAAAACCGTTTATATGATAGAAACACATTCAAATTATTATTTTTACGATGGATTATTAAGTGTGATTTAATTAAATGAAAAACATATGATTGAATTTAAAACTATCTTAAAGATATCAAGTTTCCACAATCTTTCTTATTGTTTGAATATAATTTCTGAATTTGATTGTGTTTTGTTTTTTATCAATGTTTTGAATCAGACTGTTATCAGGATGAGAGAGAGTTGAAGAAGAAATTATGTAGTGTGATTCAAAACATTGATGAAAAATAAAAGCACAATCAAATCCTAAAATTATACTCAAACACTAAAACTATCTTTTATAAAATAATTGTTTGTTATAAAATATTTTATTAACTTTTTACAAAATTAAAATAATATAATTTATTTAAGAGATATAATATTTTCAGAGTTTATGATAGCCATTTAAAACATCTTTAAATATATTTGTCTAATAATTTTAATATCAAAATTATTATATCTAGACAATCAAAATATTTCCCTTCCTCTTTTCTATGAGATCGTTTCTATCTTTTTTTTTTTTAATATATGTAACACTATTTTATAAACTATAATATAAACACTATTCATTAAGAAAAACATTTTCAATCATAATATGCTGAACTTCTTTTAAAAAAAATATGAATTATATTGTTATGATTTGATTTTTGTGACCTGAACTATACTCGGGTGGTCTCCAGAAGTCATCTCCAGTTTCCATTCTTTCAAACCATGGTTTTCTTTGCATTTCTGTTCTGGAACAATGCCTCTCTCCACAGTGCTATTTATGGAATATTTCATCTGCTCGTACAATTTCTGCACAGATTTTTTACTATCAACTTTATCCTCTCAATTTCATGGACTCTGAAGATTTTAATTCTTAAAAGAAGATAATTAATTAACTAAGTCAAAGAAAATAATTTAAGCTAAAGAGTATTAATATCTTCTGAGCTTAGATTTTAACTACACACCTTGACATTTTCCCATTCTATAGTGAAGGACAAGCTGTCACTTTCATTCACATAACATTCAGAAAAATATGCTTCTGGGCATCTCTGCTGAATGGAATACTTGTGGCAAAAAGGAACCCATCTCTTTGCAAAACGTGAAGCTTCCAACAGAGCATAAAAGGTGAGTGGGGATCCTCCATCATCCGATACATAACATGTCAATTTTTGCACTGGATAATTAAGAGCCAGAGTAGACAACACAGTGTTTGAAACATCCAGTGGAGGTTCTTTAACTGGGTCAGCTGTGCATATAAATACGTCAATGGGAGGTAGCTCCTTCTCAAACCTGTTCCTTAACACACATGATCCATATTACAAGAAGGAGATATTAGTCGATATTAGTTTTCCATGATTCATAAAGCAGATGTATGATAACTTTTGATTTTGCCTGGATCAAACATGGTGATCTATCAATAAATAGGAGGTATTTTCTATAGTATATCAAAGTATGACATTACTATCAAGATTCAATCATGTAATTTCTTGAATCAATGAGTTTGACTTGAAAAATTATAGAGTTGAATCTTGATAGCAATATCACACAAAGATCTATCATCAAGAAAAAAAGTGAAATCTAAAACATTCATCATAAAAATTTACAGAGTCAAAACTAAAAGCTATCATACATCTGACACATGCTTCTCAACAAAATAAACAATATTTTTCTCATTATTTACCTGTCAGAGAGTCTTTCTGGGTATGTAAATCGATCGACAGGCCACCACCTGAAGCTCATCTCTAATACCCATTGGAAAGCCAAGCCCAGCTCTGCACAAAACACCAACATCCATACTACATATCCTTCATTTGGCATATACTGAATACGATAATATATAAGCCCTAGAATTGCCCAAAAATACAAGCATCCATAAGCTCTGTTTATCTTTGCAATTGGGTGTGCTAATGTGGTGTAAAGTGGGGAATCTGTGGATTCCATCTTCTCGTTGATTCAATTCAATTGTTGCTACCATTTGAAACAATTTATAAGAATTGGGCATTGCCATCCAACTTAGTTCAACCTCACATTTTACCTCTAACATCAGTTAGTAAACTTAGTTTGTAAAGATTTCGTTGACCGTTGTTTGTAGTTTGTAACGATTGTTGCATCTATCAGTAACAAGATTTAGATAGCTAAATGTTTGAAGGGTAGAATTGTGCTCTTTATCTCAGACTATCCCACCGACACTAACTTCCCCTTCATTATGTGGTGTGGGGTTTCTGGGTGTCATTTTACTTCAAGAGATTCGATTTTTTGTGGAAGCTTTGCCTCATGTTGAGCATTTAGGTGACGATAACAACAGCTAACAGCTGTTCAATAATGAGAAGGATTTCGTTGACTCCTATATAAATAGAATTTTAAGAAATGTTAATCATATTGTATAAATTCAAATTCTTTCAAATGGGTCGAATGTTTTGATAGCTATTCTAAAATATTATTTCATTCAATAGTAGTACATACTTAAATATATCTTAATATAATTTTGTTCAAAACTTATTAAATGATTAATTTACTAATTTAGTTTATGCATATATATCGATACATATACCCCAAGCAGTGAGAAGGTATTTACCTCTATTTGTAATTTATCAACTTCCTTGTTTTCCAATAAATAAGACTGGTAGATCTGCCATGACATGAACCCGCTAGAAGCTTACAGGGAGGCACACACAACCAGGACAGAAAAGCGTATTCTCAATTCTGAGGCTAATAGTACAGATTTAATAAAATAGAGGAAGGGTTTCTTTATTAAATTCTTTATACGAGGTCTGCTCATCAATTGCCTTGTTAGCCAACCAATCAGTCAAGTGATTTACTTCTCTATACACATGAGATACAGAATAGGATTTGAACTAGTTCAATTGCAGGAGAACTTTATCTAACAAATACTTGTTAGTGGTTTGAAATTAAATAATTAGTCATTTTTCTCACCATTTAATTAAATAAATTTATTGTTCAATAATCTTATTTACATTTCATATGATTAAAATGTTTAAATAGCTTTATTATCAATTAGTTTATTTTTCTTCCACTATTTCCAAGAATAATGAACCGTTAATTGCATTTTCCTCCTAAATTCTTAGAGTTGCAAAAAAATAATAGCTTTAGTAAATACAATCTTAGTTTTTCATTTCAAACAAATTTAATCATTACCCTTCATTCTCATCTAAATTCTAGGAAAATCTTCTCATTCATTCCCTAATTGATCCTGTAATCTCATCTTTACTACTTATCTTCTCAAAAATATATAAGTAAGAGCCACAAGCTCTCATTTGGAGGATCCAATTTAATGTTAACTATTGTTGTCAAAATAGGTATTTTTTGAGCAAAGAGTATCCACATTTCAATTATTGGAGAAAATTCACTTTGACAATAGAATTTTCTAATAATATTTTCTTTGTGTGGATAGTTATTAGATATCATTTTGTGTTCTATCTAAGGTTTGTGTTTCTCTATAATAGAAATCTTTCATTTTGATTTTTTTTCTAATTTATTTTCTAAATTATTGTTTACATTCTAACAATTCCAGTAGGGAAGGTATCCCTTATTTGATACCATGATTGTTTTACATTTTTGTAATGATTTTTGGTAATTTGGTTTTGTAGTTTCTTGCCACTTTTACATGGTTTTAATGGTCAATTTTCTTAAGAAATTCTTGATGTAAATTAGATGTCATATTTTTTCACATTTTTTTTTAAAAGTAATGGATTCTTTAAGGGAGAGGGGCCAATAGTCATGCAAGATAACTTTGTCAACATGTAGTGATTGTTAGAATATCATAAAACCTTTGTTATTTTTTAAAATTGGATTGGCCTCTTATCTATCTATAACTAAGGTTTGGAGGTGTGACTCATCATGCAACTCGCCACATCAGCACATCTATTGAGAATTTTCTAAAATTTGACTTTTTAAAGATTCAATGATAGCTTAATCATGGGACCCCTAGTAGTTTAACAAAAGAATACCATTTTTTGCTTATAGAATATCATATTTTATTTAAAATAAAACTAATATGCAACCTGAATGGACCAAATACCTATTGGTAACCATAAATCTTTGATATCTCTATCTTTTCTATTCAACACATATGGACCAATAGTTGAACACAAAAAACCTATTTGTTGTTATAAAAATAACACATAATTATTTAAAATACAACTTATACAAAAAAAAATGGATCAATAGTTGAGCACTAAAATTTTTTAAAAATCCTTCACATTTAATGGAAAAATACATAGTATTATTGTGCTCACCTTTTATATTTGTGATAGAACAAACTATTAATATGAAATACTCAAATGCTTGTGCATTGTTATCCCAATAGTTGTACACATAAGAGCAATATTTTTTTACTATAATAACAATACTTCATTAAATGAGTGTCTTATTTTATTAAATGAGCATTTTATTTAATAAATGACATACTTATAGTTGATATTTATGATATTTTATTTCAAACAAAAAATTACTTATTTAACTTCTTCATGAATGTATTTATGTTTTCTTATATAACATTCAGAGGTTCTTATGTGTTCAAGTATGGGTCCATTTTGATAAACATTTGGTTATTTTTTTATTTACATGTGGAGTAAAATATATAGTATAAATATGTGGTAAGACTAAGTATTATAATTATAATTGACTGCACAAGTATTGAATCTTGAACAACTATTGGCCCCTCCCCCCTATTGTATGGATCCATACAACTACAAAATGTACAAATCATATTATATTTGTCACCATACTTTTATGCAAGTTCATATTTTGCTCCATCCTTCAAATTTTTCATTTGTCCATTAAAAAAATAACTTTCTTTTTTTCAAAATGTAGAAAGGTTAATGCATGGTTAAAATTTTCCTTTTACATTGGATAGTTGTTGTCATATGTAGCTTACAATTTAGTTAGAGAGATTTCAATTGAATTAAAATGAATACCTATTTTTTAAATTCACATAGCAATATTAAATGGTTTAAAAGCATGAAGTTTTTCAAAGTACTAAATCTACAATATTTTATTAGATTTGCAGCAATTTGTTAAAACATTTGTTAATGTTGGCTATTAAACTCATTATTTGTAGCTTTTATTAAATCCGTATAAGGTTTTCCAATAGTGGCATGATGTGATGGTTATGTTGATGTGTTGTTATTCTTTCCATCAAGGTTCAAACCCCATTGGGGTGTAATTGTTGAGAATATACATTAAGGATGAGGTCTCTCATTTGTAACCTCACTAATTCATAGATCTGAGACAAAAGTGTTCACCCCTCTTAATAAAAAATAATCCATATAAGGCTTACAAAATTTGTTGGGTAAATTATAGAGTTTGTTAAACTTGTCTACTAAATTTGTAGATAAAGTGTATTAAAGATTTTTCCCATTGTCTATTAAGGTTTATCACATAATGATGCAAGGGACTCACCATGCTTTTCTACCATTTGAGGCAAGAAGAAACTAAGATTCCATTAATAAGTGTTGGATAATGCAGCCCCACAAAGTAAACTCATACAACTTTTCTCTACACTCAAAACACATGATAGAATTTTCAAAAATTATTTTGAACCATCCAATGAGTGCCTTTTCTACTAAAACCATGGGTAATGGAAGCCCCCATATTCATCTACAAGAAAATAAGTATATCATATTTTTTCTCCCAATAATAGCTCTTAAAATTCATTGTTGAAAGGTCAAAAAAATAATAAATTTCCACATCAACGCATTGCAACCGTGCCCAAAATGCTCAGCCAAGGAAGTATGTTTTAAACTATGAATTGAGATTATTGAGAGAACTATCCCAAGTATTAACCATCACAGGGAATTATAACAATTCAAATACAAATATGATTTTTCATTATTAAAACTTGCAGAGTGTGCAACAAAACCTATGTCTTCCTCATTTAATAACTTCATAAATATGCCATTACAATGATTTCAGCCTTATGGTCTGATAAATACCACTAAAAAATCCTTATCAAACATGTACATAACAAACAATAACAATTTTAAGAACTATAGAAAATTCTTGCTTCAAATGACCTTCTTTCTTTGTGAATCTGCTCCTCCAACCCGCAAATCCTCAACTAAAACCTCTGCTGAAATTCAACAATGGATTCTTGAATCCATTTTCTGCCTCAAATACCTCTTCAAACCTTCAAAAATATATTCTTCCTCCTCTCCCAACATAAATATATGCCTCAAAATGATGAACTTTCAATTTGGAAGAAATTGCATGAAAATTGTCAAATCAAAAACCTTCACAAAGCAAACACCACCTCCTCTTTTTGTGTAAATCTCATTTCTATTTTCTCACCTAGGAGAATGCATAAAAATTAAATAATTAAATACATTAATGATAAAAAATAATTTCTAGTCATATTTTTTTATGTTTTAATAGGAATTAAATAATTAGCCCCAAGATCTATATTTTGGGTCAAGTAATGTCTCTAGAATTTGCATCATAAGTTTGGTATATATCCTTTTGAAATCCATCTTTTATATTTAAACTTTGAGCATTTATGAATTTTATACACAAAATACTTTTTTAAATTTTCTTTAAGAAATTATCAATAAATCATAAGTAATTTTTTGGTGACATTTATTTTTTCATTGGATTGACTTATTTTATATTTATTTTTTGAATTTTTAATGTAGTATTTTTAGGTGTCAAAGACTTACATGTATAGACTATTAACTCAGTGGTTTTATAAGATAATTTTTACAAGTTGACTATAGAACTTTTTTATTTGTGTATGTTTTATCTTATTTACTTCTTTAGCCACATTAAAAATTGAGATTGAAATTTATCTTCATGTTTTGATTTGGATTATTTGATTTACTAGGGTCCTTTGATCTCAAAGTGATATTTTATCATTTGAGTTAATCATACAAAAACTTTATACCTCAGAGAAGTGAAGGAGAAGAGTGGGTTACCCTCTACTCCTATTTTTTTGACATATTTGACCTTTATTACTTGGATTAGGCCTCACATAACCTTGTGGCATATTGAGGACACCCCTAGAAATCCTTTATTACACCTAGCTAAAATAATTTTCCATTGTTTCTTATGGTGATTCAAATACTAGTTAGACTCAAGAAGTTACTAACATTATAATTTCATAGTAGGAGATAAGGCTAACTTTAGGAAAGGATTTGGCCTCTAAAGTAAGGGTTGTGTAGGTGGTGTGGCAACAGAAAAAGTATCCCATTTTCACTTGATTTGGGAATAGTTAATGTTCAAATAAACCTAATGTTGCCTTGATCTAGTGTTGTAATGTGCTTTCCATATTCACATGGGATTTAGGGCCCTTTTAAGCTAAATAGACCTAATTTTCCCTTAATTTAATGTTGTAAAGTGTATTTATTTACACCTTCAAATTAATTTTTGGGCCCTTATAAACTAAATAAACTCAATCATGCCTCATTTAGTGTGTTTTAAAGTGTACCTTTAGACTTTCACACTAATCTAGGTCTTCATTAATAAATTAGGCTTCTTTATGCTCTATTTGGCCTTATTTTGCATCCACAAGCCTTATTAAGTGCATTTTTCTAGAGATAATCTTGACATTTACCAATAACCAATAATAATTCATGTGATTTTGGATTTTATGTCCTATATTTAGTGATTTGGGACTCATACACCAACTTGGGTATATGAGTCCTACCTAATTTTTGGGGCCCCAATCTAGATTTCACATCAATCTAAGAATTTCTTGAAAAATGTGTCCCAAAGTCTAGCCTAATGGGACTCATACACCACAACTGGAGTATGAGTTCCATGTGGCTTAAAATTAAATTAAATTCAAGTTCTTGGAAGTATTTTATTCTCCTTGATCTGATGTCGACTTGTAGTGTTGTAATTTTGAGGAATTTAGCATAAACAAGTATAAATACAATGTTATTTCACTCATTTTCACCTAATACTTTCAAGAGAGCATTCCCAATAGTGATTTTGTGATTACAAGACTTCCCAAGAGTATTCAAGGACATTCAATAGCATCTTTAAATCATTCAAAGACATATTTCATCATTATTTGTTGCAGCAATTCAAGATCCATCATCATGTCAAGCTTATCAAGCATCAAGCATGTTGTTGAACTAGTGTTGTGATGTTGCATTCAAGATCCAATATTAAACATTTTTCTACACTTATTTCAAGATATACATCTACATCTTTCATGGCCACTTCATGTTAGATTACAAATTTACAAGACATCATTCAAGGTATCATTGTTCATGTTTAATGTTACATGTCCTTATTTCATTATCTCATCATATGGTTTAATTACCTAAAAGGGGTTTGACCAAGGCGAACCCCTATTTCCTAACATTCAAGAAGTGTTTATCTCTCTACATGTGTTATTGTATATCTAGGTGTCTTGAGGCTTAAATATCATTTGAAGACTAGGTTGCAAAGTTGAAGAAAATCATCAAGTTGTCATAGGGTTGTCATCTTCATGGAAAGTCACCTGCAAGTTGCAAATCAGGGTTTCAAATCTAGAAACAAAGTGTGGAAGGAAGAGCAAGGATAGGAGAGTAGAATCAGGTCCTTACCCTTCGAGAAAGTAGAGTGTGAATGATACACCACTTGTGGTATATGATTCCTTGTACAGTATATTTTTTAGGTGTCAGGAGATTCAGATCATACATTGTCAGATTCCAGTTTTGGCACAAAAACCATAGTCTAGGACTAAATCAACCAGACTAACATATGAGTCTCAATGGGAATCAAATAGCAATTTTTTAGGGTTTTGAAGATTTTTTGACCTCATCACTCTCCTAGGTGCACCTATGTAGTTTCCTCGTCTTTTATTCTTCATTTCAGTTTCATTTCCTAGGTCATTTAGTTAGATTTTGCATGGTACCTTGCATGATTCATTCATCTCATGTCTTTCCAAGCCCTATCATAGTGTTAAACCCCTTTTTAGTTTTTAAACATACCCTAGGACACCCTATTGTAAGATCTATTTCTCTCATCCTATCATTAGATTGAGATCTCTACAGTTTCCTCAAATGAAACTTGGAGAAACTTGTTAACTCTATCCCCCAAATCATAGGGCGTACATTTTTCTATGTTTCATTTTGGTGAACCTGCATTTAGAACATTTCATTTTCTGATTTGGAGTGCATCATAATCTTAGATCTAGCTTGCATTAACTTTACATTAGGTTTTACAATTTTTTGTTAATTTGCATCTAGGGTTTCAAAATATTGCATTAGTGAAAGTGCATATATAGGTTGTATTTTAGCATCTTGCGTCATTGAATTTCATTTGAAAATTATAATTGAACATAGTTTAGATATCATAAAAACTAAAAACCTTGACTTTCACTCAGGATTTGTTGATTTTAGTGCAAAAACCCTAAATTATGACTCATACAGCCCTCTAGGTGATTTAGTCCTAGTACATGTTGTTTTGCCTACTTTTGGGTATTTTTGTGTTATGTATTTTCTAGCATCTGACCCCTCCAAAAACCTCAACTAGGACTCATATGCCATCTGGGTGAATTAGCCATAGATCAGCCTTGAAACTACCATTTACAACATTGAAAACCTTGTTTACGTACCTATGTTTGTTCTCATTAGTTATCTGTTTTAATTAGCTAAGTTTTTGTTACATGCATTTCAATAGATCTAGCTTAAATCAGTTCATTTCATGCATTTCTTAATTCCAAATTGGAATTTACAACATTTCATAGTCAATTATCATGTTCAAAATATAAAAATTGCATTATCCTTTTGTGTGTTTTCTCTATCATTGTTGCATTTCAAATTTTTAGGACAATCATTATATCATGTTTTTGTTCCAAAAATGTATAGTTATCATACTTCATATTCTATTTTTAGATCTTGTTGAGTGTTCTAACAAAGCTTTGTTAAGTGTATATGAATATGAGGTCATTTCCCCTCTCTTTTTGGTCATCATTGATCCCTCTCCTAGTATCCCTTCTATGACTGAGGTTAGTCTAGTGAAAGAGAATACAACCTTGTTTGATCATAACAATCATATTCTTTCTTCTCCTAATATCTCTCCTAGTTGTGAAGAAGATATTTCGGTGTTAGAAGAACTAAATGATGAGAGTTTTGAGAACCCTAGTTGTTTCTCTCCTCTTACCTCTCCTATTAGGAAAAACATTACTAAACAATAAGACACAACCATATGTAATCATGAGGATCACATGAAACAACAAGATACCATTAAAATCTACCTACATAGCACTTCAACTAGTCTACATTCATCTTCCAACATCTTCTCCTCTTGTGATAATGTTATAAATGACAAGGATATGTTGGTGTTAGATAATCAAAACTTTAAGATCTATGACAACCCTCTTTATGTCTCTTCCCCTACCTATCCTACTTTGGAAGAAATTTTGGGACAAAGAAGTGAAATTTTGGACAATCTTGACAATCACACTTGTTCTCCTCCTAGTACCTCTCCTAGTTTTGAAGAAGATACTTTGATGTTAGAAACTATAATTGATGAAAGTCATGAGAATCCTAGTTGCCCCTTTTCCCCTGGGGAAAACCTTATTGGGAAAGACAATAAAACCATTAATAACTCCCCTATTTGGGATGAAGTCATTTTAGAAGAACCAACCTTTGAATGTCGTGAATATCTAGTTTGTAGTTCTCCTAAAAACTCTCCTCCTAGGGACGATATCAAGGTCGAAGAAAATGACAACATTGGCATAGATTTCTTTCAAACAATATTAATGTGGCTTCCTAAGGAGATGGTGAAAAGGTGGCACTAGACTTCCCTTTATTAGAAATACATCAAACCAAGACCATTGAGGTTATGAATGAAAAAGTGTCCATTAGATCCCCCTTGATTAATTGTGAATGAATTGAATTAGGATCTATGACAATTTCTATTTGAATTCTTAACGATTACAACAATTAATCAAAGCTTTAAAACTAATTAATGTAATTGAAATACTTAAATGAACAAAGAATAATAAATGTGATGAACAGAATGGAAAAGAAAGAAGATAGAATGTTAGTTGATAATGGAGTTTGCCAAATCAGACACATCTCTAGGCCCCTCTCCAATAGAGTGATCCATTCTATTGTGCTCCAAAAACAAGATTACAAAGGCTTCCACAACATTACAACTCCATTTCCTTCTAGCACAGTGACAACATTCTCTGGTTGAACAAAAATGGAGACAAAATTCTTTTCATCATTCCCTCCCTACTCATCACCTGGATGCCTAACTCTCCCATTTCACCCCCTTTTATACATAAAATTCTCCTAATATGGCCTTTAACCATATGATTTACACAATCATACCATATCAGGTAAAAATCTCTCCTAATTCCCCCTATTACATGGAAAAATCTTCTAAATCTCCCTTTTTATACATAATAAAATAATTTAAAATCCCCTATATAATCTTTAAATATTCTTAAATATCTCTTAAAATTCATTTTAAGTCCTTTGTAGTTTTATTTTCTTGGGCTATACAAATCATAAATCCTTGGGGATTAAATTCTCTTAACTTTAGAGGGTTGATATTTTAAATTTGGGGGTAAACGGTTTTTGAATAGTCTTCAAAATAAAACTAGGCCTAAAACTTACTTGAAGTCACATGATCTCACAATGGTACTAAGCCGTTTTGGGGCGGGGAGGTTTGAGGATCAAATCCCCTCCACTCTATTTTTAAACTCAAATTTCAAGAGTTAGTTGACAAAACTAACCGGCCGCATTCATATGCTAAAGTGTGTTATGCGGTGCAACGGTAGGTGAGAATATTGGCAAGTAAGAGGTCATGGGGTCGAGCCCCACTAATTTTTTTGGTAAATAGAACTACTTCAATCTATTGTCCCAAGACCCAAAGGAGAGAAAAAGGTGCCACGTGTCTACTCAAGATTCATCCGCATCATCTCCATATGCTAACTCAACTGCCCCATCAGATGCCATGTCACAGACAATTGCGCTTGTCATGTCATGGTTGTACTACCATGTGTCAACTCCCCATTGGTCCATGTCATCTGGCTCTGACACATCAGCATGATGATGCCATCAAGTCAACCCATTTTGACTGAAACTTTGACTCAAGATATCTCGAGCGTACAAACTTGGAATTCGATGAAACAAACACCACTGGAAAGGTCTCGATGAGCTCTTCAACTTGACATTGATTTTAATCAATTTCAAGTCAACCATTTTTTTTACTTTTCTGATGACCTCAAGCACTAGTTTGAAGTTTGACCAACCATAACTTGAGCATAGAGCTCCTTTTGACTCCATTCAAGTTGTTTTGGAATCAAGAATCTAAGCTCTTTCTGATGGTTTTGAATTCTAGAGCATTGGAGACACTTCAATTTTTACTGAAAAAGTATCCCCCTAGATCAGTCATCCCCACTGGAGAGATTTTGGACCTTTGAAAGTTTGATTACTTAGAAAGCAAGTGAGGGTAGAGTTCCCTCACTTTACCAATCTCCATGAATTTTTCCTTACTTGGATTCATCCCCTTCAGTCCCACTCTGAGGTACTCAACTGCACCTCTTCGTGAAGTCCTAACTTTCCTGTCTAAGATGACATCCTTTGTACTTGGGTGAAAGATCATCAACTGATGGAACCTGAATGTCTATGTCTTCATCTAGTATCATTGGAGGCTCGTACAACTTCAAATTCTCAACATTGACAACTAAATAGATATGCATGTATGGAGGAACATTATGGCGAAAAGCATTAGTTCCAATCTTTTCCAAGATTTGAAAGGGACCATACCAAATTGGTTTGAGCTTCCTTCCTTTGCCTTGCATTCTTTCCTTGCTGATATGTAACCAAACTCTATCTCCGTCTTGGAAATGGTGATCATTGTGATGCTTATCATGGAAAGCCTTGTATTTTATTGGCTCTACTTGAACTATGCTTCCACTGCCTGATGGATTGCTTGGACTTTCTGTATGAACTTCAAAGCCTTCTTTGCATCATGGCATCAATCTTCAACATCATCTTTCCCAAAAGAAAAATCCATCAGTGTTTTAGTCACATAACTGAAGCAATTCTCAAAAGGAGACCTATTTGTAGATGAGTGTGTTGCATGGTTGTAAGCATGTTTTACATAATGAAGACTTTCATCCCACAACTTGGGATGTTTATTGGAGTAACCTCGAAGAAGATGCACCACTGTCCTATTCACTACCTCTGTTTGTCTATTGATCTATGGATGGAAGGTTGTACTCTTCTTCAGTTTGGTGTCCATGAGTCCCCACAAAGCTGACCAAAATTCCCCTAGGAATCAAGAATCTCGATCTGATACAATAGAAGTAGGTAACCCAAAATGAACCCATACAAATTGAAAGTACATCTGAGCTATCAATTCAGCAATGACCTATTTCTTACAAGGCATTAGAATACACATTTTTCTGAACCAATCAACTACCACATACAAATAATCATGTCCCTTCCTAGACAAAGGTAACCCCCTAAAAAAATCCATTGAAACACTTTCCCATGGATGGGATGGTACAGGTAGAGGTGTGTACAACCCTAATTTCCTATTAATAGGCTTACTTGTTGCACACATGACACAACCTCTAATATACTTAGTTATAGTTTTTTGCATATGAGGCTAGTAACAATAATTTTGTAGCTAAGTGATTGTCTTGCTTACCCCAAAATGTTCTGCAATCAATGAGGTGTGTACTTCTCTGATTACCTGTGCTTGTTCATCTTTTGGAATGCATAACTTTACCAAGTGATACAATAGTTTATCCTGTACACATAGTAATCTTTCTCTTCTACATTTTTTCCTGCAATTAGAGCTTAATAGATTTCCTTAAAGTCTTCATCATTAGCATACTATTCCTGAAAACTTTCATGTATCATGGAAATACTTTTAAGGATAATCAAAGCATTCATAACAGGAAGCATGGACAACATATCTGCTACTTTGATATGGGAACCTAAGTTCTTATACTTAATTACCAAATGAAACTATTGAAGAAAACCAATCCACCTAAAGTTCCTACTTTGTTGCAGTTTGGACTGTGAGTGCAAGTATTGAAGTGGCTAGTGATCAGTGTGGATTATAGTTTCTTTCCCCATTAAGTAATGTTTCTATTTTTTAACACTCTAAACTAATGCATAAAGTTCTTTATCATAAGTAGGATAGTTAATTACTGCACCTATAAAGGTCTCAAAGTGATAGTAGATTGGTTTACCCCATTGCATTAGCACTGCTCCCATGGAAAATTCACTCACATCTGTCTCGATCTTGAATAGTTGGTGTAAATCTGGTAAAGCTAGAACTAGTGTTGTGCTCAAATTTTCCTTCAAAGTGTTGAAGGCCTTCTACTATGGACCTTCACACTGAAAATTTGTCTTTGTACTAGTCAATGCATGCAATGGTGATGCAATGTAGGAGAATTTTTCAATGAACTTTCTCTAGTACTGGATTGCACCTAAGAGACTTCTAACTTTAATGAATGCACCTGGCTTAGGCCATTTTACAATAACTTCAACCTTTGTAGGGTCTACTTTCAATTAACCACCACCTACAACATAGCCTAAGTATACTAAGGATGTCTTAGCGAATTAACATTTAGACATCTTTACAAAGAGTTTTTCTTTTCTCAATACATTAAAAAATTTCTTTACATGACTTACATGATCTTCCCATGCTCGACTGAATACATGAATATAATCTAAGTAGACTATGAAAAAATCATCAATAAAAGGACGAAATACATCATTCATGACTCTCATAAATGTAGCTAGTGCATTGCAAATCCTGAAGGGCATGACCAACCACTCGAATAGTCCCTTTTTTATCTTAAATGCAGTTTTCCAAATGTCATATTCTACAATTCTTATCTAATGATATCTTCTACAAAAGTCTAACTTACTGAAATAAACCGCATGTTTTAATTGATCAAGTAAATCATCTATTCAGGGAAGAGGATAAATGTTCTTTATCATTATCTTGTTTAGGGCTCGATAATCGATGCACATTCTCCAAGACCCATCCTTCTTTGGAACCAACACAATTGGAGAACCACAAGGAGATGTACTAGGACAGATGACTTCTTTTTCAACCAACTCCTAAACTTTCTTTTTAATTTTTTCATTCTGCAAAACTGATAAATGGTGTATGTCGATGTTTGGAAGAGGCACATCTTACTGTAACTAGATTCCATGTTGTATCTCTCTCTTAGGTGGCAACCCCTTTGGCTCCTAAAATAAGTCATCATAAGTAGAAACTATTTTGATCTTAGTTTTATGCTCTAAACTTTCTTTTTAATTTTTCATTCTACGAAACTGATAAATGGTGTATGTCGATGTTTGGAAGAGGCACATCTTGCTGTAACTAGATTTCATGTTGTATCTCTCTCTTAGGTGGCAACCCTTTTGGCTCCTGAAATAATTCATCATAAGTAGAAACTATTTTGATCTTAGTTTTATGCTCTGTATCACACCCCTTAAGTGCTTTGGCTTTTCATCCTCTTTGGGCTTTACAAGCATTAGTACAAAATTCTTACTAGAATAGACCAACCTTTCCATCTGACCAACATTAACTAGTGTGAGATTAGTCTTAACTTTGTGTGCATGTACAATGTATTCTATCCCATCCTAAAAAATATGATACTTATTCTCCCCCCTATAATAGATTTATTTTCTATCATAAAAATAAGGACTCCCTAACACAAGCCCAAAAATATCCAAAGGGTTACCTTAGAATAGTGGTTTACACTTTCTAAGAGGAAGGAAAATTTTTTATTTTTTCCATTCCTCAAATCAAATGGGTTCGGCTGAACCCAATGGTTTGACCGAACCAATGAAATGGTTCGGTTGAACCATTGGGTTCAGTCGAACCCATGGTTCGGCCGAACCAGTGAATGCCCGAATTAAAAAATCATATCCAAGTGGGTTCGATCAAACCTAGGTTTGACCGAACCCCTTCAATATGACAAAAACAAAAAAAAAATGTTTCATTTTCACACTTTTACTGTGTTCTTTTACTAGTCATTGTCTCCCTGGTGCGTGTGGCGAATAGAGTCTGTGATAGCGACCAAACAAGGTTTCTCTCACTAGCGAAAGCAAATTTCCATTCCTCTCTTCAAAGTTCATCATTCCAGTTTGCATATCGACCACTATTGAGCACGAGGTATTTAAAATTCAATTTGTTTAGAGTTCAAAATGCATGTATTTGTTTAATTTCAAAACCCTAAATGCAATTTTTTTAAAATTTGTTGAATTCAAATTGCACTTGTTTGAAAGTTTTTAAAGCATTTTCAATATAGTATTTTTCTTCCCCGTTTTGCATATATTTTTTTCTTGTTAAACACCTTTCAAGAGAAAAATGAATATCAAAACTATCAACTATCTATTAGGGGATGAGAGGTCTATAATTCAAAACTACACCCATTGAACTTGCATTTATATTTGGCATGTATTTTAACTTGTTCAATTTTTTTAAATCAATCCAAGGGTTTGAGTAAGGAAAAATGAGTTTCCTCCCAAAGTTAGTGCAAAAAAACATTATAATGGCTCTCAACATAGTCTAAAAAATGGAGATAAATAAATTCCTAAAGACTAGAAGTGTAGGGGTCAAGGTCACAAAATAATTTTAAAACTACAAATTTAGGGTCAAACTTGTAGATGAAAATGTAAATTTCATACATGTAGGAGTGAACCATGAAAGTCATATCTTGGTTTGTTAAGGTGTCATAATATTAAATCTTATAAAAAATCAAGAATCATATCATTGATTATGTACATTACAATAAAATATCTCCATATAACAAATGAAGCTAAAAACCCTAACCCTCTTTGTCAATTCTATAGTGTGCTTGCTACATGAGTAATTTTTTTATGAAAACCATGTTTAGGAATGAAAATATCCAATCCCTTATGCTTCTAAACTAAAGTTTGCAATGCTTATGGTTCTTTTGGCCTTATAGATTCTTGAATCATTTTATAATATAAAACCTACATATAACCTACTTTGGCTCTAATAATTGTAAACCCTTTAGGAATTCTAAATTGTTGCATCTTGTCTTGATTTTCCCACCATTGTTATTCCTTTTGAAATTTTTACAAATTAGGCAAAGAATCCTTGCACTTATATAGAGGATCCTTAGGTATGTTCTTAAAATTATTTAAGGTTAAATGACTTAATCTAAAATAAAGGCATATACAATCTCTTGCAATTGTAACCTCTTTACTAGTGTTCAAACATATTTGATACCTTGATGGCATGACATAGATGATGTTGCTTGATATTGCTCTATCCATGGATACCCAAGTAAAATATGAGATACATCTAAAGAAGAAATAATATGACATAGAATAAGAACTTCCCTCATCTTTTAGACCAAAAAATTAAGGTAAAATAATGTATCCTATAGTTTCAATCAACATATCATTAGTCAATTTTAAATAAACCCTCAAATATGCATATGCTTGTTGATAAAATGATGATAAAACAAAAATTATTCAATGCATACATTTTATTGGTGAGTAAGATCAATAAACACACCCTTACATGGTTCATGATCCACACAAAACCAAAGGACCATTATAATTATTTGGTAATATCTCACAATGTGAAAAAGGTGTCAAAAAAATTAGCATACCTAAATCGTAAATTGACTTGTCATAAAGTGGGTGGGTAGCTTAGTGGTGGAGATTTTGCATCCTAACTAGTTCATGGAAATTTCAACATGGTATTAGAGCCAAGCTAGGTGCATTTGACACCTATGTTGTGGCTCAAAGGAGTGTGTTGGAGAAATGATACACACCTAAGCCATAAAAAGACTCATCACAATGTGAGCCATTAGCTCAATAGTAGAGCATCCTAACACCAAATGGGAGGTCCTAAGTTTGAATACTGGTTAGTCCATAGAAATTTCTATAAAAGTCAATCACTAGTACATAAGGAGAAGAATAAGTACCCTTATAATTTTTATTAATACCAACATATTATCATTCCTCACATACATAGGTGAATCAATGATTTCAATCTCGTCAACATGTATATGTACCTCAATCTCATGACCCTCATATAAAACCATTTTATTAGATTTATTTAGTGTAAAATATTTAAATTTTCATTAGGAGGAATAATTGAAGGATTGACCCCAATATTAAGCCCCTCAACCTAATTTTTTTTTTTATCAATCAAATCCTTAATCAATTATTCCTTAATCCCATAAAATGTTGAGTATAATTACAATTAACTCTACAATTTAATAACAAAATTCTTTCTCATTATATCTTTTGGGAATAACTTTAGATTTATCTAATGGCCTAATAGGAGGAAGTGTAATCATACAAGCACTAAGTAAATTTTGAAGCACATTTTACAAAGGAAAAAGCTGGAGGCTTTAGAGTCATAATTATATTAGAAACATTTATAATGTATAGTTTGTACAATGGTCATTTCCATTATTTTTTACCATCCTTTTGGAAATAATTTTCCTTTTCAAATTTACAAGGGTAGGATGATGTAGATGAAGCATTAGAGATCCCATAATTAAGTGTGGTAGCCTCTAACAACTTTAGTTCTTAACATTCATCTCACTTGCACATGCAAATGTTAAGAATGTATATACTTTGTAGATCCTTGTTTATAGTCAAAAAATCTAAAATAATAAACTTCAATCCAACATTCCCAATATTTGCATTGACCAATTTCAATATTAAAAAATAGACCAAATGGAAGATAATACAATCATTTAATAGCATAATATTTTAAATTTCATGGGAAGAACTTAACCAATAACTTATCATCATACACAAAATCCAAATATGTAGCACTAAAGAACCTTGAATGTGTCATGGGATCTCCTTTAACATTGTGCATCTCAAATCTAGGATCCAAAAATCCAACAAAAAATGGATATGTAAAATTTTCAATAGAAACTTTTCATCTCAACAAGCCTCTAAACATTAATGTCAAGGGTAGATAGAGGCACACTAGGATTAAGGACATGAATGAAAGTGGCAAGATGAGAAATGGAAGGTGGTGTATAAATTTTTCATGACATAATAAATGAGTGTGGAGTGACAAAGACTTGCGTAGGAATATCACAGTGAGGGGAACATGGGAAGTGTAAACAAAAATAATGAGAACTAATGTGGAGACAAGAGAACTATGTGCATCATAATAAGTAAGCATGAGATGAGATCTAGGAAAAAGGAGAGGATAAATTTGGGGAGATTTGGTGGAAGGAGAAATAAATTGCATAAGATAGATAGGAGCAAAACAATAAGGAGGAATAC
>VDFB02047230.1:380658906-381105448 GCA_007258455.2 Sequoia sempervirens
AAGGATTAAATTTGATGGTTGAATTTACTGGTCAACAAATTTTTTCATTACGGTTATCTATTCAAGGGTGCCCTTAAAACATTATGATATACCTTAGTATATGTAAAATTATATATAAATCAAACATATTTATCATTATAATTCTATATAAATTTTCACAGTTTATCCAAAATATCTCCTTTTACAATCTTCTTAAAATTTTGATTGTATTCTACAGCAAAAATCTTTAAATACGGTCATATGGCCATCAAATTTAAGTTATCATTTAAAAATAATATAAATAATATCTATTTTAATATTCAAAACAAGGTGTTCGACCGAACATATTTAGAATGTTTGGTCGAACCCATTTAAATTTCTTTTTTTTATTCCATGTGTGGGTGGTTTAGTCGAACAAGTGTTCGGTCGAACCCCTATTCGACTGAACATTTCTAATTTGTTCAGCCGAACCCTTCTTTTTTCATCCTTGCTTCCTAAGGCACTAGAATTGCTAAAAATTTTGCGCTTTGAAGCTCGATTTGAGAATGAAAATGGAGGAGATCTCAAAAACCCAACTAGTATCGGGTTCCCCTCAAAACGAGCTATCCAATGAATATAATTGTAGTATGTTTTGATTATATTATCTATCTATTTTTTAAGTTTTATTAAATATAGGTTTTTCACTAAAAACAAAACTCTCTGTTCTGCACAAGTGGAAAATAGAAGATTATCAAAAAAAAAATTTAAAAATATGAGTGCACCAGATATTGGAGTCCTTGATCCAACAAAAAAAAAAAGGAATTTTGATACATATAGTAAAAGTTATGCGTTATACGGTCGTGTTATGTCTAAATAGTAATTTATTTGACTTTGAAACTTGATTAAAGAAAAAATATTCAATAAAAAACTATCTAACCAAGTGGAAGCACTAGATATCAAAGTTATAAATCTAAATTTGAAAGAATTGGAATTTTATCCTTCAAGGAAAAAATGTTATCGTTATACCGGGCGTAACTTTTTAAAAATGCTATTTTTTGAAAAAAACAATTTTGTGGGAGATGGAAAAAGAAGTGCAATCTAATTCCAAAAAAATTGAAAAAAATATTTTTAGAATCTACAGACAAAATATGACAAGACTCTAGTTTGCATCATCTTCAAATTCCTTACGGTTTAATCGCTATAGGTGCCCGAATGTGGAGATTGTGTTAAAAAAAATATATCAGTGTCCAATTTGGCCAAAAATTGTAAACCACTATTGTGGGATCACCCCAAAGGAACAACATCTACCTCTACCTCATCAACAAAGTTGGCAATGATAGAAAATTTCAATTTACATTGTTTCGTTACCTACAGTTGAGCATCATTGCAAACCCACCCAAGTGGATATGGCTTTGGATGAGGTGTTGTAGTTAAATTAAGTTTCTAAGTTACCACCTCTTTAGATATTAAGTTGACTTGAGAACCCGTATCAAACAGTGTGTCAATCTTAGTGTGCTTAGTTACAACTCGAATATGTAAAAATTCATTCCATTGTTTATCAACTTTAGGAGTAGATGTACTTTACTTGTACTTGCATTTTCATTATAAACATTTGCATCAGAAGAGAGAATTATACCTTTTCCTTTACCTTGTACCTCAACAGGAAGAATATGTGTTTCATCTCTAGAATCATATTCAAGATCTTGTTGAATCACTACAACAGTCTTTTGCTTGCCATTATTGCCTCCATATCTTTTCATCCGTAATTCTAGATGCTGCTTCCAGCACTTTGAATCATCATGCCCCTCTTTCTTGCATTGGAAGCATGTGGGCTTATCACCATCCTTCTTAACTGTAGCTGTATTTTTCCCTTTGCCTTTATCTTTTTCTTTACCCTTAGAATTCCTAGGCTCAAACTTAGATGGTTTCTTTGAGACTGAAAGTGTTCTTACCCCTTGCTTGGATTGGCACTTCATCCAGATTACTAGGACTCAACATTAGAATAGTATTTCTTAGGTAAGAATGCAAACCACCTATGTACTTAAGTAATGTATCCTAAGTATACAATGGAACATTTAAAGAAATAGCCCGTTTTCTAAACTCATGGGTGTAATCTTGGACAGACTAACCCTTACCTTGCCTAAAGGTTTTCCAATTCATTGTTAATTTTTGCATATAACCTAAAGGGTAAAACATTTTTTTAAGGGTGGCAACAAATTCCATCCAGGTCACATTAAGCTTACCATGGCAAGCAATTTCCTCTCGAGTCCTACTCTCCCACCAGGTGAGAGTTGTACCTCCCAACCAAAGAGTGGCTAACTGGATCCTAGAAGCATCTTTTGCTAGGCCTTGAATCCTACAATACACATCTACCTACTAGATCCAATCATCTAACTTTTTGACATTTAACTCCCCATAGTAATTAGGAAATTCAAATTTTACATCTAGTTTAATAATAGGCTTAGACTTGCTTTTGAAAGGATTAATAGTAGTAGAAGAAGAAGGGGAAGATGGAGAAGAAGGGGAAGATGGAGGAGATGGATTTTTTTGAGCTTTTCCTTCTTTTCTAGCTTTGAAGAATCTCCCTTTTCTCACTTCTTCTTTTCCACATAAAGCTCTTCCACCATAGCCTTCATATCAAGAAAGGATCATTGAAAAAACTTATCATCAAGCTTAGGCTTAGTACTCTTCCTAGATTCAGTTTCTTCCATTGTTGGAAAAGTCCTTTTGTCAATCGCAAGATTGTATTCTTCTAGCTCGACTTCACCTCGTTGTTTCTTGGAATGTGTTAGCATCCACTTCTACAATACTACTCACACAAAGATTTGATACCAAACTTTATTTGAATTAGGATCTATGACAATTTCTATTTGAATGCTTAACGATTACAGCCATTAATCAAAGCTTTGAAACTAATTAATGTAACTGAAATGCTTAAATGAACAATGCATAAGAAATGTGATGAACAAAAAGGAAAAGAAAGAAGACAGAATGTTAGTTGATAATGGTGTTCACTGAATCGGCTATCTTTGGGCCTCTCTCTAACAGAGTGATCAATCCTATTGTGCTCCAAAAAAAAGATTACAAAGGCTTCCACAACATTACAACTCCATTTCATTCTAGCACAACGACAACATTCTCTCATTGCACAGAAATGGACACAAAAGTCTTCTAATCATTCTCTCCCTACTCATCACCTAGATTCCTAACTCTCCCATTTTCACCCCTTTTTATACATAAAATTCTCCTAATATGGCCTTTAACCATATGATTTACACAATCATACCATATTAGGTAAAAATCTCTCCTAATTCCCCCTATTACATGGAAAAAATTTCTAAACCTCCCTTTTTATACATAATAAAATCATTTAAAATCCCCTATATAATATTTAAATATTCTTAAATATCTCTTAAAATTCATTTTAAGCCCTTTGTAGTTTTATTTTTTTAGGCTATACAAATCATAAATCCTTGGGGATTAAATTCTTTTAACTTTAGAGGGTTGACATTTTAAATTTGGGGGTAAACAGTTTTTGAATAGTCTTCAAAAAAAACTAGGCCTGAAACTTAATTGAATTCACACGATGGAACAACAGTACGAAGCCATTTTGGGAGTGGGGAGGTCAGAGGATCAAACCCCCACCCCTCTATTTTTAAACTCAAATTTCAGGAGTTAGTTGACAAAATTATTCGACAACACTCATATGCTAAAGTGTGTTATGCGGTGCAACAGTGGGTGAGAATATTGGCAAGTTAGAGGTCATAGGGTCCATCCCCACTAAACTTTTTTCTAAATAGAACTACTTCAATCTTCTTGTCAAAGACCCGGAGGAGAGAAAAAGGTGTCATGTGTCTGCTCAGGATTCGTCCATGTCATCTCTATATGCTGACTCAGCTACCCTATCAGATGCCACATCACCAACACTTGCACTTGCCATGTCATGGTTGTACTGCCACATGTCAGCTCCCCATTGTTTCATGTCATTTGGCTCTAGCACATCAGCATGCTGATGTCATCAAGTCAACCCATTTTGACTGAAACTTTGACTCGTGATATCTCAGGCATACGAACTCAAAATTCGACAAAACAAATGTCATTGGAAAGATCTCGATGCACTCTTTGACTTGACACTAATTTTGACTACATTCTAACCAATTCTAATTTGACCATTTTTTTCACTTTTTTGATAGCCTCAAGTACCAGTTTGACCAAATTTTGACCAACCATAACTTGAGCATATGAGCTCCTTTTGACTACGTTCAAGTTGCATTGGAGTCAAAAATTTGAGCTCTTTCTAGTGATGCTGAATTTTGGAGCATTAGGGACACTTAAATTTTTATTGAAAAAGTATCCCCCTGGATTAGTGAAACATCCTAAGAATCCTCTAATTATTTACCCACCTTCACACATACCACAAACTCAAAACAAACCCTAACTTATCATTTACCAATGTAAGAATAATGTTGCACAACAGCTGAGTTATAATATTGTTGCTCATATATATAACACTAGAAACAATCTATAACCACAAAAAACACCTTCAGTATCCCTCCCATTTCCTAACCCTATCCTATCAAGCCCTCCTTGTTTGCCTTCACAAAGTGGAAAGGAGTATGATCTTGTTGAACTTAAGAACACTCCTGCTAAAATATCATTATGGGACCTTATTCAAGCATCCCCTCATTATAATAGCATGATTCAAAGTGCTTTACAATATGTTCCTATCCTAATGTGCAACCAAATGACATAGCAGCCATGATTCAAGGAATAAATGATGACATTTTTTCCCACAAAGTGAGCTCCCTCATTTGGAAGTGCAAAAACAAAATGATGTTTTCATGATCATAATAGTTGCCTATGACAGGTGGTGAATAAAAAAAACCATCGTAGACAATGGATCCACCCTTAATATGTGCAGTGTGACCCTTTTGGATAAACTTGGCATGGATAAATCAAAAATTCAACTTGACTCTTTATCTATTAATGGATTTGACAATGTAGGAAAGAAACCACTTTTTGTGATCACTTTTCCTATAACTGTTGGAAAGGCCACATTAGAAACAATGATCCATGTTATGCCTCATGATATTTCATATAATCTTCTTTTAGGCAGACCATGGATTGATGCAATGAATGGGGTGCCTTCTACTCTTCATCATATAATGAAGTATTTCTATAACAACAAAGTGTACACACTCGAAGCTGACCCTGAACCAAACAATCGTTTAAACATTGAGAAAAACAAAGAGAATCCTTTGAAAACATTAACACCAACTACACAGGTGGAACTTGTGCAAGATAAAGAAAAACATATTGAGGAAGTCACAAAGCTATTAGAATATTAGTGGGGCTCCTTAGATTTCACACCAACATTCATGGGTGAATACGAGATAATAAACAAAGAATTTGGAAAGGGAAAAGAGATATTAGTACAACATCAACAGAAAATTATAAAGACCCTATGAAACCATCAACCTCAAACACCTTAGATGAAGAAAAAAATTACACAACTAACTTTGATGAAGTTGCTTATGAGTAACCACCAAATCCAAAAGAAGAGAAAAATATTTATGGAAGAGGTTATGAACTAATGAAACAACTTGGATATAGTGGAAAAGGATGTGGTGATTGAGAATAAGGTATTAGTGTCCCTATAGAGCCTAACACACAAGAAAAGACTACTGGTCTTGGTTATTGTCCTTTGAAAGAAACATGCAAGCCTTCACTTAATTTCAACACTCTTACAAAGGATTCCTCCAAGAAAAATTTAACCTTAGTGCATCCTGAATTGATAGAAACTACTGGTCTTGGTTTTCTTCCTTTGAAAGGAATGAAAGAAACAAAATAAATCTTCACCTAATATCAACGTCATCTCACAAAACACTAACGATTGGATTTTTTTAGATTTAACACCTTCCTTTAAAGAAGAGTTCAAAAACTTGCAATCTAAAGATCTTGCATAGGTATGACATCTTGTACTAAGCAAGAGACATCTTTTTCGCAAAATAAAGGAGCATATTATATTGATCAAGAGAGTATCTTTTCGAGACTCCTCCAAGATTGTTTTACATCTCTCCCTCCAAAAAAATGAAATAAATTTTACTACAAGAATTCATTTTGTGCATATCATAGAGTTCATGGTCATTCTACTAATTAATTTAATGCTTTGAGTTTTCAAATTCAACATCTTGAGGATTGTGGTACTCTTCCTTATGTTGAAGCATCTAGATCATCTAATTGATACTAACTTTCAAACCTCTCATCAATCATTTCGGCTCATCCTTGTCTTGCACTAAGTGGGGGCAAGGGGTTAGGTAGCCTTGTCCTCATATGTTACTTGTCTCTTTTGGCTAGTTGACTTCCTTCCATGTGTATATATAAGAGCAAGCTTGGGATGTGGATGACATTCCTTAAGTTAGCTCGTATGTGGCATACTTATCCATGATGTAGTTTCATTCGAGAACATATGACTTGGCATAGGGCTTTCCAAATAAGCTCTCATATCTTCTTCAACTTTAAAGAAATTTCTCATAGCAATGGTATTTGTAATTTCTTTAAAGTGGGGGCATACATCGACACTCATGTTTCACTATGTGATTTTATTTCTTCTTGTGATGCATCCTTTTCTTGGTGGTATCATTGGGTTTGATTTCCTCTGAGAGCATGATAATTATTTTACTTGTCCTCTCTTGGAGACATTAGGCATGATGTTACCTAAGAAGAGATCTTACATGAATCAGGAAAAATACCTTTGAAAGTACCTTACACTAATTTTCCATTTATAACAATAATTATATAGCCACCTTGCATAACGCACTTTTCTTTCCTGTGGAACCATCCTATTTGTTCATGGGTGTCAAGCATATGAAGTTTTACTTGCGTCATGGATTTTTTTGTTCATATTGCATGGCACCTTTTCAAGCTTATCGGGAGGTATAGATCTGGTATGGTTAGTGTATGATGAGAAGCCTAAATGTGGGCATGACTTTCTCATTATACGATGAGAAGCCAATATAGAGGCATGACTTTCTCACTAAGCCACCCTTTTGATAATCACCCAATAGACATCCTAAAGTTTTGTTGCCTCAGAGTGAGCATGTGTTTTGAAAAAAAAACTTATATTTGATCCACATTGCGTTGGACAAATGGTCAAGGCTTGATCCACCTCTTTTTATTTTTATTTTTTGCTTGTTTTTGTTTTTCTTTCTTTTAGTAATTTCCATTATATGTTTTTGTATCTTTTTTTGCTGCATATCATACACCTTGTATGTGTGTCCCTTTGTGCTTATGTTGGTTTGGCGTAGGATCATGGATCCTGGGGGCTTGACCACCCCCTTGATCTTGGCCATCCTAGACCATCCACATTGGCACACTTGGAACCCTCTTGATGCGAGTTTGTCTACTTTAGTGTGAGTCAAAAGTAAGTTCCATCTCTCACTAAAGTGGGGGCTAAATTTGGCAACAAAAAAATTATATCCTTTTCACTTGATTTGGGAATGGCTAATGTCAGAATAAACCTAATATTGCTTGATCTAGTGTTGTAATTTTTTTTCTACATTCACATGAGATTTAGGGCCCTTTTAAGCTAAATAGACATAATTTTTCCTTAATTTAATTTTGTAAAGTGTATTTATTTACACCTTCACATTATGTTTTGGGCCCTTGTAAACTAAATGAACTTAATTATTCCTTATTTACGGTGTTGTAAAGTGTAAATTTACACTTTCACACTAATCTAGGTCTTCATTAATAAATTAGGTTTCTTTATGCCTTATTTGGCCTTATTTTGCATCCACAAGCCTTACTAAATGCAATTTTTGAGAGATAATCTTGACATTTTCCAATAACCAATCATAATTTATGTGATTTTTGATTGTATGTAATAGATTTAGTGATCTAGGACTCATATTCCACCTTGTGCATATGAGTCCCACCTAAGTTTTCGGGCCTCGATATGTATTTCACATCAATCTAAATATTTCTTGAAAAATATGTCCCAATGCCTAACCTAATGGCACTCATATGCCACAACTGGCATATGAGTCCCATGTGGCTTAAAATTAAATTAAATTCAAATACTTAGCAAGATATTATTCTCCTAGATCTGAAGTTAGCTTGCAGTGTTGTAATTTCGAGGAAATTGGCATAAACAAGTATAAATACAAGGATAATTCACTCATTTTCACCTAAGACTTTCAAGAGAGCATTCCTATTAGAAATTTTTTTATTACAAGACTTCACAAGAGTATTCAAGGACTTTCAAGAGCATCTTTAAATCATTTAAAGGAAAATTTCTTCATTATTTGTTGTAGCAATTCAAGGTCCATCACCATGTTGAGGTTATCAAGCATCAAGCATGTTGTTGAGCTAGTGTTGTGATGTTGCATTCAAGATCCAAGATTAAGCATTGTTCTACACTTATTTCAAGATCTAGATCTTCATCCTTCATGGACACTTCATGTTAGATTGCAGATTTAAAAGATATCATTCAAGGTATCATTGTTCATGTTTCATCTCTCATGTCCTTATTTCATTATCTCATCATTTGGTTTAATTACCTAAAAGGGGTTTGACCAAGGAAAACCCTTATTTCCTAACAATCAAAAAGTTGTTCTCTGTCTACATGTGTAATTGAAAATCTAGGTGTCTTGAGGCTTGAGGGTCCTTTGAAGACTAGGTTGTAAATTTGAAGAAATTCATCAAGTTGTCACAAGGTTGTCATCTTCATGGAAAGTCACCTACAAGTTGCACATTAGGTTTTCAAATCCAAAAATAAAGTTTGGAAGGAAGAGAAAGGATAGGAGGGAAGAAGGAAGTCCTGACCCTCAAAAAAAGAAGAGTGGGATTGATATGCCACTTGTGGTGTATGAGTCCTAGTATAGTACATTTTTTAGGTTCCAGGAGATTCAAATCATACACTCTCAGATTCCAATTTTGGCACAAAAACCCTAGTCTGGTACTAAATCAACCAAACTGGCATATGAGTCCCAATGGTCATCAAACAAAAAAAAATTCAAGGTTTTGAAGCTTGTTTTGACCTTATCACTCTCCCAAGTGCACCTATGTATTTTCCCTATCTTTTATTTTGCATTTCAGTTTCATTTCCTAGGTCATTTAGTTAGGTTCTACATGGTACTTTGAATGATTCATTCATCTCTTTTCTTTCCACACCCTAGCTTGGCGGTGAACCCCTTTTTAGTTTCTAAACATACCTTAGGACACCTTACTACAAGAACTCTCTCTCATCCTATCATTAGATTGAGATCTCTAGGGTTTCCTTAAATGAAATTTGGAGAAACTTGTTAGCTCTATCCCCCAAAACATAGGGCATACATTTTTCTATGTTTTAGGTGGTACATAACCTTGTGTTTCCCATCTATCCATCATTTGATATAGAATATATTTACGGTTTCATAAAGATTGATACTTCTAGATTTATTAATTTTGGATTGTTGTTATGCCTTCTTGATTGGGTGTTGCAAATACCAAGTGCTTATTTGCAAGCCTTTAAACCAAGCCAAGATTTTGAAAATCAATTTCTTGTTTGAAAATATTATCCAAACAATTATCCTTCAAAACAATTGAAACAAAGGCTAGGACATCCATAATTGACAATCTTAGTTGAACCTTAATTAAAAAAACATGTTCATAAGTGCATTTTCCATAGTTAAAATGAATACAACCACATTCCAATCTATATTCCATTTCCAAAACTTGTAGTTTTTTTTCCATATCTATAGTTAAATCCCAATCCTCATCTATAGTTCATATTCATAATCCTTGAAAAAATCCATGACAACCACATAGTCCATAATCCACATTCATTATATTTCATACCTTAGTCCATCACAAACCATTAATCCCAACCCAAAATTAGTGCATAATTATTTTATCTACTTGTAGTGTAGGAAAATGCATACCCTTGCATTTTCACACCTTTTTGGGTCCGCCTTGCTTTATTTATCCTTATTTATGTCTTAATTGGTCCTATTTTGCATCCACAAGCCCTATGAATTATATCTTTTTCTAGCTAATCTCGACAAATTCCAATAGATAAATGATAATCTAATGATTATATCTAAGTGTCCCTAATTTTTGGGTCAGGACTAAAACACCGCCTATGGTGTCTTTGTCTCCCAAAGGTCTTGGGACTCTTATTTTGAGGCATCTTAAATCAGCCCCTTTTTGGTGCCTGTGACCCAAGTTTTCAACCTTGGGACCTAGGGTGTCTTAGTCCCCCTTGAGGTATTTTCAAGATTTAATTTCAAATTATGGTAGGATTTAGCCTCCTTTAATTAATGAATTCATATTTTGGCTTGGTGTGGTGTAATCTCGAGATATTAAGCATAGATAAGTATAAATACAAGGTTCCTTCTCTCATTTTATCATAACAAGCAATCTAATCAATCCAAGCATTAGAGCATTCAAGAATTCAAAAGAATTTCATCAAGAATTTGGAGCCATCATCAAGATTCAACCATCTTATCAAAGATCTTCTTGCATCATGTGTGTTGTGCTAACATTTGTGATGTAGGAATTTGATCCAAGCAAGCAATTCAAGTTCATATATATCAAGCCTTTCTTTGATTCAAGATCCATATCCATTACATTCATTTCAAACAAGTTTGTAGACTTTATAACAAGGTTTTGGTGAGTTGTAGCATTCCATGTTGTTCATTCATCATTTCCCTTAATTATTTTATTTCATTTCAAGGTCTAATTACCAAAATGTGGTTTGACCAAGGAAAACCCCCATTCACTAACAATCAACAATTTTTCCCCCTCTTGCATGTTTGTGATTGCAGATTTAGGTTGAAGGCTTGAAGATCATTTGAAGTGAAAAATTGCAAAGCTACAAAGTTGCATTGCAAAGTTGTCATCTTCATGGAAACTCACCTATAGGATAAATTCAGAAGTTTCAAAACATGAGATAAAAGGAGAAGGAAGCGCAGACATCAAGCCTTGAGATCACACTTAGAAATTTCAAAAATTCCAAATGGGACTAAGAAAATAGTAAGGGCATCTTAGTCCTCTGAGGCTATTTTTTAGAAATTCTTCCAAATCGAGTTTCGACATCTGAAGATTTTGCATCTACCCCGAAAAAAAGCAGTGGGACTAAGACAATAGTAAGGGTGTCTTAGTCCTCCATAGTACTTTTTAACAGTAATTTTTAATTTCCTGAATCCTCATCACATTTCTAGACTTCTCAAGTACACACATCCTAACTTCCTATTGCATAATTTCATCGTGTGTATCCTTCATTTACCTTGCATTATTAGGTTTTGTAGGTTGAATGCTTATTTGTCTTTTTCAAGCATTTTCTTGGTGTTGAACCCCTAAAAGCTTAAAGAACCCCCTCCTAGGTCCTCCTTGTTGAGAATTGGATCACCTCATGAGGTTGATGGTCAATCCAATTAGGACTCCTAGGACATTATTGAATGATTTTGGAGAAAAGTGATATCACAAATCATCATTTTTCAGCATTAATCATTTTGGTGAACCTAACCTTTTTGAGCATTCATTTTCTGATTTGGAGTTTATTAAAGTTCTAGATCAAGATTACATTCATTCTTGCATTGCATCTTGCATTAGTGAAATTGCATTTAGGGTTTCTCATATTTAGTGAAAATTGTATCTAGGGTTTCTCGTATTTGCATTAGTGAAAGTGCATATAGGTTGCATTTTTGCTTTCTTGCATCATTTTATTTCATTCAAAAAACTAAAAATTACATTTTCATCATCTTAATTGCATTTAGAAACATTCTTATTGCATTCAAAATTGGAAAAAATTCCATTCACTTTGCATTCAATTGCTTGTTACTAGTTACTTTTCCTTGCATTCATTGGCATATTTTTTCATTTCTAAACATCAACATCCTAAATAGGAAATCTGTGAACACTATAGACAAACCAGAATTTGTTTTTTTTCTAAGAAAATCCTCTACTAGGACTAAAATTTCCTTCTTGTCGTCTTAGTCCCTCTCAGGGTTTTTTCCTCAGAAGCCTTTCTCTACTATTTTTTTCCTATTTTAGTCTCTAGAACTTCATAATTTCACCAGTGGGACAAAGTTGCCCTTACTGGCATCTTAGTCCCTATTGACTTTGACTTTCTAGTTTTTAGGATATGCAATTTCTTTTTTGTGCTTCTGTTGGCTACCTTCAGTTCTCTATTTTAGTTTACAGAATTTTTGTTGTTCCAATTTCTTTCATTTCAAGTATATTTGTTCAGTCATGTATCATGGATATGTGCTTTGGAAATCTTCTGATGTCCTTGAAATTTTTGGTAGATGTGTCAATTTTTTCCTTTGGTAATGACCATAATGAAATTGAACTTGCTCATGGTCACACAACTCCTAATGCATGTCCTCCTCATTATGTTAACATCTTAGAGAAGATGATGACAACACGAACAAGTTCCTAACTAATTGCATTAATAACCTTGAAGCTAATGGATCCTTTTATCCATCCATGAAACAACCAAATCCCCCCACAATACCACCTCTTGAGATGTTTGGTTACTTACATTCTGAAACATAAGTTGAACCTAAGTTCCCTACAAAAGGTGGACCTAGTTCCTCCACACAAGCATATGCCCAACCATTTTATGATAACAAAGTAACAAACATTTCAATCAATCTAGAAGAAAAATATGGAAAAGGATTCAAAATATTATGTAAACAAGGATGCGATACAACAAGTGAACATAAAATTCACCAAGTCCTCGAACAGCTATCAACTAATGAAAACACTATAGGGTTAGGATATCAAGATCCTCCTCACAATATACAACCTCCTCGAGAATACCTAAGACTTTGTAGTGACAGTACGGTGATCTTTGATTCTCCCATTGATATGAATTTCCTTCTTCCTAAAGAACAACCAATGATTCATAAAAATGAAAGGATGATAGGACCACCCTAGGTCCTCTTCCCCAACCTTCAGCTAGAGAAATTGGTGAATCTAGCAAATGTAAAAGGCCTTACAAATTACAAAAGATACAACCTCCTCAGTTGCCACCTAAAAGTGAAAGAAAATTACAAATCCTTCTTAACCAAGGACTCATCCTATTGCCACCAAAGAAATATAGACTAATAGTATATCCTAAAGATGCAAAAGTTCTACTTTTTTGATACCATAGGACCCTTGGACACAGTACTAATGAATTTCATGCATTCAAGATCATATTGAGTAAATATCACTTTGACAAAGATACTTGTTATCCAGTGATTAAATAGCATATCCTTCATCCTTTTTGTCATGTAATAGTTGTAGAATACTCTATTCTCACAATTACATGATCCTTCCCATCACTTACGTTTGATCATTCTTGTCTTGCAATCAGTGAGGGAAAGAAGTAGATAGCCTTGTCCTAGTAAGGCATATGTCATCGTCCCTTAAGCTTTTTATCTACCTTCTTCTTATACAAACTAGGATTGGGAGGTAGACAGCCTACTTTAGGTTGACTCGCATCTGCTTTACTAGTCTTTTTATTTTTCCTCTTTTGCTTTCTTTTTGTTTGATTGCATGTGCATAATGTGATCCACCGTGATGTATTGTTTGATGTTTCCTCTCTCAATGTGAATTCCTCTATTTGTAACTTCATTCTTCTATATGTCATATGTTTTTTCCTTTTCATTGATCTTTTATCTTTGCTTTTAATTTTCATTTTTGTCTTGTGTTTTCCTTTTGGGGATAATGCAAGGCACTAAGACACCCTATGTATCTTCCATGTTGACCCAAAAGGTTTTTTATTTTGTTTTCACTCTCTTTGTGTCATTCTTCTAGTTCTATGTGTATTTGGGGAATGATGATAGTTTCGAACTCTCTAATATCATTGCAACAAAGATAGATATTGACCTTGAATCCATAGATCACTTATGTGTTTCTAGGGGGAAACCTCTCTTTTCCTTTTTCTTTCTCATGTTTTGGCTACTTTAAAGTAATTTCTCATATCATGGTGTTAGAAATTTCTTTAAAGTGGGGACATACATTGGTATTATTTTGGAATGATTTTTCTTGTATTTGTTTTCATGTTCCTTGATGTGATTTTCTTATTTCATGTGATATTATTTTCTTTTTGGTGACATTGGGAGTAATGTCCTTCAAGAGCGTGATCTATCATAGCATATTACATTCCTCTTTGTGGTGATGTGACACATTGCATCCCCTAATTTATGAATCTTTTATCCTTTGATTAGTCCTCTCTTTGGGACATTAGGAACAATGTCCCTAAGATTAAGACCTCTCATGAACTAAGCAAAATCCCTTCGAACATCCCTCTTCCTTGTTGCATTTTCTTTTTGTATCTTATTAAATTCATGGGCGTATGGCTTGGATATGGTCCCCTTGGGCTCACTTAGTGAACTCCTAGCTTCACTAGCCCTTGTGAGCGTGCATTTTTGTACTTTATTAAAATCATGGAGGTATGAATTTGATATCATCCCCTTGGGCTCACCTAGTGGACAACTAGCTTCACTAGCCCTTGTGGGCATGCATTTTTTTTGTATAATGGACAGTGTGTTCTGCTTGTAAACCTCCTTTTGGAAAAATAGTCTAGACCTGGTCCACAGCACATTGGACAGTCGGGAGAAGCTTGATCTGTTGCATTTTTCCTTTTTTTATTTTCCTTTTTCCTTTTTCCATCCTTGTTGGTGTATGTTTGTGATCTGGTTATGGCTTCATATATCATCCACAAGCATGTTCCTTTGTTTTTATGTTGGTTTTCCATAGGATCTTGATCTTGGGGGCTTGGCCACCCTCATGGTTATTTTCATCCTATCTTACTATCATTCATACATGAGAACCCCTCTTGATTGCATGGTTGGCTACTTTAGTGTGAGTTTGAAGCAAGTTCATTCTCTCACTAAAGTGGGGGGTAAATGTAGTGTAGGAAAATGCATACCCTTGCATTTTCACACTTGTTTGGGCCCGCATTTATTTATTTATCCTTATTTATGTCTTAATTGGTCCTATTTTGCATCCACAAGCCCTATGAATTATTTTTTTTGGCTAATACCGACAAACTCCAATGGATAAATGATAATTTAAAGATTTTCTCTGAGTGTCCCTAATTTTTTGGGTCAGGACTAAAACGCCACCTAGGGCATCTTTTCCCCCCAAAGGTCTTGGGACCCTCATTTTGAGGCATCTTAAATGGGCCCCTTTTTGGTGTATTTTCCCCAAGTTTCTAGTCTTGGGACTAAGACACCACCTAGGGCATTTTAACCCCCCTTGAGGTATTTTTGGGATTTAATTTCAAATTCTAGTGGGATTTAGCCTCCTGTAATTAATGAATTCATATGTTAGCTTGGTATGGTGTAATCTTAGGATATTAAGAATAGATAAGTATAAATACAAGTTTCCTTCTCTCATTTTCTCATAACAAAAAATCTAAGCAATCCAAGCATTCGAGAGCATTCATCAAGCATTTGGAGCCATCATCAAGATTCAATCATCACATCAAAAATATTCTTGCATCATGTGTATTGTTGTGCTAACATTTGTGATGTAGGGTTTTTATCCAAGTAAGCAATTCAATTTCATATCTATCAATCCTTTCTTCAATTCAAGATCCATATCTATTGCAACCATTTCACACAAGTTTTCAAAATTTATAACAAGGGTTTGGTGAGTTGTAGCATTGAATGTTGTTCATTCATCATTTCCCTTCATTATTCTATTTCATTTCAAGGTTTAATTACCAACAAGGGGTTTAACCAAGGAAAACCCAGATTCACTAACAATCAACAAGTTTTTCCCCTCTTGTGTGTTTTTTATTACTGTAAATTTAGGTTGAAGACTTGAAGATCATTTGAAGTGAAAATTTTCAAAGTTGCATTGAAAATTCATCTTCATGGAAACTCAACTATAGGATAAATCCGAAAGTTTCAAAAGTTGAGATCAGAGAAGAACGAAGAGTCGACATCAAGCCTCGGGATCACACATAGAAATTTCAAAAATTTCAAATAGGACTTAGACAACAATAAGGGCTTCTTATTCCTCTTGAGTGTATTTTTTAGAAATTCTTCTAGATCTGGTTCTGACATCTGAAGATTTTGCATTTTCCCCAAAAAAAATCAGTGGGACTAAGACAACAGTAAGGGAGTCTTAATCCTCCATAACACTTTTTGACAACATCTTTGTATTTCTAGAATCCTCATCACATTTCCATACTTCCCAGGTACACACATCCTAACTTCCATTTAATAATTTCATCATTTGTATCCTTCATTTAGCTTGCATTTTTAGGTTTTGTAGGTTGAATGCTTATTTGTCTTTTCCAAGTATTTTCTTGGTGGTGAGCCCCTAAAATCTTAAAGAATCCCCTCCTAGGTCCTCCTTGTTGAGAATTGACTCACCTCATGAGGTTGATAGTCAATCCAATTAGGACTCCTAGGACATTATTGAATGATTGTTGGAGAAAAGTGATATCACCCATCATCATTTTTCACCATTAATCACTACTATCTAAATCTTAATTCACCTTCATATCCAAAACATTATGATAAACCTTTAGGTTAAAGTTTCTTAACCCTTTGTTACTAATTCACCATAAATATCATCCTCCATCCAAGTTTGAACTCATCCATTAATTCATAATATTATTATCCTCTAATAAAATATAAATATTTGAAATCCTTAGGTTATCAATGAACATTAAGTTACCTAATTTAAACTTATACATTCTTTATACACATCTTCCTAATCTAAAATACTGCTAGCCTCAAAATAAATCTTTAGACAATTTAATGTTCGCCTTTGGATCCACTTTTCATTGAAATCATCTAATCTAGATCATTTAGGACCCTTAACCATCCTAGGGCCTAATACCCAATCCTTGGGACCCTTAATCATCCTAGGGTCTAAAATACTATCCTTGGGACCCTTAACTATCTTAAGGAATATAATACAATCCTTAGATCTATATAACAACTCATAGATTTGAAAAAATTGATCAAATACAAACATCTCTATGATTTGAAAGTGTAATATATCCATTAATGCATGTTTATAAAATGAATCCCTTTAATCCATATAGACCATTTAGAACATTTAATACCAAATTTATGAAATATCCTATCCATTCAAATCATCTATCCAAGTCATCACAAAGTCACCCATAAGATTACATAAGCTTATTATCCATTTGAGATTTCATATCCATTTTTAAAATAATCATCCAAATTATATTATTAAACCTTTGAGTTAAAAGGATTCCCATTTTCCACTCATTTATTCCTAATCTAGTCCCATCAAATTATCAACACCCATCCTCTACTATGTCAAATATAAATTCAAAACTAATTACTCTTCTGCCAATTTAAATTGCTAGACTTGGAATGCTTGAAGAAAACCTCTTTCATAATTAATCCCTCATAGAATGGTATATCTTCCTAGGATAATTACCCTAACCTTACCATGATAATAGTGAAAGTAGTAATGGAAATCCTAATTAAGATAAATATACTATTGATCCTAATTCCATCCTTCATTTGAATAAGGAAATAAGCATATAGAGAGATTCATCAAAACAAAAAAATAATCCACTCTTATGAAAAATAATAAATCAAGGGGAATTGGTGGATGACCCCACAATGCAATGGTTGGTTGTGAGCCTCTGACTTGGGAGGTATTGGGTTTGAGATTTCTCATGACCCATGTGTGCTCGATTTAGTTGTGGTAACAATAGGAGATGACGAGAACAGTAGGGAGAGAAGGTTGGCAGAAGCGGCAAGCAGGAAGAAACATTTTTGGAAGGAGGTCATTAGACAATGTTGTAGATCTAGTTGCAGAGCCGAAGGCAATAGGAGGTGCACAGGAGAATGGTTGCAGCAGAGTGGAGTGGAGGTAAAAGAAGTGGATCAGCGTTGGGTCCTACAAGGAGCTTGGCAAGAATGCAGCCAGGCGAGGCAGATAGGAGGAATGGTGTTAGGTCCTACAAGGAGCTTGGCGAGAATGTAGGCAGGTGAGGTAGATAGGAGGAATGGTGTCGCGTCTTGTAGGGAGCTTGGTGGGAATGCAGGAAAGTGTAGGAATATGAATGGTCGGGATGAGGTCCCCTGAATGTGGCCTCACTCTTTCATAGCTCCAGTCAAAAGCGATGGGTGTTGCCCCTTAGCAATGATTTACCAAGCAAAAAAAAAAATCAGGGGGAATTTTACCTCATAGCTATGACCTCTTCCATATTGATCACTTAGTGTATCTCAACCCCTTGGATCATGGCTATGCCCATGAAATATTGTCAACCACAACTCATGAAACCTTTCATCCCATTTCAATGACCTCACCAACCTTCACTTAAACCAAAACAATATGAATCTAAAGAAAAATAGTCCCTTTCCATTAGGGCTAACCCCCTTTATTATGATTCAATCCCACTTAGGACACTCACATCCCCTCATAATGAGGCCCAATATCACTAATTCACTAGTCAAGCCACATCAACAATACGCACCTATTTTGGAACTAAAATTCATGCTTCCCATGTTTAGTAAATTTTCCTTCCCATCTCAAACCAAAAAATCTCTGATTCATTGGACTTCCACTTAATATCAACCCCAAATCCTTGGGTAACATCAACCAACATAACATTCCACTCTTCCCAATATCTGCAACAAGCAACATCATCAATGCACCTATCCACCACCACCACCATCCATATCATATTTTAATTAAGAGTGGAAAGCCATAAAATATGTAGTCAAAGGAATATAAGGTGGTACTCATAATAAATTATACACCAATGAGGAATTATTCACATATCCTTTTGATCAATCCATATCACAATTTTTTATTTAGCTCTTTTGAAATTCTAAAGAATGAACAATACAAGGGGAAGGGAAACACTAGGGAATACAAGAAAGAATTGTTTATAGCTAGGAAAGAAATGACACACAATTATGTATACATATTTTACTTATTCACTTATAGTCTAGAAGTATAAGCACTTGAGTGGTTCTTACACCAGCCTAATGGGTCCATCACATCCTTTAGAGAACTTGTTGAAATTTCTTCGTAAACACTTCCTATTACATGAAACACAAATTAACCATGATGGACCTACATAAAACCAAAAAAATAGGTGAAATATTTTCATAATTATTTTAATGGAGGGTCTGGGATAGTAGATTCCCATGGCCTCTACCAAAAAATAAACTTGTATACATCTTTCTATCAATCTCAACTAAATAATAAAGGGATGTAGATAGTTAGAGACAGAGGTCTAGATCATAAAAGATAAAAAATGAGTGAGATAGAGAGAGAGAAAGATGATACAACTTGCTTATTACTAAAATTTGACCTCTTGATTACTAAAATTTGACATGTTGATTACTAAAATTTAGCTAAGTTTAAAAATTGATAAGATCATCCCAAAACTAGAATTTACATTAAACTCCAAGAGATTTGAAACCACTTTCAAACATCCTAAAACTATATATATGAGATATAACTTAAAGTGTAAGAAATTAAATGTCCATATGTAAATTTGGGACTCTCCAAATGATCATTTGGGGCAAGAAAAAAAAGTGGCATCATTTATGAGTCACATATTTTTTAACTTACCCATAGCATGGTCACCATTCTTCTCACAAAACCATTTGATGATAAAAAACTTGAAACCTCTTTATATGAGGAGAATAAGTATTATTATTATGATTGATTCAATGCTCATGCTATTAACATGTGCATGAAATTAAAGTATTTTATCCACGACCTTATATAAGGAAAAAATTTAAATTGAAGGACCATCTAAAACCTTACATAATCAAGACCTAGGGATCTATCAAAACCTAATCCCTAAAAATATTCATGAGTGTACCTCTATGTAGAAACAAGGAAAAAATCCTCACACAAAAACCATTGAATATCATAAAAAATATCAACCCTATTATTTTTTCCATTATACACATTTAGAAATTTGATGGAATTCAAATCATGAAAATAAAAAACATTTAGCTATATTGTCACTACTAAATATAGAAAATTCAATATCCAAGGCCCTACTTTAGTTAGTACTAATCCTAAGACACAAAATTATCTCATTAGACATCTTGATTAGGCAGCTCACCTAGATTTCCATCCTTGAATTCTTTCTTATATCTCTTTTCCATCAAGAATAGTAACTTCTAAACCATATGGAAACTTAATTGTCACCTTTGATAATTTCACACCATGTTTCCCCCCCCTTAAGTAATTGGACCTAATTGCCTAAATTATGTGTTCCATGGACCATTTAAACACTTACCAACAATGTGCAAGTAGAAAACAAATGCTTCATTTATTATTTCTTCCTTGACACATTAATTCCTGAAAAATAGGGTCAAGACATTGATGCCTAGGGCACCTATATCCCCCTATTTTATAAGGAAGCTAAGGTAGTGGAACAACATACTACACTAATCTTGAGAAGATAATAATGCAAAATATTTTATAAATCTTTAACAATTATAGAAAGTTAAATAGAAAGACATAAATATCATGCATACCACAACATAATGATTTACATGGGGAAAACCCTTTGAAGATAAAAACCCCACACTCCAAAATCCACCTAATATATTATTTAGAAATCATAAAGATTACAATATACTTGTAGAGCAAGCTTCTCATAGGAGTATCACCACTCAGAGATCGAGAGGAAACAAAACCGCTATTAGACTCTCAGAATACATCACAATTCATGACCATAATACAACGCCCTCATAAAATAGGGTTGCCTTCTAGGGCAAGTCAAGCTAATAAAATATTGACCATCAAATATGAGACACAACGATGAATGGTACAGATTTACAATAATAAAGTGTATATAAAATTTGGCTTCTAGGGGCACTACCCTCAAGCCCCGTCAAGGCACGTTACCCCTTGGACCCCCAATCTAGGGGATGATCCCCCAGACCCCTCATTGGGGGGGATTCCCCCCCATGACACCCCCCACACCCCACCCCACCCCCATCATCATGTGATGAACAATACATTATGTATTAACAGTACCTTATGTAATTGCAAGGTTGAGACACATTTTCTCAACATATTTTTCCTCCAAAATTGATTATGTTGGAGTTGGAATTTTATTATTTGAATTTCAAATTTCCAATATAGGCTGCTAGGATTTCATTTGTGATAAATTAGAAAAATTACATATAATTACCTACTTATTGCATCATTTGATATTTAACAAGAAAGAACCGGATATTATTAGCAAATTTAGTGATCAAAATTTATCAAGTCAAGAGAAACATTTCAAGATATATTAAATAAATTCATCATTAAAGAATCATGTCAAGTTTATCCATGTTTATGTTATCATTATGTTTGTCAGATCTAACCCCTATAGGTCTTCAAGCAATTCAAGAAAGCAATAATCAAGCCTTGAGGATATGTGCATGACTTCAGTCCTTTAAGGAAGCTATTGATATGTGGTGAGTTGTAGTCCATTGTTGATTCATCATTGATTTTATCATTTAGCCTTATCCCTCAAAAGGATAGGCTCTCTTTCATTGGCATTTCCATTGTGAAAGTGGAAACACTAACATAGGGTTTGATTAAGGCAAGCCCCTATATGGAACAACCCTTCCTCTCTCTTTGATTGTGTAAGTTTTAGTTCTGAATAAGATTGGGAGAAGTTTGAAGGTCAATTATTCACTATTATAATCAAATGCTACACCTTGACAACTCATGAAAACTCTATTATTGTAATATTTGACAGTGATTTGATAGTGTGACATGGAGAAACAAAAGGCTCTGATCCAGCTCTAGAGGACTATGAAATTAGATCTGAAGTTCATCTACATAGACATAGGAACCTTGTGCAATTTGGTCCTCCATTATAATCTCCAAATTCATATCATATTAGGTGCACAAAACTCTGCTCAATCCAATTTTGTAGTATGGATCAATTTGTGAGTTTCTAGATCTATTTTTTTTGCATCAGAGTAGTTGTTTACATCATTAGCCTAGTTAGATCATTACATTTCAATCCTAAATATATTCCAGGTTTGGTCAAGGGTAGGTTGACTCACCTCTCAAGTTGTAATTCAACCCTATATCTTTTCCAAATTCATCAAAGCCCCACAAGAAAACAAATAACACCTTCTAATCTAATGAAATAAGAAAAAAGTGTAAAACCCTAAAGAGTGAAAATATACCAAAGGTTTATCCCATTTTCTTTGTTTCATTTTGGTGAACCTGACATGTTAACATTATAACCTTCTAAAATTTGAAGCAATTCACCCAAGATCTATGTTTTACATTGCATTGTTTTGTATTGTTCATTTAGGCATTCATTTTTGCATCATAAAACGCATAAAAATTCAAAAAAATGCATATCATATTGCATTATAGGTTACAATATGACTAATTTCAGCCATTCTAGGTCAAATCTACATCTCAATTGCATTTACAAATCTGCATTATGTCAATTAAATTTGAAAATAAATTTGAAAGTGTTCATTTCATTTATTTAGGCATCTTGCATTTAGCTCAAAAAGTAAAAAATTTGCATTGTTGTATTTTGAAAAAACTATTAATATCATCATTTTCAAATTTTTGCATATTAAATCAATAAATTGTTGCATCTTAGATTTGGAAATTACATTTGCAATTATCTTTTATTACTCAAACATTTTAAAATTGTTGCACACTTGCATTTTTGAATCACATAATCTTAAATTAGGAAAATTCTAGAAAAATATTCACTATCAAACCTGTACACACACATACATAGAAACATTAAATAGTAACAAAAATAACTAAATTTTGAAATTTACGAAACCCTATACACAACATAGTCACCTAGGATGACCTAGTCCTCTTATTTTTGGCTCAATCTTTTCTCAGACCTCTCTCTATGTTTTCAATCTATTTCTCCTCTCTGATTTTTCTTTTGAGTGTTTTACTATGACTATTTGGTAATTTAGTGATCATAGTGGGCACACTTAGTGTTTTGTAACTCACATGAGCTTCACAACCTAGTGTTCTATTGTTAGTACTTCAATGAGATGTAGTTCAAGGCTTATGGAATCCCACTCTATTGTTACATCTATTGTGGATCCCAAGTCTTCCAACTCTTTCATGCAAGGTATTGTGAATACCCAACCCATTTTAGAATCTATCACTAATTCTACCGTACCAATGACAACTTTACAATCAACCATTTTTTTGGATGTTGAGATTGTTGTTTCCCATGTTCTCAAAGATAAAATAAAACAATTGGACAAATTTTTTGAAGAACTCCAAGAATATTTGAGCACTAAATCTTTGGCTGGACTAATGGTGCCTATTGTGGATAACCTTAGGAAATTGATTGGTGATTCCCAAGGATTACAGTGTTTGTGTAGTCTAGCCAATATAGTTGATGTTAGCATCCCTATGATGGCTAATTTTACTCAAGATTTGAGATGCACCTAAATCTAAGGAGGAAGTCAAATCTCCATCCCCACAACTATAGCCTCTATTCCTACATTCACAAACCCAACTGTAGCTTCAACAATACAACAAAACAATAGAATAACTCCAAGCTTAGGGATTTCTAGTGGGAATCATTATAGTTTCATATACTCACACGTGACACCTCAATATTCATCACCTCTCATAAAATTTCAACATAGTAGTCCACAAAGAACTTACACAATTCCACCATATTCACCACATTCTCAAAACATGTCCAACAATGATTCAGACATAAACCAACTTTTACAAAATGTGACATCACTTCAACAACAAATATCAACATTGAATCAAAATCAAAATGGACAACCACTACAATATGTCAAAAGGATCCCATTATCACTTGAAATTTTGAAAATACCCATTCGAAAAAATATAGAAATACCTTGATTTGAGAAGTAAAATGGTGAAGGAGATCCTAATAGTCACATATTAGCGTATATTCCCTTATGTAGTGACTTCATTTTTTGAAGATAAGCTCCTAGCTAAACTCTTTTCCTAGTTCATTGAAAGACATAGCCTTGAAATGGTTTTGGTCATTGTTGAATAGCTCAGTACACTTATTCAATGAATTTATTGATACATTCCTCCAATATTTCCAAGTAAACATTGGACCTAAAATTATATTAACTGATTTAGTGCAATTCAAACAAGGGAAACATAAAATTTAATGGAATTCATAGGGAACTACTAGTTACTTTATTCACAAATTAATTATACTCTTCCTGATGCTGACGTTCAAAGAGTTTTCTTTGGAAATTTGTAACCTAGAATTAGGGATAAAGATATTTTTAATGAATTATCCATCTTTTATACACTTATGTATGGCTCTTCATGATTATCGTAATTTTTAGTATGAAGGAACATCTTCATCGACTCCTACTAGGTGATCTAAATCCATACCTCAAAACAAATATCAACTATTGAAGAAGAAAAACAAGAACTTTATTAAGATAAGAACACCTCAAACTATTAGTGTAATTAAATTAATTATTACACTAGAATAAGTTAACTTAGGTCATATATAATCTAGTCCTAGGTTGCATTTTAATAAATCATTTAATAATGGGGTAATGTCCCCTTCCATGTTTGTTGGAGATAAGATTCCTTCTAGAAGATGATTTGTCTTTCTAGAAATTATCTCTATCTTTTTATCATTTCCTAGATAGAGTTCACATGTTGTCACATGTAGTGTGATTTTAACACTTGGAAACATCTTACACATTTTACATTTTCACTCATGCCTATATATTCAAGGCATTTTGTACATTTGTAATCAATCCAATCTCATAATGTAGATCAATATAGAATCTCTATTATGCATGCCTAGTTGCAACACTTTCTGTGTGGTTGATTATCTTTCCTAGCAAGGGTCCTTCATTGAAGATTCTAGAGCTTCAAGGACTGTGCATCCATAATCTCAACACAAATAACTAACCTCATTGAGCCACAAGTCACTGCCATAAGTTCAACTCATTATCAATTTAGGTTAAGAGATAGATAATATTCCCAATTGCCTAATTCCCTTCATTCAATCATGTCACAACTTTTAAGGAATAACTACATCCAATTACCTCTTATTAGACCTATGTACACAACAAATCCTATATCACCAAATTTTAACCCAAAATCCTTTTTTCAATATCATTGTACACATCGACATGATATAGAGCGATATATGCATATTAAACATCAAATGAAAGACCTCATCTATTATAATCACATCCAGTTGGTTCATGTTAATGATAAAAGGAAATAAGTAAGTTGCTCCACCCAACCAAAAATTGTAAATTTTCACAAGTCCAATACCAAATCATACATCCAACTTTGTGCAAGCTTGTGATAATAATAATAATGATAAGAATAATGATGGCGATGGCCTAGATAATATATGTTCAACCTCGTAAGGCCCAAACCACTTTGTTACCTAATATTTATTTCACACACATTGATGCATCTATACATGTGCTAGATGGTCCTCTCTATATTGTCAAACACATGAATGAAAAACCTACACAAGGGATACTCATTGATCCCATGCACATAGAGAATGTGATCACTGAGGAATTCTTGTATGTGCATGAGCTTTATCAAGATTCTTATAAACAATCGAAAGAATTGTTAAAAACTCATGATGGTTTTTCTTGCCCTACAATAGGTTTGACCACTCTTCCACTTAAATTTTGACTAAAACAACTAGATGTATCATTCTTCATCATCTTGATGTCAAAAAAAAAATTGTGTAAAGCTAGGTTTGTTGGGAAAATGTGTGTCAACCTTACAATTACATAAGGTACTATTGATACATTAGTGCAAGGGGGTGTTGGGGGGAGGGGGTCTAGGGGTTGTATGCCTCATGAGGGATCAGAGGAAATTCCCCTAATAGCTAAATTTTATTCATATTTTATTATTATAAATCTAGACCATTCATCACTATGTCTCATATCTGATGATCGATATTTATTAGCTTGACTTTCCCTAGAAGCTTTAACCCTATTTTATGAGGGTCATTATATTACGACTATGTATTGTGATGTATTCTAAGAGTCTAATAGTAGTCATGTTTCCTTTGGATCTCTAGTTGGTGATACTCATATGTGAATCTTGCTCTACAAGTATATTGTAATCTTTGTGATTTTAGAATAATATATTGGGTGGCTTTTGGAGTGTGGGGTTTTTCTCCTGAAAGGGTTCTCCCCACGTAAATCATTGTGTTGTGGTATGCATGATATTTATGTTTATTTATGTTTAGGTTTTTATAACTATTGAAAAGATCTATACATTTTTGTATTATCCTCCTCTCAAGATTAGTGTAGGAATTTTTTTTGCTACCTTAGCTTCCTTACAAGTGATATCAAAGCCTAATCACCTTTGGTTTCAATTGTGGGTTGTTGGGTTTTTTGAACTAATATATATTTGATTGGGAGATTGTGCAAAAGACACTTTATGATCTTGTTGTAGGAATTTTTAGATGGAAAGTTCATCATGGAGAATAGAGCTGGATAATTTTTTGGGAAATAATTTTGAGATATGGAAGATGAAGATGGAGGATATGTTGATAGATCAAGATCTATGGGATGTTGTTGATGAGAAATTTTCATGGCATGCAGATCCTACATTGGTTGCTCAATAGGATGTTATGGACTGTAAAGCCAATAATTAAATCAAACTGTACTTGGTAGACTCTATTTTAATCAATTTCCACGAAGAGACCTCTACCTAGAAACTATGTAAGAAGCTCATTAAGATGTATCTATCCAAATATTTAGTGAACAAGATTTTCTTAAGAAATAAATTATATTCCTTGAGAATGGAAAGAGGTGGACAAATCACAAACCACATAGAAGCATTCAATATGTTGTTGGCTCAATTGGAATCGATTGGTGTTAAAATGGACATGAGGAGGAGAAATGTTAGATATTTCTTTGTTATTTTCCTAATTCATGGGATTCTCTTGTTATGGCTATTGGGAGTACTTTTGTTATCTTGAATACTCAAGATGTGGTAGTTTATTTTCTTTCTAAAGAGATGAGGAGAAAGTTATCCATCAGTTCCAAGGAGGCCCTATTTTTTTATGGAAGACCTAAGGAAAAAGGTAAGAAGAATGAGAAGCATGATAAATCCAAGTCCAAAGGGAGATCCAAATCTCCTAGAAAACCCAAAATTATTTGTTGGAACTGTAGTAAGCCTTGACATGTTCATAATGAATTTAAAGAAGAAAAGAAGAAAAAGAAGAAGATATTTGATTTCTATTTCGAATTCAAGAAGGAAGATGGTGATGCATTCATTACAACTTTGGTAACTTATGTAGGTAATGATGCATGCTGAATTGACTCAGGTGCATCTTTCCATATGACCTTTAATAGAGATTGGTTTTCTAAATATGAAGAATTTGATGGAGGTAAGGTGTACTTGGGTGATTATTCTAATTTAAATATTGTTGGTTTTGGTCAAGTTAGAATCAAGTTTCCTAATGGTAGAATAAAAAGGATTAATGGTGTGTTGCACATCCCTAGATTAGCATAAAATTTATTATCTGTGAGAAAACTATTAGATGTTGGTGTGTATAGGTAGTATTTCCTGATGTAGGATGCAAGATGATTAGAGGTGCTATGGTGATTTCTTGATGTGTCATATATGACACATTGTAGAAGCTTGATGCATGCATTGTTCAATGCAATAGAACTTCTATGAAAAGAAAATATGTGGAAGAGGTGAGAATTTCATCTTTAGTAGATGGTCATGGCTTTTGGGTACCCAAGGGTGTTCATTCTTTTGAATCAAAGTTACCTACAAAGAAAAATATTTTATGGCACCAGAGACTTGGCCACATTGGAGAAAAGGGTATAAGGACCTTGAAAAATAAAACCTTGTTGTAGATTTATTTGATTGTAATCTTGAATTTTATTTTTGTGAGTATTTCATTTATGAAAAATAAAATCATTTTTTAGTTTTACTCGAGTTCTCATAAATCTCGTGATATATTGGATCTTGTTCATTCTAGTGTTTTTGGTCCTATAAATGTTCCTTCAATTGGTAAATCCATATATTATATTTCATTTATTGATGATTATAGTAGGACATGGGTTTATTTTCTAAATAATAAATCTAAAGTTTTCAATCAATTTAAAAAGAATTTGAAGCAATAGTTGAGTTGCATACTGAATAAAAAATAAAATATTTAACTAATAATGGTAGTGAATTTTTCTCTAATTCATTGATAGATTCTGTAAATATTGTGGTATTGGTAGATAAAATACAACTCTGTATTCTCCATAACAGAATGGATTTGTAAAAAGAATGAACAAGACACTGATGGAGAAGGCTAGGAGCATGTTGAGTGGTGTTGGTCTAGAAAAAAAGGTTTTGGGTTGAAGCTATTACCACTTCTTGTTACCTGATTAAAAGGTCTCCTACATCATCTCTTGTTGATAAGATGTCTATAGAGTCTTTGTTGGGCCACAATCCATCATTAAGACATCTTAGAGTTTTTGGTTGCGAGGCATATGTGCATGTTCCACAAGAGAAGTGAACAAATTTGTAAAATAGGGATGTGAAATGTATGCTCATTGGATACAATTATGGTGTGAAAGGATACAAGCTTTAGGATCCTAGTGCACAAAAGGTAATATATAGTAGAAGTGCTAGTTTTAGATAAACTAAGTCTTCTTCTCTTATATTCCAACTAGAAAAAAGTAAATAGGAAGATGTGATTCAACTTCCTTCTACACCTGAGAAAGTTGATTTGAGGCCCATGGATATACAAGAAGTTGAGGAGAGTTCATCTAGCTCTAAATCTTTAGAAAAGGATGAAGAAGCTCCAACTCAACTTGTTTGTAGGTCTACAAGGCATAGACAATCGCCTGAAAGATATTCACCTAATGATTGGAGATGTATTATTTCTTTGAATAATAACATGGATGAACCCAGATTAGTAGAAGAGCATTAGGTATGAATGATGCAAAATCCAAGAAGATTGTTATGGATGAAGAAATGATAGATTTGAAAAAGAATAATACTTGGGATCTTGTACCATTTCCTGAAGGATGAAAACCTATTAGTTGCAAATGGGTGTTCAAGAAAAAGATTGGTTCAAATGGAGGGATTGATAAGTACAAATAAATGTTGGTTGCAAAAGGTTACTCTCAAGTTGAGGATGTTGATTATGGTGAGATATTTTATTATGTTGCAAAAAATGACATCCATTCATTTTTTTCTTTCTATTGTCATTGCTTATTATTTAGAGGTTGAGCAAATGGATGTGAAAATTAATTTCCTTCATGGTGACTTGGATGAGGATATTTATATGACACAGCTAGAGCACTATGTGGTGAAAGGTAAAAGTAAATTGATTTGAAAATTGAAGAAATATTTGTATGGCCTAAAATAGAGTCTTAGAATGTGGTACCAAAAAATTGATACAGGTGTTGATTTTGGGATTTGAATGCTCTAAATCAGATCATTGTGTTTATTATAAAACTAATGGTGATCATTTCCTATTTATTGCATTATATGTCGATTATCTGTTATTTATTAGTAAAGGGAAAGGTATGATTTTAGAACTAAAATCTCAATTTTTTGCTAAATTTGATATGACTGATCTTGGTGTAGCTAGACACATTCTTGGGATGGAAATTGGAAGAGATGAAGTGAATAGAAATCTATGGCTTGGCCAAAGTAATTATGCCAACTCAATTTTATAGAGGTTTGATATGCAAGATTATATGTCATTGTGTGTTTCTTTTTCAGCTGGAACAAAGTTATCTATTTCAAATTGTCCAACATCCCCATTAGAGATGGAAGACATGAGTAGAGTGCCTTACCAAATTGAAGTTGGGAGTTTGATGTATGTTATGGTTTGTACTAGACTAGAAATTTTCCAAGCAACAGTATTTCGTTCCAAATACATGTCTAATCCCGATAGAGTTCATTTGGGTGTAGTTAAAAGAGTCTTCAGATGTTTTTGTAGTACCTCAGAGTATTCATTTTTTTATCATAGTAAATTGGTTGAAGATGATATTTCCCTTGATATGAATGGTTATGTGGATTCAAACTGGGTAGGTGATGTTTATAGCAAATGATCCACCAATTCTTATGTGTTTACTTTATTTGGCAGTGTAATTATCTTGATGGGTAAGTGATAGGATGTGGTTACTTTTTCCACTATTAAAGTTGAGTATATGATAGCTATTCATTATTGTAATGAAGGAATTTTTCTTAAGAGACTATTTTTAGATATTGGAATAAAACAAGGTGTAGTGAAAATTTATTGTGGCAATAAAAGTGTGATATGTCTAGCTAAGAACCTGATATTTCATGCTAGGACCAAGCACATTGATGTAGAGTATTATTTTGTTAGAGATATGGTTGAAGATGATAAGGTGAAGCTAGTTAAGGTAGATACTTTGATGAATGTTGTTGATTCTTTAACCAAGAATGTGAGCACAAATAAGTTAAGATGGTTTTCATAGACTATGGACCTTAACAATTAAGATATAATCTTTATACACCCTCTTATTGCTCTTGTAATGTGTTCGACAAGTGGGAAATTTGTTGGGAAAATGTGTCTCAACCTTACAATTACATAAGGTATTGTTGGTACATTAGCACAAGGGTGGTTCAAAGGGTTGTGCACCCCAACAAGGGCTCAAGGGAAGCACCCCCAAAAGCTAAATTTTATTTATATTTTATTATTGTAAATCTAGACCATTCATCATTATGTCTCAAATCTTATGGTCAATATTTTATTATCTTGACTTTCCCTAGAAGGAAACCCTATATTATGAGGGGTGATGTATTATGACTATTTACTATAATGTATTTAGAGATTCTAATAGTAGTTGTGTTGCCTCTAAATCTATGGTTGGTGATACTCCTATGAGAAGCTTGCTCTACAAGTATGTTGTAATCTTTGTGATTTATGAATAATTTATTAGGTGGCTTTTGGAGTGTGGGGTTTTTCTCTAGAAATGGCTTTCCCCACATAAATCACTTTGTTGTTGTATGCATGATATTTATAAAAAAAAAAATTGTTTAAGTTTTTGTAACTGTTAAAAATATCTATACATTTTTGCATTATCCTCCTCTCACAATTAGTGTAGGAAGTTGTTACACTACCTTAGCTTCCTTACAAATTTATCCATGGCTACACTCGAATGTAATCTCCTCAATTATCTATAAATGCATAAAGTTCCCATTTGAGAATCAAATATTCACAATGCATCGTAATGGATTTAATCCTTTTTCTTCTTGTAGAAAGTTTTCATTGAATTTATTTTAGCCATGTTAACCTATGGAACCAACTAAGCTTTGTGGGGACTTCTTTTTAAAGTTGTACCAAAGGTTTAAGTAAAAACACATGAAAGAAATATTTCTTAGCAATATCTCACCTAAGGATGATTGGTCTATGGTTGTTCCTCCCACCCCACAAGTCATGGATAAACCCATGTTTGAAGTGATTTCCCTTCAAAATAACCAAGGTAAATATGTCACAGCTCCTCCACCCATATTATTATAAAAACCAAGATACAATTGCATGATTTCCTTTATGCCTTGAAGGAAAGACAAGTGTATATACCTAAGGAGATAGTGGTTTCCCAACCCTTGGTGATCACTTTGGTTCCTACCCAAGGAAGGGAAGAAAAGAGATTGTTGGTCAAGAAACCTACTCTTACACCTCCACAAATTGAAAATCCATACAAGAAGAAACAAAAATGCTAAAGACTGCAAGTGCAGACATCATGCTATTGCTCATCAATTAGAAGAAAAGAATAAACATTACCTAATGACCAAACACCAATACAAACAAACCATGATGGATTACCACCTTCACCAAAACATGAAAATGAACCTTACATACATCTTAACAAAAAAAACTAAAACTAAAACATACAACTGGAATTTTCATAAAACCTCCAGTTGTGATAAATTTGGATGATGAAGATGAAGATTTTGAAATTGATGAGCAAGTGCATAATGAACTATCTTTTTTGTTTTCAATGTCTATGGATTTATATGGGGCAAGTATGATGATCCTCCTAATGAGAGTGACCCACCATGTGTTGAACTTGGTGATGCTCTTAGTATGGCACTTGTTGTTAGTTACTTTGGTTAGTTGTTTTCCTTCCATATATGATAAGCAAGATTGGGATATAGATGATTTTCTTTAGATCATCTTGCATGTGCAATACATTTTTGTGTGCTTTATGTGTTCTTTTTGTTCTCTTGCATCTGAAGTGATCTCTCATGTTGTGATACTTGGAGTGTCTTATGTTTGTGATTTTTCTCCATTGGTGCAAGGATATAAAGGAAATTAATCTATCATGATATTCTTCTATTTGTATCTTCGTTATTCTCTATGTCATAAACATTATTTTGGTGGCTTATGTTTTCCTTTTGGGGATGATGCAAGGCATGGAGAAATTTAGGTCTCTTTCATGTTGATTCCAAAAAAAAATATTCTTTGGTGTCTTGTGTTTTCCTTTTGGGGATGATGTAGGGCATGGAGACATTTAGATCTCTTCCATGTTGACCCAAAAAAAAATTGTTCTATCTATGTGTTATTCTTCCATTATGTTTGTTGTTCCACAAGGATTTGGGAATGATGTTAATTTAAAGCTCTATCATATCACTTTAGAAAAGATTTATATTGACCCTAGATCTATGGATCCATTTTTTCTTCATATTTTTTTGGTGTTTGTGGCATTTCATTTGGGGGCAACCCCTTCTCATGAGGCAACTTTATTTGAAAACATATCATTGGTATAGGACTTTTTGAATAAGCTCTCATGACCTTATCAGATAGCATTTATCATTTTTCTACCTTAAAACAATTGCTCACAACATGGTGTTTGGCAATTACTTTAAGGTGGGGGACATACATTCCATTATGTGCTTCACTTTGTTCACACACATTAGACTTAGTGATACGTTGACATAAGCATTTTCTTCACATTGTTCACATGCATTGGACTTAGTGATGTGTTGGCATAATATCTTGATAATTTGTGTAACACCTTATCATAATTATCAAAGAGCATAATTCTTGGTATGATTGACAATGGGTACACACCTATCGAATCAAACTTCACTCTAGACCTTATGTGTTTATCATTTTTCTACTATGTCTTGGGGGCTCACCTAGTGAATATCAAACTTCACTATCCAGTGGTGTCTTTAGTTTGTGATTCACCTCTAAGAAAATATTGGATTTTATTATCTCATGAGTCATGAACACATTGGGTGTTGATCCTAGCATAATGCAACTTGCGAGTCTATGATAATTCATGTACCCTCATTTTTATTTTAACATTAAGTATGGTGTCTTTCAATATTTTATACATGTGTCTGTTCCTTTGTGATTATGTTGGTTTTCCATGGCATCTTAGATCTTTCGGGCTTGTGCACTCTCCCTATATCCATTATCATCCTATCTCTTCAACATTTGGAATATTGGACCCCTCTTGACATATATTGTCTACTATAGTGTGACTTTGAGTGTAAGTTCATACTCTCACTAAAGTAGGGGCTAAATGTAGCATCATAAATTGTCACCCTTGATAATTCTACACTATTTTTTGCTCCCCCTTAAGTAATTAGACCTAATTGTACACTTAATTTCCTAAATAATGCATTTCATGGCTGATTTAAACATTTATTGACAAATTGTAAGTAGAAAACCAATGCATTCATTTAATATTTTTCCCCTGACACCTTAATTTCTAAAAAATAGGGTTAGGACATTGATGCCTAGGGCACCTATGTTGCCTTATTTTTCCTCCAAAATTGAATATATATCAAGTTACATTTTATTATTTGAATTTCAAATATCCAATGTCGGCTATTGAGATTTAATTTGTGGGAAATTAGAATAATTTCATATAAATACCTAGTTATTACATCATTTAAAATCTAACAAGAAAAAAGTGGACATTACTGGTAAACTTAGTGATCAAGTTGTGAATGGTTATCTTAGACCTGCTCAAACATGAACAAACAATCCAATGTTAGTTATCAAACACATCCAAAACAATCATTCCTCATGCAATTCATTGAAATGAAATGAACAAGAAAAATAGAGAGAATATCAAATAAAATCTATTAGAAGCTAAGTAATCTTATCCAAAACATTCAAACCAACATCCCATGGGGGAATTGGTGCTACTTTGGTGTGGAAATTAGCCCTTTCCCAATTCCTTGCAAGCTTTGATGATGAAGAATGTGATCCTTGATGATAATTCTCAATAACCTAGCTATGGTGATGAAATGCTATGATAACTTTGATGAAAGATGGATGAATTTTCTATAAATTTGGAGATAATGACTTTGCCTCAAGTTGTGGATCCAAAATAAATAGAAGAGATCTCTATTTATAGGAGAGAAGGATGGAGGAATGAAAGGTATGAAGAATGTGGGACTAAACATAAGCCCATGTCATTGTGCCACTTGTCAACATGCTAGTGGAGAGAGGTGGAGCACATTTTGATCAATGTGCAAATAAATGCAATTAGGTGGAAATTTGAAATTTGAAAGTTTGCTTGTGGAGGAAGATGAGAAATAGGAGTTAATTCCACTTGGCTCAAGAAAAAGGACTTGTAAGAGGCTTTAATGCCATGTTGGAGGAAAAGTACTTTTGGGAGGGAGATTTCAAAATAAGGGAATATTCCAACTAGATTCCCTTTTGAATGAAAATAGAAGAATTTATAAATCAATTAAATTGATTTACTTGTGCAAGTTGCAAAATCTAGAGGATTTGAGGATTAGAGTTAGAGTTAATTAGGATTTAATTAACTTAGATGGAGATTTGTTTGATTTGACACTTGACTTTGATTTTAATATTAATTTAAATCAAATGGGAGGAATATGAATATTAGATTTAATTAAATAAAGATTGATTTATTTAATTAAAAGGAGATGATGTTAGACTTAATCAAATAAAGGTTAATTTATTTAATTAAAGGAAGATATATGACTTAATCAAATAAAGTGATTTATTTAATTAAAAGAGGAATATTAGGATTAATCAAATAAAATTATTTAATTAATTAATATAAGATAATGATTTAATCAAATAAAGTTGATTTATTTAATTAATAGAGGAATTATGATGAATTTAATCAAATAAAAATTATTCGATTAAATAGTTAGTAGAGAGATGATTTAGGTAGAATTGGTGTTAGTAAATTAGGATCAAGTGTGCAAGATCAATTAGTATAATTCAAACATCTACATGTTTCCCCTCTTTGAAGCAATGTACCTATTGCGTTGGTTCAAAGAATAACCTTACTAAGATCAAAATTCAAACTATTTTTTTTATTTTTTTGGATGCCCCACTACTGCCTTAGCAAAAAAATTATGCTTGTATACTACCCCCTCGAGAGATTAGACAAAAATTTGGATTTTTGGGTGATCTCACGAAAAAAGAAGACAAGCCACCCAACAGGACCAAAAAGGCCCTAGGATGCTAAAAACGTGCCAAAACATAGAAAAAATATGCAAAACAAGCTTTAGTTGGGAAAAAATGAGGTCGGGGGCACAAAACACTAGTTTGCCGGCTAAAACAGAACAAAAAACCTTAATTTTTCATGCTTAAATAGCCTTTGAGGGTTCACTTTCAATTCATTTTCACATTTAGACTTTGAGATTTCCAGTGTTTTGAGCTTTGACCCTCCTACATAATGGTGCAAAAAGTGCTTCCCCGACACATTTTTGAGTGAATTTGAGTCTACCAGAGACCTCCAGGTGGAGGACTAGCGGTATGTTATCCTAACCTGACCTTTAATTTTATTTTTTGTGTGCATTTATTACATTTCAAAGGTCAAACTTGTCTAGAGTCACTATTTGGCAATGCTACAAGTCCACAATCAATGATGCTCAGCTTCAAATTGTGTCGATATTGTGACTTGCGATGTCGAGTCGCAGTTTAGGTCTAGGGGTTCAAACTCCAAAGGCTGATGCCATTGCAAATAGAAATGTCGTGCTTCAATTAAAGTTCTTTAGGGCTTTTGGTCAAATAGGCCCATGGATCAAATAGCGATATCGCAGCTTGGCACTTTGGGGGATCCTAGCATCACAGTTTGAATTTTCCAAAGAGTGACGCCTTTGCAAATAGCAATAGATTTGCTATTTCAGTGTCAAAAACTTCAAACGGGGTCGAGTCATTTTATGAAACTTGATGTTGTGCCTTCATGGGTTTAGGAGGACAAAGAGCTCATGCATTCATGTGAGCACTAGCCCTTGGTGCTTAGCATATTGAGCAGACTACACAAGCTACTATAGGAGCACCTTGGCACGATCGGTTTCTGGTATGTTTCTTATGCGCTTGCTATTAGGACCCATTTGGTGATGATGACTGCATTGGCCAAGTGGTGGCACAGTGAGACATCATTCTTTCATCTTCCCATCGATGAGGTGAGTGTCACATTGGAGGACGTTTAGCATATTTTGTGATTGCCAATCCACAGAAAGAGAGTGATATATGACATGGATGTTGGTACAGATGCATGTTATGAGATCATGGGGTTGTATTTATCGAGGGATAGATCGATCTTGAGTATTACAGAGGTCAGGTGTTGACTGTTTGGCTAATTATGGCTGTGATCGTATCAAGACTAGTAGCTCTAGATCGGCGAGGTCAATATTTCAGTCTGAGATAGGGTCTATCTTGGGAGTGGATGCTATTCAAGAGGTGTTTTTTTTACTTGTGAATGAGTGATGTTGGCCTCATTATACCATAATTTGTATGAGTTTTTCCATTGTGATAGTAGAGCGATTGGTTATGAGGTCACATTATTGTACATCTAGGCCTGGGAGCACATTGTTGTGCTCCATCTGAGGGTTACAATGGTCGAATTGAGCTTGATGACCCAGTAATTTGGAGGTACAGGGTCAGCCTCACATTTGCTCATATAGGAGAGCCTAGCCTACCTCATTGGTGGAGGGTTTTGGATGAGATGATAGTGTTCACTTGGAGACCTTGGCTAGAAATGTTAGCCTAGAATGATGATGTACAGCAGTTTTTCTATGCCAAGTAGGATAGACTGATGCAAGGGCACGAGCATACCATGATCGAGTGCTACCTACTTGATAGAGTAGCAAGATAGTTTGGGGATGTGTAGGACCACCCTGATGATCAATACATGGGTATCTTTGCTCGGTCCACCAAAGAGACTACATGTAGTTAGACAGTCCCAACCTTAGATGCAGTCAATTCTTTCAGGAAGGTGGTGGCTAGGCCATGGGCCTACAATTAGTGACAGGAAGATCCAAGCACTACATGTGCCTATGAAGATTGGTTCAGGCCTCCAATCCACTTGATAGTTCTAGGGATAATACTTCCACAGCGGACACCCTAAGGGAGGAAAAATAGGAGCGGATAGGTTCTCATAGGAAGAGGAGGAGGAGGACCACCTCCACACTAGCCAGATCTGCATTAGGATCAAAGGGGACCAAGAGACTAGTAGAGGGATGCTCCCAGAGACCAACAGAGAGGCAGGAAGAGAGATTAGCAGTTGCCACAGAGGGATTAACCACTGCCACCACCACCTCAGCCTGATAAAAGAGATGCCTTGATATAATAGCTATAGGGTAATATACAGGGCTCCAGGCTCAAGTATAGACACTCACAGCAAAGAGGGACCAGGCTATACAATAGGTCCAGGACCTCACCATCAAGTGAGACCATGAGACACAACAGTGATAAACGACAGAGCTACAGCTGGCATAGGAGGTTGGCAGGAGGCAACAACTAGAGAGCATGGTTGTTGCATCATAGGGAAGGATAATCCCAGTGTGGATGTACTGTGAGGTAGTCCGGGAGGCTGAGTAATTTTGGCTGCATTATCGATAGGCAATGCCTCTGGTGGCTTGGGTTCCATAGTTTTCTTAGTAGACAGGATACAGGCAGGACTAGCCATAGAGGCAAGCTGGTGAGGGGAGCAGCCATTAGGGATATGTCACGCAGTTTTGATTGGTGACACCTAATTCTTTTTGAGATTTAGGGGCTCTATTTTTTATAGCCCCATGGTCATTTGTACTTTCATTGATACACATACAAATTTGACCCTGATTTTGTACCATGGTAGTTACACTTTATATATATATGATCGATTCATTTATGAGATGTGTCCTATTTTATTTATGCATTGCAGATGAATGTATATGCAATGTTCTATATGCGATGTGACTCTATATTATGTGATGTGATGTATGATTATGTAGATGCTTATGGATGTCATGGATGCATTTCTTTTACAATATCATTTCTATGCACTTTTATGATGATGTATGGAGTATGGATGTATGGATGCAAATGTTATGAAATGCAAATGATTTTTATATTCTTAGACTAATAGATCTATATTATGCCCCTAATTGATGATGTTGTATGTTATGATCATGAGATGAATTCGATATTATGACATGCTTTTTTATTTTTCTTTTCAATACCTTTTTCACATATAACATGATGATGCAATGCATATGTATGCATGATGCAAGGATGTAATGTTTTAAAGATGATTACATGATGATGCATGTTTGGATGGTATAATGATGCTTTTATGATTAAGAAATGAATGCAAATGTATGGTTTATGAGATGATTAGAATAACTAATATATATTATGCAATGATGAAATGCAATGCATGCAAGATGATCAGTGTTTCCTTTATGATATGATATGGATTATATGTAGCCTACTGGCAGTTTTCTGGATGCATGATGGATGCATTAGTGATTTTTTTTATTAACTACCACGGTACCATGTTAACACAGAGAGAAGAAAGAAGAAATGAGATGAAGACAAGAGGATCCAACAAGTCCATGATCTATGAGACTTTATTAGAGATGATGATGCATTGCTTATCAAGAATTGGAATTTTAAAAGGGCTTACTTACCTTATGTTTGATAACACAGATGGGCACGATGCATCAAGGTATATAGAACTAGTATGGCATTGTACCTAGTGTGATGGACTTTGACTCAAAAATTAGATAGGAGTACTCCTGTTCACACCTATCATACAGAACCTCATATAAAATGCAGTTAAGATATTCCAAACATTCTGGACCAAAACATAGAAATTCAAGCCTTCCTATGTGGTCAACAAGACACCTAAAACACCCTCTAAACAAAGCACGCATGACCAAGGTTATATTACAAGAATATCCAACAAGCACAATAGATAGAAAAGATAATTATCATTGCCCCATTCCTTTCTCTCTAAATCTCTTGTTTGGACATCATCGATAGGTCATCAAAATGAGCGCAATAAGATTAGTCAAAAGACAAAGTTTAAGCAAACAAATAAGTTAATGTTCTTCATACCACTAGCCAAGACTAAACTACAATGATGCCTGATGTTGATGTCCATTGTAGGAAGGATGCATCCTAGGAAATAATGTTATCATATGATTTTGAGATTGACTAGATGATAGGCTATTAATACCAAGAGTTGACCAACTTGTTTACTTACTAACCTAGACTTGAGACCTTGACATTTTGAGTTTTCACTTTTAACTTGCTAGACTCGTTTCTAATTGTTTCACAAAGGTTGAGGGTGATGATTGATTTATTATGAGTGATGTTTATTTCGGGTGGATGTGAAATGGGACAGATGGATTTTTTAAAATATTTGGATGTTTTTGACATTTTGAAATGTTTTGAGGTTGTTTTTGGTATTTTCAAGATTTTACAAATGTTTTGATTTTCAAATTTTCCAACATTTTTGGTGTTTTCTAATATTTTGTCCAAGAGATTAACCTAAAGACCTATCCTAGGGGCCTCAAGGGCTGATCAAAGATTAGCCTTACCTACGTTATACATGCAGAGACCGCATAGTTTGACTGACACAAAAAAAATTTATTGATGAGATATGAACAAATGGATTGTCAGTTTATTATGACAGGCTCCTAAAGGACTGACCTAAGTGTCTCGAGGGATGATCAAAGATCACCGTTTCCTAGGTTCAGAGCTCAGAGACCCATAGTTTGACAAGATGACTCTACTTTTAACTTTTTTTGGCTGAATTTTTGACCTATTTTTGTATTTTGACATGTTTTGAATGTTTTTCAATTTTCTGATTTTATAATGTTTTGAGATTTTCTAATTTTAAGGAATACTTCAAGAATATACATGAATCCAATCCAATGAAAGTATAGGAAAATTCCCCTAGTGTGATGCAATAGACTACTCCAATAGAGGTAGGACAATTTCACCTTAAGAATGGGCTGAGTAGTACTAGGAAGGATCATGATATGAACACAAGATCAAGCTATGATGTGGATGTGTATGGGTAACAGATGGAGATATGGGAGTGTGATGGATGGATGATGTAGGACTAGCCATAGAGATCATGGTGGATGGATAGTGCTTATTTACACAAGGTTCTTGTTTGCCAGGTTTTCACCAAGGTACTTGCCCAAAGCGCCACCGATGTGGTTTTCACTAGAGGATGATTTTTTTCTTTACTGTTTTCAATCATTTTTCTAATTTTTTAGATTTTTTTATTTTTTTATTTTTTTGGATTTTTGGAATTTTGGATTTACACCTTGTAAGATTAGGCATAAAAAATTTTGAGATGGGAGCTATTCATGGGCTCCTCTAGAGGTTCACTTTTGGGTGTTGATAGTCTATATTCCCGTGACTTGTAGCTCACGATGATGATGAAGGATCCCAACCAATTGGGTTCAAATTTGCCCTTGTTGTCTATATTTGGGTATGTGCAAGATCATGATGGGCCAGAAAGTGGCAATATGATGGGTATGTGGCTAATGACTATTTTTTTTTCCCAAAATTGATGAAATGAAAAGGGTTTTTAAAGGAGATTCCCAAATTTCCACTGATATAAATTATGCTTTACTTTGAATTTAATAAGTAATTATTATTTATTTTCTATTCAAATTATAACTCAAGTCCTGATTGATAGGTTGATTGAAAAATATCTATAGCTTTCAAACGGTATCACATTTTTTGAATCCAAAACATGTGTCACATTCTATGCTTCACATACTATAGGATTAAAAAAAGAAAAATTGAATTTCATGAAGTTTTGACCTAGTTAAGGTGGTCAGACATACGAGTTTTTATCTTTTTTAAAAAGTTGTAATAAGAAAATCATAATTAATTATTTACTTAGAAAAAAATTACACAAATATATGCATCACATCGGGGCATGATTCCTCTACTTATATCTAAAATATTATAAAAAAATATTATCATTTTATGGTATGGTGGTTAGATAGACACCTACTTTTTTTTCCTAAAATTTAAGTACTACTACATTGAAATTTCAAATTTTCACCAAATAGAATTTTTTAAAAAATAAACCTAGTTGTTTAGAAACTACATTCAATTTGTTACAGATTCTATTCTTACATATTTTTTAAATAATATAGATAACTTATTCAAATTTGTACGTCAAGTTTCCTAACTCTAATTTTTCTAACTTTTTTGCCACTTAAGGGTCTTTTTTTTCCATGATGATCCTACACATACCCAAGTATAAAAAATAAAGTCTAAGATATTAAGGATCAAATGATGGTGATGAGATAGTGAAAGACGGGGGATTGTGAATGATTTTAAATCCTAATAAACCTTGAAGGAGATACTATACTTTAGGACTTTTGGATTGATGTTGGATTTGATTTTAGATTTTGATTTTGATTTCGTTTGATTTGATTTTGATTTTGATAATGGAACCATAAACTCCAAGAGGTTAGATGTTCTCTTGGAATAAATTTTTCCACAAGGTGATAATTTAACTAAGTGTATGAAGAAGGATGCATCTACACACACTTAGCCAAACAAGATGATTTTGATTTGGTTCAAAGGATTTTCCCAAAGTATAGTATGAAGGATTTTTTCAAGATTTCCAAGAGTTGTTTGTGAGATGGGTTTTGATTGATATTTGAGGGATGGATGAGAGTGTTGATTTTGATCCTAAGTGAACTTAGAGAGACTTTTGTTGACAACACCTAGGTATTGAAGAACATGCTATACTTCCTATGTGAGATACTCAAACCTTTGAAAAAGTCTTGAATTTTGACAATAATAAAATGAATACAAATTAGGATTGTTCTTTGATGCACGTTTGTAAAAGTTGAAGACCAATCTTTCTCTAAATTCATCAAGCATAGACAAGTGTTTCTTGAGAGCTCTTGGACTAGGACTTTTAGACTATGGTTTTCGTATTTTGTTCTTTTGGGAAATAATTTGGAACAACACATGTGTGGGGTTCAATTGTTTCTTATCTTTGCTTAGTGAGTTCCTTTTACCTCAAACACTTTCTTGCCTTAGATTTTCAAACTAAATGTCTAATGTCCAAATTTCTTTTCATCCCACAAGGTCCATTATGTGGAAATCAAGGAATTCAAGGTAATAGTTCCCTAATGTTGACTTTAGTCAGAGAAAATTAAGATGTAAATCCAAATACTTAGAAGCGTCTAAGGATAGAATCCCTAGGACAAGCAATAGAACTTAGATTTCTTCAAGGAGGAAAAGCAATAGAACATAGATTGCTTCCTCTAAAGGGTTTGAAATTTGATGATCATGGTTGAATGTTTGTTTTCCAATGTTTTAGACCCAAGAAAAGTGTTTTGATTCCAAAATCATGCACAACCCTAGGATAGAAAGAGGCAATAGTTGTTGAATCTCCACTTGGATAAATCCAGTTGTGCTTATTCAAAGTGGATGACTAGAAGCTTAACCACACTGGCTCCCCTCCACGTCACACACTTCTCAAGTCATCTAGGCTTTAGTTCTCATGAATCTCCCATGAATAACTTCTCATATCTACAAAGAACCACAAAAATGTGGGGTGGCTTTAGAGGTCTAACCTCTTGCACCAACAAATAGAAAAGGATTTTGGCTTCAACACAAATTAGTTCTTATTCAAGGTGATCAGGGACATGACACCTTGCAAGCACCCAGTAAGCCACTAAAGGCCTTAATCAATCCTACTAGGGGAACTTATACTTTCTAAGGTAGTACCTTGTTCTGAAAGACACTATATGACTAAGGCCTACATGCCATAAGGACTTGATAGTTTAGTTTTATCCATTTGTATACCAGATCGACTGAAAAAACTAGTTGGAGTTGCCTTCGAATTGGTCTTAGGCAGGCCCCTCTAAAGGTAAACAATAGCAAGCAAGCATATATGTAGTTTTATCATCTGTAGTTTGATCAATCTTTGTCTACGTGAACAAAGAGAGAACACACATGATATACTTAACTCACACTAGCAAGATTTTGTTCAATTTTAAAATGCACAAATTGAAGTGTGGAGGAAATATTTTAGACAACCTAATATCACCAAAATAATTTTTATTCTCAAGATCGTCATGAAGCGTGAGAGAAGCGCATACGCCTTTTAAATGATATTAACCTGTAAAAAAGATTGCAAAACACAAAAAACACATGTTCATTTTAACTTCAAAAGTAGTAATGGATTTTTTTTATAGCACCAAGATGAAGTGTGAAGTTTTCTTGTTCAATTTTTAGATCCAAAACCAACTCTAGTAATTTCCTAAAGTTATTTTTAACCCTTTGATTGTTCTTTTTAAAACCCAAACGAAATTTATTTTGAATCCTAACACTTGAAGAGAACAAAATCCTTAAGAATCGGATTACAATTTCTCCCAAAGTGTTTAGAAACACATGATACAATCATATGATAATGCTATAACAAGTCTTTTCTTTGCTTCCTCCTTTTCCTCTTGATCACTTCAACCTATAAAATTGGTTAAACTACAAAAAAGAAAGCCAGAAACAAGTTAGAAGGAAAGGGTGATCAAAATAAAAAAGCACATGTTGAATTAAAACTAAAAAGTTGACTTTTACCCCACCCCAGTGTTGCAATCCACAAAGGTGTCACTGTTTCAAGAAGCTCAGCAGTACACTGGTGAAAAAAGTGTCACTTTGTGGAGAAACAGAGACTGCAATTGCGTTGTTGTTTCACCAAGCATTGCTCTTTGGAGTTTGGTTAATCAGGCCTTAGGAGAATGATATAAGTGTTGCAATTTGGATCATAGATAGCATTGCTAAATAGCGATGCTAGATTGATAGCATTGCTATTTGACTTTTGCAACATCGTTGTTTCCTATAGACACAAAAAAAATGAAAAACCTAAAAAATTTGACCAAAAAATGTGTTAATTTCTCAAGATTCGCCTCTTTCTAGCACCAAAATGTGAATGGTTATCTTAGACCTGCTCAAACATGAACAAAAAATCCAGTGTTAGTCATCAAACACTTCTAAAACAAGCATTCCCCATGCAATTCATTGAGATGACATGAACGAGAAAACAAAAGATAATTTCAAATAAAATCTATTGGAAGTTAAGTAATCTTATCCAAAACATTCAAATTAACATCCCATGGGGGGATTGGTGCTACTTTGATGTGGAAAGTAGCCCTTTCCCAATTCCTTGCAAGCTTTGATGATGAAGAATGTGATCCTTGATGAAAATTCTCATTAACCTAGCTATGGTGATGAAATGCTATGATAAATTTGATGAAAGATGGATGAATTTTATCTAAATCTATAGATAATGACTTTTCCTCAAGTTGTGGATCTAAAATTAATAGACGAGATCTCTATTTATAGGAGAGAAGGATAAAGGAATGAAAGAAATGAAGAATGTGGGACTAAACATAAGCCAATGGCATTGTACCACTTGTCAACATACTAGTGGAGAGAGGTGGAGCACATTTTGATCAATGTGCAAATAAATGCAATTAGGTGGAAATTTTAAATTTGAATGTTGGCTTCTGGAGGAAGATGAGAAAGAGGAGTTAATGCCACTTAGCTCAAGAAAAATGACTTGTAAGAGGCTCTAATGCCATGTTGGAGGACAAGTCCTTTTGGGAGGGAGATTTCAAAATGAAGGAATATTCCAACTAGATGGCCTTTTGAATCAAAATAGAAGAATTTATAAATCAATTAAATTGATTTACTTGTGCAAGTTGCACAATTTAGTGGATTTGAGGATTAGAGTTAGAGTTAATTAGGATTTAATTAACTTAGATGGAGATTAGTTTGATTTGACATTTGACATATATTTTTAGATTTATTTAAATCAAATGGGAGGAATATGAATATTAGATTTAATTAAATAAAGATTGATTTATTTAATTAAAAGGAGATGATGTTAAATTTAATCAAATAAAGGTTAATTTATTTAATTAAAGGAAGATATATGACTTAATCAAATAAAGTGATTTATTTAATTAAAAGAGGAATATTAGGATTAATAAAATAAAATTATATATTTAATTAACATAAGATAATGATTTAACCAAATAAATATTATTCGATTAAATGGTTAGCAGAGAGATTATTTAGGTAGAATTGGTGTTAGTAAATCAAGACCAAGTGTGTGAGATCAATTAGTATAATTCAAATGTCTACACAAGCATCATCAAACAATTCAAGAGAAATATTCCAAGATCTATTATAGAAATTCAACATCAAAGCATCATGTCAAGTTTATTCATGTTTATGTTATCATTTGATTTGTGAGATCTAGCCCATGCAAGTCTTCAAACAATTCAAGAAAGAAATAATCAAGCCTTGAGGGGATGTGCATGACTTCAGTCCTTCAAGGAAGTCATTGATGAGTAGTGATTTGTAGTCCATTTTTATTCATCATTAATTTTATTATTCAGCCTTATCCCTCAAAAGTATAGGCTCAAGCTTTCATTGACATTTCCATTGTGGAAGTGGAAACACTAACACAGGTTTTCACTAAAGAAAGCTCCTATGTGACACAACCCTTCCTCTCTATTTGAATGTATAGGGTTTAGGTTTGAAGAATATTGGGAGAAGTTTGAAGGTCAATTTCTCATTATTCCAATCAAACCCTACACCTTGAAAACTCACATAAAGTTAGTTATTACAATATCTGACAATGATTCGATAGTATGAAATGAGGAAACATAAGGCTTTGATCTAGCTCCAAAGGATTGTGAAACCATATTTAAATTTTATTTATAGTGACATAGGCTCCTTGGGCAACTTGGTACTCCATTTTCAACTCTAAATTCATATCAAAGGTGCATAGAACTTTGCTCAATCAATTTCTATAGTCTAAATTTTTCCATGACTTTCTAGATCTGTTGTTTTTGCAACAAATTAGTTTTTTACATCATTATCCTAGTTAGATCATTGGATTTCAATCCTAAATCTATTCCAATTTTTTTTTATGGAAATTTGACTCACCTCTCAAGTTGTAAGCCAATCCTATATCTTTTCCATCAAATCCCCACAAAAAAATTAATAATCCCCTCTAATCTAATGAAATAAGAAAAATGTGTAAAACCCTAAAGAGTGTAAACCTCCATAATCCATTGACCATTTTTATTCATTTCAATTACAATAACAAATTATTGTTGTTTTTTAGATCATTTTCCCATTGGAATGTTCCTTAATTGTGCATATTTCAACTAATAGGCATATAAAGGGTCAATTTATCTTCAATATTTAATCAGTGTTGAATAGAGGTTTAATATTGAATTAGTCTATATAGCCATTCAAGATAAATGAAATGCATCAATATCCTTCTCGACTCCCACAACCATTAGGAGTTCTATACAGTCAATCTCAACAATAGATTAATATAACCAAATAATACATCAATGATGATCTTCCTTGAGTTGTATCAAATCTTGCAATAGAAATATAGGAAATCAACACTAGTAATACTTTGACTATTTAAGGTGGAAAATGATATTTGTGGTGATGGGTTTGAATGGTCTGAACAAGCCAAAATTCATAATCTCTTTCCTTTCTATATCTTATGAATTTCATCCCAACTTTATTCGTTATGCTTGGTTGGCGGCCATTATTGAATGAATTGACATTATTCTTCCTTTATGTACTACAATGGTAAATAAAATTGTGCCCATTTCAAAGATACATGACTGGTCGAATTTTATAATAATCTATTTTCAATTATCTATAATATTAACAATGTAAATATCATATCCATCATATTATCCTTTCAAACTATAAACCTTTGATCCCTTAATTCAACTAGATGGAGAATTGATGCTTTAGCATCCAACATTCCAACAATAACTTGGTTTAGTTCCATAGAAAATATAGGAATTCCTTTGAAGATATTGAATAAGATAACTTTAAATGCTTTCACTAATACCAATCGACTACCTTTTGTATATTAAGCTTGTATAAAAAATTGTAATATGGGACTAGAACTAGATCATATTATTTCATCACCTAGACTTCAATCTAAAATTTATCAATTTAAAACATTGCCTAATACTTGAGATTTTTCTTCAAAGAAGACTTCACAAATTTCATAAATAAGCCTAGTTGTGAATTCTAAAGTGAATCCACCCACAATCGAATTGGTTTTTTATCCAATCCACCAGCTCAAGGGTTTTCATCCTCAAGTTTCCTAAATTTGTACTCTCCAACTGCTCCTAATAATATTTTTGCAAGATCAACTTAATTCCCTTCTAACCTTTCCCTTTATACTTCACCACTTATTAAATAGTTTTCCTTTGTAAAGTAACTTTATTTAATGTTTGAGCATATTATTTAATAAATTCACTTTAACATTTAATTAATTAATTAAATATAAAAATCCAAAGTATTACTTTATGAAAATTTAATACTTAATTAATTAAATTAACTTAGTGGTGATTATTTAGAATTTGGGGACATTATAGTCCTCCCTTCCTGGTATTGCTTGTCCTCAAGCTACTACAAACTAGGATACTATAATATTTGTTACCCTTCCCATATGGCATCCTCAAAAGGTGAATATCTACACCTAATCAAGTATTCCTTAATCACCCTATTTCTCAACCTACACTACCTCACATCTAGGATAATAAGGTACCAAAACCAGCTTTCCCTCTTCATCTAAAGGTGGAAGCTCAAGAGATGGAGTAGTATGCTACCTAATTGTCTTTTTGAGGAAAGATACATGAAACACATGAATTTTTCTACCTTCGGGCAATTGTAACTCATATGACACCTTACCAACCCTTCTTACAATCTTGTAGGTCCCATAGAAATGAGGATTTTTTTTTTCAAATCACTTCTTTTCAAGGTATATTTCCTATATGGTTATAGGCACAAGAAAAAAAGATCACATACCTCAAAATTTATCTCAATTTGGTACTTATCTGCATATTTGTTCTGCTAATTTTTACCCCACTATAAATTTCACTCAAGTGCCTTCAAGATGTCCTGATTATCCTACATTGATTCTATTGCCTTTGGAGATTTGTTGTCATCAAATGATAAGTCTACAAAAGACATAGCATCATAACCATGTAGAGACTTGAGAGATGATATACCTATCGACATTTGGTATGTAGTATTCTAGTAATGCTCTCTTAAATAAATCCATTTGATCCAAGCATTTTTATTCCTCACTACATAATTGCACAAATATCCTTCCACCCACTAATTTATAAATTCAATCAGACTATTTATTTATGGATGATAACTGGTGCTTAGAGACAACTTGGTTGCATTCAATTTGAATAGATCCTGCCAAAACACACTAAGAAATCTATTGTCCCTATTGTTGAAAATATTTTCTAAAAGCCCATGAAACCTAAATACCTCCCAAAAAAATAAATCTATCACTTGAGGTGCCTTGTAGCTAGAATAAATAGAAAAGAAATGTGTATACTTAGTTAATATATCAACAGTCGCATTTATGCAACCTCTACTCTAGACTTTTGGAAGACCCATGGTAAATTTCATTATACTCTCCCACTTCTACTCAAGGATCAACAATGGTTGTAGCAAACTAGCAAGGGAATTATGTTTTGACATGTTCTGAAAAGTCATACACTCTTTGAAATAATGCAATCCAATGCTCTTAAGACCCTTCCATCAATGTACCCTAAACCTTGTACCATCAATCTTATACCCTAAACCCATACCCTAGATGTACTCTAAACCTTGTACCATCAATATTGTACCCTAAACCCTATACCAGTACCCTAAACCCTAAACCCTATACCAATATCCTAAACCATGTGCCCTATACCCTAAACAATATACCCTATGTACCCTAAACCTTGTACCATTACTATTTTACCCTAAACCCTATAATAATACCCTAAAACCTAAACCATATACCCTAAACCCATATCCTACACCTTGTATCCTATACCTAGATGGGAAGAGAGTGGGGTGAGATAGATAGAGGGGGGTAAGGAAAATCCTAGTCAAGGTTGAATCATGTGCTATTATTCTCTAGCATGAGCAAGGTAGCTACTAGTGCTCCTCATATGCCACCTATATCATCAAAATCTCACAAGATTGAGGAACTAACTAATGATAGGTTAAACACTATGTATAATATTTTCACTGATTCAACAGATATTTCTTCTATATCATGTTTCTAGTTCTGATGTTATGGGCTCACAAAATAATATACCTAAGTACTCACAGGAAAAAAAGAACAAAAGAATCATTGTGAAATGCTTTCATTCCATCACCCACAACTAAATTGTTGGGTAATGGCACTGGAGGTGATCTTGGCCTCAAATGATTATGACGCATAATTTCTCTTAAGGTTCGATTGTCTTCTATCTCAAATTCCTCATATTGGACCTTGATAATTATGCAACCATTACATGATTTGAGAGGCCCAACATCAATTACTACACCCTTAAACAAGTAACTTCATAACTAGTTTGATTTTTGTACACTCCACCAAGCTTCCTCTTCAAAACTCCATTTTACTCCCACAATAGTTTACCTAACATCATCAAACCTATACCCTATACTATTAATTGTGTACTCTCAACATTGAACACTATCCCTTAACCCTCAACCATATACTTAAACCCTAAACCTTACATTGTCACCCCCAACCCTATACTTTATACCCTCACCAGTATACCCTATGTACCCTTAACCCTATACCCTAAACCTTATACACTAAACCTTATACCCTAAACCCTTAGCCTTAAATAGATACTCAATACCCTTGATCCTATACCCAATATCATCAACACTAATCAATATACAATATTCACTTAGCCCTATACCCTCAACCTTGAACACTATCCCTCAACCCTATACCCTCAATATTACACCCTATACCTTATACCCTAGACCATAAACCCTAATCCTAAACCTTATACCTAACACCATCAACCATAAAGCATAAACCATGAAGGGTGTTACCAATCATGCAAAGCTTGATAGGAAGGAGAAAAGTTCAGCAAGATTTATGACTATTGAAGAAATCAATCAAGGGACTTTGAGGAAGAAATGTATTAATAAAACTCTCAACTAGGGAGAAGAGGAGATACAAAGGAACAAAGAGAGAGAGAGAAGTAACAAGTGATGGAAGGAGAGTTAGACATGGATGAAGTGAGAGACCTAGGGAATGAGGAGATAAAGAGGTGATGACCTAGAGAAGGGAGAGAGAGAGAAGAGGAGAGAGATGAATGAGAGATGGCTAAGGAGGGATGGAGAGGTAAACAAGGAGTGACTAAGAGACCTAGAGAGGGGAGAATAAAATAAGAGAGATAAGTTCACAAAGAGGGAAAGAGGGGTAAGGAGGGAGGGAGAGATGTGGAAAGGGATGGATATAGAGGTGAGATACCTATAGCCTAGGGAGAGAGGGGTGATATATACAGGGGGAGAGATAGAGGTGAGAGAGATAGATGGGGTACAAAGGTGGGTAATTATACAAGGAGGGAGAGGTAGAGAAGCAAAGAGGGAAGGAAAGAGAGATATAGAGATGGAGGGAGAGATGTGGAAATCAAGAGAATGGAAAGAAATGGGTAAAAAATAATAACAAAGGGAGAGAGAGGAATATAGAGGTAGGGAGGCAAGGATGGTGATAGGGGTAAGTATGGAAGGAAAGGTATAGAGGGAGAGAGGGATAGAGTGTGGAAGAGACCTAGAAATATTCTTGATAGAGGATAGGGAGAGAGAAAGGGAAGTATCAGTAGAGGAGAAATAAGGGATGGATAGAGTGAAATACCTAGGGAAGGAGGAGATAGAGAAGTGATGACCTAGAGAGGGGAGGGAAAGAGAAGAGAAGAGATAGAAGAATGAAGAGAAAGAGATGGCTAAGGAGGGATGGAGAGGTAGACAAGGAGTGACTGAGAGACCTAGAGAGGGGAGAGATAGAGAGGTGAGGAGGAGAGAGAATAAAATGAGAGATAAGTTCACAAAGAGGGAAAGACGGGTAAGGAGGGAGGGATAGAGGTGGAGAGGGAGGGAAACAACTATAGGGGAGGGATATAGAGGTGATCTAGACCTAAAGCCCAATGAGAGAGGGGTGAGACATAGGGGAGAGATAGAGGTGATAGAGATAGAGGTGGGAGTGAGGTAGAGAGGTAAAGAGGGAAGGAGGGAGAGAGGGTGGGAGGGATAGGTAGTGATCAAGATAATGGAGAGAGATGGGTGAGAATTTATAATAGAGGAAGATAAAAGAAGACATAAGTAGGGAGGAAAGGATGAATATGGTGGTAAGGAGGGAAGTTAAGGTAAAGAGGGAGAGAGGGATGGAGGGTGGGAAAGAACTAGAGAGGGGAGAGAGGGTTGATAGAGAGATATAAGAGAGGGAGAGAGAAAGGGAAGTATTGGTAGAGGATTAATAAGGCATGGAGGGAGAGGTAAACATGGAGGGAGTGAGATACCTAAGGAAGAAGGAGATAGAGAGGTGATGAAATATAGAGGGTAGGGAGAGAGAAGAGGAGAGAGAGAAGAATGAAGACAAAGAGATGGCTAAGGAGGGATGGAGAGGTAGAAAAGGAGTGGCTAAGAGACCTAGAGAGCGGAGAGGTAGAGAGGTGAGGGGGAGAGAAGATAAATAGAGAAATAATTTCACAAAGAGGGAAAGAGGGGTCAGGATGGAGGGAGAGAGGTGGAGAGGAAGGGTAATAACTAGAGAGGGGAGATATATAGAGTTTAAAGACCTACAACCCAAGGAGAGAGGGATGAGAGACATAGGGGAGACATAGAGTTGAAAGAGATGGAGGGGGAGATGTTGAACAAGAAAACTAAGAGGGGGGATGAATTAGTTGTAGGAAATTTAATATTTAAAATATCTGCCAAAACTTAGATCAATCATAAATCATTTACTATGCTAAAATGATTAAATGTTAAGTGCAAAGGAAAAAATTGAAAAGTAACACACATACACAATAGCACCAGATTTATGTGGAAAACCCAATAAGGGAAAATCACCATGAGGATTAGCTCACAATGTAATGAATATCAAAATCAATTTCAAAGGCTCACTACCAGAACAACAAGGACTCACTATTCAGATCAGGACTCACTGTCCAAAAAGGGCTAACCACCTAGAGAGCTCATTTCCACATAGATACAAAGAAGATAGAAGAGATATGTTACACAAAGAAGATAGTCTCAATGCAACAGTGGTTTCCATGAAAATTCACTCAACCACTTGCAGACATGCATGAATGATGGCATACACCTTCAACTCACTACTTCTAGAAACTCAACATTTATATTTTTCACTGAGTTGCCTCACTCGCATCACATACACACTAATTTTCATCTATTTCGCATCAATCTATTGTATTTCTTTGCACCACTCTTTCTACACATTTCACAAATATCTCATCTTGTATATATACCATTTTCAACTTTGAAACATATCCAAAGTCAACCATCCATCATTTAAATTCAAATTATTTCAACACCAAAATATTATAGGGTGGAATTAGAATGATGGCGACCCAAACACATGCTAAGAGAGGACCCAAATAAGTCCCAACATGCTTCATAATCTTTGAGAGTAGTTTTTAACACAAGGTTGGCCAAACTAGTGTAAAACACATAGAACAATTAAGCACAAGTAATCCTTAACCCCATCCAAACTTTCTAGACAACAAAAACATCTTCAACACAATCATAATAGGTTAACTCTAGAACTACAAGTCATAATACTTAAACAAAAAGAAATTTGGACCAACAACATTTCTCCCGGACCTTAGCTAGAAACCCTAAAAACCACAATTCACAATTGGTGAACATAACTCACACTATACAATGAATCAAAAGCCAAAAATATGGATATAGAAACTTCCAACAATCATGATCAACATATTTGAACCACACAAACATAGGAGCAAAACCTAGAGAAAAACTTGAAGCGACCATTGAATACCTATAACCTTTTCTTTTATAATTTTCTCAATATCCTCAACATATATGACCAATAAATTTCATCCATGACATTAATGACAATGAGAACCAATTGATAACCAGTTAACCAGTTGGAATCAATGAGAACACCTTCATTCCTAAAAAATATCTTGATACCTACAACAATCTCCCTCTTTGTCATTTATGGCAATACATGATGTGAAAAAACATTAAAGACAACACTCTAGCTTTGAACACACCTCTCATGATTTTTCCTTATGTTTCTCCCCCTTAAAGGATAACCTTTTTCACATCTTCCTCATCTCAGTAGATAATATTTTTCACATCTTCCTCATCTCCCCCTTTGACATCAATGGTAAAGGGAAAACATATTTTACATTGATTTCCCCTTTGACATTAAACACAATATATTCTTAAAATGACAACACATGACACTACCTACTCCCCTTGAGAGGTGGCCACCAAAACATCAGTCCAAAAGAAAGATAGATCTATAGACTCATCGGATTGATGCATCTCCATATGTATCTAGTTCAAGAAGGGAGGGGAAATCACCCCTAACTTAGATCCCAAAGATATTCAAAAGTATCTCTAGGAAGAGCCTTTGTAAATATATCAACAATTTGATCCTTAGTAGGTACATACTCAAGCTTTAATTTATTCTCTACAACCTTCTCTCTCAAGAAGTGATACCTGATAGATATATGATTTTTCCTCGAGTGCATCACTAGATTCTTTGAAATGTTAATTGCACTTGTATTATAACAGAAGATAGAAATAGGATCATCATACATCACTTTGATATATTTTAATGTATGTTTCATCCATAAAATTTGTGTACAACAAGATGCAGTAGCAATATACTTGGCTACAATAGTAGATAAGGAAACTGAATCTTGCTTTTTACTCAACCAAGCCACCAACCTACAACCAAGAAATAATGCACCACCACTTGTACTCTTTATGTCATCTACACATCCAACCCAACCTACATCTATATAAGAACTTAGTGTGAAGCCAATATCCCTAGGATACCATAAGCCATAATCTAGAGTGCCACTCAAATATCATAATATTCTCTTAACAACCACAACATGTGTTTCTTTAGGATCTTCTTTAAATCTAGCCACAAGAAAAACTACATGCATAATATTTGGTTTAGTAGCAATCAAATGGGTGAGTGCACGATCATGAGGGTCCAAAAAGTGGCAATATGACAAAAAAGTGGCTGATGACTTTTTTTAAATCAGAATTTGATGAAATGAAAAGTTTTTATTGAGAAAATTGTTAGATTTCCAAAAATATAAGATATGCCTTATTTAGAATTAAATAGATAATTATTATTGATTTTCTACATACATTCTAACTAAAGTCCTAATTGATAGGTTGATTGAAAAATATCTATAATTCTTAAAAAACTTCATAGTTTTTGAATCCAAAAATTGTGGCACATTCTATGATTCCCATACTATAGGATTAAAAAAAATGAATTTCATAAAGTTTTGACCAAGTTATAGTGGTCAAACAAACAAGTTTTAATATTTAAAAAAAATTTAAAATTAAAATTCATAACTAATTATTTACTTTCAAAAAAATAACAAAAAAAGTGTGGCACATCCATGCATGTGTCCTCTACTTATATTGAAAGTTTTTAAAAAAAAAATTATTTTTTTCTTGTACTTAGGTTGGTCAGACATCTACCTTTTTATTTTTTCCTAAAAATTTAGTACTACTACATTGAAATTTCAAATTTTCACCAAATAGATTTACTTTTTTCCAAAAAAGGAATAGTATCCTAGAAAAAACATTCAATTTACTACAAATTATATTCTTGCATATTTTTCAAATTATGCTAATAACTCATTCAAATTTTTATGTCAAGTTGCCTAACTCTATTTTTTTGAATTTAATTGCCACTTAAGGGCTTAGTTTGGACCCCATGATCTTGCACTGACCCAAATACAACAGTCCACCAATAGTAGATCTATATTTGCTTTGATCAACCTTAGGTGAATCATCATCTTTACTTAATTTGCAACCAATCACCATAGGAGTGCATACCAGTTTGGAACGATCCATCCCAAACTTCTTCAACATCTCTCTTACATACTTTGACTGTGAAATAAAAATCCCTTTCTCTATTTGATTAATTTGCAACCCAAGAAAGAAATTCATCTCACCAAACATTGACATCTCAAACTCTTTTTACATTTCTTCCGCAAACATCTTACACATTGTTTCATGTTTCCCCCAAAGATAATATCATCAATGTATTTACAACCACAATCAATATTTTGTCATTTTCAATTTTAAAATATAGATTACTATCTGTCATACCTCTATTGAAACCTTGTTGAATCAAGTATTTATCTATCCTTACATACCAAACTCTAGGAGCTTGCTTCAATCCATATAAAGCTTTCTTCAATTTGTAGACCATATCTAGTCGATCTGACAACTGAAATCCTTCTAATTGTTCCATGTAGACCTCTTCTTCTAGCTCAACATTCAAGAAAGAAGACTTAACATCAATTTGATAGGCTTTGAAATCTTTATGAGTAGAAAATGCTAAGAACATTCTGATGGCTTCTGTTCTTGCCACTAGAGAAAAATTCTCCTAAAAAATCTATTCCTTCTACTTGTGAGTAGCCCTTACACAAAATCCTAGCTTTGTTTCTGACCACTCCTCCATTCTCATTCAACTTGTTTCTGAATACCCACTTTGATTCAATTATGTTTGTATCTGTCGGTCTAGGGACCAATTCCCAAGTTTAGTTATTTTCAACCTGCATAAGTTCTTCATTCATAGATTCCATCCAATATTAATCTTTACATGCTTCATTTACAGTCTTAGGTTCAATCTCACAAAGTAAACACAGATTAACTTCATCGGCAACAACTCTACTTATTGCCAATACTCCTTTTATTTTGTCTTTGATGATCTATCTGAATGATTTATTTGTACATACTAGGTGTCTTAGGGGACACCATCAGGGCTTCTTCTTGATCTTCTTCATTCTACTTCTCTTTCTCATCCTTTTCCTATTCTTCCATAACTTCTTCAATTCTTATGCAATTAGATTCAACAGATACATATCCATCAACTTCAATTGAATTCTTCATTACTTCATCAATGTTGACATTTGTGCTTTCTGCAATCTTCCTCGGTCTTTTATTAAAACATTTATAACATTTTCTTCTACTTCTAATATCCAAGAAAAATACTTTCATCACTTCTAGCATCAAACATTCCTAAATTGTCTTCATCTCGTCTAATATAACATTTACTTGAAATACCTTGATACCTTGAAATACTTAACAGTAGGAATTCTTCCACACCATAGCTCATAGGGGGTCTTAGTGTTTTTTGTTGTTGCTTGAATTTGATTTAACACATAAACAACAATATGAATAGCTTTTCTCTTGTAGACTTCTAGTAGAGACCAACTTTAGTCATCATTGATCTAGCAGCGTCTTGAATCATTTTGTTCTTCCTTTCAACAACTCCATTTTGCTCAGAAGTTCTCGAAGTAGATAACTTTCTCTTTATTCCATGAACCTCACAAAACATATTAAACTCATGGGAGGTGAATTCACCACCTCTTTCAAACCTTAAGCATTTTATTCTCAAATTCACTTAATTCTCAACCATAGCTTTGAATGTCTTGAATCTATCTAATGCATCAGATTTCTCTCTAAGAAGCGTAACCCATGTATACCTAGAGTAATCATTAATCAAAAGCATAAAGTACCTTTCACCTTGTATACTTCTCACTCTTGTAGGACCACATAGATATGTATGAATTAAATCCAATAGTCCATTAGTATATTGTTCCTTCAATCTGAAGTTTTTTCTCAAGCATGCTTTCCAAACTAGGAATTCCTACAAATAGCATGAACAAGATTTGTAATCCTTGGTAAATCTCTCATGGATTGTACTACACTAATCCTTACTAGACTATCAAAATTCATATGGAACATTCTCTAATGCCATAACCAACTTTCATTAATCTGAGTCATAAAGCAACATCCATCAGCACCCTTAAGTTGATATATACTTCCTTCAAACTTCTTTACTATAGCAATCACCATTCCAAATCCTTTCCTGATTCACATGTCTCATCCTTAAATAAAATATCATGTCCCTTACTACATGTTCTTCCAATACTCAAAAGATTATTCCTTAATCCCTTAACATAGTATACATCATTAGTATTATGTTTTCCATCAAAACTTACTGAACATATCCCACAAATATTAGTACCAATATTGATCATCTCCAAACATAACTAAGCCTCCATCATATTTTTCAAGTTTAAAAAACTTACTCTTGCACAACCAATCATGTGATGTGAACTACAAACTTACTCTTGTGACTAGTCATGTGATGTGAATAACCGTTTTCAACAATCCAATAGTTATTTTCCTATTTAGCATGTAGGGTAGAGATTATAGTGCCTTTAACTGTCTCTTTCTCTAGAGAGGACATTCTTTCACCTATTTTTTAGAATTATAAGTAGGTTCATCTTTTATAGTTGAGAACAAGAATTCATTGTCATTGGGATCTCCATAATCAATTTCTTCATTAGAAATACTAGCATCCTCATTCACATAATATGCTATGTTGATTGTTTTACCTCTTTTTTTCTCTCATGCCTTTTTTTGTTCCTCTTAGGTATTTTTGAACATCTTGAAGCAAAATTACATATTCCTCCATAACTAAATCATTTAAAGTGTAACTTACCTTCATAGTTTCCAGAGCCTTTCTTCATCCTTCTCACAAAGTTAGCTTCTACTTCATCAAGGATTTCTTCATCCAGATCTTCCACTCTTGTAGCCTTGAAAATAGTTTTTGATTTGAATCCATTTCTCAAATTTGGCTTTCTCAACTCATAAGTTGTCAGAGTTCACACTAACTAATTTTTAGTGTAGGTCTTGTAATCTATGCGTTCTTCAATAGGAGATACCTTTTCACTATATGCATTAGGGAGAGTTCTAAGAATCTTCTTTACAATCTTGGATTCATCTATTGTAGCACCAAGTCCTTGCATTCCACCTACCACTCCATCTACTCTTTGTACATAGGATTTAATGTTCTTATCTTCATACATGTGTAGGAACTCAAACTATGTCTCCAAATTTTGTAACTTTGCTTCTTTGACTTACTCATCTCCTTCATGCACGTTTTCTAAAGCATCCTGAAATCTTTAGCAGTCTTCAAATTTTGAACTTTAATCAACTTGAAATGTACAAGACTATTCTTCAAAATAAACTTCACCTTATTGTTCGCTTCATGCGCCTTGATTTCATCAGCTGTACTCAGACCATTATCAAGCGGAGTGTAAGGATTCTTGTAAGATTTCTCAGCATCATATCTATAATACTCTAGATATTCTTCCATTAGTATTTTCTAGATAGCATAATTAGTTCCATCGAACTTCAAATACTCAAAAGTGATCTTTCCAACCATCCTGAACCTTCCTTAAGTTGTTAAGCTCTTCTCCAAGGAACCAACCTCTAATACCAATTGTTGAACAAGAAAACTAGGAGGAGGGATTGAATCAATTACATAGCAAATTTAATCTTTAAAGCATCCACTGGAACTTAGATTAATCATAAATCCTTTAATCTGCTAAAATGATTAAACATTAAGTGCAAAGGGAAAAACTAAAAAGTAACACACATACACAATAACACTGGATTTATGTGGAAAACCCAATAAGGGAAAAACCACAGTGAGGATTAGCTCACAATATAGAGAATATAAAAACCAACTATAAAGGCTCACTGCCAGATTAGGCTCACTACCAAAACAACAAGGGCTCAGTGTTTGGATTAGGACTCACTTCCCAACAAGATTTAACCACCTGAAGGGCTCACTGTCGCATAGATACAAAGAAGATAGAAGAGATATGTTACACAGAGAAGACAATCTCAATGCAATAGAGATTTCCACCATGATTCACTCAACCACTTGTAAAAATTCATGAATGATAGAGTACACCTTCAGCTCACTACTTTCAAAAACTCAACATTTAGATTTCACACTAATCTACCTCACTCACATCACATGCACACTAATTCACATCTATTTTGCATCAATTTTCTCTATTTCTTCACACCACTCTTTGTCTACCTTTCACAAATATATCATCATGTATATATACCATCTTCAACTTTGAAACATATCCAAAGTCGGTCATCCATCATTTAAATTCAAATTAGGTCTACACCAAAACATTCTAGGGTGGAATTAGAATGAGGGCGACCCAAACACATGCTAAGAGAGGACCCAAATAAGTTCCAACACACTTCATGATCTTCGAGAGTAATGTTTAACAAAAGGTCGGCCAATGTAAAACACATAGAACAATTAAGCATACATAATCCTTAACCCGATCCAAACTTTCCAGAAAACAAAAATATCTTCAACATGATCATAATAGATTAAGTCTAGAACTGCAAGTCGTAAGACTTAAACAAAAAGAAATCTGGATTGACAACATTTCTCCTAGACCTTAGCGACAAACCTTGAAAACCATAGTTCACAACTGCTGAATATAACTCGCATTGTACAATGAATCAGAAGCCAAAAATCTAGATATAGCAACTTCCAACAACTATGATCAACATATTTGAACCACACAAACATAGGAGCAAATCCAGATCAAAACTAGGAGTAACCACTGAATAACTGTAACCTTTTCTTTTACAATTTTCTCGATATCCTCAACATATACGGCTAATAACCTTCATCCATGACATTAATGACAACAAAAACTAGTTAATTACCAGTTAACCAGTTGACATCAATGACAACTTCATTCTTGCAAAAACCTCTTCATACTTGCAATAGGAGAGATGTGGGTAATGATACAAGGAGGGAGAGGTAGATAGTTAAAGAGGGAAGGATGAAGGGACCTATAGATGGGGAGAGAGAGGGTGACAGGATAGGTAGTGATCAAGAGAATGGAAAGTGATGGGTGAGAAACAATAACAAATGGAGAGAGAAGAAGAGTGAGGTATGGAGGCAAGGATCGAGATGGGGGTAAGGAGGGAAGGAAAGTAAGGGAGGGAGAGGGTGGCAGATACCTAGAGAAGGGAGAGAGAGGTGAGAGAGAAGACAAGGAGATAGAAATGGAAGTATTGGTAGAGGATTAAGAAGGAATGGAGGGAGTGAGATATGTAGGGAAGGAGGAGATAGAGAGGTGACAACCTAGAGAGGGGACAAAGAGAGAAGAGGAGATAGAGAAGAATGAAGAGAATGATATGGATAAGGAGGGATAGAGAGGTAGAAAAAGAGTGATTGAGAGACCTAGAGAGGGGAGAGGTAGAGAGGTGAGGGGGGGAGAATAAAATTAAAGAGATAAGTTCACAAAGAGGAAAAAAGGAGTAATGATGAAGGGAGAGAGGTGGAGAGGAAGGGAATAACTTGAGAAGGGAGAGATAAAGAGATTAGAGACCTACAATCTAAGGAGAGAGGGGTGAGAGAAATAGGGGAGAGATAGGGGTGAGGAAGATACAAGGGGGGAGAGGTAGGTAATTAGATAAGGAGTGAGAGGTAGATAAGTAAAGATGGAATTAGGGAGACACCTACAGATGGGGAGAGAGAGAGGGTGGGAGGGAGAGGTAGTGATCGAGAGAATGGAGAGAGAGAGATGGGTGAGAAATAATAATAAAATGAGAGAGAAGAAGAGAGAGGTAGGGAGATAAGGATAGAAATGGAGGTAAGGAGGGAAGGAAAGGTAGAGAGAGGAAGAGAGGATAAGAGAGACTTAGAGATGTGAGAGAGAGAAGAGAGGGAGAGAGAAAGGGAAGTATTGGTGGAGGATTCATAAGGTAAGGCAAGATAGAGAGGTAGAGGGTGGGAGAGACCTAGAGAGGATAGAGAGAATAGAGGGAGAGAGAAAGGGAAGTATCAATAGAGAGGGAAGGAAGCAAAGAGTGAGTAAAGGTAAAACCTTGACTATCCATCATCGATCATAAACCCTAAAATCTAAACCTTATTCAAAGTAGGGGAGATAGAAAGAGAAAGAGAACTTGGCTCTAGTATTCTAAAAATGCATTTTCATTTGGCTAGTGCTAAATTTGGCACTCCCCAAATGGATTGCATTGGGAATTACCAAATCTTTGGGTTAGATTTGCATTGGGCATCCAACCCAAAGGGTTGGACAACCATTTCATGCCAAAGACGTGTTTTTTTGAAAAGATGAAAAATCACACATTTTTGGTTGTGCTCTTCATTAGGTTTGCATGTATTTCAATGAAATTTTATAAAAATACAACGATGGTGTTAATCTCTCTCTTAGATATCTAACCATATAATTTTTTTCATGTTTTAATTATGTGAAGGTTTTCATCTTTAATTTGTTTTGTTAGTGTGTCTATTTTTTGTTAAAAACCAACATGTAACCTATATTGAGTATAATTATTTACATATTAATCAATTTTTTAAATAAATTATATTTTTAGAAAGTAGACTCCATTCTACACATTGCAAAAAATAAAATTGATTTTTTATTAGTTTTCAAAAGAATTGGGGGGAGCACGCTCAAATTTTAGTTTTTAAGGATGTTTTCACTTCCAAAATTATTAAAAAATAATATATTGATTAAAAAGTTAGCCAAAAAATTTGGCACAAACTATATGGTATTAGCTAATTTCTCACCAAAGTGATTTTTGAAATTCTAGAAAAAAAAGTTGACATTTTAGGGGGAGCACACTAGATGCTATGTTATAATTTTTTGAAAAAAATAGGACCACTTTGTGTGATCGTCCTTTTTGAAACCATTAATCTTCAACATTTAAAAAAAAAATAGTTTGGGAAATTAGATTCAAATCCCTACAACTCTTGTTCTTGTTGCATCTTCAAATTTTGAGCATAACTATCTTCATTTTCTTATCGAATATATCAGAATTTGTTGATTTCAAAAGAAAAAAAAGTGGCATCTTAAGACTCCCTTTTTGTGTTACAACTTTGTGTACTTAGTCTTGGATAATGTGTTTTTTAGCTAATGAATTTATTAGATACTTCAACCCATATGAAATGTGTATTTCTATAGTAGTATTATCTTTTATGCCTCTTACATAGGTATGAGCTAGTAATATGATTTCACTATGAATTTCTTATACTGATACTATTCATTACTCTGAACTAATTTTTCATGTATTCTTTTTCCTCCTCTTGGAGAGGACTATGAGAAGAAAATGATGATACAAAGAGACCATGAGATTGTAGTAAATGATTATTTTCATATGTCACTTATAGTATCCATGTTATAACCATGTCTATATTGTCTAATTTTATTCATAGGTGGAGCTAAAAGATAGCTATGAGCATAGGAGATCCAATAAGTGAAGGGTAGTTTTTAATTATGCTAGTAGTTCCTCATCTTACTAGATGGGTAAAAGTCAATGGTTGTTCAATCACATTCCCTAGTTATGATCTACATATAGATATTTAGTTGCATTTTGTAATGACATGCAAAAGTAGTTGTGTTGTTTATTAATGTATATCATTATACACTTACATACCTTTGTTAAGACAATTACAATATGTCCTTATCCCATTTTAAGGCTACTAGAAATCTAAATAAACAAATTATTACAACTCTATCCCTTCATGGCCTTATTGAGAATTATGTATGTATGTATGTATGTATGTATGTATGTATGTATGTATGTATGTATGTATGTATGAATGTATGCATGCATGCATGCATGTATGTATGTATATATGTATGTATGTATGTATGTATGTATGTATGTATGTATGTATGTATGGATGGATGGATGGATGGATGCATACGTGCATGCATACATATAGACATAAGTATGTATGCATGCATACAATAAGAGAGGAATGAAATGAATTCTATTAATTAATTAATTAAAATACTATCTTCAAATTATATTATTTCTTATAGAAATATCTATTAATTTAGAATATTTAAAACAAAAATTGAATGATTTTTTTTAATATTTTTAATTCTTAAAATAAAGTTACCTCAAATTTCTTTTTAATTTAAAGTAATGAATTCAAAATTAATTTTAATTGTAATAGTAAATTTTTATTTATTTTGTTTATAGATTTTTACAATAATTATTGTTATTCATTGGTTTTCAATTTTTCTTTTATTTTTAATTCATGGTTGGTTTTTAATGATTGGAGAAGGATTTTTTTCATGGGAGAGGGATTACTGTGTTGTCTTATCTAAAGAGTACAAGAATAGATAACATAGAAAAAATGACAGTATTAACTTCAACTTTTAAAAATGAGATAAAAATAATAATAATAAAATAGAATACAAACATTTTTTCATTGCAAAAATGCATATTATTAATAAAAAAATTACATATACAAAAGAATGCATTTTCAAGGCAAGAATATTGAAAGAAGCCCCACAAGAAAGGATTCAACAATAGAGCAAATCAGCATGTGAAACAACTGCAAGTGACAAAGAAGGTGTAGCTTGCAGAGTACATTATAAAAGAAATAACTTTTCTCCAAGAGTATAAAGTAATTGATCCTCTATAAAAATTTCCATAGATGTGAGAAGAGATCTATGGTAATTCTTAGCAATGGCCACTAGTTGGGATTGCACTTGAGCTATTTGTGTCTTGAGCTTTGAATTGACACCGAGTTTTTCTTTCAAGGCTTTAACAAGTGTTGAATTCTACAGGATAATGTTGAAGAATAAATCATGCATAATTACTTTTAGAGGCAAGAACTCATTAGAGAAAAATGCTTTACATCGAATATTCCAAATATACAATAGAATACATTAACGAAAATATTTTGAAACCATATTTTGAGACAAATATAGCTCTATCAATGCTGATTTCCAACTTAATTTTCTATTAAATATAGCAGGGATAAGGGAAAAAGAAGTTTACCAAATTTCTTTGGTATGCTTGCACATCCATAAGGCATGTTTAATGGTTTCTAACTTGTGAAAAAAAGGAAATATAGAGGAATGGGTAGAGAGAAAGGTGATTTGTTTTCCCACAACAATTATATAGTGAAAAATCTTCCATGCTAGAAATTGAGCTTTAGCTTCAGCTATAGATTTCCAAATAGCATGGATCAAACTGAACTACTCAGATTCTGACCAATTCTCTCTCCATTTCAAATTTAACCTTGGTTGCATTTGGATTGGTGGAAGAAGCTTATTGTAGATTAACTTTAGTGGGAAATTATCTAAATTAAAATCAAGATGCCACCTCCAATATTTAAAAAAATTGCATGAAATGGGAGTAGAAATTTTCATTTGAAGCTTAAGAGGGACAATATCATGTACCTTATGAATTTCACTGATCAAAGCATTAGATGAATTGAAGTCATGTTTGAGTTGCAGGTCATTTTTCCAAGTTAATGATGTGAACTACCTGAATTCAATGATGACTTTTTTGAATAAAATCTTGCTATGCAAATGAGGATTAATAGACAGAGGTTGCTTGTTGGCCTCCTACAATGATTTAACAACTAAGCTCTTACAACTATGATTCAAATATTGGACATATAAATTGAATAGCCATTCAATCATCATGAAGGTGCATTTAACTTGTCAACCTAGGGACATGAACTTGAAATGGGTCAACACAGTATGTGCACTAGGAACTCAAAGTAGCCATTTTCATTCTACAGCTAAGAAAGAGGCAATGTTGAAAGTAAATTTCTTGGAAAGGAATAACATAAATGTTGAACATCAACCAACAACCATACTAAGCTTGGAAATACATGAAAGAAATGAAAATCTAAACAAAAAATAGAAAACTAGTTTGTCTGCTTTGGGTATATGAATAGTCACATAATGGAATTCTAGTGGTTGCGGGAATAATTAGCACCAAATTCTTAACTAATTATTGAGCAAAAAGTAACAACTAGGCTAAACTAAAATAAGGATGGATTGCTCACCAAGTGGGCCCCCTTGGATGAGTATCCTCTACTACTAACAAAAACTCAGATGCTCAAACTCAGAACTTTATTTTATTCATTAGGAAACATGAGTACAAAAGAGTAGCATAACTGTATCACTGAAAGCCAAGAATGCAAGTACAATATCAAATTGTGCATCCTTTTGATATGCAACATCTAATCCTTATTTATACTACCAACTAAGCAAGGTGGTCAACTCCACGAACTGGGAGGATGCCAATTTAGGGAAAGCAGAGAAAATGGAGAGGTAGTTACGTGTTCACTTAATCTGGTCAAATGTGTCCATAGATTTAGCACAGCAGTAATGCCAATACTTGCTCAACGGCATTAAATTACACTACAAGGCCATTACATTTAATTTTCAAGGTGAATCTCCTATTGTCGTGCTCCTTTGACCTTTGAACGATTCCCTTGCTGGACATTATGGTGCATGCCCAGCTAGTGGTGTCTTTCTCAATTTAGTATCTTCAAATTATATCTGCATGGCAATGTGATTCAAGAGTTTAAAATGCATAGAATGTAGATTTGACTAGCATCTTTCATAGGTGATATATTTTATGAAATAAACAAATATCTACTTCCATGGCTCAAGCAGAGACATTCTCTTCACCCCTTGTTTATCTATTCTTAATGGAGGGTCGCTTGATTCTATAAATTCGGCCCTGGCTAACTTGGCGTCTCTAGAAATAAGGTAATCTTCACCATCAATAGGAAACCTTGTAACTTCTACAATTATTTCTTTGGTAGCCAATACTTCCAACCCTCTTACCGTGGCTTTCCCTTCAAACAATGTCTGGGCGAATTCTAGTGCAATGCCTTCATCAAAACCATCCAACTTCATGAAATAATCTAACCAGCCACAGTTCCTAAATTCAGCTAAGCAGGGTGCATCCTGCAGTAATACATCATGCATCGTGGGTTCATTTCAAATTAACCCACCTCCCATTTTTTGCAAGAAAACAATCACTCTATGGTTTCATTCCTGCAATTCTCATCTGAAAAGCAAATTCACCTTCCTACAACACTTGCTAAATTTCCAATGCCAATGTCGACTGAATTTTCCCTTTTTACCTTTTTTTTGCAGCTTTTGATTGTGACAGGGTTAATAATGGCAAGGAAGGAGTAATAAAGGAAAGCTATGATGGAGATAAATGGTAGCGGTAGTTGGTGTCACTTCACATATGTGATCCATCCTCTCACTCAAATTTCAAATTGGCTCAATTTAAATTTTGTTGATGTAGACCAATATGGAATAACACATGGGAAAAGTATTCACATCTTTTCTTCCCCTCCAACCTAGATTTGGGCATGTGTCCTCACATGCGAAATGATGATTTGACAAGGGTAGGGAATAATGGCATGCTATGGTAAATTCCATATTAACGTACAACAATTAAATGAATGCACTAAAAGACAATTAAGATATAGCAATTAATGTGCACATACCTAAATGTGTGGAGGATTCGTTGCAAAGATTGTAAATTACCATTCACCTTTTTAGGAAATAAGTTGAAAAATTAATAAAAATGAGGTGGAATGAGGTGGAGTGGAATGAATTGATGTGATGGAAGAGAGAGAAAGGTGGAAATCGATGGGTGAATCAATAGATGGGTGAAGAAATGGACTCCCATAGAAGTGGAAGTCTTTATTATGGCAAGTACATACCTTAATTAGCTAGAAGGAGGGACGCTAGGTCCACTTCCTTTGGCTGTAGGAAGCTCACGTGCAACATGTTGAGTGAATTGTTGTAGGAACTCCTCCTTGGAAGTTGGCTTGTGATATAATCTAAGATGATGGCCATTCAAAAGCAACTTGAATATGGCTGGGTCAATAGTAGTGAGTTGAAGAACACCATTAGGGAATACTTTAGCAACCTCATATAGTCCTAGCCACTTTGTCTGTAATTTTCTAGCATTGTCCTAATATCTAGAATCATAAAGCAATGCCCAGTCTCCTGGTTGTAATTTCTTATCCTTGATAAATTTATCATGCCACCTAATTCTTTGATTTTGCACTACCTCTGTGTGATGCAAGGTTGCTCTCCTCATCTCATCCAAAGCATTCAACTACATGATTCTTTGTCTTTGTACCTCAGAGATATCCATCCCCAAATCTACTACAGTCCTAAGAGACTTATGTTCAAATTCAATGGGGATCATGGTTGTTTTTCCATACATCAACTCAAATGGAGTGAAGCCTGTAGTTGTTTTCCAAGTAGTTATGTAGGCCCAAACAGCTTTTGGTAATCTATTTTCCCAACCCTTTCTATGAATAGCTATAGTTTTGGTCAAAATAGCTTCAATTTCTTTGTTGGTCACCTCAACTTGACCATTGGCCTGGGGGTGATAAGGAGTAGACTTCCTATGTCTTATGTTGTACTCATTAACTAGTGTTGCAACAAGGGTTGATGTGAATTGAGTCCCTTGATTAGTCACTATCTCTCTTGGAACTCCATACCTTGTGAAAATCTCCTCAAAGAAATTATGCAACCTTGTTATCTCTTGCATGCTTCATGGCCTTAACTTTTAGTTACATAATCAGTGCATACCAGGATATAAGACTTACCATTTGATGGAGGGTCAACGGGTCCTACAAAATCCAATCCCCACTTGTCAAAGGGAGTGATTACTACCTGAGGGTCCAAAAGTGGCATCTCATCAGATCTAGTTGGTTTTCCCATTCTTTGACATCTATCACATTTTCTAGTATACCTTCCTGCATCCTTGTGGAGTGTTGGCCATTAATATCTTGTGTTCAAAATCTTCATTGTTGTCCTCTTGGCTACAAAATTTCCTCCACATGGTTTGTTGTGGCATGCATGCAAAATTTCATATGTCTCATCTTCTCTCACACATCTCCTCATGACATGGTCTGGTCCAGTATAAAACAAGCATCCAACAATCCATGAGAAAGGAAAATATTTTTCAACGAGTTCCCTTCTCTCTTTTGGAGAGAAGTGAGGGGGAACTCTACCTGTGACCAGATAGTTAGCTATGTTAGCATACCAAGGTGTTTGTACACTGATGGAGAATATATTCTCATTAGGAAAAGAGTAATATATGGCTTGATTGTCTTCTGATGTAGTCATCCTTAAGAGAAAATTTGCAACAACATTGGCCTTCCCTAGTTTATCCACAATGGTTATGTCAAACTCCTCCATCAACAATAACCATCTTGTTAGCCTACCTATGATCGGAGGTTTATTCATGAGATATCTAATCAATACATGATCAATGTGCACAAATATTTGGTGGCCTATTATGTAATGCCTAAATTTTTTCAGTGCATAGATCATTGCCAACATTTCTTTCTCTATCACTATATAGTTGAATTTATCTCGTTGCAAATTTTTGTTGACAAAATAAATGGCATTTTCAATAGCTCCTTCTTTTTGTCCTAAGACTGCTCCTATGGCATAATCTGATGCATCTGTATGCATGTGGAAAGGAAGCTCCCAATTAGGTCCTTTGAGTATAGGAGTATGAGTCAAGGCTACCTTCAAATCAGAAAATGCCTTCTCACAATCTTCAATCCACTGGAATTCAGCATCTTTAGTGAGGAGGGTATACAATGGTGCTGCAATTTTGATAAAATCCTTGATGAAACAACTATAATAGCTTGCATGGCCCAAGAAACTCCTAACATCCTTTTGTTTTGTAGGTGTGGCCAGATTTGTGATTACCTCAATCTTTGGAGGATCTACTTGAGTTCCTTTGTGAGAGATGTAGTGTCCAAGAACTACACTTTTCTGCATCATCATGAAGCACTTTTCACTATTTAAAGAGAGATTGTGATCTTCACATCTCTGTAGGACTTTCCTGAGATTCTCCAATGCTTCATTGAAATCAGCACCATAGGTGGTGAAATCATCCATATAAAATTTCATGCAATCATGAAAAATGTCTAAAAAATATACTAATGGCTGCCCTCTGAAAAGTTGCAGGTGCATTGCATAAGTCAAATGGGAGTACCGAGTAAGCATAGGTCCCCCATATATAGGTAAAGGTAGTCTTTTCCTAGTTCTCTGGTGCAATTTGGATCTAGTTGTAGCCACTGAATCCATCTAGAAAAGAAAAGTATTTTGTTCCTACAAATGAGTCCAAAACTTGATCTATGAAAGGTAAGGGAAAATGGTCCTTTTTGGTGGTAGCATTAAGTTCCCTCTAATCAACACAAACTCACCATTTCCCTCCTTTTTTAGGAACAATTACTAATGGAGACACCCACTGGCTATCTGAAATGGGGTAGATAAATCCTACATCTAGCAATTTCTACAATTCTCCTTTAACAATTTCTCTCAGTGAAGGGTTAATTCTTCTTTGTGGCTACCTCATTGGGGTGAAATCATCTCTGATGCAAATTTTGTGAGTGCAAATCTTAGGATCCAATCCCTTCATCTCATGATAGTCTCATGCAAATGCATGTTGATGGGTCCTCAATAAGTTTGCCAATAACAATTGTAGTTCTTCACTCAATTTGTTGTTAACATTCAGATACTTTCCGTTTGACACCTGTACTTTTGTGGTTGACTCTATCATAGTTGCTTCATTGACACATGGTACCTTGAGTTCATATGGCAGCAATGCATGGGACATACCTATTGCTGCAAGAAGTTCATCTGTAGGAACAATGGCTGCAGGAAGAGTGGTTGCAATAAGAACGTCTATAGGAACAATGGTTGTATGAAGAGTAGGCAAAAGTGTCTTGACTAGAGTAGCAAAATGAGAAGATGATGCTTCCTCCACTTCACAATGGTTTTGAATAATGTTAACCAATACTTCATCTTCATCTTGAAACTAGATGAAGGAGCTTCTACCTAAAATCATAAGTTGTGCCACATAATTAACTTCCTTGACCTCTTCACCAACATGTAGCCACATGGGATTATCCTCATCATGGGATGGTTGAGTAGGAGGATAAAGAAAAAACTGTTTGGTACTCTTCCCATCATAAATTTTCATGTCACCTGTCTGACATCCAATATATGCATTTGTAGTTGCTAACCATGGCCTTCTAAGAATAATGGGCTACCCACCTCATGTAGCTTTAGGAGAAAGAATCATGAAGTCTTCTGGCTACTCCCAAGAGTCTAAAATTACCACAAGGTCCTCCACTATACCATCAGGCTTAACAGTAGAACTATCAACAAGTTGTAGGACAATAGGAGTAGATCTCATGCTTGTAATGTTTAGTTGTTGTAGGATGTCCTTGGTCATTACATTTATTGTTGCCCCTAAATCAATCGGAGCATTCTTTATTTGAATCTCATTTATAACAACTGCTACCACAAGACTACCTGGGTCATTGTACTTAGGTATAGTCACTTTCCCAAGCATGATGTTAGCTAGTTGTCCCACCACATGAACAGTTGTGGGGTCTTCTTCCTGCCTGGCTTCTTGAGGCATGTGTCTTTGATTGTCTTGTCATAGATTGAGACATCATTTATGGCCTAAAATAGGGGTATATGGACACATATATGCTTCGGCTAATTCAAGATGTCAAAGGTTGTGTCCTCCTTTTCTTCCTTCTTCTTGGAAACTTCCAATCTCTGAGGAAATGGTGGTTCTTGTTCAGTCTACTTGACTTGGACTGGTTCAAGATTTTTAGGTACACTTTGTTGAATGTGATCATTCATAGGTTCCTCTTCCTCTTCCCCAAGAAGCTCAGTGAGAATGGGCTTGGAAGGGGCTGGTAAAGTAGTTCCTAGATGCAAGTGGATGTCACTTACACTTATAGCATATGCGGGGAATTGATTTGAATTAGTAGAGTATACAAGTTGATTTTGGGGTTGAGAAGGTGGTTGCATGTAACTAGTTGTCTGGGTAGGCCATTGTTGTCCTCCCCTCCATTGATTTGTTTGTTGCCAATTTCCTGGAGGTGGTTATCAATGCCCTTGAAATTGCTACCAATGGGGTGGATAGTTTTGAGGATTGGGCCAAGCATTTGGAGGGTTAACCCAAGGTTGTGGTGGATATCCTCCATAGCTATATGGATATGGGGGTTTCCATTGGTTACTAAATAAATAGGAATTGAGATATGGCCCAACATAAGAGAGTGGATCTAGTGGCATACCTTGTCTTGGAGCCCAAGGCCTCCTTTGTGCAACATAGTAGACTTCATCTTCTTTAATCTAAATTGGCTTGAACTTGGGTGCAATTTGCTTTCCTTCAATATTAACTACCATCTTGCATCTGCAGTCCTTCTTCTTTTGTCTACGATGTGGGAAATACTCTGCCAACATTTCCTCTGCCTCCTTTTGCTTCTTCTTGGCCTAAAGTTTATCCAGCTAAGTAGGTAGATTGTTTATAATGTCTTGCTTAAAGTCTTCCAGCAAATGAGTGATATCCATTCTTGAAACTCCAGCGGTAGATGACTTACCCATGGAAGATTGGTAAGCTCTCCCTTTCTTTGAGGCTGCGCTAGAGTAGTTCTAGAATATTTTCTTGATATCCTCCTAAGGAACTTGAGAAATATCTCCTCCTCCCATTAGGTCCAAGGCATCAGTATTGTTTTCAGTGATTCCTCTCAGGAAAAGAAAGTTATGTGAGTCTTCATTAAGTGTATGGTGTGGATATTTTTATAGGAAAAATAGAAACCTTGCAATATAATCCTCTAGGTTCTCATCTTCCTTTTTCTGCATCCTAAAAATGTTACCTCTTCTCATATCACTACCCCTACAATACTCCTTGCATTTCTCAAGGAATTTTGTCTTCATGTCCTCCCAGGTTTCCATAGTATCTCTGCTTCGGTTCATGAACCATCTTAATGCAGCTTCTTTTAGAGTGGTAGGAAATAGCTTAAGCCTATGGGCATCTGTGGTATAATCATAACTCTTGTAGAGTATGTCAAACTCAAACAAGAAGGTATCAAGATCTTCTATGACAAGTCCATAAAACTTGGGGAGTGTTGAAGCAAGGATATTTTTTATGTTGTCAACTTCATTCTAATGGGAAATGCGGAAAGTAAAATCTAGTTGGTTAGGTCTATTCCTATTTGCATCACCCATGCCTTCTTGATGTAGTTCCAAAGCAAAAGGGTTCTCAAGCTTATTTTGGTCTTCAGAGGAAACTTCAGAGCTAGTCAAATCAAGAAATGCATTAGCAAAGAGGTGTGGATCTTCTTCTTCTTCTCTTGGTAGGTTCTAATATTCAACTAGTTGGAATGGATTAGGATTGTTAGGAAAGAATTTCCCATAAGAATCCCTTCTCCTTCCTCTATGCATGCAGTATCAACTCACTATAAGAAAGTTCACACAAAGAATTGATAAAGAATAAAGGGGATCATTACTTCCTAAATGAGGGTATACTAAGAACAACTTTCAAAAATACTATAGCAAGAAAAACTACCAATGACTCCAAAGAACCCCCTAGTTTGACACCATCCCTAGCAACGGCGCCAAAAATGTTGGCCTCCTACAATGATTTAACAACTAAGCTCTTATAGCTATGATTCAAATATTGGACATCTAAATTGAATAGCCATTCAATTATCATGAAGGTGCATTTAAATTTTCAACCCAGGGACGTGAACTTGAAATGGGTCAACACATTATGTGCACTAGGAACTCAAAGTAGCCATTTTCATTCTACAACTAAGAAAGAGGCAATGTTGAAAGTAGATTGCTTGGAAAATAATAACATAAATGATAAACATCAACCAACAACCATACTAAGCTTGGAAATGCATGATAGAAATGAAAATCTAAACAACAAATAGAAAACTACTCTGTCTACTTTGGCTGCAGGAATAGTCAATGCCAGATTCTTAACTAATTACTAAACAAAAAGTAACAACTAGGCTAAACTAAGCTAAGGACAAATTGCTCACCAAGTGGGCCCCCTTGGATGAGTATCCTCTACTACTAACAAAAACTCATATGCTCAAACTCAAAACTTTATTTTATTCATCAAGAAACATGAGTACAAAAGAGTAGCATAATTGTATCACTAAAAACCAAGAATTCAAGTACAATATCAGATCATCCAACCTTATGAAAAATATCATTTGATCCTTATTTATACTACCAACTAATTAAGGTGGTCAACTCCACAAACTGGGAGGATGCCAATTTAGGTAAAGCAGAGAAAATGGAGAGGCAGTTACGTGCGCATGGAATCTGGTCAGACATGTCCACAGATTTAGCACAATAGTAACGCCAATACTTGCTCAACAACATTAAATTCCACTACAAGGTGGTTACATTCAATTTGCATGGGGAATATCTTGTCATCATCCTCCTTTTCCTTTGAATGATTTCCTTGTTGGACGTTATGGTGCATGCCCAACTAGCGGTGTCTTGTCTTTCTCAATTTAGTATCTTCAAATTATATCTACATGGCAATGTTAGCACACACAATAATTGCATATCTATAACTACCTTAAAGAACATTCATTATTCACATGCAGAATTAATATAGATAGTCCATATAACATGACAATGTCATTAAAGAATTGTAGAAAAAAGATTAGGCCCAATGTCTATAGTTCTGAGGAAATATTATAAAAATATCAACACTAAACGTTAAGGGTAAGTGCACAAACTTGAGTCCATGAAACATGGAAGTTTTTTCCTTAGCCAAAAAATTGAAATCAGCATTGCAAAAACGGGATCCCAAGCCTAAAAATAGGATCCCACTTTTTAAAAATTGGGATCCCGATTCCTAAAGGATCCTTAACTAACACACAAGGAATGGGATCTCGATTGCTATGAAACGAGATCCCGGTTTATAAAAATTGGGATCCCATTTTGTAGAAATCGAGATCCCATTTTCTAATGCTATTTATTTTTTAAAAAAATGAATAGAGTCTATTTTGCAATGGACGGGATCCTAAGTATAGGTGATAGCGACCTCCACAAACAGCTCCAGGTACCCACCCACGCCCCTTTTTTTTGCATTTTTCCATTTCTTATTGAAATTGTGAATAAAATAAGTGAATTTAGCATTTTTTTTAATTTATTTCATGTTTTGAGCATTTTTTTTCCTATTATAGTAGAAATGAGTAATTGTAGAAATAGATCAAAAAATGCAATGAAATTTGAAGATTTTTTAATAGAAATGAGAAAATGAACCTTGAATTGTGTTTTACAAACAAAATTTAGCTTTTGAAACCTAAATTGTTTGATTAAACCAAAAAAAATGAATTTGAAAACCCTAATTGAAACGAAACAAAAAAAATGCATTTCAAAACCCTAGAAATTGAAATGAAATAAAAAAATTGCATTTAGAAACCCTAATCAAGCTCTTTGAAACCCTGAATTCAAATCAAACAAAAAAAATTGAATTTGAAAACCCTAGTTTGAACTGAAACGAAAAAATTGCATTAAAAACCCTAATTGCTTAGAAATTGAAACCTTAAATTAAAATGGAGCAAAAAAAAATTTAAAACCCTAAATTGAAATCAAACAAATCATTTTGATTTTGAAAACTGGCTAATTTCAAGCTCAAGAAAATTCATTTGCATTGCTTAATTTTTTAAATTTTATTTGCAATGTATGGAGAAAATGATATGTTAAACTTTAGTTTCAATGTTAAATTATAATTAGATTAGAAAACAATATGTTAAAGAATAGTTAAAATTCATAAAGTTTATCAATGTTTGTTTGCAAATTTAGTTAGCAAATTCATAAATCCAAGCACGTACAATCGATTCCAATTGGCACTAACTTGCAAGTCTAAATTATTCCAAGGGCCACCCAAACTTCACCCTAAGTTTTCTAAACCCTAAACCCTGAACTGTAAAATCTAAACCCTCAACACTAAAGCATTTGAATTTTGTCTTAGGACCTTAAAATGAAATTCGTTTGCCTTAAAAAACCCTCTATTGTCACCATCCAATAGAGCTTTTTGTAATGTTTTCACTTATTTGAACACATAATATAAAACCTTTTGGTTTCTACAAGTTTATGAAGAGTGGATGATCACTCTCTATGACACTTAGACATGATCAATAGGGATCTAAATCATTGGAAGAAACTTTATTCTATTATATCCACAAGATAGGAAAGCGTGAGTGAGAGTGCTATGGTTAAAGTTTCTTTCATTGGACATACCTAAAATTATGTAGGTTCAATGTCAAGAATGGGTCTATTTGGTAGATTTATGAAAACTATTATGAATATCTAGAATACCATAAAAGTATAATTATAGCAATTCCAATTGGAAACAATTGGGTATATATCATATGAAATTTAAATAGTAAGGTGTCTATTATATAGGAGAGTTGATAATAAATGGAAAGAGGTTTGTATGGGAATATATGTATTAAGAAACACATACCATGACCTCTATAGTATTTTTAAGATTTGATCCTAAATAATAATCCACCCATCCTCAAGCATAATGGATTCTTTAGCAATTAAGGGAGATTCAATAACCATAAAATTACCTATATTTTGATACTATATAGATTTATGTGGAAGGACAGAAATGCATCAATAAGGAGACCAATATGGAACCATTTAACACCTAAGGTACACCTATAACATGGGAAAGGGAGGAGGTACATGATGATAGGTTGGAAGAACTAGGCTATTATTACAATAGAGAGAGGAGGAGGATTCATATTATGCTCCTATAAATAAGAGGTCAATTTAGAAGATTAAAAGAACTCTAATAAAAAAGGAAATAATTCTATAAAGGGATTGAGTGGGATTGTTGGAAATATACAAGGAGAGAGGTAAAGGTCCCAACACCTACATAGAGTCCTACATGAAATACACCAATCTAGGCACTTCCTAGAAGGATCAAGATCCATGTGAGTAGCCTCTTTTTATTTTTGTATCTTCTACATATGTATATTTATTCTTTTATTACATGTGATTAAAATTATGTATGATATAACTTATTAATAAGTGATTACAAGTATAATTATAAAATATTTCATATTTATTTTGATATCCTCTAATTTAGGAGGAAATTTTTACTTGTTTTGATAGATGTATGTTATTTTTGTGATATGTATAGATTGATTCATTTTTAACTTGATAATTTTTTTTTTTAGAGGGGTAAACACTTTTGACCTAGAGCTATGAACCAATGAGGTCACAATATGACTAAATTAGGACCTCACTAGACATCTAGATCCCCTTAAGCCATCCTATCACCCTAAATCGTAAATTGATTTCTTAAGGGGCCCCAATATGACATTTCTTAAGGGGATCAAAGAAGCTCTTAAAATTTGGTGAAGTTGCCCAAGGAAACCAAATTTAACAATAATAAGATCATGCAAGATTATAATATGAATGAGATATCATGATCTAGGTTGGTCAGTTGAAACAAGAGTAGATCTCAATCAACTATTCCACAAGAAAATGTTTTTCACTAACTTGTAAGTTCATTATATTCCAAGGGGCACCAAAACTTCACCTTAATTTCTATAAACCCTAAACCCTGAACTCTAAAATCTAAACCCTAAACAATAAACCATTCATTTTGTCCTACCTGACCTTAAAGTGAAATTTGGTTGCCTTAGGAAAATCCACCAAATTTCATTCCTTTATGCCATGTAATTTTGTCATAGGATCTTACTACATAGATCCCCTTAAGTTATCCTATTACCCTAAACCCTAAACCCTAAACTCTAAACTCTAAATCCTAAACCCTAAACCCTAAAGCCATCATTTTTTCTTAGGCTCTTAATGAAATTTGGCTGCCTTAGGAAACTCCACCAAATTTCATTCCCTTATGCCATGTAATTTTGTCCTAGGATCTTACTACACGTAAATCCCCTTAAGCTATCCTATTACCCTAAACCCTAAACTCTAATGTCTAAACCCTAAACCCTAAAGCCATCATTTCTTCTTTAAAGGCTCTTAATGAAATTTGGTTGCCTTGGGCAACTTCACCAAATTTTATTCACTTGAGCCATGTCATTTTCTCCTAGGACATCACTAGATGTAGATCCCCTTAAGCCATCCTATCACCCTAAATCATAATTTGATTTCTTAAGGGGTCCCAATATGACATTTCTTAAGGGGATCAAAGAAGTTCTTAAAATTTGGTGTTCAAAGTTGCCCAAGGCGACCAAATTTAACAATAATAAGATCATGCAAGATTATAATATTAATAGTTAATTGTATTTTCATTCAAGTAACATGTGCCTTAGACATAAATGAGGCTTACATATTTTATCATTTGTATTCAATTATTTAAGGCCATTTCTATTGAATGGTTTAAAGGTATTTCCTAAACATGTATCTTACATCTTGAAATTACAAATCTAATGCAAGTTCACTCATATCTTAAACATCGCATGGATCCATTCAATAATATTCACAATCCACCTCCACCCCATCCATATCCACCACCTTCACCTCCACCTCGCCCACTCCACCTCGTAACCCCCCACCTCCACCACCTGAAATCGATGGACATGCTCGTTTGCAAGCACAAATCATTGCCAATGTTAGAACAATCCAATATCAAATCAACATTATTCAAAATGAAGAATGTGTCGTACCTCCTATGAGGATGTTTGCATCTAGGATGCAAACCCTTGTTGATGTTATCAGGGCTATGGATGGGACCTTAGATGACTGTTGAAAATGGCTAGAGGAGAGGAGAATTTCTGATTCTAAAAAGGAAAACACAAAGAAATGAAGAGATGCAGTAGAGAGCCACAATAGTTTCTAAATTAAGACAATGATCTTAAATAGTTATGAATTTAGTGAACGATGGATATTTTGTGTGATGAATTTATAAATTTGGTTGGATGGATATTTTTAGTGACATGAATTTATGATTTTCGTTCTAGATGGATATTTTTAGTGACATGGATTTATGAATTTGGTGGAATTTATGAACTTATAATGAACAATATTTAATAGTATATATTTTATGACTATCTACTAGATCATGATTTCTCCTACTAAAAAAATGTAATATATATATATTTGTGTGTGTGTGTGTGTTTGACATAAAATGAGCTTTTGTGAATGTTTCAAGTTTATTGTTTAGTATGTACGTGCATGTATTAAAAATTTTCATATTGTTCTTAAATTTTGAAATTTGTATGTATGTACATAGTTTAGTCTAATGATATGTACACATACAAATTATGCATCATATTTTTTATTTTAAATGTATGTACATGTTAAATTTTGAATTTTGTATGGACATGCTCAAGTTCAACCAATGTATATATATGTGCATTTCAATTAAATATATGATCTTAATATATATGTATGCTCATCCTATTTCAATTAAATATTTGATCTTAATATATGCATGCACATCCTATTTTGTATGATTTAATGCAGGTGCACATTTATATCTCATATCATGGATGATTTTAATATTGATGATATCATCAATCCACCACCTCAACCACAGCCACATCCACCTCCCCCTCACCCCCTCCCCCTCCACCTAATATGCCACATCTAAAACCTATCACATCTGATGAGGCTCACTTACGAGGATGTATAAATGATCAAGTTGCATCCTTAAAAAATCAAATCAATGCTATGCAAAGTCAAGTATTGATTCCACCACATATGAGACGTTTTGCATCTGCGATGCAAAACATTGTTGATTCCATCAAGATGATCGATTCTGATCTTGATAGGCATTGACGAGAGAGAGAACAAATGAGACAATTATATTCTGAAAGTCTCTCTTATAAACAAATATTAGACCTTAAAATAATGAAAGCCCATCTAGCCTCCTACTTTCTTGACCCCGATAGTCGACAACCCATTCCACCCAACAAATCTAGAATATCCATGAGGTGGTGCATACATCCACAGATGAGTGCACATTTTTGGGATAGATGGTATATGGTTTTTGATAGTCCCCCACATGCTAACTCGGAGTGCACATTGTATTTTTTAAGAAAACTATATGTAGAGTTTGTTATGGGGAAAAATCCCAATTATTTTGATTTTATATCATTTTAGGGTGTTGGTGGTGGCATGCCACAATAAAGGTTAGGGGCAGGGGTTGATCCCCAATGCCCTGTGTATATGCAACCCCTTATTTTTTTTCCAAATCCTCCCATTCCCGCACCTGTACATCATCGAGCTCTAGTCTCAACATTAGGTTCCCTTAGTACACTCGCAAGAGACCTTGATCAACATGCTTCTGCAATAGCGAGTGGGGAGCATAGAGATGATGATGATGGAGAATTTTTTTATGGAGTTGGTCCAAGTACCGCTCCAGGAGTGTCAAGGCATGTCCCCCATATATGTACTAGTTGTCATCAACTATGTTATGGACCTAATCAGGCCACACCTAGTTCAGGTGGACGGGGAGATTCTGGTGGTTCATCTAGTCGCATTAGTTCATTTGTAGAGTTTCTTACAACAAACCATCACCCTGAGGACACTGCAACACAAGCATAAATATGCATCTATGTACGTTCATTTTATAAGAATTTTGATGGATGTATATATCAAAGAAAAGTTTGCAATACATTTTAACAATCAAATTGTTTGGTGTATAGATGACACTAACAATGGGGCAATCATCTATTCCACAAGTACATACATTGACACCGGTGGTACTCGGCAACCCTTATGGGGTATTTTGATTTCAATTTTTAAAATTATATATGAAATCATAAATTTAACTTGAGTTTTAAATTTGTAATTGAATCACATATATGTTTGAAATATTTATTTTGGTTTAGGCGAGTCAATCGGAATCCACATTGATTCCTCCTAAGGGATTGTTAACCACTCCTCCACTATCGGGCGTCATAGATCAGGGGCAAGTACATTCATATTGTAAATTTGTTTAAAGTTTACATTAGTATAGTTACAATTTTATGAATTTTGAATTCACTAGATATATGAAATACATGCATGTACACTTGTAAATATTATAAGTGTTAAATGTCTATGTACATGTATGTCTAGGTTGATACCACAATGAGAATGGGAATCGGGAAACATTTGATGTTGCAGCTACTCGTGAGGCCATTGATTTCCAAGTTGTTTACAAAAAATTCTACACAAAATGTGCAAACTTGATATATATATATATAACCTAATTCAATTGTACATGCTTTAATTTTGATCTTGTATGACTTTGTTAGTGCAACTTTCAGCTTTGACCCAGACATAGTTACACCACCAGGAGGACATGCAAAGCAGGCTCCAAATCAAATGGTAATTTAATTTTTTTATTATATTTAAAGTCAATTATAAATTAAATATTCTAAATATAACTTAAATTTTAAGTTTTAAATTGAATATATACATAATATGAGATTTTTTACATATTATTTTTCTTTTATAGCATGAGACACATCTTGTAGTTGAGCATGTACAAACAAGTCTTGGAGAAGAGCCTGGTGCACAACCTCAAAATATGATACAATTAAAATAGTATGAATTATAAATTAAATTGAATTAAAAAAATAATAATTGTAGAGTTGTACATCTAATTTCAAATTTCTTTGTCTTGTTTATGTAGATTGAATTAGAGAATTTAGAGGTTGCTTCACGTGCACCAAAGCATCTAGATGTAGATATGATGGTAATTTAATTTTATGATGGATTATAAATTAAATTGTCATTAAATCATTTTTTATTGTCTTGGATCTGATTTCATCTTTCTCTTGTACAGAGTGTTTCAGGTCATTCGCATAGTCTGCATGGTGTGAAGAGGTCTCTTGATTATAGAGACAATACATGACCTAGAAACATGTGATTTTATGTGTTATATTTTTTTATTTCATGGACTCTATTTCTGGTTTCTCATGTACTCTATTGGACTTTATATTTCATGGCTCAAGTACTTAGTTGGACTTTAGTTCACGGATTGTACTCTGGACTTTATTTCATGTGCTTAATATATTGGTTTCATGCAATTAATTTGTTACATAAATTATGGACTTTATTATTTTTTGAAATTTTAATTTACACATGTACATTTATGCATTTTATGTTCATAGTCAAGACATTAATATAGGACATTAATGTGAAATTTAGTGATCTCATACATGTGATATTAATATAGGACATTTTAATATTTATACTTTACAAATTTAGTGATCTCATACATGATATACATGATATGTACATTCAATAATTAGTGATAATTACTCAATGAACTTATTCAATTCATGTCAATCAATAATTAGTCAATAAATCATAATTTACAAACAAAAGCAATCTGTTTATATACCATAAAGGATAAAATTTTACGAAATAAACAATACCATAGAAGATTAGAGGATAAAAACATTAATAAATTCTATAAATAATAACATCTAACACTAATTTATAAGTTGTCAAAACAAATAATGACATCCCATACGAATTTATAAGCTATCAAAACAAATAATGGCATCCAATACTAATTTATAAGTTGTCAAAACAAATAATGGCATTGAATACTAATCGATAAGCTGTCAAAACAAATAATGGCATCGAATACTAATCTATAAGCTATCAAAACAAATAATAGCATCCAACACTAATTATAGGTTGTCTTAAGCAATCGTAATACGACGTCTTAAGGGGATCAAAGAAGAGTATAATTGAGTATAAATATTAAGTGATATTAACAAGTATTATAAGTTTTAGGGTGAGTCATCATAACACAACGTCTTAAGGGGATGTTTGAAGGGGTCATAATACGTCTTAAGGGGATGTCTTAAGGGGTCTTAAGGGGATGTCTAAAGGGGTCATAATAGAACATCTTAAGGGAATGTCTTAAGGAGTCATAATACAACGTCTAAAGGGGATGTCTTAAGGGGTCTTAAGGGGATGTCTTAAGGGGTCATAATAAAATGTTTTAAGGGGATGTCTTAAGGGGTCATAATATAATGTCTAAAGGGGATGTCTTAAGGGGTCATAATAGAATTTCTTAAGGGGATGTCTTAAGGGGTCATAATACAACATTTAAAGGGGATGTATTAAGGGGTCTTAAGGGGATGTATTAAGGGGCCATAATATAATATCTTAAGGGGATGTCTTAAGGGGTCATAATACAACGTCTAAAGGGGATATCTTAAGGGGTCATAATAGAATTTCTTAAGGGGGTGTACAATTAAGGGGTTATAATACGTCTTAAGGGGATGTCTAAAGGGGTCATAATACAATGTCTAAAGGGGATGTCTTAAAGGGTCTTAAGGGGATGTCTTAAGGGGTCATAATAGAATTTCTTAAGGGGATGTATTAAGGGGTCATAATATGTCTTAAGGATATAATTGATTTAACAATAATGTATGCATGATATTTAGTGATTATACAATTAGACATAAAGTTTTAAAGTAAGAAAATATGCACATTTAACAAACAAAATATATAGAATATTGATTTGATACATAGAAGTACATGGAGTATGTTTAATTATGTAAGTATGTATGTACATATATATCATCTCAGAACAATGTTTACAAAATTTGGATATGCCATCTCAAGAACATCTCAAACTCGTGCCTAGAATGTAGTAGGTCTTCACACCACCTTATATCAAAAAGGTACAAGCAATATCAATGAAATCATCAAAACATACATATTTTAATTTATATAAAACTATCTATATGTACACAACTCAAGTACCTGCATTTAAAAGTATTCCACACATGTTTGTAGGTTGAATTCAAGCATCCTCTCCTTTTTGTTTCAAAGTATGAGATCAATGCAATGATGGCTTAAGGATACAAAAAATGACAATAAATCAATTTTAACTATTAATGTACAAGCAATATCAATATGTAATCAAAACATTTATTTAAATATAATTTAACTAATAATTACCTATTTTTACCAAGTATTCCATGTTGTCTAGGTTGAATCTACATGGACTAGATCCTTTTTGTGATTATGCCTTAAGGATGTATAAAAGGACAATTTAAATCAATTTCAACTAATAACACACTTGACCAATATCGAAACATGTATTTAATGTATTTAAAAGGAAAAATAAAACTAAAACTATATTTACCTGTATTTACTTATTCTATTGTACCATTGCATCCTCTCTTTTTTGCAATGCATCTATGATTTCCTCATGCTCTTCCATAGAAATTGACCATAGCACTTTTTTTAAGGTCTTCTGCGATACCGCTCTAGTTTTATATTTTTTGCCACCACCAAATGTGAATAATGTATAATCTTTTTATGTGTTTCATAGTCTTCGAATGCAGTAGACCATTCTTTCTTCTCAGGTATTTTCGTAGCCCACTGCCAACAACCACCACGATCCTATTAGAAAACATGAAAATCATCATCAAATAAGTTCTCAAAATTTTCTTAAGGGGATCAAAGACTTGTTCTAAAAAATTGCTTAAGGGGATCAAAAACCTGTTACCAAAATTTGCTTAAGGGTGTGTCTTAAGGGGATCACCGTACCTATTGGATAATGAAATCCATCATCATCTTCTCGAGGTGCTATTAACTTATGTTTAGTCTCCACACAATGAGCCAACCAATATTATGTTTTCTCTTCCTTCCCCTTAGGTGCAATAATATCATACACATGTCCTACCAACAAAATTTGATTTAATAACTTGTGCATATCCATATAAATAATTTAGTATTACAAAATAACTTAATAAAGTGAAATAAATTAAATTAAAATTACCTTCTTGTACAAGGTCTGAAACATAGTCATAATCTTCAAATGCAAACACTTGATCATTTTCTTCAATAGTTCTTTCATAATGATCATGTGTTTCTGTAGGTGTCAACGATCTTTTCTCCCACTATTCAACCCATTCTGTATTTTCACATGCTTCCCAATCTCTTGAGATACAAAACTGGAAAAAACATGCAAGCTCCCTTGTCCAAATAGTCCATGTACTTGTTGTCGCACTCCTAAATGAATTTCATTTAGTAGATCCACTAATTGTCTGACAATCAACTCTAGGTATAATTTTCTCTTCTTCCATCAACCAAAAGAATTGATGAACTGTAGAGTAATCACTCAAACTAGGTGTAGATAATCTTCTATTACACCAATCCACAATCTCATATGCATCTTTAAATTTTACTGAATCCTCAAATTTTAATTGTTCTCTAGCAAGAATTCTTTTGACACACACACCAACTCCATCATGTTCTCCTTTACCATGCCCAACTTCAAAAAAACTTCATATATGTTGGACATTAAGTTCCTTGTGAACCCTACTTAACCAATAGAACATTCAAGCATTCTTGAACTGCCCCATACAATTATCTGACCATATGAGGTGTTCTTTCATCTAGATTCCTCTTTCTCTTAAATTTCTATAAAATATACTAAAACAGTATTGAACAAACTCTGACGAGTGTAACCAATTGTCACTCAAATAAAAATGATACTCCCTCAAAACTTTTCTATGATCCTCAGTGCTATCATCTGCATGTCTATAAACAATATGGACAAACATAGCTACTTGCACTAAATTATAATATTGAGATTGAATTTCCTCTTGCGAAGCGAGAGTACAATTCTCTAAAAAAATCAACCACGGAAAGTATATTCCCAATTGGAAATGTGTTTCTACATGCGTGCAATTGGCCATCAAGCCATCAAGCATGTTCAAAGTGCATGACATAGTTTGGTACAATTTTATTCTTAAATTCACTCATGAATGCATGCACACTAACTTTTTTTGTAACTAAATCGCAATGCTTTCCTATTTTTCCATCTTTTAAAGAATAGTGAACATTCTTAAATCTTTTAACATCTACTAATTATTGTCCAAAATCATGATCAACACTTTCATGCAAACAAATTCTTAAAAAAGAAAGATTTCCACAGTTAATGCATTGTCTGGAAATACAAGAACTTAAATAAAATAATTTATCATTAGATTTTTCACAAAACAAACTTGAAATAAACTCTCTTATTTCTTCAGGTGGCATATCAATACCACACTCTTGTATAATCATGTTAGTATGCAAGGTACAATGTATATATATCAAAAAACATCACAAAAATAATGAAATTGAACATGTATTTTACAACAATAAGATATTTGGTTCTTATTAATTTTTACATACCAAGGTTTACATTTTTCAAAAGACCTTTGATATATTTTAATATTTCCAGGTAACACTAAATCGCTACAAAATTTTCTATAAAATTCAATTTGTGTTGTATCTAATAGGTGTTTTGGGTGAGGATCACGAACTTTGGACCCCACCCTTAATTTTAAAAAATCTCTAAAATTAGATGAAACCTTAGTATTATCATGCCAATATTTTTCGATCAAAGATTTAATTTCAACATTCAATTTCATATCAAACCTCGGTAGTCATCCATTGAAACTCCAACATTGATTGATAGGATCATTTTCTATACTTTCTCTTCTTTTTGCCACTCTTAGCAATTTTTTAGGATCTATTTTTAAAACTTCACTAATATTGCTTACCATTCTTTTATTCAAAATTGCTTTATTAACTATAGCAGTAGTTATAGCTCTTCTTGCTACGTTTTTTATCTTTAGATCAACTATTTTTCCCAATAGATTGAATGGCACTAGCAACAGAAGACATAACATGTTTTAATAATTGATCTTTTCTTTTTGGTTTAACATAAAAGCCTAACCTTTTCATTACTTTCCTCATTTTTTGTATTCTCATCAATTGCATCACTAGTTGACATTGAAATGCAATTTTTTTATGATAAAAGAATTTGGTGTATATTCTATTTGCATGTGTTCTTATTTACATTTTCATCTTCATTTTCATCAACAAAATGGTTTTCATTTTCATTTTCATCAAAAATACAAGTTTTGTTTTCATTTTCAAGAAAATGATCATTTTGATTTTCATTTGCAACAAAAGATTTTTCTTTTTTGTTTTCAACAAATTCTATAAAAGTTTCATTTCTTTGAATATCATCAATGTCAACATCATTAAGTCCAACATCTTGTAAAACTTCTACATACAAATTTACCATTTCACTAACATGTGGATTTGTTCAGCGGTACTTGGATTTGTGCATATTGAAACATTCTCCATAGCATTCAAAGAGGGATTTGAAGACATAGTAGGACTTTTTGTATAATCATATTCTTCTCCAAATTGACTCCTTGCAAATTAGCTTCATCTACAACCATGGTATCCTCAATGTTTTCATCTTCAATAGTTGTGGAATTGGATGCTCCACCATCATTCATTGGTTTTATTCTCATTCTTCTTTCTCTTTGTCTTTGTCTCTCCTTCTCTTTCTTTGCTTCAACTTCTTGAGGATTCAATTTCTTCCTTCTCTTATTACGAGCTTTATCTCCCATGACTATAAAATTATCAAGCACAAATGAATGTCAATAGTGAAATTCTTCAAAATATTCAATCCAAATTGCAAGTTGAATACCTATTAGGACAAAATTCTTCCTCTTGTGTTCCTCAAAACAAGTAGAAACCTAGCACAATGCCACTTTAAAAATTGTTTTCTTCATGCCTCCTTTGAAAAATTCAATCCATAGTGCAAGTTGAAGACCTTTTATTCCTCCAAACAAGTACAAAAATGGTGTAGATGATGTCTCCTTTGAAAAAATCAATCAAAAATCAAGTTCACCACCTATAAATACAATAGCTCATGAAAAATAGTTCAATTTTACAGCTCTCGGAGCCTTCACAATATTTTTTGGCAATAAATTTAAATAAAAGAAATGGGGTCATGTTTATAAAAACGAGGATCCCATTCTATAATCGGGATCCCGTTCCCCGATATTTAATGTGGGGTTGTTGGAAGGAAAATGGGATCTTGTTTCCCTTCTAATGGCCCACACATTATAAATTAGGGAACTATACTTGATTGTAAAATGAGATCCCGCTTTTAATAAACGAGATCCTGTTTTATAAAGCGCGGTCCTGTTTTTTAAAATTTGAATTTCTATTAGCTTTGTGGTCAGTTTTTTTCCTAGAATTTTGGTTTGAGAAAAGCATTGGGAATCCGAACCTAGGCCTTAAACCTAGTTTGACCTACAACTTGAAGGTCCTAGTTCAATGTTAGAGAAAAATACCAACTTTGGACATATGGCTGACGACTTTTTCTGCAAAATTTTTTGACAAAATTTAAACCCATTTTAGATGAGACAATGTAGATTCTAAATATGTAATTTGTTTTACAATTGGATTATTTTTTCTATTTTTTAATTAATTTCTAATAAAATTGGTCCATAAACTTTAAATATCAGGCTTTTTTACTATTTTAATTAATTTTGATCAACATAACATTTTGACAAACAGATTGCACAAGAACAAACTACAGACAATTATTTTCAATTTACCAAAAAAAAATGATAAGTTTAGGTCATCTTATGCATGTCTTACACGACGATTTCTCAAAATGACAAATTTGCCTAATAAAAATTTAACAAAAAAAATATTCAATAAAAAATTTTAAAAATATCAAGAACAAGCTTCAGTGAGTCACAAATATTTTCCCAAAAGGATTTAGAAAAATAAGATAATTTAAGTCAAAATATGGATGTCGTACACGTGCATGGTATGGTAAAAAAAAGTGACTTTTAAACAGTGGTTTTAGAAACGTCTATTGAAACTCAATTTGTACAATCTAGGTATCAAAATAAATTACATATTTGGAAACTAAACTTCAAGCACTACATTTTATGTTTAGTGACTTTTTTAAAGATTCCATGTCTAAGTGCTTCAAATTTTAAGGTCAAATGTGTCAAATTTTGAAAATCAGGAAAAACACTTCCACTTTTTGGCCAAAAAGTAAACTCAAATTCTTGCACACACCCTCAAGGTCCATAATAACTTCAGCAAACAAATCATAAATTCTACGCAAAAATTAGACCATAAATTAGTCTCATCATTGCTCATGTAAGAAAATCAATATATTCCACCAAATGGATGAATTAGAGAAGCTAGCCCATGAGTAAGTTCTTGTACTTTCTAGTCAAGAAAAGGAGACTTTTTTCCATGCTCTCCATATTCTTAGAAATTGCCTAGAAGTTTAAGGTTTAAAGTATTTTGTTGTAAGGATTTTGTCTTTCCACCCAACCTCTTGCCACAAATTATTGGCTTTATTTGTAGCTATTATGTGTCTAATAAGAGAAAACCATTGGGTTGCTCCATAAAAATATATAGTAATCCATTCGACAATAAGGTAGATCCCTTGTGTAAGGGGATCAATCACTCTAGAAACCTCTTTATTTTTTCAGTTGAATACAATACAAGCATGAAGCAACTGGATGACCTTATTTATTATTTTATTTTCTCCAAAGAAATCCTCTAATTAATTAATTTAGTTGGTTATAGTTTCTTTTTGAAGGAAGCCAACATGATGAAATATAAGCATGACTGGTTATAAGGATTTTTTTTGCATTTTGTATATGCCAAGCCATAGAGAGAAATTTATTTTACCACAACTCAAGCTTGCTTTTTAAATTGTGAATGAACCAATTCCATATTTCAGAAAGAGGAACTCCTATCCCAAAGGGGATGTTGAGGTATCTTGAAATAACTTCATGGTCATTGAATTTCCATTGTGGGGGTATCCAAGGAGGTGGTTGATCAAATGAAGTCATCAAGAATTTAATTTTGTTAGAGATAGTTGGGAGCTAGTAGCTGAACAAAATAGGTCCAAGACTTTTAGGGTGTTGTTAAGCTCTTCTTGAGAGTTTTGAATGAATAATAAGCTATCATTAGCAAAATGGGACTTAAGAGTAACTTCATCACCAAATAGAGAAATACCACATATAATTAAGTGTTTATTTTTGTATGAATTAAAAGGTATCCAAGAGCATCAATAGTAAGGACGTAGAGGAAAGGGGCTAAGGGGCAGCCTTACCTTACCAAATGTTGAAGAGGAAAGATTTGAGAGATTAACCCATTAATGGCTAGGCAAGCATAAGCATCAACAAAGAGTAGTTTTATGTGGGAAATAAGCTTGGGACTAAAGCCTAACCATTTAAACATTTTTAATATGAACTGCCACCTAATCCTATCATAAGCTTTGTCAAAATCAACTTGACGAGGAGGCATTTTTATTTAGTTTGTTGAGCCCATTCCACAGTTTCCCAAGCTAGCACTAAGTTATCAAGTATGAATCTTCCTCCAATAAAACCAGTTTTCTCTAGCCTTACAATTTCTTGTACTATATGTTTAATTCTTTTAGCAATAGCTTTGGCTAGAATCTTGTAGGATGTGTTAAGAAGAGTAATCAGTCTCCACCCTGAAATGTGGCTCCCATTTTTTCCTTTAGGAATTAATTTAATCAACCTTTGATTAATAGAAGAAGCCAAGGATCCCTGTGATAAGGCTTCTATATAGACCTCATAGAATTCCTCCCTAATGAATGGCCACATTGCTTTATAAAATTTTGCAGGTAAGCTATCAATATTGGGAATTTTTGAATCAGCCATATCTTTCAAAGCAGCATCAGACTCTTCAATGGTCAACAAGCGGTCTAAGTAGGATTGTCGTTCAAAATCAATCTTATTGGGAATGCAATTTTCGACCATATCTTCAATAATGTCTTGAAGTTGATCACCATTAGTGGATCCATAAACAGTTGTTTATAGTGCTAAGAAAAGATAGATTTGATGTCATCCAAATGTCTGTGCCCCTCTTGATCATGTATAGACATTATTCTTTCTTTTTTGTGTTTTTGTTTAAGATAACTGAAAAAGAACTGTGTTCCTTTGTCTCCTCCTTTCATCCAATGAAGCCTAGCCTTTAGTTGAGCTCCTCGACCTCGATAAAATTTAAATATTCTAAGTTTCGTTTTAGCAACAGCCACAGCATGTTGAAGAGAGGTGTTAGTTGGTGCTGAATTTTAAAAAATTCTGCTTTTTCCCAATTGATATCTTAATATTTTTTTCCAGAATATAAGCATTTGATAAAACTGAAAAACATACCCAATTTAAGGCAAAAGTTTCCAGTCTACTTCATAGACTGTGAAAACTCATACCAACTAATATTCAATGGTCTAATTCATTGCTATCTTTTTAATGACTGGAGAAATATTTTCTATTTTAAAGGCGGGAAGGAAAGGTTGGTACCTATTTTATCAAAAGAATACAGAGAACAAAAAACATGGAACAGCAGGAGGACGAGAAAAAACAGCAGCATTAAATATAAATGAAGGCGACACGAGATCACACTTCCAACAATAGATTGGGAAAACGACGAGCAAAAGATACACGTAAGCCTAGAAGCCCACAGCCACACAAAATCTTTTGTTTTCATTGCTGTACTATGCAACGAAATCGACCATCAAGAAGCACAAAATATTACTCAAAGCATTCAATAGTGGCCAAATGGTTTGGTGAAAATTAAGTTCAACGTACACCCAAGATAAAGGAAACGTACAAAAGTTGACTGACTGCAAATCTCCGGTATTGCTCAGAGCATTCAATGGTGGCAGAACGACTAAGTTCAACATACACCCAAGATAAGGAATCGATAAAAAGTAGAAAATTTATTTTGACTGCAAGTCTCCAGTATTCCAGAGCATTCAATGGTGGGACAAAATGTTATATGTAAATTAATTACGTTCAATTTACCCCGAAGGTAATGAACCAATAAAACTAAAACTAAATGTGCACAGAATAGTGCGTGGCAATGTGTATTCCAGTCGTTTTTATGTCCTGATTTACCTACAGAGTTGCGAGGGAAGCGTTGTAATTAAAATTTTCGAAGAACATTTTGTAAATTCGACTATACAATTAATGGCGATGTGGACTAGAGGAAGAATTACGTGTCTACCCTGAATATCACATCTTCGTATCCAGGCAACTGCAGCAATTGAAACTCTCAATGTATGGTCATTTCAATGTAATGGTCTTTGGGATGTTCGGTTAATTCAATGTATGGTTAATTCAGATTATAAGATCAGATCTTTGGGATGTTTGGGGGTCTTTATTCTTACTTCATGATTGTAATGGTCCTGTTGCAGCTTGTTCACTGCATTTTCTCATTTGTAATTTTTGCATTGATTTCAATAAAAAAAATAATGAAAGAAATCTCAAATCATATTTAAACTCTCCAAAATCGACGCTGACTTGTTTGTCAAAATTCTCAAATGAACTGTAATATACACGGGCCACCAAGTGGCCCCGTCCTACTACTAGCATGCCACTAGTATATCTATGATAAAATTATTGGAACTTAATTTGAACTCCGAGCATAATAAAAAATAGATCTTACCTCAGCAGAAGTTTTTTGTACCTTTGCTTATGAATTTGTAAAAAGCAATCCAAGCAGGAAAATCATCTACAACATAACATAACGAGAAACACAATATGTTCATGTAAGTTTTCTTACCATTGCTATTCTAATTAAACCAATGTCATGAAAGGAGGGATATTATCATTAAATAAGATATAAAAACAAGATTAAGGTTTATGTTTCAAAGGTTCATTTAAAGCAATTTTGTTTATATATTCTTTTTAGAAAATTAGAGGTATTGAAGTTTACGAAATTAAGTGATCAATTTTATTCTTTGTCTTAATAGTCAACATTGACCAACGCAAACATATCTCAATCAATATTTCATTGATAGAATGACTCACTAAAGAAAATATAAATAAAATCTTACTTTTATCTATTCCTTACAACTTTTTTATCCACTTGTTGAATACCCACAATAGTATTAAATGTATACAAAGTTAATTAGTAGCATTTTTTCTAAGGAAGCAAAAATATCCAAAATCAATGAATAGGCATTTCTTTCTCTTTCATGGACAAAAATTAAAACTTCAAAATATTTCAAAAAGCGATACAAAGGAGGATAATCAAAGAAATTCCTTAAAAAATGAAAAAAAAAATTGTCGGTATTTACTCGAACAATTAAGGCATTAGTGTACTATCAATACTTGGATATTTTTCTCGAATACAAACTAGCTTCATGGTCACAAAATATAATCATCTTCCATAATGGCATAGTACAATTAAATAGGTTCCAATTTTTTTTACTAATAATACAGTTTCTCTTTGAAATAGCTTTGCTAATATATGAATTTAGAGCTCATTTCAATAAACTCCTCTATAGTTATATTGTCAATTAATAATGTCTAATACAACTTATAATTCATTCATGTTTAATCTATTTAGATGCCATGCTAAAATATCAACTCTTCAAATCATTATATTTTAAGATTTCAAATATAATGGTACCATATAATTATGCTTCCCAAAAAGTAGTATTATCATTCTTTATCAATAATATATTCTAGAAATATAATGTACATGTAATTAATACGATGATTATTTGGGGCTTTGAATTTGTGAGCCTGGGTGATAATACTATATATCTATACAATGTTTACCTTAGAACTTTAGTCTATACCTTAGAACTTTAGTCTATAAAGATGACTTGGGAACTGATATTTTAATTTATAGCCATCCTATTTAAGTTCATGAATCAATCATATTGAAATATATTCATCTTTCTAGTTTCTATAACAAGATTATTCATTATGGGAATATCTAAATAATCTAGATACATATATTATAATTCCTCAAAACAAATCAAAGAAGTTGATAAATAGTGCATGATAAATTAGAATTAATTCCTTTCCAAATTAATTAGACACAACATAGTACATGATTGTTATGATTTCTTTCTATACACAATTAAAATTAAATTTTAGCTTCAATATTTTTATTTACTTTCCTCCTCTTTCTACTCCCTTCTCTACCACAAACTCATTAATCTTCCCCATCAAATCTCCCTTTTCTTTTATTTTCTAAATCTTTCCCTCCATGGGATATATCCCTTCATGTTATATCTTCATACCTCATGTAGGGACTAATAAGGCCAAAACTTGTTTTCTTTCTAAGACAATAAAAGAAAATAAAATCCTTTCCCACCTTTTCTTATCTAACTATTTATTAATATTAAATTATTATTTTAAAATAAAATTTAAATTTTTTTTTTTAAAGAGTTACATCAGAAAAAATAACTTGTAAATTTTATGTAAGGGAATCATGAGTCTAGAATTACAAATAATCTAGAGTAATAGTTCATTACTCTTCACACAAGTTCATGTTGCATTAATTTAAGTTAAGGTGAAATAAAAAATAGACACCTATCCATTTGGCCATCTTAGATTTCATTTTTATTGGTTAAATATTGTACATACACCTTCATTTAAAACATCAAGGGCACTTATATAATAGATATTAATGAATTTGTAGAATAGTAATGATGTAGGGGCATTGAGTTCACAAGCCTAATGGTAGCATTTAATTCCAACCCTACGATTTTAGAATCTAATTTTGTCACCTATTTTACTATGTTAATTCACCCAACGTAATATAACCACATTAATTCTCAACAAAGACCCTGTGACGATTGCCTAATTCAAATTACTAAGGCCACTTTCCCTAATAACTATGATCAATTTTCTATCCAAATTAAATATGTGGGTTGACCTTTAGATGATTTATATGATGTAGATTGTGAGTTTGATGAGAAAATAAGGTATAGAGGAGAAGAATAAGAAACATAAGGTAAGAAGAAGCCACCATTCTCTCCAATATCTAGAATTTTATTTCTATGTTCAAGTGGAACAACAAGTAGGACTAAGTGAAGGAAGAGACCATACCAAAGAAGATAAAATGAATAACCATATAGGAATAATAAAAAAGGGTGTGTGCAAAACAAGTGAAGAATTGAACCCTAATTTCCTTTCATGCATAGTCAAACAATCAAGAGAGAAAGATTGTGTTTTGTAAGAGAAAAACTACGTATAACTAGAGAATATGAGAGAAGGTAGAAGGAAAAATAGGCATATAGTTTATTAGTAAAAGAAAGTGTGAAGGGAAAGGAGAAAAATTAGAAAGAGAAGATAAGAGAGATTACATAGAAAAAAAGAGGACAAAACAAAAATAGTGTGAAAAAGGAAGATGATTATGGATATTCAAGAAGTGATTCTTGTCGAAATGGTAGGATATGTACAATTGTGTATAAGAAAGGGGAGTATATATGTAAATAGGATAAATTTAGAGAAAAAGAGGAAAAATTCAAGAGGGGAAAATGTGAAAAAATAGATCCTCCATCGTTGAAGAATAGTGTGTAGGACTATACAAAGATAAGCACACAAAAATTAAATGTGTAATTATTTGAGGGATAAGGATCATGTGAGTGTGGAAGAGGATAGGGTTTGAAATCTGGAACAAGAAGTAAGAGAATGTGTAGAGGAAGTTTGACAAGTAATTACAAGTGTGAATGAAGGGATGAAATCAATCATATTGGAGGTGAAAACAACAAGAGAGACCACACTATTGTGTCCAAGTGATTCCTAGCTTGTGAGACTTTTTAGTATTAAGGAAGAACATGTGAATGCTTTAATAGTGAATCATGGTATCTCCATCCCTTTTCACAATAATTAGTTGATGCATATAGCTATAAATTATTTTCTCCTTTATTTTAGGAAATAATTTTATCGCATTAGGTGCATGATCTTGAATGAGTGTCATTACCTATGTTTGATTTGTGGATTCTTTTTGCCTTGTCAATGTCTCTTGGTATGCTTTTCTATTTTATGTTTTGGGAGTTCTATGTGTACATGTGTGTGTGTGTGTTCTTGGTTCTTATAACCTTAACATGTATAGGATTTACAAAAAATTGGTTGAGAATACATATTGAGTCAAGTCACCTCTAGAAATTGATGAGCCTAACTCGGTGTGTGATTAATTTCAATAAGTGTTTAGTAGTGTGTATATAAAAAGATTTACTTGAGGGGCTATAACACTACTTGGAAAGATATTATTATCCTACTCCAATTGACTATAATGAATGGAATAAATATTACAATTACTTGAAAGGTAGGTGGTTATAATCAATTGTTAACAAAGTAGGCTACAACTCTAGGAAAAGTGCACTATCCTTGGTTTAAGAAAAACTGAAGTCTAGAGAAGACTATGTGTGTAACTCTACATGGGCTTATAACTAATAAAATGCTACAATGAAAAGAAGTAATTCAAGACAACAAGGCACCACTAATAAGGTGACTAGAAAACCTTGTAGAGAATTTTAGTTTAGTCTCAAGGCCTTAAGGGAAAATAAGGAATTTAGATAGAATCCCTATAGAATGGCCATATCGAAAACCATGGGAATGAACCAATTTTACTAAGTAAGAGGCACAAATATGATGACCAAATAATAATAGAAGGGAAGGGATAATATTTCCTTGAGAGGCAATAAGTAGATGGAGGTGCCACGTGAGCAACCCATAAATACAAATTTGGGTCATTAGAAGCCCATATGAGACCTCATGCATAGTTGTACGGAGGAGAAGAGAACCCTAATAAATGAGGAAAAGGAAGAGGATAAATTTTATATTATTCAAGTCAATAGTGTGATAGCCATGATGAAGGCAGAGGTTTCCTAACATTTACAAGTAACTTAGAGGAAATGCATGATGGAGACAAGAAAGGAGGGAAGACCAAGATCTATTTTTTTCTAATTTATTTATGTTTTTAGGTCTAGTAGATAGAAAAAAAGATGAATACATCCTTGTGATAGAGAATGAGGGTACAATATAGGAATTTCAAGAGGAAATCATAGAAGTGCCAGCATTTATAAATAATTTTGAAGAGATTATTGATAAAGAAGATTATATTAGTGTAATAATTGATGAGTTTGGAGAAGAAGTAGTAGCCAAGGAGATTCTAGGGTCTAACCACTTGATGATAAGGATGAGAAAGGACAACATGAGGAACACATTAAAGAAGACTGAAAATAACAGGTTGCATGTTAGAATGGGAGGATTAAAAAAATGCTACAAAATACAACACGAATAGAACCTAGTGTGAGGTTCAAGAGGTTATAGAGGAGCTTAACAAGGAGCTACAAGTGAGTATGTAAAAATATTGTAGGGAGGATATTTTATAGAATATATTATAAGTAGGCATAGAAAAGATGAAATATACAAATGAACATACATGTGAAGCTAATATAACCCTAACAGTATAATTGGTGGGAGTAGTAGAAAATAATAGAGAGATACTAACAATGGAAAAAATGAAAGGGGATGAGAATGGAGAAATTAATGAGAAAATAAAATTAAAACAAATAAGTGGGTCTCCAATTGACACGACTAGGAAAATAATCAAAAAATTACAAGTGAGATGTTATAGGTACATGTAGTAAAGGTAATTGACATATAGATGCATTTGTTAACAAATGAGTCTTTGTAATGTTGCTTGTTGGAGTAGTTTGTGTTAGTAGAGAGATGTTGAAAGAAGAATTTATAGATGGTGGTAGAAAGGATCTTCCAATGAAAGAAGAGAATCAAGGAACTTATATTTATTATTTTTTAGTAGAGAAATAATTTATTCAAGAGGAATGACATGTCAATGCTAGAATATGGTCTAGGGGAACTATTTCAACCCAAGGACACAAAATAGGAGGTAGAAAAATACTAATCATGAAAGAAAAAGAAGAGACAATGCATAGTTTTGCATGTGAAGAGAAACAAGTAATGGCATAAAGTACTAGGAAAGAAGTGTTGTAAGTGAAGGTAGTTGGTAATACCTTTGAGGAGCCTCCAAGCATGGAAAAGGGGGTGAAGAAAATATCTATTACTACAAGTACGGAGAATAAATTTGTAGCATTATTTTTTCATATAAGGGTCAAATAAGTATCAATGGACCAAGTACACCCATGTATAATAAAGAAAAATAAGATGACATCTACAAGAGAGGATTGCAAATAATAATGGATTCTCAAAATAATCCTAGAGGGTTTGATTAATCATGATGATGTAGTGAAGAGTGGTGACGAAATTGAGAGAGCATGGTGTAAGGAAGTTCCAATGGTAATTAAAGATTTCCATAATGATATTTTTATTGATTTTTTGTTTAGGAGAAGTAACATTAATTCCAATTGGGGCGCTTGGAGGTGATGAAGGAGAAGGTACAAGTTATACCACAAGGAGGTCAAGAATAGGACATGATAATGGATGAGAGGCTTGAATCCATAATATTAAAACTAGAAGAACGATTCACACCAAAGGAAGAAAATGTGTTCAATAAAATATTGAGCAATTATGTTGTAGTAGAAGGGAAGAGTAAGAGTTAAGAGTGAAATAATTTGGAATAAAAAGGGTCTGATATGTAGGATAAATATGGATTGATTCTTGATGGTTTATTTATCTCACACATACTACCAATGAGAGTTTATTATGGAAGAAGGAATAAGATATTTATGATAGTGGAGAGTAAACATACATGAGATGCATATGATGGAGATTTAGTTGTATCGTAGGAAGAATGAGAAAGATGATAAGTGGTTTGTGTTGAAGGTATACATATAAGATAGAAAAGGTATGGATATTAGCTATAATTTCACTTGTAAGAACATAATTTATGAGCTACAACTATGTAAATTTGAAATTTAGTAAGGTCTCATAAGTTTTGTATCCCTAGGAGTTTGAATGAAGAGAATCATATTGAAGATCCTATAATAAAAATTTAATTTTAAATAGGTGGGTAAGTGCACAAAGATGGGGGACCAGAAAAGGGTCTTAAGTGGCCACATTTTTTCTAAAATCAAGAAAGACTGACCTTAGATGACAAATTGAAGATAGTTACACTCAAAATTTTAAGATGCAACAAAAAGAGGAGTTGTAGTGCTCTAAATATAATTTCTAAACTACTATTTAAAAAAAAAAATGGTAGAGATTAAATGGTTCAAAAAGGGGGGCCACACAAATTGGTCCTATTTTTTTAAAAAAAATATAACGTAGCATTTGGTGTGGCCCCCCTAAAATGTTAAAAAAAATTAGTATTTCAAAAATCACTTTGGTGATAAATTAGCTAACACCATGTACTTTATCCTCAAATTTTTTGCTAATTTTTAATGAATATATGATTTTTTACTAATTTTCAAAGTGGACACATCCTAAAAAATAAAATTTTGGCATGCTCCCCCTTAATTTTTTTAAAAATTAATCAAAAATATATTTTTTGAATATGTGTAGAATGGAGACTAGTTTATAAAAATGTAATTTATTTTAAATTTCAATGAGTGGTTAAAAAATATAGTAAATTAGTTTCTGACAAAAATAGATACATGGTCAATAAAAGAAATTAGAGATGAAAACCTTAACATACTCAAAATGTGAAGTAAATTACATGGTTAGATAGATAAGAGAGAGAATAACATTACCAAGGTGTTTTTTTGACTTAAAATTGAAACATGTGTAAACTTGATGGGGAGAACACTCGAGATTATGTCAAAAAAAATCACAATTTATTAAACACGTCTTTGGATGTTAGAAATTCGCTCCAAGCCTTTGGGTTGGAAGCCCAAGGAAAATCCAAGACAAAGGCTTAGAAATTTCTAAATCAATATAAAACATGAGCATGTTATAACATGCTCACAGTATTTGAGTGCATTGACAAAATTTGAGTGTGTTATAACATGCTCGCATTATTTGAAAAAACATGAAATAAACATTTAAGTTGAAATTTACATATAGATATTTACTTTATTATACCTTAAGTTATATTTTATGTATATAGCTTCAGGATGTTTGAGAGTGGTTTCAAATCTCTAGGAGTTATAATGCAAATTCTAGTTTTTTGGATAATCTTATAATCTTTCAAACAGTCAAATTTTAGTAATCAACATGTCAAAATTTAGTAATCAAGAGGTCAAATTTTTGTAATCAGAAATTTGTATCATCTTTCTCTCTATTCACCCATTATTTATCCCTTACACTCTAGACCTCTCTCTCTTTCACTATCTCCTTCCCTTTATCTGACTTTATCTCCCTTGAGCTCAAGAACTACCTCTCTACCTATCCATCCTTCTCTCTCCCTCTCCTACCTCTCTCACTCCCTTCCCTCTATACTCTCTCTCACACATATACCTCTATCTACCTCCCTACCTCTCCCTCCCTCCCTTTTCTTTCTATCTCCTCTCCATATCTCTCTCTCCTTGTCTCTCTAATTCTCTCTATCTCACTTCTCTCTCCCTCTCTCCCTATCTCCTTCCCTCCCTGCCTCCATCCCTCTCTACTTCTACCTATCTCATCTCTCCCTTTCCTTCTACCTCTCTCTCTTTCTCACTCTCTCCTTCCCTCTTTAATTCTATCTCAACCCTCTCTATCTCCCTACCTCTCACTCCATCCCTCCCTCTCTCTCTATATATCTATATCTCACCTCTCTCCCTCCCTCTCTACTTCTCTCTATCTCATCTCTCCCTCTATCTACCTACTTATCTCTCCATCACTCCTTACCACTCTCTCTATTTCTCTATCTCACCTATTTTACGTATAGCATAATCAAAAACTTATCTTGTTTGAAATCTGAAAATTGCTTTTACATATTTGCATTGCACTTTACGTCTTCGGATATTGGATTGCATCTTGCCTATTTTCCATTTTGGGTGCATACCAATTTTTTGAAACTTGTATGAGCTTCACAACTTGGTGTCCTATTAGCAATATTTTTGTGAGACATAGTTATAGACTCATGCCATTCCATGATACACCATTCACCGTGGATCTTGGGTTTTCTAGCTCTTTCACTTATAGTGTTGACACTATATTTAACCCACTATGGATCATAGTCTTCATACCTCATTTCCAATGACTTTCCTACCTATAATTAATGTGCATGATGTTGAAAAAATGGTTTCTAATTTCCCACAAGAGAACATAAGAAGGATAGCTGAAGAAATAGAAAAATTGCAAAACTTTTTTTAACTTGTAAAAATATTACTAGAAGTGTCATTCTTGATTTATATAATGCAAGGAAAATTCTTGAAAATGAGCATGGAATAGACATTGTGCGAGTTCTAGCTCATATTTTTAATCAACAAGACCCTACAAAGACGAGTTGTGCTCAAGCTTTGGGGTATACTCAAAGCCAAGGTGGAAATTCAATTCCTCCTTCCACAACCCTTACCTCTATTCTACATACACTAGTACTCATGTTACTACAACTATCCAACCTACTAGCAATGTCAACACTTCCTTAGGTATTTCCACTTGGAATCATACTAGCTTTGTGCATTCAAATCTCATATCTCCTCAACCATCCCCCCTCACAAATCTACAATTCACTTGCCCTCCACATACATACACAACTCCACCTTATTCACTCCATCTCACAACACCAAAAATGATCCAATCCTTAATACACTTTTGCAAAATGTCTCATCCCTACAAAAAAAAATCACCACCCTAAATTAAAAAAACAATGGCCAACCTTCACAATACATGAAATCCAATCTATTATAATGCCAATCTGTAGTAATCTAGCTTCCTTATCTCATCCTATGTCCTTCAGTCAGCCCACACATCCTCAATCCTATGAACATGTGTGTGATATTTCTTGATCCTTTCTTTCATTCCTCAATATAATCAAAATCAGATCTCCTTTTGAAATTCTTCAAAGTGACCAACTACAACTTGGATTCAATGGCCTTAGCCTTTGGAGATTTTTGAATTGAATATCTACCAATTGTTAAGGGAAACTTGAAACCTATCTTGTGATATTCAATCTATTTTCTATGGACTATCATTATCTATCTGCATAGCTCCATTAAGAAAATTTTGTCATTGGGGTAAATTAGTTGCATGTATGGATACCTCACGAAGCAACCAACCATTAAGTATGTGAATATGGGAAACTAAAGATAGAGGAAACCATACTTTTTTACCACTACCCAAGCTTCATATAAAACCATTTTCCTTTCCAATTTGGGATCAAAAGCACACATGAATGGAGCAAAGAAAGCATCATTCACTCTTCTGAAATGGTGAATGTTTCTATCAAGAGTAATCTAAGGAAACTACTTGTATACTAGAGTCACCCTTTTTTTACCTTCTATTGTCAATCCTGGAAAATCCCTCATCACAACAACAACAACATACACCAAGTAGGATTTCATGTAGAATTCAAGTGATGTATGTACTTTGATCAACTAATCGTGAATTGCATCGTGAATTGCATCACTAATTTGCTAACCCCAAAAGATCTGTTGTTTTCACCTCAATATGATTTTTATGTCTAAATACATCCAATTTTGTAATGTGGATGAGGTAGGCAAACCTTGCACTCTATTGAGAAGAGTGATCAAATCGTTCACCTCTTTGATGAAATCATTGTGTGTAAAGCTCTTAAGCCATCTTGAAATAGTTTTCCTTGGGTTCTTCAACCATTTGTTGTTAATCACCCTCTTGGCAGAATTTGGATCTTTATCATATTCTTCATGTGCATACTACTTGGTAATATCTGCATAAGAGTCAATACTTGTACACATAAAAGCTTTAGCATGAAACTCTACATCTAACCTTGTGACCACATTTCCATTTGAATCCCTGACACTTCGGTCCTTTCTATTGTAATGAGCAACAACTTGAAGAGAAATCTCTGGATTGTGCACTACAATAGGAAATGAATCTACCATCTAGAAATTAATTTCAACTCTAGATCTCATACCATCATCTAATGGTTGCTTCTGAGTTCTTTCCACAAACTCAAACATATCGACATGTGTAATCTCAATGTCCTTAATCTCATCAATTTTTGATGACACTAAAGTATTGGGAACACACCTTCATATTTATACCTCATTGATTTTTCCATGCTTAGAGAGGGATTTGACATCTGAAGAGTAGTTTTCAAGTGACTATATTCTTATAGGAGTGTGGATGTGAAAATATTGGGATGTGTGCACAAAATAATTGTATTACAAATTTCATCATTTTCTAATGTTAGAAAAGATTGCATGGTTGTAAACTGCAATAGTGGGAAGAGGCTAAGCACTTGCATGAGTTTGGAGGGATTAAGTGCAATGGATGCAAAAAATAGAGCGAAAGTAGGCAATCTGGAAAAATGGAAGATTTTCCCATTGTTAGGAAAATTTTGCAAAGTGGGATTATGTCTTTGAATTTTAGTGCCATTGCAGGTAGATGTCTTGCATTGTGTAATTAAGTTGAAAATAGCACCTCTAGATAAAGATATAAATTTTGTAAAAAGCGTGCAAGGTTGGAAAAATTTGTCAATCCTACATAGGAAAAATCTTGGGTTTGTGCAAAATTGGAGAAAAACTCTGACTTTACATGTTGATATTTCTTTTCAAAGTGCAAGATCTTAGAAAAACTTTGACCCTGCATCAACGGTAAAATTCCTAAGTGTGGTGCTTCTACACTTTTATGTTGATGTGAGGTTGGTGAAAAATACTGAAACTTAAACATTGTTACATCATCCCATGCATAAGCGGTAAAAAACCCTGCTTGTGCATATGAGTCTGCTTGGAAGTTAAGGGGTCGGACTTTATGCTTTGGTAGTGATTTGCACTGCTTGTACATCATGAAGTGAAGACTTAATGCATCATCAGTGAAAAATACCGACTGTCCATCTTAGATTCACCCATATGCTTTATCGGCAAAAAACGTTGAGTTAACATGTCTCACCAAAACATAACTACAAATATGGGAGTGTTTCCTACACGAGTGGAGAAATTATCTACCCATGCTTTTGGAAATAAGGGTTTTGGTTTCAGTATACCAGCGAAGAAAAATACCGCATGTGCATAGATAGGGCATTCCACTATGTTAATCAAGGTTTATGCATTTAGTAAATTTGACAAGCATAATGGGTAAAATCTTAACGGTTGGACATGGATCTGAAACTGAAAATTGAGAGTGACATTTGAAAGACAACCATTGAAATGGGAAAAATCCCCAAATGAGTAAGAAAAGAAAACTAGTATTTTTGATAGTAAACACAAAACATAGAAGTTCAAGAAAAATTCTCATTTTGAACGTAAACCCTAAACAAAACAATTAATCTATAAAAATGAAACTAAAATAAATCATAAACTTAATACATACAATAAACAAATATAAAACATGAAGAAGAGAGAATGACAATGAATATGCCTAGACAAGAATGAGGACGAAAACCCTAGTCAAAATGATGAGAAATCCACTTGAAATCCACACGCCTTCAAACCAAGATTACACAGCGAGAATGCAAAGCAGTAGAGAGGAAAAACAAGCATAAAACGAAAAATAAAATAAAAAAGAAAAATCAATTTAAAACATTGATTAAAATGCCATCAACATAATTAAGACTCCACATTTATGACACTTGTGTGGACTTCAATTGCAGAGTTGGGAAATTCTAACACCCTTGCAATTTTGATAAGTGATGAATGATATGCATGGTTAGTGCATTTCACTAACCATTTTGATATAGAATGACATTAAATATATTTAATATTTTTGTATTAGGCATGCAGGGGCATTGAAATTCAAGGCTCCTGCATGAGCGAAATATTTTCTATATATAAAAACAAAATTTTACAACTTGGACCAAATTGTGAATTTCCAAAAACTGAAAAAGGTTAATGCTCAAAATGACATTCCAAGGCTAGGGGACAATGCACAAGGAAAAATGTGATTCACTCATTTTGTGTTCTTAGAGTACATGGACTACAAAATAGATAAGTTTCATAAGGGTTATCCCATGAATTGAGCATAGTTTAATTCGGGGATAACAAATTCTAACTATCTAATAACATTTTTTCTTCTCACTTCCAAGCCCTTATTGGCTATATTTTACTTGACCATTGACTTAAATTCACTCCAAATGACTTTCCTTCCATTGATTCACCACATAACAATCCCCATCATCTCAAGGTTATCATATCCAAGAATAAAATAAAGCATCTTCTCATAACTTAAAGATATATTAAGGTGGATGCTAAGAATATTAATGCAATTACTACTATGTCAACTCCAAAGATTTTTTTGCGACTTTGTAGCCTTTAAGGAATGATCCAAGTTATTAGATAAATTTCATTACCTAACTAGACAATAAGACATTACTATTTAAAAAGATCTTAAATAAATACGTTAAATATGAATACAATTAAAAAGAATCTAAGAACACAAAACAACACGTGTTTAACCATTTGGTCCTCATGCCTATCATCAATGACATGTCTCTTCCTCTATATGCCATAGCCATCAGGTTCACCATTAGAGGTTTATTAGCTCAAAATGATGAGAATGGTAAAGAAAATGTAGTGTATAACATTATTTATGTCTTATTGGATTATGATACATAGTCTACATTTATGGAATAAATATGCCTTGTTGCTTTATTTTCATCCTAAAAAGTAAGAAATTGCATGATTCACATAATTGAGAAATGTGATATTATAAAAGGATATTATTTAACATACATGACTAGAGCCAATCGTAAAGAAATTGTGTTTGCTAGGTGATATTACTTTCTAATTTTGATCTTAAAATACTATCTTCAAGTTATAATATTTCTTATAGAAATATATATATTAATTTAGAATATTTTTGGAAAATAAAATTTAAATTATTTTTTATATAAAATTATTTCAAATATTATTATCAATTTAAAATAATCAATTTAAAGATTATTGTTAATTGTAATAGTACATTTAATTTATTTATTTTCTATATATATTTTTTTATAATAATAATTATTATTCAATGGTTTTCAATTCTACTTTTATTTTTAATTTATCACTGTTTCTTATGATTGAAAAAAGATTTTTTTTGGTGGAACATGATTACTCTATTGTATCATCTGAAAAATATAATAACACAAAACATAAGAAAAAACAAAAGCAACATTAACTTCAATCTTTAAAAATAATACTTTTTATTTATTTTTAAATGTTCAAAAGTAGAATGCAGATTTTTTTAATTTAAACTATGTATGCATACAAAAGCTTCCATTCTAGGTATTTCATAAACTCTAAAAAAAACATGATACCAACTAATATTCAATCGTGCAATTCGTTGCTATCTTTTAAAGGCAGTGGGGAGGGAAGGTTGGTATTTTATCAAAGAATACAGAGAACAGAAAACATGGAACAGCAGGGGGTCGAGAAAAGACAGCAGCATTAAATGAGATTTTTTGTTTTTTATAAATACAAGGGACATGCGATCACACATTCAACAATAGACCGGAAAAATGAGGAACACAAGGTACATGTAAGCGAAAAAGACCATAGCCACACAAAATCTTTTGTTTTCATTGCTGTACTATCAAGAAGCACAGAATACTACTCAGAACATTCAATGCTGGCTGAAAAGTCTGGTGAAAATTGATTAAATTCAACGTACACCCAAGATAAGGAACAAATTAGATCGACTACAAATCTCCCGTATTCCACAAACCATTCAATGCTGGCATAATTGAACAAAAACAAAACATATCCAGTAGTTTTTATGTAATGATTTACAAGATCGCAAGGGAGTTTGTAGGAAGATTTTCTAAATTTTAGTAGGGGAGAAGACCCAGTATACGCCAGGGCTAACTTCGCGCAACCGTAGAATTCAAACTATATGTCGAATCGGAAAAAAAATTATGGGTTTTTTTCGCAGATGAATTAAGATCTTATAACTAAGGTTTTGGCTTCTGGGCAATTCGATAGAATGCGGTAGCATTTGATATGCGCGCGGAGGTCAAAAAGACCCCTTTTAGAGGTGTCATCCGCTTGTCGTCACCTAACGTCCTAGTACCCATTAAATATAAACACCAAAAAAAAATTTTAAAAACACCTAAATGTGTCACTTTTAATATCTAATTAAAACTCTTTTATCATTCAAATCCGCCCAAAAGTCAATGGGTCTAATTCACATAAACACCTTATAGAATCATTTTGGCACCCATTAAAAATCACTCCTACATATTAATCTCCTTACTAAAGCCCCGGACACCAAACACATTACAGCCCAAATAATCTTTATTTGGGGTCCGATTGACGCATATGACTAATTTTTTTTTGTGAGTATCCCATTTTATTCATTTGCTTTACCGTGCACTGTCTAAAAGCTTCCCAGTGATGGTGAAGGATGCGGACGGCGACAGCTCTCCACAGCTCCTCCACGTGGTAACATCTAACATCTGTCTCCTTTGAATATGCAAACAATGGTACTGGTTAATCATTTTCTTCTGCATCTTTCATGACCCATGAAGGGTTTATTCGATGATTAAGACCCGTGAAGGGTTTGTTCGACGATTGATAAATTATTATTGCTTGTCTATGAAATAAATCATTCATCTTACATGCTTCTAGCCATGTGTTGTTTTATTTTGCTAATGTCATGGTACTGGCGTTATACACACGGGTTTTGTTTTGGGGTAAAATATTTTCCTGTCCTCATTTACCGCGCGCTCACAACGTGGTAAAGTCGACTGTATCATGATTTTGTCTGCAGAAATGATAACGAATTTCATGGATTTGTGAAAATCCTTGCTTTGTTTTTCCAAATGTGGGTTTTATTGTGGTTAAATGATTAAATACGACCTGGTAAAGTCGATTGTCTCATGATTTTGTCTCAAGAAATGATCAGGAATTTCGTGGGTTTGAACACATGTCTATAAAAAACCCATGTCACTTTGGGCATAAATCGACAAACCCATTAAAAATAAATATGTATTTGTCAAAACCCTTGCATAGTTTTTTCCAAATTCGTATGCTTAATGAATTAATCTCATGAAACCCTTGTTTGGAATATTTTGCATCTACCTCAAAATGAATTCGTTAAAACCCTTGCTTGACTTTTTCCAAATTCGTGTGCTTAAGGAATTAATCTCATGAAACCCTTGCCTGGAATATTCTACATCTATCTGAAAACGCACTTCTGTATTCCTGTGAGTGAGGAATTATTATTATGAAACCCTTGGTTAATTTCTTGTGCACACTTCTGAAAAACCCAATACATACATACATACATATATGTATGTATGTATGTATTGGGTTTTGCATATATGTATGTATTTATACATACATACATACCATACATACCGTATGTACATAATGTATATACATATATGTATGGTATGTATGTACATACATACATACCATACATATATTTTGCATCTATCTGGATACTTTTGTATTCCTGCGAGTGAAGAATTATTATTATGAAACCCTTAGTTAATTTCTTGTGCACTTTTCTAAAAACCCAAGTATGTATGTATGTGTACATACATACATACATACATATGTATTGAAAGCAACGACAAGCATCCTCTGGACATTCCTCTAATATCCCAGGTCTCAAGTAGGTACTTATAGTTATTTTCATTTATGCAGTGTCTGCTTACTTTATACATTCTAGCATTTGTTTATATTTTTCTACTTTCCATTGCACATACAGCAGGCCTAAGGTAACATCTAACATCTTTCTCCTTTGAATATGCAAACAATGGTACTGGTTAATCATTTTCTTCTACATCTTTCATATTACAAAAATGTATGTATGTATGTATGTATGTATGTATGTATGTATGTGTACATACATACATACATACATACATACATGCATACATGTATGTGCACATACATACATACATGTATATATGTATGTATGTATTGAATGCAATGACAAGCATCCTTTGCACATTCCTCTAATATCCCAAATCTCAGGTAGGTACTTATAGTTATTTTCATTTATGCAGTGTCTTCTGATTTTATACATTCTAGCATTTGTTTATATTTTTCTACTTTCCATTGCACATACAGCGGGCTACCATACATATATTTGTCATTTTACATTTTGTGTCTCTTGTTCATTCAGCAAATCGATGTATATGTGTGTATCATTTGCCTATCCTTTCAAAATGCAAACAATGGTACTGGTTAATCATTTTCTTTTGCATCTTTCACGACCCATTAAGGGTTTATTTGATGATGTCAAAATTATTACTGCTTGTTAATGAAATAAATCATTCCTCTTACACTCCTTTTCGCCATGTGTTGTATATATGTATGTATGTATCTATGTGTGTATGCACATACATACATACATACATTTATATATATATGTATATATGTATGTATGTATGTACATGCATACATACATACATACATACATACATACATGTATGTATGTATGTATGTGCATGTATGCACATACATACATGCATACATACATACATGTATGTGTGTATGTATGTATGTACATATATACATATATATGTATGTATGTATGCATGTATGTATGTATGTGTGTATGTATGTATGTGCATATATACATGTATGTATGTATGTATGTATGTATGTATGCACATACATACATATATACATACATACATACATACATACATATATATATGTGTGTGTATGTGTGTGTGTGTATGTATGTGCAGCTACAAAGAGAGTGCGCAGTAAAATGAGTGAAGAGAATGGGATACCCACAAAAAAACATTATTCATATGCATCAATTGGACCCCAAATGAAGATTAATTGGGGTGTAATGTGTTTGGTGTCCGGTGCTTTAGTAAGGAGATTAATATGTAGGAGTGATTTTTAATGGGCGCCAAAATGATTCTATAAGGTGCTAACGTGAATTAGACCCATTGACTTTTGAGCGGATTTGAATAATAAAAGAGTTTTAATTAGATGTTTTTGATAAAAGGGGGGATAAATGGGTTTTACAAGGACCCGAAACCGTGAAGTAACAATACAGGAAGAGACCAAAACAGAGGTCCGAAAAATAGAAAAACTGCTAGAAAGATAAAAACCAGCATTAGCAGGTAGCAACAAAAAGCCTTAAAGAAACCAAAAAAAGGCCAGCAAATAGAAAAAGTTGGGCCCAACCACAGCTAATTCATAGAATTCAGGAGCTCGTCCGCAACCTCTTCCAAGTCCGCCATTTCCTGGACCTCCTCCATAAAAATCTGAGTCATGTTTGGGGTGGTCAAGGCTTTCCTTTTCGTGCTTTAATTAGATGTTAAAAGTGACACATTTAGGTGTTTTTTCTGCTTTGTAATGTATATTACTAATTTTCTACAATTTATATGTATGTATATGTTTATATGATTACATGCATGTATGCTTATATTTCTATGAATGTTTGCATGTATGCTTATGTTTGTATGACTCTATGCATGCATGCAAACCTGCAAAAAATCACAAATATATAAGGCTTCCCAAATGAACATCAAATCCAAATATAGTGCAGAATTCAGTCATAGAATCTCTAAAAACCTATGTAAGTGGTAGCTACAAATTCAAATGCTATAACAAATTCATATTTCAAATACAACAATCAAATTGAATGCATTCAATTGTCAGATTCAAATTTCTAAATAAGAGGGATAGTAGCTAGTGGCATTCACAAATTTTCTCCTCTACTACTATATTCACAATTGAACTTGATTAATTATGTGTTGTTGTACATGCATTATTTCAAAGGTCATATGATGTTTGTACGTTACTAGCCTCGGTTGTGACTACCCGTGGTTGTAAATCTTTTCTTACAGGCATGGGAGAACAAGGAGAGGTGGTGCAACAATGTTCATGGTGGGCAGTTTGGTAATTGTGTTTGTCAACACACCAAATAATTAAGGATTTTTTGTTCAAATTGTTCTAAGTTTCAATTATTGTTCTATATTTTTTACTAACTAGTATATCTTTTTTTTTATTTCAATAACTATTGTCCATGTTTGTTTGTTGTATTATATTTGTTTGTTGTGGCAGGCATGTCAAATGGCTAGGAGGTTGTGAAGAGCATGTCAAATTGTAAGATTACATTTTAGGTAAAGTCTTTCAAGACTTTACTTTGGCTGTGACCCGATAGACATTGTGTTCATTTATAATGTTCATTTTTATTATTCATTGTAAAATTACATTTACAATTTACAATTAGATTGATTTCCAAGTGTATGTGTTCAAAAATTTATAATTTCAAATAGATTAATTTATGGATATGTTGCATATAGATGTATAGTTATATGTATGCATATACTTAGTTGTGTATACATACATATGTATGTATGTATGTATGTATGTATGTATGTATATACGTACATACATACATACATACATACATATATATATATATGCATGTATACACAACTAGGGAGGTTGTAAAGAGCAAGTCAATTTGCATGATGACATTTCAGGTCAAGTCTTTCAAGAGTTTACTTTGGCTGTGACCTGGTAGACATTGTGTTCATTTATGATGTTCTTTTTTCTTATGATGTTCATTCATGAACCTGAACAATGGGATTTGATTTATGGTGGGATTTACTTATTCATTGTAAACTTACAATTTAGAATTAGATTGATTTCCACTTACACTTATAGTTACAATTTATGGATATGCTACATATAGATGTATAGTATATATATATATATATATATATGCAGCAAACAAACACATGTGAAGTTAGAATTTTCAAAATAAATTGATGTGAGAAAATACATAGAAACTTATTGAATTATTAAGTTAGAATTTTCAAAAAGTGTGATGTAAGGAAAAATACAAAGTTTGAATTATAATGTTTTCAAATTTTACCTAATGCATTATTTAGAAAACATAGAACTTGAATAGACTAGTGAGTCATATTTTTAAATCACATCAATGATAGATGAATACAACAAACACAAAACTGATTTTGAATCACAAAAGCATAGATCATTAACTTGGAAAGAAGACAAGGAGTCTTCATATATACAAAAAACACATTGGAACACATCGAATTAGATAAGTTGAGAACAGACTACCATTTAGTTCTACAAAATTAGACACTAGTATCCTTTGGCTGTCCAATACAATAGACTAGCATTCAGTTTTACAAAAAACACTCTAGCACACTTCAAGGTCAAAAAGTTGACAACAAAAAATCCTAATCGACATCCACATATCTGATTATGAAGTGGTGTGTCCTTGGGGGTCAACTGACTCCGCGTCAACTGGAGAAGATGTTAAGGACTGCAGATTGTTTTGTATGGCACTTGCTATACAAGCAAGCAATGCATGATTTTCCTCTGGAGTTAGTTGTAACTATGGAGAGCAGCCTTCAAAAGACCCATTTTGTAAGCTGCTAAGAGCTGCAAAGGCTAGAGACAAAATGTTAATCATGTCCCTTAAAATTGGATGTTGACTTGGAAGAGGAGTTGTAGGAGTACTCTTACTTTTGTTTCTTTCTGCTCTTTCTGCCTACTTTTGGTTTTCCTTCAACTGTCTAGCAATCTTTGCTTGCTCCCTTTGAAGCTCCTTTTCATGTCACTGCCTCAATTTCTCCTCTGCAATTTTTTTTTTTTTTGCAACATGCTCCAATCTATTTGCCTCCCTCTGTGTGAGGATTGCTTCTCTTTCTGCCTTCCTTTTAGCCATTTGCTCCCTTTTCCTTTCCTGCAATTCTTGGTTTCTTTACTTTTGTGCCTCTTGTTAATTCAACAAAATGAAGAATTCATCTGATGTCAAAATTTGAGACTGCCTACTAAGGCGTAGGACCCCATTGCAACCTTTGTTAGATGATTGGCACACTCGTTGCATTGGGAGTTGCAAAAAAGTTCTTTTGCTGCCTGTTGGTTACTGATCATTGACTTGTGTGCATGGCACATAGTCAGCCTCTTCATCACTTGAGTCATTACCATCGAGTCCATCCTCTTCATCATTTTCAACCTCCCAATTTCTCCCAGTTGTGAAGTAATGGATGATATCTTCAGGATCAACATTCGGTGGTGATGGCATGGACAACCCTTCATCCACTTGAGTGAAATTGAGATGCACCCCTAGGTTCAAAGCTGCATCTTGAAATTCAGATGGCAGATTCAGACTCTCTTCATTTTTAGTTGCCTGATTACATGATCGAACTGCTAGTTCTTGTTGAATTTTTGTTGCCTCAATGTTTTCTAGATTTGGGGGAATGTTTGCAGAAAAGGTTTCCACAAACTGTCCAATATGTTCATCATTCCAACCTGCTATCCTCAAACAAGTCTCCGCTGCCATGAACTTTGCCTCTTCATTAGCTGTATCACCCTCAGTTTCTTCTCCCAATGTCGTTCCTTCCTCTTCAACCACGAAAGCTTGGCTTGGCCCCATATCCAAGTCAAGTGCATGTTGATCTAATGGCCAAATTCTTGTTTTTCTAAAACCACTTGCAATGTTATTAGGAGTCAAGCTTGTGCAAAAGCTTTGCTGGCAAGTGTTGCCAACTCTTCCCTTCCAATGTCAAGTTGAGGATTTCTAGAGAGCCATATAGTCCTTTGTTGTTTGAAGTAGTTCTTAAATAGTGAGAACACACTAACATCAAGGGGCTGCAATTTGTGGCTGCAATGTGTTGGAAGTGTGAGCAAATCTATTCCCATAGTCTTTGCTTCTTCAACCATTTTGAATGCCACATGGCTGCCATGACCATCAAAGATTAGAAGCTTTCTATTCCAGGTTGGTGACACACCTCCTGGGACATTTTTTGTGAAGTGTTTTAACCATTCCACAAATAATTCTTTGGTCATCCAAGCATGCTCTTGGATTACCATGCATGCCCTTGGCTCACAGTTAACAATATAGTTTCTAATGTTCCTTTTGGACTTGAACAAATAGTAACTAGGTATAGCTTGACCTACTGCACTAACACAAGCTAGAACAGTGATCCATTCTCTGTTTTTAGCAATTAATTGTGGAACACATTTCATCCCTATTTTTGCAATAACTCTCATTGCATAATTTCTGCCAGCTTACACACCTATTTCATCGCAATTCTATATGTTGTTGGGCCCATAATTATGTTTGTTGTACAACTCCTCCAAGTTATCATAGAATGAAGAAACTATTTTGAGCCGCAGCATTATAGCTCAATCTGTGTCCACTCCTTCGGGTGTTCGAATTGTCAGATCAGGATGCCTTTGACAAAATCCAATCCACCATGACCTCCCTGGTATCCCATTTGTGAATGGGTTAGGCCTCACTCCAACCATGTGGGCCACCATTGACTTAAGTTGTGACACTTGAAGGCCATGGCCAATATTAGCCATATCTTTACACCATTGCACAATTTTAGCTTCTTCTTCGTCAGTCAAGATTGTTGGTGGCCCCCTCTTTTTTGTGGATGTCACACTATTGAGCCATGACCACAAACTGCTAGGCGAGATTCTCCATTTGATCGATGAACCTTTGATTGACATTCGATGGTCCTCAACATCTACAATGGCTTTTTCCATGTCATGCATAGACCAACTTTTCATGCACTAATCTGGGGTTGTCACTTGGTCAGCAGATGGTGGTTCAATTTCTACATCAGTATTATGAACAGTAGGTTCAAAACCATCATTTTCATTGGTTTGTTCTACATTTTCAGAAATAAATTCCTCGTCCATGTTCACTGCTAGCTCTTCATCAACATTTGGAACATTGAATGTCACTCCACGAGGTACTTTATTCAAGCACCTCCCACCCGATCTTTTCCTCTTCTGCTTTAGTGCCATGATTGTTAATGATCTTTTCCTGTGAGGATGTTTGCATCTAGGATGCAAACCCTTGTTGATGTTGTCAGGGCTATGGATGGGACCTTAGATGACTGTCGACAATGGCTGAGGAGAGGAGAATTTATGATTCTAAAAAGGAAAACACAAAGAAATGAAGAGATGTAGTAGAGACCCACAATAGTTTCTAAATTAAGGCAATGATCTTAAATAGTTATGAATTTGGTGAACTTTGGATATTTTGTGTGATGAATTTATAAATTTGGTTGGATGTATATTTTTAGTGATGCGAATTTATGATTTTGGTTCTAGATGGATATTTTTAGTGACTTGGATTTATGAATTTGGTGGAATTTATGAACTTATAATGAACAATATTTAATAGTATATATTTTATGACTATCTACTAGATCATGATTTCTCCTACTAAAAAATTGTAATATATATATATATATATATATATATATATATATATATATATATATATATATATATATATATATATTTGTGTGTGTGTGTGTTAGACATAAAATGAGCTTTTGTGAATGTTTTAAGTTTATTTTTTAGTATGTACGTGCATGTATTAAAAATTTGCATATAGTTCTTAAATTTTGAAATTTGTATGTATGTACATAGTTTAGTTTAATGATATGCACACATACAAATTATGCATCATATTTTTTATTTTAAATGTATGTACATGTTAAATTTTGAATTTTGTATGGACATGCTCAAGTTCAATCAATGTATATATATGTGCATTTCAATTAAATATATGATCTTAATATATATGTATGCTCATCCTATTTCAATTAAATATATGATCTTAATATATGTATGCACATCCTATTTTGTATGATTTAATGCAGGTGCACATTTATATCTCATATCATGGATGATTTTAACATTGATGATATCATCAATCCACCACCTCAACCACAGCCACATCCACCTCCCCTTCCCCCTCCCCCTCCACCTAATATGCCACATCCAACACCTATCACATCTGATGAGGCTCACTTGCGATGATGTATAAATGATCAAGTTGCATCCTTACAAAATCAAATCAATGCTATGCAGAGTCAAATATTGATTTCACCACATATGAGACGTTTTGCATCTATGATGCAAAATGTTGTTGATTCCATCAGGATGATAGATTCTAATCTTGATAGGCATCGACGAGAGAGAGAACAAATGAGACAATTATATTCTAAAAGTCTCTCTTATAAACAAATATTCGACCTTAAAATAATGAAAGCCCATCTAGCCCCCTACTTTCTTGACCCCGTTAGTCGACAACCCATTCCACCCAACAAATCTAGAATATCCATGAGGTGGTGCATACATCCACAGATGAGTGCACATTTTTGGGATAGATGGTATATGGTTTTGATAGTCCGCCACATGATAACTCGGAGTGCCCATTGTATTTTTTAAGAAAACTATATGTAGAGTTTGTTATGGGGAAAAATCCCAATTATTTTGATTTTATATCATTTTAGGATGTCCGTGGTGGCATGCCACAATAAAGGTTAGGGGCAGGGGTTGATCCCCAATGCCCCGTGTATGTGCAACCCCTTATTTTTTCTCCAGACCCTCCCATTCCCGCACCTGTACATCATCGAGCTCTAGTCTCAACATTAGGTTCCCTTAGTACACTCGCAAGAGACCTTGATCAACATGCTTCTACAATAGTGAGTGGGGAGCATAGAGATGATGATGATGGAGTTTTTTATGGAGTTGGTCCGAGTACCGCTCCAAGAGTGTCGAGGCATGTCCCCCATATATGTACTAGTTTTCATCAACTATGTTATGGACCTGATCAGGCCACACCTAGTTCAGGTGGACGGGGAGATTTTGGTGGTTCATCTGGTCGCATTAGTTCATTTGTAGAGTTTCTTACAGCAAACCATCACCCTGAGGACACTACAACACAGGTATAAATATGCATCTATGTACGTTCATTTTATAATAATTTTGATGGATGTATATATCAAAGAAAAGTTTACAATACATTTTAACAATCAAATTGTTTGGTGTACAGATGACACTAACAATGGGGCAATCATCTATTCCACGAGTACATACATCGACACCAGTCGTACTCGGCAACCCTTATGGGGTATTTTGATTTCAATTTTTAAAATTATATATGAAATCATAAATTTAACTTGAGTTTTAAATTTGTAATTGAATCACATATATGTTTGAAATATTTATGTTGGTTTAGGTGAGTCAATTGGCATCCACATTGATTCCTCCTAAGGGATTGTCAACCACTCCTCCACTATCGAGCGTCATAGATCAGGGGCAAGTACATTCATATTGTAAATTTGTTTAAAGTTTACATTAGTATAGTTACAATTTTATGAATTTTGAATTCACTAGATATATGAAATACATGCATGTACACTTGTAAATCTTATAAGTGTTAAATATCTATGTACATGTATGTCTAGGTTGATACCACAATGAGAATGGGAATCGAGAAAACATTTGATGTTGCAACTACTCGTGAGGCCATTGATTTCCAAGCTGTTTACAAAAATTTCTACACAAAATGTGCAAACTTGAATATATATATATAAAACCTAATTCAATTTTACATGCTTTAATTTTGATCTTGTATGACTTTGTTAGTGCAACTTTCAGCTCTGACCCAGACATAGTTACACCACCAGGAGGACATGCAAAGCAGGCTCCAGATCAAATGGTAATTTAATTTTTTTATTATATTTAAAGTCAATTATAAATTAAATATTCTGAATATAACTTAAATTTTAAGTTTTAAATTGAATATATACATAATTTGAGATTTTTTACATATTATTTTTCTTTTATAGCATGAGACACATCTTGTAGTTGAGCATGTACAAATACATCTTGGAGAAGAGCCTAGTGCACAACCTCAAAATATGATACAATTAAAATAGGATGAATTATAAATTAAATTGAATTAAAAAAAATTAATTGTAGAGTTGTACATCTAATTTCAAATTTCTTTGTCTTGTTTATGTAGATTGATTTAGAGAATGTAGAGGTTGCTTCAAGTGCACCAAAGCATCTAGATGCAAATATGACGGTAATTTAATTTTATGATGGATTATAAATTAAATTGTCATTAAATCATTTTTCATTGTCTTGGATCTGATTTCATCTTTCTCTTGTACAGAGTGTTTCAGGTCATCTGCATAGTCTGCATGGTGTGAAGAGGTCTCTTGATTATAGAGACAATACATGACCTAGAAACATGCGATTTTATGTGAACTATATTTTTTTATTTCATGGACTATATTTCTGGTTTCTCATGTACTCTGTTGGACTTTATATTTCATGGCTCAAGTACTTAGTTGGACTTTAGTTCACGGATTGTACTCTGGACTTTATTTCATGTGCTTAATATATTGGTTTCATACAATTAATTTGTTACATAAATTATGGACTTTATTATTGTTTAAAATTTTAATTTACACATGTACATTTACGCATTTTATGTTCATAGTCAAGACATTGATATAGGACATAAATGTGAAATTTAGTGATCTCATACATGATATTAATATAGGACATTTTAATATTTATACTTTACAAATTTAGTGATCTCATACATGATATACATGATATGTGCATTCAATAATTAGTGATAATTACTCAATGAACTTATTCAATTCATGTCAATCAATAATTAGTCAATAAATCATAATTTACAAACAAAAGCAATCTGTTTATATACCATAAAGGATAAAATTTTACAAAATAAACAATACCATAGAAGATTAGAGAATAAAAACATTAATAAATTATATAAATAATAACATCTAACACTAATTTATAAGTTGTCAAAACAAATAATGACATCCCATACTAATTTATAAGCTATCAAAACAAATAATGGCATCCAATACTAATTTATAAGATGTCAAAACAAATAATGGCATCGAATACTAATCGATAAGCTATCAAAACAAATAATGGCATCGAATAATAATCTATAAGCTATCAAAACAAATAATAGCATCCAACACTAATTATAGGTTGTCTTAAGGAGTCGTAATACAATGTCTTAAGGGGATCAAAGAAGAGTATAATTGAGTATAAATATTAAGTGATATTAACAAGTATTATAAGTTTTAGGGTGAGTCATCATAACACGTCTTAAGGGGATGTTTGAAGGGCTCATAATACATCTTAAGGGGATGTCTAAAGGGGTCATAATAGAACATCTTAAGGGGATGTTTTAAGGAGTCATAATACAACATCTAAAGGGGATGTCTTAAGGGGTCACAATAGAATGTTTTAAGGGGATGTCTTAAGGGGTCATAATATAATGTCTAAAGGGGATGTTTTAAGGCATCTTAAGGGGATGTCTTAAGGGGTCATAATAGAATTTCTTAAGGGGATGTCTTAAGGGGTCATAATACAACATCTAAAGGGGATGTCTTAAGGGGTCATAATAGAATTTCTTAAGGGGATGTCTTAAGGGGTCATAATACAATGTCTAAAGGGGATGTCTTAAGGGGTCATAATAGAATTTCTTAAGGGGGTGTACAATTAAGGGGTTATAATACGTCTTAAGGGGATGTCTAAAGGGGTCATAATACAATGTCTAAAGGGGATGTCTTAAGGGGTCTTAAGGGGATGTCTTAAGGGGTCATAATAGAATTTCTTAAGGGGATGTATTAAGGGGTCATAATGCGTCTTAAGGATATAATTGATTTAACAATAATGTATGCATGATATTTAGTGACTATACAATTAGACATAAAGTTTTAAAGTAAGAAAACATGCACATTTAACAAACAAAATATATAGAATATTGATTTGATACATAGAAGTACATGGAGTATGTTTAATTCTGTAAGTATGTATGTACATATATATCATCTCAAAACAATGTTTACAAAATTTGGATATGCCATCTCAAGAACATCTCAAACTCGTTCCTAGAATGTAGTAGGTCTTCACACCACCTGATATCAAAAAGGTACAAGAAATATCAATGAAATCATCAAAACATACATATTTTAATTTATATAAAATATTTTAATTTATATAAAACTATCTATATGTACACAACTCAAGTACCTGCATTTAAAAGTATTCCACACATGTTTGTAGGTTGAATTCAAGCATCCTCTCCTTTTTTTTTCAAAGTATGAGATCAATGCAATGATGGCTTAAGGATACAAAAAATGACAATAAATCAATTTTAACTATTAATGTACAAACAATATCAATATGTAATCAAAACATTTATTTAAATATAATTTAACTAATAATTACCTATTTTTACCAAGTATTCCATGTTGTCTAGGTTGAATCTACATGTACTAGATCCTTTTTGTGATTATGCCTTAAGGATGTATAAAAGGACAATTTAAATCAATTTCAACTAATAACACACTTGACCAATATCGAAACATGCATTTAATGTATTTAAAAGGAAAAATAAAACTAAAACTATATTTACATGTATTTACTTATTCCATTGTACCATCTGCATCCTCTCTTTTTTGCAATGCATCTATGATTTCCTCATGCTCTTCCATAGAAATTGACCATAGCACTTTTTTTAAGGTCTTCCGCGATACCGCTCTAGTTTTATATTTTTTGCCACCACCAAATGTGAATAATGTATAATCTTTTTATGTGTTTCATAGTATTTGAATGCAGGCAGACCATTCTTTCTTCTTAGGTATTTTCATAGCCCACTACCAACAACCACCATCGATCCGATTGGAAAACATGAAAACCATCATCAAATAAGTTTTCAAAATTTTCTTAAGGGGATCAAAGACTTGTACTAAAAAATTGCTTAAGGGGATCAAAAACTTGTTACCAAAATTTTCTTAAGGGTGTGTCTTAAGGGGATCATCGTACCTGTTGGATAATGAAAGCCATCATCATCTTCTCAAGGTGCTATTAACTTATGTTTAGTTTCCACACAATGAGCCAACCAATATTATGTTTTATCTTCCTTCCCCTCAGGTGCAATAATAGCATACACATGTCCTACCAACAAAATTTGATTTAATAACTTATGCATATCCATATAAATAATTTAGTATTACAAAATAACTTAATAAAGTGAAATAAATTGAATTAAGATTACCTTCTTGTACAAGGTCTGAAACACAGTCATAATCTTCAGATGCAAACACTTGATCATTTTCTTCAATAGTTCTTTCATATTGATCATGTGCTTTTGCAAGTGTCAATGATCTTTTCTCCCACTATTCAACCCATTCTGTATTTTCACATGCTTCCCAATCTCTTGAGATACGAAACTGGAAAAAACATGCAAGCTCCCTTGTCCAAATAGTCCATGTGCTTGTTGCCACACTCCTAAATGAATTTCATTTAGTAGAACCACTGATTGTCTAACAATCAACTCTAGGTATAATGTTCTCTTCTTCCATTAACCAAAAAAATTGATTAACTATACATTAATCACTCAAACTAGGTGTAGATAATCTTCTATTACACCAATCCACAATCTCACATGCATCTTTAAATTTTACTGAATCTTCAAATTTTAATTGTTCTTTAGCAATAATTCTTTTGACACATGCACCAACTCCATCATGTTCTCCTTTACCATGCCCAACTTCAAAAAAACTTCTTATATGTTGGACATTAAGTTCCTTGTGAACCCTACTTAACCAATAGAACATTCAAGCATTCTTGAACTGCCCCATACAATTATCTGACCATATGAGGTGTTCTTTCATCTAGATTCCTCTTTCTCTTAAATTTCTATAAAATATACTAAAACAGTATTGAACAAACTCTGACGAGTGTAACCAATTGTCACTCAAATAAAAATGATACTCCCCCAAAACTTTTCTATGATCCTCAGTGCTATCATCTGCATTTCTATAAACAATATGGACAAACATAGCTACTTAAACTGAATTATAATATTGAGATTGAATTTCCTCTTGCGGAGCGAGAGTACAATTCTTTGCAAAATCAACCACTAAAAGTATATTCCCAATTGGAAATGTGTTTCTACATGTGTGCAATTGGCCATCAAGCATGTTCAAAGTGCATGACATATTTTGGTACAATTTTATTCTTAAATTCACTCATGAATACATGCACACTAACTTTTTTGTAACTAAATCACGACGCTTTCCTATTTTTCCATCTTTTAAAGAATAGTAAACATTCTTAAATCTTATAACATCTACTAATTATTGTCCAAAATCATGATCAACACTTTCATGCAAACAAATTCTTAAAAATGAAAGATTTCCACAGTTAATGCATTGACCAGAAATACAAGAACTTAAATAAAATAATTTATCATTAGATTTTTCACAAAACAAACTTGAAATAAACTCTCTTATTTCTTCAAGTGGCATATCAATACCACACTCTTGTATAATCATGTTAGTATGCAAGGTACAACATATATATCAAAAAATATCATAAAAATAACGAAATTGAACATGTATTTTACAACAATAAGATATTCGGTGCTTATTAATTTTTACATACCAAGGTTTACATTTTCAAAAGACCTTTCACTTATTTTAATATTACCAGGTAACACTAAATCGCTACAAAATTTTCTATAAAATTCAATTTGTGTTACAATATCTAATAGGTGTTTTGGGTGAGGATTAGGAACTTTGGATCCCACCCTTAATTTTAAAAAATCTCTAGAATTAGATGAAACCTTAGTATTATCATGCCAATATTTTTCAATCAAAGATTTAATTTCAACATTCAATTTCATATCAAACCTCGGTAGTCATCCATTGAAACTCCGACAAAATGGTTTTCATTTTTATTTTCATCAAAAATACAGTTTTTGTTTTCATTTACAAGAAAATGATCATTCTGATTTTCATTTGCAACAAAAGATTTTTCTTTTTCGTTTTCAACAAATTCTATAAAAGTTTCATCCCTTTGAATATCATCAATGTCAACATCATTAAGTCCAACATCTTGTAAAACTTCTACATACAAATTTACCATTTCACTAACATGTGGATTTGAAGACGTACTTGGATTTGTGCATATTGAAACATTCTCCATAGCATTCAAAGAGGGATTTGAAGACATAGTAGGAATTTTTTGTATAATCATATTCTTCTCCAAATTGACTCCTTGCAAATTAGCTTCATCTACAACCATGGTATCCTCAATGTTTTCATCTTCAATAGTTGTCGAATTGGATGCTCCACCATCATTCATTGGTTTCATTCTCATTCTTCTTTCTCTTTGTCTTTGTCTCTCCTTCTCTCTCTTTGCTTCAACTTCTTGAGGATTCAATGTCTTCCTTCTCTTATTACGAGCTTTATCTCCCATGATTATAAAATTATCAAGCACAAATGAATGTCAATAGCGAAATTCTTCAAAATATTCAATCCAAATTGGAAGTTGAATACCTATTAGGACAAAATTATTCCTCTTGTGTTCCTCAAAACAAGTAGAAACCTAGCACAATTCCACTTTAAAAATTGTTTTCTTCATGCCTCCTTTGACAAATTCAATCCATATTGCAAGTTGAAGACCTTTTGTTCCTCCAAACAAGTACAAAAATGGTGTAGATGATGCGTCCTTTGAAAAAATCAACCAAAAATTGAGTTCACCACCTGTAAATACAATAGCTCATGAAAAATAGTTTAATTTTACGACTCTCAGCCATACATGTGAAGTTCCAGCCTTGATAGTATTTTTTGGTAGTAAATTTAAATAAAAGAAATGGGATCCTGTTTATAAAAACCAGGATCCCATTCTATAATCGGGATCCCATTCCCCGATATTTAATGTGGGGTTGTTGGAAGGAAAATGGGATCTCGTTTCCCTTCCAATGGCCCACACATTATAAATTAGGGAATTGTATCTTGATTATAAAATGAGATCCCACTTTTAATAAACAAGATCCTGTTTTATAAAGCGTGGTCCTATTTTTTAAAAATTGAATTTCTATTAGCTTTGTGGTCGATTTTTTGCCTAGAATTTTGGTTTGAGAAAAGCATTGGGATTCCGAATCTAGGCCTTCAACCTAGTTTGACCTGCAACTTGAAGGTCCTAGTTCAATGTTAGAGAAAAATACCAACTTTTGACATATGGCTAACAACTTTTTCTGCAGAATTTTTTAACGAAAATTTAAACCCATTTTAGATGAGACAGTGCAGATTCTAAATATGTAATTTGTTTTACAATTGGATTATTTTTTCTATTTTTCAATTAATTTCTAATAAAATTGGTCCATAAACTTTAAATATCAGAGTTTTTTACTATTTTAATAAATTTTGATCAACATAACATTTTGACAAACAGATTGCACAAGAACAAACTACAGACAATTCTTTTCAATTTACCAAAAAAAAATGATAAGTTTAGGTCATCTTATGCATGTCTTACACGACGATTTCTCAAAATGACAAATTTTCCTAATAAAAATTTAACAAAAAAAATATTCAATAAATTTTTTTTAAAAATATCAAGAACAAGCTTCAGTGAGTCACAAATATTTTCCCAAAAGGATTTAGAAAAATATGATAATTTAAATCAAAATATGGATATCGTACACATGCATGGTATGGTAAAAAAAAAGTGACTTTTAAACAGTGGTTTTAGAAACGTCTATTGAAACTCAATTTGTACAATCTAGGTATCGAAATAAATTACATATTTGGAAACTAAACTTCAAGCACTACATTTTATGTTTAGTGACTTTTTTAAAGATTCCATGTCTAAGTGCTTCAAATTTTAAGGTCAAATGTGTCAAATTTTGAAAATCAGGAAAAACACTTCCACTTTTTGGCCAAAAAGTAAACTCAACTTCTTGCACACACCCTCAAGGTCCATAATAACTTCAGCAAACAAATCATAAATTCTACGCAAAAATTAGACCATAAACTAGTCTCATCATTGCTCATGTAAGAAAATCAATATATTCCACCAAATGGACGAATTAGAGAAACTGGCCCATGAGTAAGGTCTTGTACTTTCTAGTCAAGAAAAGGAGACTTTTTTCCATGCTCTCCATATTCTTAGAAATTGCCTAGAAGTTTAAGGTTTAAAGTATTTTGTTGTAAGGATTTTGTCTTTCCACCCAACCTCTTGCCACAAATTATTGGCTTTATTTGTAGCTATTATGTGTCTAATAAGAGAAAACCATTGGGTTGCTCCATAAAAATATATAGTAATCCATTCGACAATAAGGTAGATCCCTTGTGTAAGGGGATCAATCACTCTAGAAACCTCTTTATTTTTTCAATTGAATACAATAGAAGCATGAAGCGACTGGATGACCTTATTTATTATTTTATTTTCTCCAAAGAAATCCTCTAATTAATTAATTTAGTTGATTATAGTTTCTTTTTGAAGGAAGCCAACATGATGAAATATAAGCATGACTGGTTATAAGGATTTTTTTTGCATTTTGTATATGCCAAGCCATAGAGAGAAATTTATTTTACCACAACTCAAGCTTTCTTTTTAAATTGTGAATGAACCAATTCCATATTTCAGAAAGAGGAACTCCTATCCCAAAGGGGATGTTGAGGTATCTTGAAATAACTTCATGGTCATTGAATTTCCATTGTGGGGGTATCCAAGGAGGTGGTTGATCAAATGAAGTCATCAAGAATTTAATTTTGTTAGAGATAGTTGGGAGCTAGTAGCTGAACAAAATAGGTCCAAGACTTTTAGGGTGTTGTTAAGCTCTTCTGGAGAGTTTTGAATGAATAATAAGCTATCATTAGCAAAATGGGACGTAAGAGTAACTTCATCACCAGATAGAGAAATACCACATATAATTAAGTGTTTATTTTTGTATGAATTAAAAGGTATCCAAGAGCATCAACAGTAAGGACGTAGAGGAAAGGGGCTAAGGGGCAGCCTTACCTTACCAAATGTTGAAGAGGAAAGATTTGAGAGATTAACCCATTAATGGCTAGGCAAGCATAAGCATCAACAAAGAGTAGTTTTATGTGGGAAATAAGCTTGGGACTAAAGCCTAACCATTTAAACATTTTTAATATGAACTGCCACCTAATCCTATCATAAGCTTTGTCAAAATCAACTTGACGAGGAGGCATTTTTATTTAGTTTGTTGAGCCCAAGCTAGCACCAAGTTATCAAGTATGAATCTTCCTCCAATAAAACCAGTTTTCTCTAGCCTTACAATTTCTTGCACTATATGTTTAATTCTTTTAGCAATAGCTTTGGCTAGAATCTTGTAGGATGTGTTAAGAAAAGTAATCAGTCTCCACCCTGAAATGTTGCTCCCATTTTTTCCTTTAGGAATTAATTTAATCAACCTTTGATTAATAGAAGAAGCCAAGGATCCCTGTCATAAGGCTTCTATATAGACCTCATAGAATTCCTCCCTAATGAATGGCCACATTGCTTTATAAAATTTTGCAGGTAAGCTATCAATATCAGGAATTTTTGAATCAGCCATATCCTTCAAAGTAGCATCAGACTCTTCAATGGTCAACAAGCGGTCTAAGCAGGATTGTCGTTCAAAATCAATCTTATTGGGAATGCAATTTCCGACCATATCTTCAATAATGTCTTGAAGTTGATCACCATTAGTGGATCCATAAACAGTTGTTTATAGTGCTAAGAAAAGATAGATTTGATGTCATCCAAATGTCTGTGCCCCTCTTGATCATGTATAGACATTATTCTTTCTTTTTTGTGTTTTTGTTTAAGATAACTGAAAAAGAACTGTGTTCCTTTGTCTCCTCCTTTCATCCAATGAAGCCTAGCCTTTAGTTGAGCTCCTCGACCTCGATAAAATTTAAATATTCTAAGTTTCGTTTTAGCAACAGCCACAGCATGTTGAAGAGAGGTGTTAGTTGGTGCTGAATTTTAAAAAATTCTGCTTTTTCCCAATTGATATCTTAATATTTTTTTCCAGAATATAAGCATTTGATAAAACTGAAAAACATACCCAATTTAAGGCAAAAGTTTCCAGTCTACTTCATAGACTGTGAAAACTCATACCAACTAATATTCAATTGTCTAATTCATTGCTATCTTTTTAATGACTGGAGAAATATTTTCTATTTTAAAGGCGGGAAGGAAAGGTTGGTACCTATTTTATCAAAAGAATACAGAGAACAAAAAACATGGAACAGCAGGAGGACGAGAAAAAACAGCAGCATTAAATATAAATGAAGGCGACACGAGATCACACTTCCAACAATAGATTGGGAAAACGACGAGCAAAAGATACACGTAAGCCTAGAAGCCCACAGCCACACAAAATCTTTTGTTTTCATTGCTGTACTATGCAACGAAATCGACCATCAAGAAGCACAAAATATTACTCAAAGCATTCAATAGTGGCCAAATGGTTTGGTGAAAATTAAGTTCAACGTACACCCAAGATAAAGGAAACGTACAAAAGTTGACTGACTGCAAATCTCCGGTATTGCTCAGAGCATTCAATGGTGGCAGAACGACTAAGTTCAACATACACCCAAGATAAGGAATCGATAAAAAGTAGAAAATTTATATTGACTGCAAGTCTCCAGTATTCCAGAGCATTCAATGGTGGGACAAAATGTTATATGTAAATTGATTACGTTCAATGTACACCCAAGGTAATGAACCAATAAAACTAAAACTAAATGTGCACAGAATAGTGCGTGGCAATGTGTATTCCAGTCGTTTTTATGTCCTGATTTACCTACAGATTTGCGAGGGAAGCGTTGTAATTAAAATTTTCGAAGAACATTTTGTAAATTCGACTATACAATTAATGGCGATGTGGACTAGAGGAAGAATTACGTGTCTACCCTGAATATCACATCTTCGTATCCAGGCAACTGCAGCAATTGAAACTCTCAATGTATGGTCATTTCAATGTAATGGTCTTTGGGATGTTCGGTTAATTCAATGTATGGTTAATTCAGATTATAAGATCAGATCTTTGGGATGTTTGGGGGTCTTTATTCTTACTTCATGATTGTAATGGTCTTGTTGCAGCTTGTTCACTGCATTTTCTCATTTGTAATTTTTGCATTGATTTCAATAAAAAAAATAATGAAAGAAATCTCAAATCATATTTAAACTCTCCAAAATCGACGCTGACTTGTTTGTCAAAATTCTCAAATGAACTGTAATATACACGGGCCACCAAGTGGCCCCGTCCTACTACTAGCATGCCACTAGTATATCTATGATAAAATTATTGGAACTTAATTTGAACTCCGAGCATAATAAAAAATAGATCTTACCTCAGCAGAAGTTTTTTGTACCTTTGCTTATGAATTTGTAAAAAGCAATCCAAGCAGGAAAATCATCTACAACATAACATAACGAGAAACACAATATGTTCATGTAAGTTTTCTTACCATTGCTATTCTAATTAAACCAATGTCATGAAAGGAGGGATATTATCATTAAATAAGATATAAAAACAAGATTAAGGTTTATGTTTCAAAGGTTCATTTAAAGCAATTTTGTTTATATATTCTTTTTAGAAAATTAGAGGTATTGAAGTTTACGAAATTAAGTGATCAATTTTATTCTTTGTCTTAATAGTCAACATTGACCAACGCAAACATATCTCAATCAATATTTCATTGATAGAATGACTCACTAAAGAAAATATAAATAAAATCTTACTTTTATCTATTCCTTACAACTTTTTTATCCACTTGTTGAATACCCACAATAGTATTAAATGTATACAAAGTTAATTAGTAGCATTTTTTCTAAGGAAGCAAAAATATCCAAAATCAATGAATAGGCATTTCTTTCTCTTTCATGGACAAAAATTAAAACTTCAAAATATTTCAAAAAGCGATACAAAGGAGGATAATCAAAGAAATTCCTTAAAAAATGAAAAAAAAATTGTCGGTATTTACTCGAACAATTAAGGCATTAGTGTACTATCAATACTTGGATATTTTTCTCGAATACAAACTAGCTTCATGGTCACAAAATATAATCATCTTCCATAATGGCATAGTACAATTAAATAGGTTCCAATTTTTTTTACTAATAATACAGTTTCTCTTTGAAATAGCTTTGCTAATATATGAATTTAGAGCTCATTTCAATAAACTCCTCTATAGTTATATTGTCAATTAATAATGTCTAATACAACTTATAATTCATTCATGTTTAATCTATTTAGATGCCATGCTAAAATATCAACTCTTCAAATCATTATATTTTAAGATTTCAAATATAATGGTACCATATAATTATGCTTCCCAAAAAGTAGTATTATCATTCTTTATCAATAATATATTCTAGAAATATAATGTACATGTAATTAATACGATGATTATTTGGGGCTTTGAATTTGTGAGCCTGGGTGATAATACTATATATCTATACAATGTTTACCTTAGAACTTTAGTCTATACCTTAGAACTTTAGTCTATAAAGATGACTTGGGAACTGATATTTTAATTTATAGCCATCCTATTTAAGTTCATGAATCAATCATATTGAAATATATTCATCTTTCTAGTTTCTATAACAAGATTATTCATTATGGGAATATCTAAATAATCTAGATACATATATTATAATTCCTCAAAACAAATCAAAGAAGTTGATAAATAGTGCATGATAAATTAGAATTAATTCCTTTCCAAATTAATTAGACACAACATAGTACATGATTGTTATGATTTCTTTCTATACACAATTAAAATTAAATTTTAGCTTCAATATTTTTATTTACTTTCCTCCTCTTTCTACTCCCTTCTCTACCACAAACTCATTAATCTTCCCCATCAAATCTCCCTTTTCTTTTATTTTCTAAATCTTTCCCTCCATGGGATATATCCCTTCATGTTATATCTTCATACCTCATGTAGGGACTAATAAGGCCAAAACTTGTTTTCTTTCTAAGACAATAAAAGAAAATAAAATCCTTTCCCACCTTTTCTTATCTAACTATTTATTAATATTAAATTATTATTTTAAAATAAAATTTAAATTTTTTTTTTTAAAGAGTTACATCAGAAAAAATAACTTGTAAATTTTATGTAAGGGAATCATGAGTCTAGAATTACAAATAATCTAGAGTAATAGTTCATTACTCTTCACACAAGTTCATGTTGCATTAATTTAAGTTAAGGTGAAATAAAAAATAGACACCTATCCATTTGGCCATCTTAGATTTCATTTTTATTGGTTAAATATTGTACATACACCTTCATTTAAAACATCAAGGGCACTTATATAATAGATATTAATGAATTTGTAGAATAGTAATGATGTAGGGGCATTGAGTTCACAAGCCTAATGGTAGCATTTAATTCCAACCCTACGATTTTAGAATCTAATTTTGTCACCTATTTTACTATGTTAATTCACCCAACGTAATATAACCACATTAATTCTCAACAAAGACCCTGTGACGATTGCCTAATTCAAATTACTAAGGCCACTTTCCCTAATAACTATGATCAATTTTCTATCCAAATTAAATATGTGGGTTGACCTTTAGATGATTTATATGATGTAGATTGTGAGTTTGATGAGAAAATAAGGTATAGAGGAGAAGAATAAGAAACATAAGGTAAGAAGAAGCCACCATTCTCTCCAATATCTAGAATTTTATTTCTATGTTCAAGTGGAACAACAAGTAGGACTAAGTGAAGGAAGAGACCATACCAAAGAAGATAAAATGAATAACCATATAGGAATAATAAAAAAGGGTGTGTGCAAAACAAGTGAAGAATTGAACCCTAATTTCCTTTCATGCATAGTCAAACAATCAAGAGAGAAAGATTGTGTTTTGTAAGAGAAAAACTACGTATAACTAGAGAATATGAGAGAAGGTAGAAGGAAAAATAGGCATATAGTTTATTAGTAAAAGAAAGTGTGAAGGGAAAGGAGAAAAATTAGAAAGAGAAGATAAGAGAGATTACATAGAAAAAAAGAGGACAAAACAAAAATAGTGTGAAAAAGGAAGATGATTATGGATATTCAAGAAGTGATTCTTGTCGAAATGGTAGGATATGTACAATTGTGTATAAGAAAGGGGAGTATATATGTAAATAGGATAAATTTAGAGAAAAAGAGGAAAAATTCAAGAGGGGAAAATGTGAAAAAATAGATCCTCCATCGTTGAAGAATAGTGTGTAGGACTATACAAAGATAAGCACACAAAAATTAAATGTGTAATTATTTGAGGGATAAGGATCATGTGAGTGTGGAAGAGGATAGGGTTTGAAATCTGGAACAAGAAGTAAGAGAATGTGTAGAGGAAGTTTGACAACTAATTACAAGTGTGAATGAAGGGATGAAATCAATCATATTGGAGGTGAAAACAACAAGAGAGACCACACTATTGTGTCCAAGTGATTCCTAGCTTGTGAGACTTTTTAGTATTAAGGAAGAACATGCGAATGCTTTAATAGTGAATCATGGTATCTCCATCCCTTTTCACAATAATTAGTTGATGCATATAGCTATAAATTATTTTCTCCTTTATTTTAGGAAATAATTTTATCGCATTAGGTGCATGATCTTGAATGAGTGTCATTACCTATGTTTGATTTGTGGATTCTTTTTGCCTTGTCAATGTCTCTTGGTATGCTTTTCTATTTTATGTTTTGGGAGTTCTATGTGTACATGTGTGTGTGTGTGTTCTTGGTTCTTATAACCTTAACATGTATAGGATTTACAAAAAATTGGTTGAGAATACATATTGAGTCAAGTCACCTCTAGAAATTGATGAGCCTAACTCGGTGTGTGATTAATTTCAATAAGTGTTTAGTAGTGTGTATATAAAAATATTTACTTGAGGGGCTATAACACTACTTGGAAAGATATTATTATCCTACTCCAATTGACTATAATGAATGGAATAAATATTACAATTACTTGAAAGGTAGGTGGTTATAATCAATTGTTAACAAAGTAGGCTACAACTCTAGGAAAAGTGCACTATCCTTGGTTTAAGAAAAACTGAAGTCTAGAGAAGACTATGTGTGTAACTCTACATGGGCTTATAACTAATAAAATGCTACAATGAAAAGAAGTAATTCAAGACAACAAGGCACCACTAATAAGGTGACTAGAAAACCTTGTAGAGAATTTTAGTTTAGTCTCAAGGCCTTAAGGGAAAATAAGGAATTTAGATAGAATCCCTATAGAATGGCCATATCGAAAACCATGGGAATGAACCAATTTTACTAAGTAAGAGGCACAAATATGATGACCAAATAATAATAGAAGGGAAGGGATAATATTTCCTTGAGAGGCAATAAGTAGATGGAGGTGCCACGTGAGCAACCCATAAATACAAATTTGGGTCATTAGAAGCCCATATGAGACCTCATGCATAGTTGTACGGAGGAGAAGAGAACCCTAATAAATGAGGAAAAGGAAGAGGATAAATTTTATATTATTCAAGTCAATAGTGTGATAGCCATGATGAAGGCAGAGGTTTCCTAACATTTACAAGTAACTTAGAGGAAATGCATGATGGAGACAAGAAAGGAGGGAAGACCAAGATCTATTTTTTTCTAATTTATTTATGTTTTTAGGTCTAGTAGATAGAAAAAAAGATGAATACATCCTTGTGATAGAGAATGAGGGTACAATATAGGAATTTCAAGAGGAAATCATAGAAGTGCCAGCATTTATAAATAATTTTGAAGAGATTATTGATAAAGAAGATTATATTAGTGTAATAATTGATGAGTTTGGAGAAGAAGTAGTAGCCAAGGAGATTCTAGGGTCTAACCACTTGATGATAAGGATGAGAAAGGACAACATGAGGAACACATTAAAGAAGACTGAAAATAACAGGTTGCATGTTAGAATGGGAGGATTAAAAAAATGCTACAAAATACAACACGAATAGAACCTAGTGTGAGGTTCAAGAGGTTATAGAGGAGCTTAACAAGGAGCTACAAGTGAGTATGTAAAAATATTGTAGGGAGGATATTTTATAGAATATATTATAAGTAGGCATAGAAAAGATGAAATATACAAATGAACATACATGTGAAGCTAATATAACCCTAACAGTATAATTGGTGGGAGTAGTAGAAAATAATAGAGAGATACTAACAATGGAAAAAATGAAAGGGGATGAGAATGGAGAAATTAATGAGAAAATAAAATTAAAACAAATAAGTGGGTCTCCAATTGACACGACTAGGAAAATAATCAAAAAATTACAAGTGAGATGTTATAGGTACATGTAGTAAAGGTAATTGACATATAGATGCATTTGTTAACAAATGAGTCTTTGTAATGTTGCTTGTTGGAGTAGTTTGTGTTAGTAGAGAGATGTTGAAAGAAGAATTTATAGATGGTGGTAGAAAGGATCTTCCAATGAAAGAAGAGAATCAAGGAACTTATATTTATTATTTTTTAGTAGAGAAATAATTTATTCAAGAGGAATGACATGTCAATGCTAGAATATGGTCTAGGGGAACTATTTCAACCCAAGGACACAAAATAGGAGGTAGAAAAATACTAATCATGAAAGAAAAAGAAGAGACAATGCATAGTTTTGCATGTGAAGAGAAACAAGTAATGGCATAAAGTACTAGGAAAGAAGTGTTGTAAGTGAAGGTAGTTGGTAATACCTTTGAGGAGCCTCCAAGCATGGAAAAGGGGGTGAAGAAAATATCTATTACTACAAGTACGGAGAATAAATTTGTAGCATTATTTTTTCATATAAGGGTCAAATAAGTATCAATGGACCAAGTACACCCATGTATAATAAAGAAAAATAAGATGACATCTACAAGAGAGGATTGCAAATAATAATGGATTCTCAAAATAATCCTAGAGGGTTTGATTAATCATGATGATGTAGTGAAGAGTGGTGACGAAATTGAGAGAGCATGGTGTAAGGAAGTTCCAATGGTAATTAAAGATTTCCATAATGATATTTTTATTGATTTTTTGTTTAGGAGAAGTAACATTAATTCCAATTGGGGCGCTTGGAGGTGATGAAGGAGAAGGTACAAGTTATACCACAAGGAGGTCAAGAATAGGACATGATAATGGATGAGAGGCTTGAATCCATAATATTAAAACTAGAAGAACGATTCACACCAAAGGAAGAAAATGTGTTCAATAAAATATTGAGCAATTATGTTGTAGTAGAAGGGAAGAGTAAGAGTTAAGAGTGAAATAATTTGGAATAAAAAGGGTCTGATATGTAGGATAAATATGGATTGATTCTTGATGGTTTATTTATCTCACACATACTACCAATGAGAGTTTATTATGGAAGAAGGAATAAGATATTTATGATAGTGGAGAGTAAACATACATGAGATGCATATGATGGAGATTTAGTTGTATCGTAGGAAGAATAAGAAAGATGATAAGTGGTTTGTGTTGAAGGTATACATATAAGATAGAAAAGGTATGGATATTAGCTATAATTTCACTTGTAAGAACATAATTTATGAGCTACAACTATGTAAATTTGAAATTTAGTAAGGTCTCATAAGTTTTGTATCCCTAGGAGTTTGAATGAAGAGAATCATATTGAAGATCCTATAATAAAAATTTAATTTTAAATAGGTGGGTAAGTGCACAAAGATGGGGGACCAGAAAAGGGTCTTAAGTGGCCACATTTTTTCTAAAATCAAGAAAGACTGACCTTAGATGACAAATTGAAGATAGTTACACTCAAAATTTTAAGATGCAACAAAAAGAGGAGTTGTAGTGCTCTAAATATAATTTCTAAACTACTATTTAAAAAAAAAAATGGTAGAGATTAAATGGTTCAAAAAGGGGGGCCACACAAATTGGTCCTATTTTTTTAAAAAAAATATAACGTAGCATTTGGTGTGGCCCCCCTAAAATGTTAAAAAAAATTAGTATTTCAAAAATCACTTTGGTGATAAATTAGCTAACACCATGTACTTTATCCTCAAATTTTTTGCTAATTTTTAATGAATATATGATTTTTTACTAATTTTCAAAGTGGACACATCCTAAAAAATAAAATTTTGGCATGCTCCCCCTTAATTTTTTTAAAAATTAATCAAAAATATATTTTTTGAATATGTGTAGAATGGAGACTAGTTTATAAAAATGTAATTTATTTTAAATTTCAATGAGTGGTTAAAAAATATAGTAAATTAGTTTCTGACAAAAATAGATACATGGTCAATAAAAGAAATTAGAGATGAAAACCTTAACATACTCAAAATGTGAAGTAAATTACATGGTTAGATAGATAAGAGAGAGAATAACATTACCAAGGTGTTTTTTTGACTTAAAATTGAAACATGTGTAAACTTGATGGGGAGAACACTCGAGATTATGTCAAAAAAAATCACAATTTATTAAACACGTCTTTGGATGTTAGAAATTCGCTCCAAGCCTTTGGGTTGGAAGCCCAAGGAAAATCCAAGACAAAGGCTTAGAAATTTCTAAATCAATATAAAACATGAGCATGTTATAACATGCTCACAGTATTTGAGTGCATTGACAAAATTTGAGTGTGTTATAACATGCTCGCATTATTTGAAAAAACATGGAATAAACATTTAAGTTGAAATTTACATATAGATATTTACTTTATTATACCTTAAGTTATATTTTATGTATATAGCTTCAGGATGTTTGAGAGTGGTTTCAAATCTCTAGGAGTTATAATGCAAATTCTAGTTTTTTGGATAATCTTATAATCTTTCAAACAGTCAAATTTTAGTAATCAACATGTCAAAATTTAGTAATCAAGAGGTCAAATTTTTGTAATCAGAAATTTGTATCATCTTTCTCTCTATTCACCCATTATTTATCCCTTACACTCTAGACCTCTCTCTCTTTCACTATCTCCTTCCCTTTATCTGACTTTATCTCCCTTGAGCTCAAGAACTACCTCTCTACCTATCCATCCTTCTCTCTCCCTCTCCTACCTCTCTCACTCCCTTCCCTCTATACTCTCTCTCACACATATACCTCTATCTACCTCCCTACCTCTCCCTCCCTCCCTTTTCTTTCTATCTCCTCTCCATATCTCTCTCTCCTTGTCTCTCTAATTCTCTCTATCTCACTTCTCTCTCCCTCTCTCCCTATCTCCTTCCCTCCCTGCCTCCATCCCTCTCTACTTCTACCTATCTCATCTCTCCCTTTCCTTCTACCTCTCTCTCTTTCTCACTCTCTCCTTCCCTCTTTAATTCTATCTCAACCCTCTCTATCTCCCTACCTCTCACTCCATCCCTCCCTCTCTCTCTATATATCTATATCTCACCTCTCTCCCTCCCTCTCTACTTCTCTCTATCTCATCTCTCCCTCTATCTACCTACTTATCTCTCCATCACTCCTTACCACTCTCTCTATTTCTCTATCTCACCTATTTTACGTATAGCATAATCAAAAACTTATCTTGTTTGAAATCTGAAAATTGCTTTTACATATTTGCATTGCACTTTACGTCTTCGGATATTGGATTGCATCTTGCCTATTTTCCATTTTGGGTGCATACCAATTTTTTGAAACTTGTATGAGCTTCACAACTTGGTGTCCTATTAGCAATATTTTTGTGAGACATAGTTATAGACTCATGCCATTCCATGATACACCATTCACCGTGGATCTTGGGTTTTCTAGCTCTTTCACTTATAGTGTTGACACTATATTTAACCCACTATGGATCATAGTCTTCATACCTCATTTCCAATGACTTTCCTACCTATAATTAATGTGCATGATGTTGAAAAAATGGTTTCTAATTTCCCACAAGAGAACATAAGAAGGATAGCTGAAGAAATAGAAAAATTGCAAAACTTTTTTTAACTTGTAAAAATATTACTAGAAGTGTCATTCTTGATTTATATAATGCAAGGAAAATTCTTGAAAATGAGCATGGAATAGACATTGTGCGAGTTCTAGCTCATATTTTTAATCAACAAGACCCTACAAAGACGAGTTGTGCTCAAGCTTTGGGGTATACTCAAAGCCAAGGTGGAAATTCAATTCCTCCTTCCACAACCCTTACCTCTATTCTACATACACTAGTACTCATGTTACTACAACTATCCAACCTACTAGCAATGTCAACACTTCCTTAGGTATTTCCACTTGGAATCATACTAGCTTTGTGCATTCAAATCTCATATCTCCTCAACCATCCCCCCTCACAAATCTACAATTCACTTGCCCTCCACATACATACACAACTCCACCTTATTCACTCCATCTCACAACACCAAAAATGATCCAATCCTTAATACACTTTTGCAAAATGTCTCATCCCTACAAAAAAAAATCACCACCCTAAATTAAAAAAACAATGGCCAACCTTCACAATACATGAAATCCAATCTATTATAATGCCAATCTGTAGTAATCTAGCTTCCTTATCTCATCCTATGTCCTTCAGTCAGCCCACACATCCTCAATCCTATGAACATGTGTGTGATATTTCTTGATCCTTTCTTTCATTCCTCAATATAATCAAAATCAGATCTCCTTTTGAAATTCTTCAAAGTGACCAACTACAACTTGGATTCAATGGCCTTAGCCTTTGGAGATTTTTGAATTGAATATCTACCAATTGTTAAGGGAAACTTGAAACCTATCTTGTGATATTCAATCTATTTTCTATGGACTATCATTATCTATCTGCATAGCTCCATTAAGAAAATTTTGTCATTGGGGTAAATTAGTTGCATGTATGGATACCTCACGAAGCAACCAACCATTAAGTATGTGAATATGGGAAACTAAAGATAGAGGAAACCATACTTTTTTACCACTACCCAAGCTTCATATAAAACCATTTTCCTTTCCAATTTGGGATCAAAAGCACACATGAATGGAGCAAAGAAAGCATCATTCACTCTTCTGAAATGGTGAATGTTTCTATCAAGAGTAATCTAAGGAAACTACTTGTATACTAGAGTCACCCTTTTTTTACCTTCTATTGTCAATCCTGGAAAATCCCTCATCACAACAACAACAACATACACCAAGTAGGATTTCATGTAGAATTCAAGTGATGTATGTACTTTGATCAACTAATCGTGAATTGCATCGTGAATTGCATCACTAATTTGCTAACCCCAAAAGATCTGTTGTTTTCACCTCAATATGATTTTTATGTCTAAATACATCCAATTTTGTAATGTGGATGAGGTAGGCAAACCTTGCACTCTATTGAGAAGAGTGATCAAATCGTTCACCTCTTTGATGAAATCATTGTGTGTAAAGCTCTTAAGCCATCTTGAAATAGTTTTCCTTGGGTTCTTCAACCATTTGTTGTTAATCACCCTCTTGGCAGAATTTGGATCTTTATCATATTCTTCATGTGCATACTACTTGGTAATATCTGCATAAGAGTCAATACTTGTACACATAAAAGCTTTAGCATGAAACTCTACATCTAACCTTGTGACCACATTTCCATTTGAATCCCTGACACTTCGGTCCTTTCTATTGTAATGAGCAACAACTTGAAGAGAAATCTCTGGATTGTGCACTACAATAGGAAATGAATCTACCATCTAGAAATTAATTTCAACTCTAGATCTCATACCATCATCTAATGGTTGCTTCTGAGTTCTTTCCACAAACTCAAACATATCGACATGTGTAATCTCAATGTCCTTAATCTCATCAATTTTTGATGACACTAAAGTATTGGGAACACACCTTCATATTTATACCTCATTGATTTTTCCATGCTTAGAGAGGGATTTGACATCTGAAGAGTAGTTTTCAAGTGACTATATTCTTATAGGAGTGTGGATGTGAAAATATTGGGATGTGTGCACAAAATAATTGTATTACAAATTTCATCATTTTCTAATGTTAGAAAAGATTGCATGGTTGTAAACTGCAATAGTGGGAAGAGGCTAAGCACTTGCATGAGTTTGGAGGGATTAAGTGCAATGGATGCAAAAAATAGAGCGAAAGTAGGCAATCTGGAAAAATGGAAGATTTTCCCATTGTTAGGAAAATTTTGCAAAGTGGGATGTTAGGTCTTTGAATTTTAGTGCCATTGCAAGTAGATGTCTTGCATTGTGTAATTATGTTGAAAATAGCACCTCTAGATGAAGATATAAATTTTGTAAAAAGCGTGCAAGGTTGGAAAAATATGTCAATCCTACATAGGAAAAATCTTGAGTTTGTGCAAAATTGGAGAAAAACTCTGACTTTACATGATATTTCTTTTCAAAGTGCAAGATCTTAGAAAAACTTTGACCTTGCATCAAGGGTAAAATTCCTAAGTGTGGTGCTTCTACACTTTTATGTTGATGTGAGGTTGGTGAAAAATACTGAAACTTAAACATTGTTACATCATCCCATGCATAAGCGGTAAAAAACCCTGCTTGTGCATATGAGTCTGCTTGGAAGTTAAGGGGTCGGACTTTATGCTTTGGTAGTGATTTGCACTGCTTGTACATCATGAAGTGAAGACTTAATGCATCATCAGTGAAAAATACCGACTGTCCATCTTAGATTCACCCATATGCTTTATCGGCAAAAAACGTTGAGTTAACATGTCTCACCAAAACATAACTACAAATATGGGAGTGTTTCCTACACGAGTGGAGAAATTATCTACCCATGCTTTTGGAAATAAGGGTTTTGGTTTCAGTATACCAGCGAAGAAAAATACCGCATGTGCAGAGATAGGGCATTCCACTATGTTAATCAAGGTTTATGCATTTAGTAAATTTGACAAGCATAATGGGTAAAATCTTAACGGTTGGACATGGATCTGAAACTGAAAATTGAGAGTGACATTTGAAAGACAACCATTGAAATGGGAAAAATCCCCAAATGAGTAAGAAAAGAAAACTAGTATTTTTGATAGTAAACACAAAACATAGAAGTTCAAGAAAAATTCTCATTTTGAACGTAAACCCTAAACAAAACAATTAATCTATAAAAATGAAACTAAAATAAATCATAAACTTAATACATACAATAAACGAATACAAAACATGAAGAAGAGAGAATGACAATGAATATGTCTAGACAAGAATGAGGACGAAAACCCTAGTCAAAATGATGAGAAATCCACTTGAAATCCACACGCCTTCAAACCAAGATTACACAGCGAGAATGCAAAGCAGTAGAGAGGAAAAACAAACATAAAACGAAAAATAAAATAAAAAAGAAAAATCAATTTAAAACATTGATTAAAAAGCCATCAACATAATTAAGACTCCACATTTATTACACTCGTGTGGACTTCAGTTGCAGAGTTGGGAAATTCTAACACCCTTACAATTTTGATAAGTGATGAATGATATGCATGGTCAGTGAATTTCACCGACATTACATATATTTAATATTTTTGTATTAGGCATGTAGGGGCATTGAAATTCAACGCTCCTACATGAGCGAAATATTTTCTAACTCTAAAAACAAAATTTTGCAACTTGGATCAAATTGTGAATTTCCAAAAACTGAAAAAGGTTAATGCTCAAAATGACATTCCAAGGCTAGGGGACAATGCACAAGGGAAAATGTGATTCACTCATTTTGCGTTCTTAGAGTACATGGGCTACAAAATAGATAAGTTTCATAGGGGTTATCCCATAAATTGAGTATAATTTAATTCAGGGATAACAAATTCTAACTATCTAATAACATTTTTCCTTCTCACTTCCAAGCCCTTATTGGCTATATTTTCCCTAACCATTGACTCAAATTCACTCCAAATGACTTTCCTTCCATTGATTCACCACATAACAATCCCCATCATCTCAAGGTTATCATATCCAAGAATAAAATAAAGCATCTTCTCATAACTTAAAGATATATTAAGGTGGATGCTAAGAATATTAATGCAATTACTACTATGTCAACTCCAAAGATTTGTTTGCAACTTTGTAGCCTTTAAGGAATGATCCAAGCTATTAGATAAATTTCATTACCTAACTAGACAATAAGACATTACTATTCGAAAAGATCTTAAACAAATACGTTAAATATGAGTACAATTAAAAAGAATCTAAGAACACGAAACAACACTTGTTTAACCATTTGGTCCTCATGCCTATCATCAATGGCATGTCTCTTCCTCTATAAGCCATAGCCATCAAGTTTTCCATTAGAGGTTTATTAGCTCAAAATGATGAGAATGGTAAAGAAAATGTAGTGTATAACATTATTTATGCCTTACTGGATTATGATACATAGTCTACATTTATGGAATAAATATGCCTCGTTGCTTTATTTTCATCCTAAAAAGTAAGAAATTGCATGATTCACATTGAGATATGTGATATTATAAAAGGATATTATTTAACATACATGACTAGAGCCAATCGTAAAGAAATTGTGTTTCTTAGGTGATATTACTTTCTAATTTTGATCTTAAAATACTATCTTCAAGTTATAATATTTCTTATAGAAATATATATATTAATTTAGAATATTTTTGAAAAATAAAATTTAAATTATTTTTTATATAAAATTATTTCAAATATTATTATTAATTTAAAATAATCAATTTAAAGATTATTGTTAATTGTAATAATACATTTAATTTATTTACTTTCTATATATATTTTTATAATAATTATTGTTATTCATTAGTTTTCAATTCTACTTTTATTTTTAATTTATCGCTGTTTTTTATGATTAGAAAAAGATTTTTTTGGTGGAACATGATTACTCTATTGTATCATCTAAAAAATTTAAGAATACGAAACATAAGAAAAAAAAAAAGCAACATTAACTTCAATCTTTAAGTTAATCTTTAAAAATAAGACTTTTTATTTATTTTTAAATGTTCAAAAGAAGAATGCAGTTTTTTTAATTTAAACTATGTATGTATACAAAAGCTTCCATTCTAGGTACTTCATAAACTCTTAAAAAAACATCATACCAACTAATATTCAATCGTGCAATTCGTTGCTATCTTTTAAAGGCAGTGGGGAGGGAAGGTTGGTATTTTATCGAAGAATACAGAGAATACAGAGAACAGAAAGCATGGAATAGCAGGGGGACGAGAAAAGACAGCAGCATTAAATGAGATTTTTTGTTTTTTATAAATACGAGGGACATGCGATCACACATTCAACAATAGACCAGCATAACGAGGAACAAAAGATACACGTAAGCGAAAAAGACCACAGCCACACAAAATCTTCTGTTTTCATTGCTGTACTATCAAGAAGCACAGAATACTACTCAGAACATTCAATGCCGGCTGAAAAGTCTGGTGAAAATTCATTACATTCAACGTACACCCAAGATAAGGAACAAATTAGATCGACTACAAATCTCCCGTATTCCACAGACCATTCAATGCTGGCATAATTGAACAAAAACAAAACGTATCCAGTAGTTTTTATGTCATGATTTACAAGATCGCATGGGAGTTTGTAGGAAGATTTTCTAAATTTCAGTAGGGGAGAGGATTTCTGAGCATGTTTCAGTAGTTATAGTATTTGTTGATTTAATGTTTAATATTTTTAGCAATATTGGATCAATAGTTGTGACTTTAAAGTTAGTGTTGATGATGACTATTCATAATTAACTGTTAGTATTTTTTAGATCTAAAAAGCAACAAATCATGTGATGTCACATCAGCACACTAATAAAACATAATTTAGTGCACAAGTATTAGTCTCATTGTTTTTGGTGCCTTTTTGGACACCTTGACTGTGGCATCATATTTGATGATGTGACCTTAACCTTAGTTATAAGCAAGAGACTTGTCAAGTAAACTGCTGTAAAAAATTGGTAGTGAGTTTGAAATTTCTAAGTACGATTTTGAGAAGCGTGAAATTAAGATGCTCAACTATTAGACCCTCTCCCATATACAATTAATGACGATATAGTTTAAATGAAGGCTCACATTTTCATGAAAATGAAAAAAATATAAAATCACACATTTAAACTCTACAAAACCATTGCCTGAACAAACCATTCCCTGAAAGTTTTAAACTATTTGGACATAGTTTTGAAATGGATCAGTCGATAGTGTATTTGAACAAGCATAATGCTTGCTTCTTTTGCCGACAAGAGGGCCATCTTATTTGAGATTGTCCTATTAGAAAAAATAGGTCTCTCTTGGCTCAGTCTTCTTCTACTCCAACTAATAAAAATGCCAAACAAAATTCTCCTCCCGTGTCAGTGCCCAAAACTTCTTATGTGTCTCCCACACGAAGAAACCCCATCCCTTCTTCCTCCATCCTTCATTCTCCCTCTGTGGTGCCTAATAGAACCTCTTCTCCTTATAAAGAGGTTGTTATTTCAAATGATTGGAGAGTTGTGAGGAAAAGGATGGAGACCTCTCCTCTAATTAATACCCCACATCATCCTTGTTGTGACTCATCCCCAACTTATACCCCAAGAGCTCTGACTTCCCCTAATAGGACATCTCTTTCTCATCCTCCTAACTCATGGCAGAGATCAAGATCTCCTCCATTGGGTGTGGATGAGCGCATTAATCAAGAGCATGTTGTTTCTCTCTCTAACTGACTTTGGAGTCTTGCCACAAGAAGATGAAAAAATTATAGTTGATTCATCATGAACTGTAAAACTATATCATGGAATGTTAGGGGGCTTTCCCTCCCTTGATGTAAAATTAGAGTTTGTAGACATACAAAATTAGCATATTGCATTTAATCAAGTCCATTCATTAAATAAATCAAGTTTATTTGACTTATCTCTAAGGTCTCCTCCATTTAAATTAAATAAACATATCATTATCCCCCTTAGCTAAATAAATCAAAATATTTATTTAACTAAATCTTTATCATTTTCCATCTCCTTTTGATTTAGTTTAATCCATAAATATAAAGCAAAAAGGTCAAATCACCTAATCTTCATTTAAGTTAACTAAATCAAGATTAAATATAATCTTAATGCAAGTCCCATCCTCTAGTTTTTCCCACTTGCACAAATAAATTATTTAATTGATTTATTAAATCTTCATTTTCCCTCATCAAGGCATCTTTGGAGAATATTCTCTCAAATTTCAATTCAAATCAAGTTGACTTGTCCCTTCCAACATAGCATTAATTCTCCTCTTACATGTCCCCCACTAGGCATTTAAGACCCCTTCTTTTCCCTCCAACAAGCCAAATTTGAAATTTGAAAAGGCCACCTAATATCATTTATTGGCACATTCATCAAAACATGCACATCCTTGGCCCATTCACATGGTGACAAGTGGCTCCTTCTTGTTGGTTGGGTTTTCATCCCACATTCATCCCTCTTGCCTCTTCTCTCATCAAGATTTTATATAAATGGAGAGGCTATCCTTCATTCTTATCATCCACAATCACAATCTTCATGCAAAGTTACTCTCTTCACATGGAGAGCTAATTTTGTCCACTTCATCTTCAAGGCATTCCATCATCAAAAGATTATCAAGGGATTGGGAAAAGGGCTTCTTTCCACATCAAAGAAGCACCAATCCCGCTATAAAATGTCAGTTTGGTCATTAGAATAATGTTTCATTGTTTTTTGCTTCTTTTCCATTATTCTTGTGTTCAAATGAATTTTATAGGGAACCTTGGGTTTGTTTATATTGACTAACAGCTAGTTGTGGTCATTGTTTGAAGAAAATGCAGATTTAAGGTTCACATTATGGTGCCCACCGTGGGGCTTTTCAATAGCCTCCATTTGCATCCATTTCATTTTATTAATCTTACTCTGATTTCTAACAAATGTAAAGTTTTTTTATGTCTGTTTAAATATCGATTGATGCAATAGATAGGGACGGTAAAATCTTTGTTTCTGCTCAAATATAATCTTTGCTTCTATTTAAATATTGATTGGTGCAATAGACAAGAACACAAAATCTATGCTGACGTAACATTATTCTTGAACAATCTTTAAATATTGCTATTCTTGAAAATCTTTGCTGACGTGTGAGCTCATGGCAATTTAAGTTACTATTGCTACGCCTATCATTTTGCTAATTTGAGTAAATCAAATTTGTATTGACCGGTGTGCCTCTTTGACTTTAAGTTGGAATTTTTACCTCCTGCGTGCCTGTCAGTTTGAATGTGAAAATAAATATCCTGGTTGTTTGTTTGGTTATACTTCCAATAATTGTTGTTTTCTAATATTGATACACTGCAAAAAATCAAACTATTGGATTCAAATTCTTTTTATCAAACTTATTTTAGGAATGAGTTATTGTACTAAAAAATCCTTAGCTGCTTATTTTGGCCAGATAAATCATTCCAATTGTATTCACTTCTCATCCAACCACAAAATCAAACTAAGCCATATTGAAGAGGCACACATTTATTTATTGGTTGGATAATTATTGTTAAAGTCGTTGCATCTTTTTAAACTGAAAAGTCAAGCTTGTTTTCATTAATGATAGTGTATTGTTTCACTAAATAGTAATGCAAATCCAATAATCTTGTTATGTTGAATTTGCCTAATCTGAGAACTTCTATCGTGTAAATGATTAATGCATAGGGGTTGTTTCAAGTTACAATTATTTTACTTGAAAAGTATCCACAAGCAGCACTAAAGGTTTGCTTTATAAGGAATACTTACTTGGCATTGTGTAAGTGTTTCATTCACAGTTTCGTTATCTAAGGAAGATTTACTTAGCAACACATCTTTTCTTATCATATCACTGTTTGGGAATTCAATGAATCAACCTGACATAAAGTAGCACAACCTTGGGATGATGATGCCAAGTGGAATTTCTCTATAATTTTGTATCGATATGAGTTGATTTTCTTGTTTTAGCCCTCAGTATATCTTTGTGAAAAGCTCATTATTTGCATATTGAATTATTTTCAAAGTAAATATTATTAAATTATTTGAAGGGACAGTAATATAAATGTTTATTGATTATGCTACAACGCGTTACGACAAAAGTGAATTCCTTCAAACTTCAACAGGAATACCATTTATACCACCCTCATTTTATAGAAGCTCACAACATAAAAAAAAGCCTTTAAGATATACTTTGGTAGATTCCAAACTTGCACAGGAATTCGAGGGAGGGACATGTACTCCTAGGTGTAGGAACAATGAACTTACTAGTCATGGTCCAATCAACAGCAAAAAATAAACACCGAAGAGAAAATTGCATTTGACTATACTCTTTTAATGTCTACTTATTTACATCATGAAATATCTCTTTGCATCTCGATATAGCAAAATTTATGTTCTTTCATTAGATCAATGTGCATCATCAATCTTCTATCATGCATATCTATTTCACTATGTATCTACCATTTGGCTACAACTTTGAAAAGAAATGTAGGTTTGTTTTACGATAACATTGAAGGGTGAAGATTGCGGTCGTTGGCCTTACATCTACGCAATTTCATTTGTTGGGAAGTCTTTAAAATCCTTAAAGGTTGTGAAGGACTAGGGAATACGTTTTACACCTACCAATTGCATTACTTTGAAAGCTTTTTTATTTTAGCATACACCGGTGGTTGTTATTCATGTATTTGTTTGAAAGCTTTTAAGTCCTTTTCAACGAGATCATTTTATGCGCTTTACACTTGTCAATTACATTTGCTCAAAAATTTATAAAGCCTTTTTAACAAATGCATTTTGTGCATATCCTACAATTATTGCACTCTATGAGAACATGTCTCTTTGAGGCAGTCTAAAAAAAATAGTTCACACACCTTCTCTAGTTATGCATTCTTCTTGAAAGTACTCTGTATTTTTGTTCAAGAAAGGTAGCTACGCCCCAACTTGTTATGTAGATCTCATCACAAAGCTTCAAAGTTTATCTTATTTTGTCGCATCTGTTATTTTGGGGTCCCTACATTTAATATCACTGCTTCTCCCATCCATATCATTTCTTATCTTATTTATTGTTATTTTCTATCATTAAAAGTGTGGTTGTATGCAGAGAAAATATCAAAATAAATCTTAACGCCTTTGGCAACACAGTCACCAAACATGTTCAATGTTGCATTATAATAGGAGGCACTGACTATGATAGGTGTGATGGCATAGTGTAGATAATGCAAGAGTGTGTTATTACAGCTTTTAATGCCCAAGTTATAGACTAGTTGTCGAGAGCTATGGATCATCAGGAGGAATGCCTTTATGATCATTTTTTTTTTTTTAAACTCACAATTAAAGTACTATCTTAAATGCTTAATATCAAATTTTGATTTTCCTAACTGTAGTTTCTGATTGTTTGACGTCATAGGAGATCCAACATGGTTGGCAGGAAAGACAGTATCACAACAACCACAATCCCAGGGAGTACGATCAATTTAGACTTTTGTAATTGAATCAAGTGTTGATGGTGGTCTCGAGGTCGAAGCTTCACAACACTTTTGTGCAACCAAAGATTTTTGGATACTTTTCATAGTTTCTCACTTCAAAGAAACACGGGGCTGAATTATAAATAGCAATTGATAAAGCAAAATTTCCTCCTAAGTGTAAGATGCTCTTTGTGTAAAGTGTAAGGCAGATGTAGGGGAGTATTAGCATTTTGTCTCTTTTACATTAACTATTGTTTCACTTTACTTGCTACTATCATATCGCACATTTTGATTTCAATATACAACTAATAAATTGTTGTGAAGTATTTTGTTTCTATACTTAGTGGAAATCTTTGGGTGCAGGATTCAAATCTGGCTACAATCATATTCTTCTACAAAATATGATGAAGGGAAAGCTTATTCTTACTTTAGATCAAACCAATAAAGCTTATTGATTACCCTTTCAATTGTTTTAGTTTAAAACTATTCTCGTGTGAGATAGCAATTAAAGAAGGCTTACACATAAAAAATTGTTTCAAGGGAAACAACAAAAAGTCATTGTAGGGATCAAAATTCATTTGTTCTTGTATTTATCAAAGTTCTATCATGCTTTTAAAAATCTAACTTTCAGTGCTTTAAACATTGTTTGTTTTTACTCACTCACTTGTGGAATCTAAAACTAAAGGGTTTCTTCTTAAGTTGGACATTTCCAAAGCATATGACCGTGTTGACTAGGAGTTCTTATTCAAAATTCTAATGGGGTTTGGTTTCAACTGCAGATTCATTTAGCTAGTGAATCAATTGGTTACCACAGTCTCCACATCTATCATTGTGAATGGATCTCCCTCTAGATTCTTCCAAAATTGAAGAGGTTTAAGACAGGGGGACCCGATTTCACCTATTCTTTTCACTAGATAATGGTCGAAAGTCTGGGAAGGAATCTTAAGAGATTGATCGAACAGAGGTCTCTTGTTGGTCTCAGTCCTTCTTCTATGAATCTGATTTGTTCTCACCAATAGTTTGTTGATGACACAATGTTGATGGGAAGATCTTCTGTGAACAAGGCTAAGATTTTGAAAAAAACTTTGGTTGTGTATGAGCAGGTGACTGGGCAGAAGGTCAATAAACAAAAGAGTTCCATCTTTTTCTTCAATACCCCTAAGCATAGACAAGTCAAGATCGCTAGAATCCTTGATTGCAAGGTGTTATCCTTACCTTCTTCTTATCTTGGACTTTTTTTATGCCTTAAACCCCTAGATTCCTTTTGGTGCTCTTTGGTTGACAGGTTCAAAAAGAAGTTGGCAGGTTGGAAATGAGCTCTTTTGAGCCAAGCTGGAAAAATTCAGCTTCTTTTAAAGCTTCTCTTTAGAACTTCTCAATTTATTCTTTAAGCCTCTTCAAAATCCTTGTTAAATATGCAGAGGTCATTGAAAAGATCCAGAAAAGATTCCTTTGGTCTAGAGTGGAGGAAAGAAAGAGAATGCCTCTTATAGGGTGGGATTTGGTTTGCAAACCAAAAACCTTGGGGGGTTTGGGTCTTAGAAAAATAAGAACTATTAATAAGACTCTTCTAGTCAAACAAATATTGAGATCTTTCTCATCTAGCGGAGAGTGGAAAGAAATTTTAAGAAGTAAATATATGGCTGACCGAATGTCCCTCAAAGCTCTGTTGGATTCTCCTATCCTCCCACGTGGTTCAGCTTGCTGGAATGACATGATTGTTGGAAGAAAAATTCTGGAATCAGGGATAGGATGGCACATTAGAAGTGGTAATCAAGCTAGATTTTGGGAGGATAAATGGCTCTTTAAGGAATCCCTTATTAAAATTGAAAGATTCAATAGATGGGCAGAGCAATGTAAAGCTTCTTTTGGGGAACTTGTCAAAGACTACTGGTATGAAGGAGACTGGGTGAACTTATGCGTGATTAGTCAAGAGTTGGCTCAACTTCAATCCTCCCTAAAGGCTATCAGCTTGGGACAAAATTAGGAGGATGACACTCTTGTCTGGATGGATAACCCTTTGGGAAACTACTCTGTCTCTTCGGTTATCTCTTTGTTGTCCCTCTCTCAAGCCCCCCCTCCCTTCTTGTCTAAAGCCTGGATTAAATACTTGACTCCAAAATTCAATATCTTCTTTTGGATAATGCTTCAAAATAAGGTTCTCACAGTGGACAATCTTTGTAAATGGGGATTTCAAATCCCCAACAGATGCTACCTTTGCAAGAGTGAGGCGGAGTCATCCAACCACTTGTTTCTCTAGTGTTTGTTTGGTTCCTTAATAAGGGAAAATTATTAGCTATCTGGAATTTATCTCTTGGGTGTTCCCCCAAACCATTGAAGAGTTCTTTTTACAATGGAAAGCCCCTACTCAAAATCCCTACATTCGAAGGTTATGGGCTTTCTTATTCCCTTTTGTTGCTTGGGGAGTGTGGAAAGAATGTAACAATAGACATTTTAGGGACAAGGAGACATCGAAGAATAATGTCTTTGAGAAAAAATTTAGGCTTATAAAGGAAAATTTTAATGTGACTCCTCAAAAAGCTCTTAACCTGGAAGCTGTGGTATGCACTCCCTATGATTTAAGGATAGCAAAATATTGGAAAATTAAAGTGGATATTTCATTTGCTTCCAAGCCAGCTAAGAAAAGTAGGGAGGGTATTTGCTGGACCTTTCCCCCAAACGGCTGGCATAAAGCCAACTTTGATGGAGTAGCCAAGGGAAATCCAGGTATGGCAGGAAGTGGAGGCATGCTAAGGGATCCAAATGGTAACTTTATGGCGGTTGTGGCCATATCCCTAGGTCACCAAACCAACCATGTGGCGAAGGCTATAGGAGCTTTCCAAGTTTTAAAGCTAGCTCATAATCTGAATATAAAAAACTTATGGCTTGAAAGAGATTCTAAAGATATTATTGATTGTCTTTTAGGAAAGACCCCACCCTCTTGGACGATAAAGAATTGGATAGATGAAGCTAAGTCTATTCTAGAAAAAATTGAAAAAGTAAAAGTTTCACACATCTATAGGGAAGCTAACAACGTGGCAGATTACTTTGTGAATGAAGGGGTTAGGAAGCAAGGATTGAACACGTGGCAGAATTGTAGGGACTTGAGAACTAAAGTCAGGGCCTTACTATATTATGATGTTACACATGGGAAAGAGGCAAATATATTTAATTATTAAAGAGAAAGGGGCTAGGTACATCAAAATCAAGAGATTTTATGGGGCCGCGTCATGTTACTTAGAAGGGAAGGAAAAGCGGCACGCTTTGTGGGTGCATTGGAACAACTGCATAATTCTACAACAGGTTCTTGGTGCTAGTAGAGTCGGCAGTAAGGAGAAAAAAAAAATGGGGGGGGATAGGAAAAGAGTTGAGCCTAAAAGCTATGAGGTGCACACTAGGAATGACAAGGTTTGGGAGTAGATTGTAAGAGGTGGGCTAGTTCCATATCTAGAAAAACTTCATGGGCCCGATTTTATGGCCACAAACTACTTTGAGAAGAACTATAACAATGACGAAATCATTCTCTTTGGAAGGAAGGTGAAGCTGGATGAGAAAATTATAGGGGAGATTATTGATATGTTCATTGTGGGTGTGAATTTCTAGATCGCGACAGAAGGTTTTCTGACTAGGCGGTCATCAGATTTCCTAAGAAGGACAAGGAGAAATTGAAACTTGTTAAAATATCTAACAACTATTTCAAAATTGACACTATCAAGGCATTGTGGAGAAAGGCACTTTGTGTTATAAGGGAGTATATCACAGTGGACGAGCAATTTACCTGAGTGTATGGGCACCATTTTTCCATTCTTAACCACTTTCGCCATAAGGTAGGGATTTCTATGCCTCACTACCTATTATGCTTGTTGACTAATAGCCTTGAGGACCATAAGAAAAATCCTAGGAGATACCTTATTCTTCATCTTAGTCTTATTAGGTTAATTTATGAACACTATCAAAGCATGCCAACTTTATCTAACCTTGTTGCCTCTGCGGAGTCTAAGGACTATGATACTGATAGTGGGGGTTCAGATATTCAACCAAACTAGGAGAGAATTGTTGAAAGCCACCCATCCTCTAAGATTTCTGGTAAGAAAACCCAGTCTAAAAAACCCTAGCTTACTAAAGATAACCCTGATACCTTCCCCAACTGCTCTAACCCCTTAAAGAATCCTATTCTTAAGGGTTCCCCTACGAACAAGTTGTTCTCCTACTCTGCAGACTCCTTAGAAGACAAAGCCAAGAACACTGAAGCTAGTAGAAATTTTGTGCCCTCCCCTCCTACCTCTTTCAGATTTGAAGGTACTAGATTTACTAGCTCCCCCAACCCAGGTGATGTTAACCTCATTTTAGACCGGGTTCAGTCTGGTGCCATTTTGGCCTTTGCTAGAATCAGAATCAATGACATTTTCAGGGTCTTGAAATGGGCCTACCAAGAAATTAATGAGCTTAATCAAAGAAACAGAGCTCTGTATAGCAAATTAGAGGAGTTGGAGCTTAAGTTGGCCGCTCTCAACAATGAAGAAAGGAAACGAAATAAGAACAGTACTGGTAAGAAAGGAGGTGACATTGAGGAAAGGTATAAGTCTCTGGAAGAGGAAATGTTTAAAATTAAAAATAACTTGAAAACAGTTGTGGAACAAAACCATAAAATGGCTAGGTACAATGCCATTATTATCAACGCTATGTCTGAAAAGCTGGGAAAAACACAACAGGGTTTGCTGGTTGTTGACTTGGAAGTGAAAAAGGAAAGGAAGAATGAGGACCAAGGTATTTCTAAAAGGACCCCAACCAACCTCAAAAGGAAAGAGCCTCCCACTACACAGATGGTTCAAATCTTAAAGAGGGGGGTTCAGGATATGAATGAGCTGGAAGTTGAGACTGCAGATCTTTTAAAGACACAAATTTAGTTGTTGTTGGATTTTTGGTTGGTTTTTTGATTTTGTGGCCTTCCCTGGCCTTTTTGATGGTTGTGGTCGTTTACTTTTTTTTTTTCGTTGTTTACTGTTGGTTTACAAAATTTACATGATAAGAGTAATAACTTTTTTTCATAATGCACTGATTTCATTGATTCCTTATTTTTGATTACTTTGTACCATTTGCAAGAAGGAGGATGTTCATTTGCAAAGAAAACTTGCAAATTTGAAGCAAAGGAAATAATATTTGGAGAATTTTTGAATTGAAAGTGGGCCTTGAGCATTGATCTTAAACTTAGCAAAAAGCATTTTTAAATGTTTATCAAAATAATCTAGAGCATCTAATTACTGTTTTAATTTTTTGTTTTAAGCCAACTAGATCATTGTTTTTTTCAAAGCTGGATTAAAATTGAACATTATAAATTAACTAGAATTTGGGTTTTGAGGTCTAAAATCGAACAATCAATCTCACACTTTAAAGTTGGTGCTCAAAAAGAATTCATTTATGCTTTGAAGTTAAAATGAACATGCACATTTGGTGTATTGTAATCTTTTTCACAAAGTAATATCATCTAAAAGACGTATGCACTTATCTCATGCCTCACGACGGTCTTGAGAATCAAAAGCCTTTTTTGTGATATTAAGTTATCAAAAATATTACCTCCACATTTTGATTTGGGCTTAAAATTGAACACATCATGCGAGTGTGAGTGGAACATGTGGCATGTGTTCTCCCTTTATTTCTAAACAAAGGTTGATTGAACTATGAATATGTTTACTCGCTTTTGTTCATCTTAGAGGGCCTGCCTTGGGGAAAAAGTACTCACCCAAGGGAATGACTCAATCAGTAACACTCTAAATCCAAGAGTATTTCCAACCAGGATATAAAAGTGGGTACTGGAACAAAGGCTAGTATCATGTGGTTGGTCTCGACGAGAAGGCAAGCAATGGTCTCTCGTCGTATGGGTCAATCTCCACGAATGGAAAGTCTGAATTAAAACCCTTGTGTAGCAAAGCCAAAATCCTAATCTGTTTGTTGGCACAAGAACGGTCGTTCTGAAGCCACCCCACACTTTTACGGCTTTTAGTAGATATGGAAAGTATTACATGGGATATTCATGGGTACTAATGCTTGGCTTCCCTAAAAGAAGTGTTGAGCCGTGGAGGGGAGCCAGTGGGGTCAAGCATGATCTAACCATCTGCTGAAAGTAGTTGTAGCTAGACTTGTCCAAGTGGGGATCCAACAAATATTGTCTTTCATAGCCATAGGGTTGTACTTGTTCTTGAATCAAAACAAATTACTTGATCGAAAACATTAGAAAACAAACATTCAACATAAGCATCAAATCCCAAACCCTTTAGGAGAAGCAAATACCCTTGAAACAAATTCACATGCTATTGCTTTCCCTTGGGATTCTCATCCTTAGAGGCTTCTAAGAATTTGGATTTCATCTCAATTTTCTCCTACTAAAGTCAACATTAGGAAGCTTTTGCCTTGATTTTCTAGATTTCCACATAATGGACTTTGTGGGATGAAAGAGAATTAGGACACTGGACATCTAGTTTCAAAAGCTAATCAAGATTGTGTTTGTGGTAAAAGAATCCATTAAGCAAAGATTAAATTAATTGGACCCCACACATGTGCTTGTTATCTTTTGTCTTATGTTCTTCCAAGCAAAACATTGGTCTTTTGGTTTGAACTACTCTTAGGGAAAAGCATGTTCTTCACTATCTTGGTCTTGTAAACAAGGTTCTCCTTAGGTTCATTTAGGATCAAATCAAACACTTAATTCATCCAAAACATTTATCATCTCTATCTCACAAACAAATTTAGAGCTTTGGAAACATCAATATTCTAGACTTGGGTACATCATTAAACCAAATCAAAATCACCATCATTAGTTAGGTGTGTGGGACTGCATCCTTTCTCATACATTTAATTAAATTAGAAATCCTTTGAACAAGTGCATACTAAGATCACATCTAACATCTTAGGGTTTACAAGTCCATTATCCAATCAAACCAAACCCTAAGTATAGCATTAATCCAAAGTTCCTAAAATTTCAACACCCATATGATTAACCCCTTTCATCCTTCATCCCATCATTGGTCTTGAACATCTTAGAGGTCCACTTTTGCAACAAAGTCAAAACACAAGAATAACATGGAGTATAAACTTGATCCATGCATCATGAGTAATCCAAGTCAACCAAACTATCCAAGCCTTACAAAACCAATGGATTATCAAAACTCACACTTATATAATCCATACATGGTGTCATTATCTCCCACAAACCTCAATGGTACAACAAAGGTGAGTATGATCAGTCAAAATTTTGGAACACCTTTTCTGATGGTAGATTTAAATCCAAGTCCAAACATACAAATCTATCAGCCAAACACCCACTACATGAGTCTTTGCCAAAACTGAACATGCCAAGTACAAGTTTTCCAAATACGAAAATTTCAAATCCACACTTGGTGAATTTTGGGATGGATATGTTTGCAAATCACACAAATGTTGTTCAAAGTCCAAACAAGATGTTAACAACTCCATGTATTGATCAAAGTCAAGGTAACACCATGAAAAATCAAACTTACCTAAAGCAAGGAAATGTGATTCCCAACCACAACAATGTTCAATTTCAACCTATCATGCCAAATCTAACCATCACCCCAAGTCAAAAAATTATCCAAAATCAATTTTTCCATGATCCCATACAAGCACCACAAGTGTACATTCCAAATCTTCTTGAACAAAAGCCAAATCAACTATATCAAGGGAGTCAAAGTCAAAATCAAGATCAAAATTTTCTAGATCAACTTGCTTCACTTGCCAAACTAATTGACTTATTGAGCCAAGAGACATATTCACTCCAAAATCAATGCGCTCTTCCTTTGGTTGAACCATGTCATCAAAGCGTTGAGGTGTGTCCACAACCACATCAAGAACAATATATCCAATATCAAGAGGTTGGATATCAAGATCAACAACATCAACAACAAACACAATCACCCCATCTTGAAGATCAATTACCACATCTCAAAGATCAATCACCACATCTCCAAAATCAATCTCACAAGGTCAAATTAAAGGACAAATCTCACAAGGTAACAAGCAAAAATACACACCACTTGGGAGACCAATAAAATCAGTCTTGAAACAATTGGTACAAGAAAATATCATCAAAATCCCTGTCTATGACAACTATCAAGAGCCCTTAGTTAAACCACCAGGGTATAACGAGAATCACATTTGTGATTTTCACAGAACAAAGGGACACACAACATCAAATTGCATTCAACTCAAAAATATCATCCAAGACCTTATTGATCACAAAATAATAACTACTGGGGACAATGATGAAGATTCAACCACTAGTGATAGCATTGACAATCTCCCCACCACAATTGTTGAAAACAATGATTAAGACCTATCCATTGATACACACCTTGAAGATTTTTCTACCTCATACAACAATAAAAAAAAAAATACATCAAGGGTCACTTTTCAATCATCATCAAAATCCACCAACAATACCCAACAATGATCCAATTCACGAAATGTCAACATCACTTGACCCTACGATTGAAGACATTGAAAATCTCTTTTCCAGAATTGTTGAAAACAATGATCAAGATCTATCCATCAATGAGCACCTTGAAGATGTTTCTACCCCATCCGATGATCAACTCACCATACATTAGGAGCTAATTTTTAGTGATCTATTTTAAGGAGTGTTAGAATTATTTGATCCTATTGACATAATCCATGACCCATCGACCAATGATCATGTTGAAAATGTCTCTACATCACCTAATGAGTTAGAGAACATATCTCAAGAATTTATTCCAAAGCATGATCAACATCTTTCACCAAGGTTTAGCAATGGTCCTTTTCAAGACATGTTGACACCCTTTGACCTCATGGTTATAGATACTAAAGGGATCCTCAGCTCAACATTTGATCCAAGTCCACTCAGAGATCAATAGGATATTGAGCCGCTTCCCATGTCTACTGATGACATCCGAGAACCCTTTGTATGTAATCCATCCTTTGAAACTAGCCCATGTCAAGAACTTGATCCAAAGCATGTTGAAAGGAATTCCAAAATTATTCAAGATCAAGAATTTTAATCCCCAAGCTACTGCAATGGTCTAATGGACACTCTCCTATCTATACAAGATGTCGCAACTGATGATCATATCCATATAGCACATACTCCTCCATCTACCCATGAGGTGCTTTCTTTGGATGGACATGTAGATGATCTTCATTTAGAATCAAATTCCTTTACTCCTGACATCATTACATAAAAATAGCAGGTTATTGATTCCTACAGTCAAACTGAGTTGTCAACATCAAGATCAGATATATCACAAATTCATACTAAGGACATCATGAATAAAGATATCCAATATTATCCACTCAAGGAAGTAGATCAAATAGAACAAGATATTCTAGAGTCAGTAGAGCAACAAATTGAAATAACATCATCTATAGTGATCATTTATCAGAGAATGCTTACTAAACAAGACATCTCAAAATAAGAAGAATCAAGGAACAAAGGTGCTACTATGGTCACCATACTAGGGGAAACTATGTCTCAAGAAAATGTCAACATAGGGAGCACAAAGGATCATTATGATGAAATTGATGCCAATACTACAACCAGCCACATCATGAATCTTCATCCACTCATCACCCCATCCATGAATTGGGACCAACATTAAAGGAAAGATTTGAATCAAAGCACAAAGAACATTATAAAAAAAAAAAGAAGCAAAGCATGAAGGAAAAATCAAATACACATGGATACCAAAGAATACAAAGAATATTTATCCCTATCAAACTCCATTAGTCAAAGAAACTATGGGGAAAAATAAAAAAGGGAAAAGTATCCATCAAAGATGCCCACAAAGGAAAAAGTAGGATTCTCAAGCAACGTACAAAGTATATCAAGCAGTTGGTCCTAATTCCACACACACTTTTGTATCCACCCATCATTGCTCATCTTCCCAAGTTTGGAGAGTAAAAAATTCCAAACTGTCAACCAATCCATCTTTTATCCCTAAACACACTCCATCCACACCTCCATGCACGATATCCAATTCTCACATTGACAATGTATTGCCAACCATCCTTCATCATAAGGATTCAGAAGGCATTATATTGTGATGTGCACATAAAGAAAAAATTAACTCTGGTATTAGCAAAGTAGATCAGGAATCTCAAAAGTTACATATTCAATTGAATGTATCTTGGCAAAGAAGCTTCTTCAATTAGGATATCAATGAAACATTATGACAGAAGCATCTACATTGACACCACCAGGTGGTTCAACATGAGCTTTAAATCTATAACAGAAAAATACAAAAAAAATAAAAAAATATGAAAATCCAAAAAAAATCAGAAAAAGGATTGAAAATAGTAAAGAAAAAAAATCGTCCTCTAGTAAAAACCGCATCTACATATGCCAGTTCAGGTGGAGGCATCTCATTCCATCCATCTCAGTCATAATAAATCCATTCCATTTTCATCCATCTACATCCATAGTCCAAGTTATCTTGATCTTGGTAAAAACTTTGGTGTACACTTTACGCTTGTTTATGGTAAACATCTTGACATGGGTCATTTTCATTGATCCTATCCTACCCAACATTATCTGAGCCATGAAACATTATCCAAATGAGCATTCCTTTGTTTGAACACCTTATCTTATCACAAGATAATCCTTGGAATCTTTTGCATGCTTACCATATACATCCATCCATACACATATCCAAGCATCCACCCATGGCATTTCGTACTTTGCTAGACACCCGAGGCAGATATTTACATCTTGCTTCAAGAATAAATCTTGATCTTTATCCTCCAACTTATGTGGTGATTTGAACACTAGAAAACATGAAATCAAATTGGTCAAGCGTTTGTGAGCCAAAAGATCCAAATCACTAGCCCATAGCATATTTTGATGAGAAGACATTCCTTATCAAGCTTCATCTTCCATCGAACATCATTCCAAACAATCAATATCAATCGCATCTAACACATACTTCAACGTCACAACAAATCATCCAAAGCATCTTTTGTTCCAAACCAAGCTTCAAAATCTTGGTCGATCAAATCCAATCAATCCATCATTATCTTGGGAGATCATTCCCAATCCTCGTGTTACTTAACACTATCCTTGCATTGTTGTGCACCCTCAACAATGTTATCATCATCAATCCTAATCAATCAAAATCCAATCAATCCCTCATCATCTTGGGATATCTATCCTAATCCTTGTGTTGCTTAACATTATCCTTGCATTGTTATGTATCCTCAACAATGTTATCATCATCAATCCATCAATCTGATCAATCAACCCTAGCTTGAATAATTTTAAACAAAATCCCAAAACAAATCATTGATATCATCACACATATCCCTATCCAAATCATCAAAATCATGCAAAAATTCAAAAATATCCAAAACATATCAAAATCCAAAAACACTCAAAAATTCAGAAAAACATCAAAAACATGGAATTTGAACTACGTCGTCTCTGAGCGTAAATGTAGGCAAGGCTAATCTTTGATCAGCCCCTGAGACACAAAAACACAAATACATTAAAAAAACACCAAAATCCAAAAAATTCAAATAACCCCAAAATACCAAAAATAACCTCAAAACATTTTGAAAACTCCATAACATACAAATATTTGAAAATATCCATCTATCCCATCTCGCTTTCACCTGCAATAAATCAATAATCCATAATAAACAAATCGTCACACTCACCCTTTGGCAAAACAAATAGAAACAAGCACAACAATCAGCAAAAGCAAACTTCAAACACAAAATCAAAATTGAAGCAACAAACCTTTAAATGCAAAATCAAACTCTCGATCATTTAGAAACATGTCAATTGACCTTATATCAACAGCCTTTCAAACAACCTATCAAATTTCCACCATCCACTAACATGTCCTAGGATGTATCCTTCCTACAATAGGCATTATCTTTTGGCAAAACACTTTGGATAAACAAATCAATGTGCCGCCATCCACTAGCATGTCCTAGGATGTATCCTTCCTACAATGGGCATTATCTTTTGGTAATCGTTTCAATCCTTATCCTAAAAAAAACACATCCCCTTTCCTAGAGGTATGAAGAACATTAACTTGTTTGTGTGCTTGATCTTTTCTTTTTGATTTATCTTATTGCGCTTATTCCAATGACCTCTTGATGATGTCTAATCAAAGCGATTTAGAGAGAAAGGAATGGGGCATTGATCATTATCTTTTTGTCTATTTTGCTTGTTGGACACTCTTGTAATATAACTCGGTGAATACTTGCTTTGTTAGGTGCATCCTAGCAAGGTTTATGTATGTCAAGTATGAACAATAATACTCCTATCTATTTGTCGAGTCAAAGTCCATCGCACTAGGTACAACATCATCCTAGTTCTTTATACCTTGATGCATCATGCTTATGTGTGTAATCAAACATAAGGTAAGTGGCTCCTTTAAAATCCCAATTCTTGATAAGAAAATCATCCATCTCTCATCATCATCATCATAAATTTGGCTTGTTGAATCCTCTTGTTATCAGCTGATTTCTTCTTTTCTGCACTAATATCATACTAGGATAGTTAATCATCATCATCAATGCATCCATCCTACATCCACAAACCATCAACATACATCATATCATATCATATCATATAAGAAACATTGATCATCTCACATGCATGTTCATCATCATAATATAGATTTGTTATTCTAAGCATCTCATAAAACCATACATTTGCATAAAAGATCCATTGTGCATAATCATATAGGCATCATCACTTCATATCATCATTTAAATTGTTTAGGATAATATAGATTGGTTATTCTAAGCATCTTAAAACCATCGCATTTGCATCATCATCACAACCATCCATATGTCCATCTTGAACCTCTTTATCATGAGATCAACCCTCAAATCAAATCTTTTCGCTCGATCTCTCGAGGGGGTAATGTACCAGTGTACTTCTTTCTGCTGGGGCATTTGAAAAAATTAGAAATTTTTTGAATTTTGATCGTGGTAAGTTTATTTTTTGAACCAATGCAGTAAGTACATTGCTTCAAAGAGGGGAAAAATGTAGACATGCAAAATTAGCATATTGCATTTAATCAAGTCCATTCATTAAATAAATCAAGTTTATTTGATTTATCTCTAACGTCCTCCATTTAAATTAAATAAACACTATCATTATCCTCCTTACCTAAATAAAGCAAAATATTTATTTAACTAAATCTTTATCATTTTCCATCTCCTTTTTTATTTAGTTTAATCCATAAATCTAAAGCAAAAAGTTCAAATCACCTAATCTTCATTTAAGTTAACTAAATTAGGATTAAATCTAATCTTAATGCAAGTCCCATCCTCTACCTTTTCCCACTTGCACAAATAAATCATTTAATTGATTTATTAAATCTTCATTTTCCCTCAACAAGGCATCTTTGGAGAATATTAGACTCTCAAATTTCAATTCAAATCAAGTTGACTTGTCCCTTCCAACATAGCATTAATTCTCCTCTTACATGTCCCCCACTAGGCATTTAAGACCCTTTCTTCTCCCTCCAACAAGCCAAATTTGAAATTTGAAAAGGCCACCTAATGTCATTTATTGGCACATTCATCAAAACATGCACATCCTTGTCCCATACACATGGTGACAAGTGGCTCCTTCTTATTGGTTGGGTTTTTATCCCACATTCATCCCTCTTGCCTCTTCTCTCATCAAAATTTTCTATAAATGGAGAGGCTATCCTTCATTCTTATCACCCACAATCACAATCTTCATGCAAAGTTACTCTCTTCACATGGAAAGCTAATTTTGTCCACTTCATCTTCAAGGCATTCCATCATCAAATGCTTATCAAGGGATTGGGAAAGGGATTCTTTTCACATCAAAGAAGCACCAATCCCCCTATAGAATGTTGGTTTGGTCATTAGAATAATGTTTCATTGTGTTTTGCTTGTTTTTTGCTTCTTTTCCATTATTCTTGTGTTCAAATGAATTTTATAGGGAACCTTGTGTTTGTTTATACTGCCTAATAGCTAGTTGTGGTCATTGTTTGAAGAAAATGTAGATTTAAGGTTCACAGCGTCAAAGATACAGTATTGAAATGGAAGCCAGATGTTCTTTTTCTTCAAGAAGTTAAGTTAAGCAATGACCGCCTTGATCTTTCTCTTTTCAATCTATGGAAGGAAGCATCATTCTTTCATACTTCTCATAGAGATAGAAGTGGGGAAGTTGTTATTGGTTTAGCTCCTTGGATCTCAAAAAAATGTCATTGATAATGGTCAAGATCCCGAGCTCATAACTATGTTTGGGTTTTTGTTGTTATAAATAGACAACCTATTGGTTTCTCCTCTATATATGCTCCTAATGATCCTAAAAAAAGATCTATCCTTTGGGATTGGATGTCTAAAAATATTCCTAATGCTAATTGGGTGTTGGGAGGGGGTATTAATATGGTGGATCATCATTATTACCGTAGTTGGTATAATTATTTCAAACTATGCAATGAAGAATTTGAATGATGGATCTACTATCACAATTTATTCTGAGTGGTTGATCCCATCCACAATAAATTTTCAATTCATGCAAACATTTGGTTTACTTGGTCTAACTGTAGATTTGGCAATGATAGAAAAATGAGAAGACTAGACAGATTTTATGTTTCTCATAATATCCATTCAAAGAACCTTGCATTAGGGGCTAGTGTGTTAGTCGACTACTCTACTACTCTGTTTGATTATTTTCCTATTATTTTTTCTATTTCCACTTCTTAATAGTCAGGTTTTTCCTCTCAAATTCCTTATATGTTGAACACTTCTCACTTGAAGAATCTAGAATGTGTTGCCACTTTAATAGGAATTTGGAATTCTATTCCTAAACCTCAAGAGGTGGATTCATGGATTGAGTGGTGGTGCCTTGCCTCAAATCAATGTGTTAGATTTATTCAATCTTTTGGTCGAAGAATGGCTGGGAAATGGAAGTGTGCAAAGAAAACACTTCATGGGAAGTTTAAGCATGCTAGGAAACAACTAAATGTTGATCCTAATAGTAAAAAATGCAAACTTCTATTGTTGTCATTGAAACTCAGTTGCAAAAACTTGACAATTACAAGGGCCAAGGTACAAAAATAAGAGCTAGACTTCATTGGATGAAAGAAGGAAATATAGGGTCTAAATTATTTTTTAAATACCTCAATTATAAACATAAGCAAGAAGGTATTTTTTCTATTTTGGACGAGCATGGATTACAAATTGATCCTACTACTATTACTATGGTGTTTTAGAAATCTTATGAAAACTTGTTTATAGAAGAAAAGAATTGGATGGATGTGCAACAAACTTTGGAAGACATTGTCAAGGAGTTTATCCCCAACAAAATTGATCTTGGCTATAGCTCTTATTTGGATCATATCCTATCTTTGGAAGATATTGAACATGTTTTTTTTGCTATGAAACTGAATAAGAGTCCAGGTGTTGATGGCCTTCCAGTTGAATTCTATCAAACCATGTGGAATCATATTAAGGACGGTTTTTTATAAGCTCTATTTGGAGGCTTTTCATAATGGCTCATTAGGTTCAAACATTAATAGAGGTTTAATCAAGCTTATTCCTAAAGGGAAAGATGACAACTCTATTGTTGGTTGGAAACCAATTATGCTATTAAACACTTCTTGTAAAATTATTGCTAAAGCTTTGGCTACCAGGATTAAACCTCTAGTCCAAGGTATTGTTAGAGCTGAAGAAATGGGGTTTATAAAAGGAAGATATATTTTGGACAATCTAATGCTTACATGGGAGACTCTTGAATGGGCCCAATAGACCAATCAAAATGCATAACTAATTAAACTAGACTTTGATAAAGCTTATGACAAGATCTGTTGGGATTTCATTCTCAAAATACTACATTGGTTATATTTTGGGCTTAACCTTCAAAAAGATGTGTGTATTTTGTTCCAGGATGCCAATGAACAAATTGTGATTAATAACTCTTTAACTAAACCATTTGATTTACAATAGTCAATGTGGCAGGGCTATCCTTTATCCCCTTTTTTATATGTGCTTATAGTTGATGCTTTGGGATGGGTGAAGCCAAAATAGTGGTTTAGAATTCAAGCAAGGAAGGAAAACTCACAAAAAATGACCCCAAAGCAAAAAAAGTGATTTTGGGGGTTCGTACAAACCTATAGGTTTGAGCGAACCCATTGGAGGTTCACTCGAACTAGGGTTCAACCGAACCCCTTTGAATTTTGATTGCTAGAAAACCAAAAAAAATGCATAGCAAAGGAGTTCGAGCGAACCCATTTGAAGGGGTTCGAATGAACCAAGGTTCAAATGAACCCTGGTTTGAGTGAACCCCTAGGGGTTCGTACGAACCCCCCTTATCCCTCATCCCCCTAAGACACAAAAACCTAAATTTTGGCACTTCAGAGCTCGAGTTGAGGATGAAAATGAAGGAATCTTCACAAAACCAACTGGCATCAAGTTGTACTCAGAACGAGCTATCCAACGAATATAATTTTTATATGTTTTGGTTTTATTATGTATTTGTTTTTTAAGTTTTATTAAACATAGGTTTTTCATCAAAAATGAAGGTCTTTGTTTTGCACATGTGGAAAAATAGCATATTATCAAAAAAAAAATGAAAAATATGAGTGCACCAGATATTGAAGTCCTTGATCTAACAAAAGAAATAAAATTGAATTTTGATAAATACAAAAAAAGTTGTGCGTTATACGGTTGTGCTATGTCTGAATTGTAATTGGTTTGACTTTGAAACTTGATTAAGGAAAAAAATATTCAGTAAAAAACCATCTAACCAAGTGGAAGCACTAGATATCGGAGTTACAAATCTAAATTCGAAAGAATTAGAATTTTATCCTTCATGGAAAAAAAGTTATGCATTATATGGTGTGCGTCACTTTTTCAAAATGTTGTTTTCTGAAAAAGGCTAGTTTTTGTGGGAGATGGAAAAAGAAGTACAATCTGATTCCAAAATTTTTGAAAAGAATATTTTTAGAAACTATAGAAAAAATGTGACGAGACTCTAGTTTGCATCATCTTCAAATTCCTCACAAATTAGCCGCGATAGTGCCCGAATGTGAAGATTTAGTTAAAAATAATAATTTCAGTGTCCAGTTTGGCCAAAAATTGTAAACCACTATTGTGGGATCACCCGGATATATGCTTCAAAAATCTAACTAGAGGAACTTGATAAAATGGATTTCTATTCCCCATGATAAGGTTGTTATTAACTCTCTTTGCTGATGATAGTATGGTATTTTTGCAAAATTCTAAAGAAGAGTTGAATAACTCCTTGGGTATCCTTAATCTATATTGTTATGTTTCTAGTTCTTAGCTAGCTCACAATAAGACTAAGTTTTTGATGTCTCAATTTGTGCTTACTCCTAAGTGGATTCTTAAGGAGTGGAGGAAAATTAAACATGGGGAGATTACTAGATATCTTGGCATTATGTTTGGTATAGGGGTGCCTCTTTCTAACATGTGGGTCCGGTTTATTAACATACTTAAAAAAGGATTTTTAATTGGGGTAACAATTTTTTATCATTAGCTCGAAAAATTTAGGTTGCCAACAATTTTTTTTATTTTTACCCATATTTACTTTTCATCATGTTGGATGCCTTCTAAGAGAAAATATGAAGAATTGAACCAACTAATTAGGAAATTTTTGTGGTCAAAATGGGATGGAAATGTTGGTTTTATTGCCTCTTCTTGGTCTCATTCTATTCAAGAAAAATCCAAGGGGGATTTAGGAATCATTGATCCCAAAACTCAAGGTTTGTGTTTGGTTGTGAAACCAATTGTAAGAGCTACTACAGGTGATGAACCATGGAAAATCCTTGTTCGTAACCATATTTTTCAAGCTGCAACAAATAAAAAATGGTAGTCAGTTAATTGGTTTGATAAAATTATTATGTCTTCCTTCTTAAAAGTTAAGGCCTCCTTTCCCTTACAATCCATTTGGACAGCTTGGCAACAAGTTTGTCATTTTTTGCAATGGAATGGCTTCTCTATACAATATGGATTCAGCTTTGCTTCTTCTTCCATTTGGTGGAATAAACTTGTCAATTACCATGATCTGTTGCTTGCGATTTGTTTTCCAAAGATTTTTTTTATTTGTATAAGAAAGGTATTCATAAATTTAAAGACATATGGGATTTTGATACGTTTGATTGGGCGTCATGGTTGAGAATCAAATATTATTATAGGTTGAGCATCAAAAATAAATATTTTTTGTTATTTGTGCAATCATTAGTTCCTCTTAAGTTATCTATGAAAATTTGTACTCCTAGAGATTGTAATTTTTTCAAGGATTGAAGATGGTTGTCTTCTTCCCATTTTAGTTATTTTTTGCTAAAGAATATTTATCTTCTTTCTTTGCCTCACTAGAAGATCATTCATCATCTCAATCATAAATGGAAGTGTAGATTTAGTTCCAAGAAGTGGACCAAAATGAGTGCACAAATATGGAAATCCAAAGCTGATGTAGAAGCTCAACTGCTAGTCTAGAAAGTTTTACATCATAAATTTTCGATTGGAGATAGACTAAGATGCATTATTATTCAGCCAATTAATTGTCCCTTTTGGGTGATCCCACAATAGTGGTTTTAAATTTTTGGCCAAACTGGACACTGGAATTATTATTTTTAACTAAATTTTCACATTTGGGCACCTATAGCGACTAAACTGTGAGGGATTTGAAGATGATACAAACTAGAGTCTTGTCATATTTTTTTTGTAGATTCTTAAAAAAAAAATTCAAAATTTTTGGAATCAGATTGTACTTCTTTTTCCATCTCCCACAAAACTGGCTTTTCTAAAAAAACAACATTTTTAAAAAGTGACGCATACTGTATAACACAACTTTTTTTCCATGAAGGATAAAATTCTAATTCTTTCGAATTTAGATTTGCAACTCTGATATCTAGTGCTTCCACTTGGTTAAATAGTTTTTTATTGAATATTTTTTTCCTTAATCAAGTTTCAAAGTCAAACCAATTACAATTCAGACATAGCGCGACCGTATAATGCGTAATTTTTTTTGTATATATCAAAATTCAATTTTTTTTTGTTTGATCAAGGACTTCAATATCTGGTGCACTCATATTTTTCAATTTTTTTTTTGATAATCTGCTATTTTTCCACGTGTAGAATAGAGACCTTCATTTTCGATGAAAAACCTATGTTTATTAAAACTAAAAAAACAAATACATAATAAAACCAAAACATATTAAAATTATATTCGTTGGATAGTTTGTTCCGAGGACAACCTGATTCTAGTTGGTTTTGTGAAGATTCCTCCATTTTCATCCTCAACCAGAGCTTCGAAGTGCCAAAATTTAAGTTTTTTTTGTGTCTTAGGGGGGGAAGAGGGATAAGGGGCTCGAACCAAGGTTCATTCGAACCCCTTCAAAGGGGTTCACTCGAACCCCTTTGCTATGAATTTTTTTTGGTTTTTTGGCAGTCAAAATTCAAAGGGGTTTAGTCAAACCCTAGTTTAGGCGAACCTCCAATGGGTTCGCTCAAACCTATAGGTTCATACGAACCCCCAAAATCACTTTTTTTTGCTTTGGGGTCATTTTTTGTGAGTTTTCCTTCCTCACTTGAATTGTAAACCACTATTGTGGCTTCACCCTTTTGTCAATATATTGAAAATATAAAACATATTTTTTGGGATCACACCTTTGGTAAGAAACAATGGAATGCTATCATTAATAATTTTCTTGTTGTTTTTCATCATAAGCTAAATTGGAGAGAGGCTCTTTGGGATTTGGGCTGCATAAAGATGTGATTGTTGATTCTATTAGACAAGTTGTTTTACGACATATTTGGAAGGATAGATGTTCTAATGTGTTTTCAAGCAACTATGTTTTAGGAAACTAGTATTTTAATGCTTTACTTTGACATAGTTTCTCATGTTCCTTTTTTGTGTTCACAACTTCAAGAATTGTCAAAGAAAAATGAAATGGTTATGGTACAACTTCAGCAAATTCAAGAGCAGGTTAATCAACTTTAGAGTAGCTGCAATATGAACTTATATAGAGTGTTTTAGCTTAAGTATTAGTCTCTTGTTTCATCAATTCATGGTCATATGTTGACTTTTTGTATTCTCCTACATAACAGTTGTAATATGAACTATGTAAAGTGACTCAACTTAATTTTTTTCCTTTTGTTATGTTGGGACATAGTGTTTTGTTGGTTCATTGTATTGTATTACTTTCAGATAGTAGCAGGTAGCTACTATTCTTTGTAATTTTGCTTTGATCAAATACAAAAAACCCTCTCCAAAATCGATGATGATTTTTTTGTCAAAATTCTCAAGTTCCCATGTTCTACTGCTAGCATGCCACTAGTATATCTATATGGTAAAGGTATCAAACTTAATTTGATATTTACCTTAGGAAATTTTTTTCTTGCCTTTGCTTATGAATTTGTCAAAAGCAACCCAAGCAGGAAAATCATCTGCAAGATAACATACTCAGCAAGAAACACATGTTCCAATTTGTTTTCGTAAAATATTGCTAGTATTGCCATTCCTGATTTATATAATGGGAGGAAAATGCTTGAAAATGAACATGGAATAGACATTGTGTGAATTCTATCTCATATTGTAAATCAATAAGACCCTACAAAGACTAGTTGTGATCAAGCTTTGGGGTATACTCAAATCCAAGGTGGAAATTCAATTCCTCCTTCCACAACCCTCACCTCTATTCCTACATACACTAGTACTCACGTGCTACTATAACTATCCAACCTACTAAAAAATGTTAACACTTCCCTAGGTATTTCCATTAGGAATCCTTCTAGCTTTGTGCATTAAAATTTCATATCTCTTGAATCGTCCCCCCTCACAAAGCTACAATTCACTTACCCTTGACATACATACACAAATCCACCTTATTCACCTTCATCTCACAACACCAATAATGATCCAATATTTAATACACTTTTGCAAAATATCTCATCCCTACAACAACAAATCACCACCCTAAATCAAAACAACAATGGCCAACCTTCACAATACATCAAAACCAATTTGTTCTAATGTCAATCTATAGCAACCCATCTTCTTTATCTAACATACCTATGTCCTTCAGTCGGCCCACACATCCTCAATTCTATGCACACGTTTCTGAGCTTTCTTGATCCTTTCTTTCATTCCTCGATAATCAAAATCATATCTTCTTCTGAAAGTCTTCAAAGCGACCAACTGTAACTCAGATTCAATGGCCTTAGCCTTTGGAGATGTCTAAATTGAATATCTACCAATCGTCAAGGGAAAATTGAAAACTAGCTTGTGAGATTCCATCTGTTTGCTATGGACTACCATTATCTTTCTACATAGCTCCATTAAGACAATTTTGTCACTAGGGTACCTTAGGAGCATGTATGGATACCCCACGAAGCAACTAACCATTAAGTACGTGAATGTGGGAAACTAAAGATAGAGGCAACCATACCTTTTTATGACTGCCCTTGAGCTTCTTCAAAAATCCTTTTCCTTTCCAATTCAGGATCAAAAGTACACATGAATGGAGCAAAGAAAGCATCATTCACTCTTTTAAAATGGTGAATGTTTCCATCAAAACTAATTTGAGGAAACTACTTGTATGCTATAGTCACCCTTTTGTTTCCTTCTGTTGTTAATCTAAGAAAATCCCTCATCGCAATAGCAACATACACTAAGTAGGATTTCATGTAGAACTCAAGTGATGTATGTACTTTGATCAACTGATCATGAATTGCATCACTAATTTGCTAACCCCAAAAGATCTATTGTTTATGCCTCAATATGATTTTAAAGTATAAATACATCCAATTTTGTAATGTGGATGAGGTAGGAAAACCTTGCACTCTACTGAGAAGAGTGATAAAATCATTCACCTCTTCAATGAAATCACTGTGTGCAAATCTCTTAGGCCACCTTGAAATAGTTTGCCTTGGGTTCTTCAATTATTTTTTGATAATCACCCTCTTAGCAGAATGTGGGTATTTTTCATATTCTTCCTATGCATACTCCTTGGTGATATCTGCATAGGAGTCAATACTTGGATGTATATAAAAGCTCTGTCAAGAAACTTTGCATCTAACCTCATGACTACATTTTCTTTGGCATCCCTGACACTTCGGTGCTTTCTATTGTAATGAGAAACAACTTGAATCTAAAAAACTTTGGATTATGCACTACAATAGGAAATGAAGCTACCATCTAGATATTACTTTCAACTATAGATCCCATACCATCATCTAGTGGTTACTTCTGAGTTATTTCCACAAAATTGAACATATCAACATGTTTGATCTTAGTGTCCTTAATATCATCAATTTTTGATGACACTAAAATTACTGGGAACACACCTTGATATTTATACCTCATTGATTTTTCCTTGCTCAGAGAGGGATCCGTCATCTAAAGAGTAGTTTGCAAGTGACTATATTCTTATAGGAGTGTGGATGTGAAAATCTTGGGATGTGTGCATAAAATAACTACATTACAAAGTTCATCATTTTCCAATGTTAGAAAATCTTGCATGGTTGGAAATTGTAGTAGTGGGAAGAGCCTAAACACTTGCATGAGTTTGGATGGATTAAGCATAATGGACACAAAAAATAAAGTGAAAGCACACAATCTGCTAAAATGGAAAAATCTACCAGTATTAGGAAAATTTTGCAAAGTGGGATGTTAGGTATTTGAATTTCAATTCCATTTCAAGTAGATGTGTTGCATTGTGTAATTACACTAAAAATAGTGCCTTTGCATGAAGATATGAATTTTGTAAAAAGTGTGCAAGGTTGAAAAAGTTTGTCGACCCTACATGGGAAATTTTTTTGGTTTGTGCAAAGTTGGAGAAAAACTTTGACTTTACATGTTGGTATTTATTTTCAAAGTGCAAGATCATAGAAAAACTCTAACCCTGCATCAAGGTTAAAATTCCTAAGTGTGGCACATGTACACTTTTATGTTGATGCGAAGTCGGTAAAAAATACTGAAACTTCACATTGTTACATCATGTCAGGCACAAGCAACCGATTAAAACCACGCTTGTGCAATGAGTCTATTTGGAAGTTAAGGGGTCAGAATTTATAATTTGGCAGTGATTTTCACCAGTTGTACATCAAGAAGTGAAGACTTAACACATCATCAGTGAAAAATACCAACTATCCATCTCAGATTCACCCATATGCTTTATCAGTAAAAAATGTTGAGTTAACATGTCTCACCAAAACATAACTGAAAATATGGGAGTGTTTCTTGCACGAGTGGAGAAATTATCTGACCATGCTTTTGGAAATAAGGGTTTTGGTTTTAGTATATCGGAAAAGAAAAATACCGCCTATGCACAGATAGCGCATTCCACTATGTTAATCAAGGTTTATACACTCAGTGAATTTGACACACATAATGCGTAAAATCTTAAAGGTTGGACATTGATTTGAAACTAAAAATTGAGAGTGATGTTTGAAAGACAACCATCAAAACAAGAAAAAGCCCCAAATGAGAAAGAAAATAAAACTAGGGTTTTTTATAGTAAACACAAAACATAGAAGTTCAAGAAAAATTCTCATTTTGAACACAAACCCTAAACCAAATAATTAATCTATAAAAAAATAAAATAAATCTTAAAGTTAATACATACAATAAGTGAATGCAAAACATGAAGAAGAGAGAACGATAATGAACATACTCAGACAAGAATGAGGATGAAAACCCTAGTCGAAACGAAGAGAAATCCACTCAAAATCCACATGCCTTCAAACAAAGATTACATAGTGAGAATGCAGAGCAATAGAGAGGGAAAAAATGAACATAAAATGGAAAATAGAACAAAAAAATCAATTTAAAACACCGATTAAAAAGCCATCAACACAATCAAGATTCCACATTTATTACACTCGTGTGGACTTCAGTTGCAAAATTGGGAAATTCTAATACCCTTGTAATTTTGATAAGTGATGAATGATATGCAAGGTTGGTGATTTTCACTGACCTTACATATATTTTATATTTTTGCATTAGGCATGTAGGGGTGCTTAAATTCAACACTCTTGCATGAGTGAAATATTTTCTAACTCTAAAAGAAAATTTTTACAACTTGGACCAAATTGCGAATTTTGAAAAACCCAAAAAGGTTAATGCTGAGAATGATGTTCCAAGGCTAGAGGACCATGCACAAGGGAAAATGTGATTCACCTTGTTTTGTATTCTTAGAGTACATGGGCTATGAAACAAACAAGTTTCTTATGGGTTATCCCATGAATTGAACATAGTTTAATTCAAGGATTACAAATTCCAACTATCTAATGAATTTTTCCTTCTCACTTCTAAGCCCTTATTGGCCATATTTTCCTTAACTATTGAATCAAATTCACTCCAAATGACTTTCCTTCCATTGATTCATCACATAACTATCCCCATCATCTCGAGGTTATCATATCCAATCTAATAAAATAAAGAATCTTCTCATAACTTAAAGATATATTAAGGTGGATGATAAGAATATTGATGCAATTACTACCATGTGAACTCCGAAGAGTTTTTTTGCAACTTTGTAGCCTTTAAGGACTGATCCAAGGTATTAGATTTTTCATTACCTAACTAAAAAATAAGACAATACTATTCAAAAATATCCTAAACAAATACATTAAATATGAATACAATTATAAAGAATCTAAGAACATGAAACAACACTTGTTTAACCATTTGGTCCTCATGCCTATCATCAATGACAAGTCTCTTCTTCTATATGCCATAGCCATCTAGTTTGTCATTAGAGGTCTATTATCAAAATAATGAGAATGGTAAAGAACATGTAATGTATAATAATATTTATACCTTTTTGGATTATGATACATAGTCTACATTTATGCAATAAATATGCCTTGTTGCTTTATTTTCATCCTAAAAAGTAAGATGTTGCAAGATTCACATTGAGATACATGATATTATAAAAGGATATTATTTAACATACATGACTAAAGCCAACTTTTAAGAAATTATGTTTGTTAGGTGATATTAGTTTCTAATTTTGGTCTAAAATTCATTTCCCAAAAATCATTGAAAGGACAAGTTATTTTTTATTAATTAGCTACAAGATTGTGATATACTCACACACCTCTCAATGCATCCTTTCCTAATTAAAATGTTTTATTTCTAAACAATCTCTCTCCTTGGACTATATTCTTCAACAAATTAAAATGCATGACTAATTTAGGGTGGGCCTAGAATTTGATGATTTCTGGATGTTTTAAATTTAGGTTGTATTTTACAATTTTAAGATTTATTATAGATATATAATTATAATGAAGTATTTTTAAAACAATATAATGTATTATTCAACTAATAATATATTATAGAGTGTAGTTTCTCATTTTGACTATGTGAATTTTCCTTTTCCTCAACATTTTGGATCAAACTCCATAACCCGTAATGAAGAAGATAGAAAACAAGAAAACATAATTATGATCTTAAAATACTATCTTCAAACTATAATATTTCTTATAGAAATATATATTAATTTAAAATATTTAAAAAAACGAATTTAAATTATTTTCTATATAAAGTTATCTCAAATATAATATTAATTTAAAATAATCAATTTAAAGATTCAATCGTCCAATTCGTTGCTATTTTTTAGAGGCCGTGGGGAGGGAAGGTTGGTATTTTATCAAAAGAATAGAGAGAACAGAAAACATGGAACAACAGCGGGACGAGAAAAGACAGCATCATTAAATGAGATTTTTTGTTTTTTATAAATACAAGGGACATGCGATCACACATTCAACAGTAGACCGGCAAAACAAGGAACAAAGATACACGTAAGCGAAAAAAGACCACAGCCACACAATATCTTCTGTTTCATTGCTGTACTATCAAGAAGCACAGAATACTACTCAGAACATTCAATGCTGGCTGAAAAGGCTCGTGAAAATTGATTAAATTCAACGTACACCCAAGATAAGGCACCAATAAAAAGTAGCAAATTAGATCGACTACAAATCTCCCGTATTCCATAGACCATTCAATGCTGGCATAATTGAACAAAAACAAAACGTATCCAGTAGTTTTTATGTCATATTTACAAGATCGGAAGTGTTGTAAATTTCATTAGGGGAGATCTGAGCATGATTCAATAGTTGTTATAGTATTTGTTTATTTAATGTTTAATATTTTTATCAATATTGGATCAATAGTTGTGACTTTAAAGTTAGTGTTGATGATGACTATTCATAATTAAATAAAACGTACTTTTTAGATCTAAAACACAACAAATCATGTGATGTTACATTGGCACACTAATAAAACATAATTTAGTGCACAAGTATTAATCTCACTGTTTTTGGTACCTTTTTGGACACCTTGATTGTGGCATCATATTTGATGATGTGACCTTAACCTTAGTTATAAGCAAGGGACTTGTCAAGTAAACTGCTGTAAAAAATTGGTACTGATTTTGAAATTTCTACGTAAGATTTTGAGAAGTGCGAAATTAGGATGCTCAACTATTAGATCCTCTCCCCTATACAATTAATGACTATATAGTTTAAATGAAGGCTCACATCTTCGTGAAAATGAAAAAAATCTCAAATCACACATTTAAACTCTACAGAACCCTTGCTTGAACAAATCATTCCCTAAAAGTTTTAAACTGATTGGACCTGGTTTTGAAATGGATCAGTTGATAGTGTACTTGAACAAGCCTAATGCTTGCTTCTTTTGCCAACAAGAGGGCCATCTTATTCGAGACTATCCTATTAGAAAAAATAGGTCTCTCTTGGCTCAGTATTCTTCTACTCCAGTGAATAAAAATGCCAAACAAAATTCTCCTCCCATGTCATTTCCCAAAACTTCTAATGTGTCTCCCACACAAAGAAACCCCACACCTTCTTCCTCCATCCTTCATTCTCTCTCTGTGGTGCCTAATAAGACCTCTTCTCCTTATAAAGAGGTTGTTATTTCAAATGATTGGAGAGTTGTGAGGAAAAGGATGGAGCATTATCCTCTAATTAATACCCCACATCATCCTTCTCACAACTCGTCCCCACCTCATTCCCCAAGAGCTTTAACTTCCCCTAATAGGACATCTCTTTCTCCTCCTCTTATCTCATGATAGAGATCAAGATCTCCTCCATTAGGTGTATATGAGTGCATTAATCAAGAGCATTTTGTTTCTCTCTAATTGCTTGGGAGTCTTCCCACAAGAAGATGAAAACATTATAGTTGATTCATCATGAATTGTAAAATTGTATCATGGAATGTTAGGGGGCTTTCCCTCCCTTGACATAAAATTAGAGTCAAAAAGACAATATTGAAATGGAAGCCAGATGTTCTTTTTCTTCAAGATGTTAAGTTAATCAATGACCACCTTGATCTTTCTCTTTTCAATTTATGGAAGGAAGCATCATTCTTTCATACTGAACTCATAGAGATAGAAGTGGCGGGCTTGTTATTTGTTTAGCTCCTTGGATCTACAAATATGTCATTGATAATGGTCAAGATCCCTCTCATAATTGTGTTTGGGTTCTTGATGTTATAAACGAACAACATATTGGTTTCTACTCTATGTATGCTCCTAATGATCCTAAAAAAGGATCTATCCTTTGGGATTGGATGGCTAAAAATCTTCCTAATGTTGATTGGGTGTTGGGAGGAGATTTTAATATGGTGGATCATCATGATGACTGTAGTTGGTATAATTATTTTAAACTCTTCAATGAAGAATTTCAACAATGGCTTTACTGCCACAATTTATTTTGAGTGGTTGATCCCATCCACAATAAATTTTCAAGCCATGCAAACAATTGGATTACTTGGTCTAACTGTAGATTTGGCAATGATAGGAAAATGAGAAGACTGGGCAGATTTTATGTTTCTCATAATCACCATTTGGAGAACCTTGTATCAGGAGCTAGTGTGTTAGTCCACTACTCTACTACTTTGTTTGATCATTTTCCTATTATTTGTTCTATTTCCACTTCTCAACAGTCAGGTTTTTCCTCTCAAATTCCTTATATGTTGAACACTTCTCACTTGAAGAATCCAAAATGTGTTGCCATTAATCTAGGAATTTGGAATTCTATTCCTAAACCTCAAGAGGTGGATTCATCGATTCAGTGGTGGTGTCTTGCCTCAAATCAATTTGTTAGATTTCTTCAATCTTTTGGTTGAAGAATGGCTTGGAAACGAAAGCGTGGATAGAAAACACTGCATGGGAATTTTGAGCATGCTTGGAAACAACTAAATGTTGATCCTAATAATAAAAAAATGTCAAAGTTTCTATTGCTATCATTGAAACTCAGTTGCGAAAACTAGACAATTATAAGGGCCAAGGTGAGAAAATAAGAGCTAGACTTCATTGGATCAAAGAAAGAAATAGAGGGTCTAAATTCTTCTTTAAATACCTCAATTATAAACATAAGTAAGAAATAATTTGTGTTATTTTAGACAAGCATGGATTACAAACTGATCCTACTAATATTATTATGGTATTTTAGAAATTTTATGAAAACTTGTTTAGAGAAGAGAAGAATTGGACAGATGTGCAACAAAATTTGGAAGACATTGTCAAGGAGTTCATCCCCAACAAAATTTATCTTGGTTATAGCTCTTATTTGGATCGTATCCTATCTTTGGAAGATATTGAACATTTTTTTTCTCTATGAAACCAAATAAGCTTCCAGTTCTTGATGGCCTTCCAGCTAAATTCTATCAAACCATGTGGAATCATATTAAGGAGGTTTTTTATATGCTCTATTTGGAGGCTTTTCATAATGTCTCATTAGGTTCAAACATTAATAGAGGTTTAATCAAGCTTATTCCTAAAGGGAAAGATAATAACTCTATTGTTGGTTGGAGACCAATTTTTCTATTAAACACTTCTTATAAAATTATTTATAAAGCTTTGGCTATTAGGATTAAACCTGTGGTCCAAGGTATTGTTAGAGCTGAAGAAACATGCCTTATCAAAGGAAGATATGTTTTAGAAAATCTAATGCTTACATGTGAGACTCTTGAATGGGCCCAATAGACCAATCAAAATGCATTACTAATTAAACTAGACTTTGATAAAGCTTATGACTAGATCCATTGGGATTTCATTCTCAAAATGCTCCATTGGTTGAATTTTGGGCTTAAGCTTCAAAAACATGTGTGTATGTTGTTTGAGGATGCCAATGCACAAATTGTGATTAATAACTCTTTAACTAAACCATTTTATTTGCAACAATCAATAAGGAAAGGCTATCCTTTATCCCCTTTTCTTATATGTGCTTATAGCTGATGCTTTGGGATATATGCTTCAAAAATCTAACCAGAGGAACTTGATAAAAAGGATTTATATTCCCCATGATAAGGTTGTTATTAACTCTCACTTTGCTGATGATAGTATGGTATTTTTTATAAAATTCTTAAAAATTCTGAAGAAGAGCTGAATAACACCTTGGGTATCCTTAATCTATATTGTTCCATTTCTAGTTCTCAGCTAGCTCACAATAAGACTGAGTTTCTGATGGCTCCATCTGGGCTTACTCCTAAGTGGATTCTTAAGGAGTGGAGGAAAATTAAACATGGGGAGATTACTAGATATCTTGGTATTCTATTTGGTATAGGGGTGCCTCTTTCTGACATGTGCGACTAGTTTATTAACAGACTTAACAAAGCCTATTAATTGGGGCAACTACTGTTTATCACTAGCTAGAAAAATTTAGGTTGCCAACAAAGTTTTTATTTCTACCTATGTTTACTTTTCATCTTGTTGGATGCCTTCTAAGAGAAAATATGAATAATTGAACAAACTAATTAGGAAATTTTTGTGGTCAAAATGGGATCGAAATGTTGGTTTATTGCTTCTTCTTGGTCTAATTCTATTCAACCAAAATCCAAGGGGGGTTTAGAAATCATTGATCCCAAAACTCAAGGGTTGTGTTTGGTTGTGGAATGGATTATAAGAGCTACTATAGGTGATGAACCATGGAAAATCCTTGTTTGTAATCACATTTTTCAAGTTGTAGCAAGTAAAAAATATCAGTCAGTTAATTGGTTTGATAAAATTATTATGTCTTCTTCAAATTCAAGGTCTCCTTTCCCTTACAATCCATTTGGATAGCTTGGCATTAGGTTTGTATTTTTTTGCAATGGAATGGCTCCTCTCTACAACATGGATTCAACTTTGCTTCTTCTTCCATTTGGTGGAATAAACTTGTCAATTACCATGATCAACTGCTTGCAATTTGTTTTCCAAAGAATTCTTATTATTCGTATAAGAAAGGTATTCAAAAATTTAAAGAAATTTGGGATTTTGATACGTTTGATTGCGCTTCATGGTTGAGAATCAAAAAGTAGTATAGGTTGAGCATCAAATATAAAGAATTTCTGATATTTATGCAATGATTAGTTCCTCTTGAGTTATCTATGAAAATTTGTACTCCTAGAGATTGCAATTTTTTCAAGGATTGGAGATGGTTTCCTTCTTCCCATTTTAGTTATCTTCCACTAAAGAAGATTTATCTTCTTTCTCTGCCTCATTGGAAGATCATTCCTTGACTTAATCATAAATGAAAGTGTAGATTTAGTTCCAAGAAGTGGAACAAAATGAGTGCACAAATATGGAAAATGAAAGTTGATGCAGAAGCTCAATTGCTAGCCTAGAAAGTTTTACATCATAAATTTTTGGTCGGAGATATACTAAGATGCATTACGATTCAGCTAATTAGTTGTCCCTTTTGTCAAGATATCAACAATATAAAACATTTTTTTGGGATTGCACCTTTGCTAAGAAACAATGGAATGCTATCTTTAATAATTTTCTTGTTGTGTTTCATCATAAGCTAAATTGGAGAGAGTGTCTTTTGGGATTTGGGCTGCATAAAGTTGTGATTGTTAAATCTATTAGACAAGTTGTTTTATGACATATTTGGAAGGATAGATTTTCTACTATGTTTTCAAGCAACTATGTTTTAGGAAACTAGTATTTTAATGCTTTACTTTCACATAGTTTTTCATGAGCCTTTTTTGTGTTCACAACTTCAAGAATTGTCAAAGAAAAATGTAATGGTTATGGTACAACTTCAGAAAATTCAAGAGCAAGTTAATCAACTTCAGAGTAGTTGCAATATGAAATTATGTAGGGTGTTTCAGCTTAAGTATTAGTCTGTAGTTTCATCAATTCATGGCCACATGTTGACTTTTTGTATTCTCCTACAAAAATTTTGTAATATGGACTATGTAAAGTGACTCAACTCATTTTTTTTCCTTTTGTTATTTTGGGACATGGTGTTTTGTTGGTTCATTGTATTGTATTATTTAATTTTCAGCTAGTAGCTAGTAGCAACTATTCTTTGTAATCTTCCTTTGATCAATACAAAAAAAGAATTTTTAAGAAAAGAAACCCTCCAAAATTGATGATGACTTGTTTGTCAAAATTATCAAGTTCCCATGTCCTACTACTAGCATTCTACTACTATAACTATATGGTAAAGGTATTGAACTTAATTTGATCTTTACGTCAAGATAATTTTTTCTTTGCTTTGCTTATGAATTTTTCAAAAGAAACTCAAGCAAGAAAATTGTCTGCAAGATAACATACTCAATGAGAAACACAACATTTTCCAATTTGTTTTCATAAAATAGTTATCAATACTATAAAAGGGAGTTATCTATTCCACACAATATAAGAAATATGAGTTTAGCTATTACCATTATATACATGGTATAAGCATAGGGTTAGATTTATTTTTGAGTGTTTATTTGGAATAGCTTTTTTTACATGTCTTTCAAAAAATTAGGAGTATTGTAATTTGTCTTAGGTGATCAACTTTACTCTTGGCTTAATAGTAAACATTGACAAATGCAAACATATCTTTTAATCAATATTTGAATGATTGGATGATTTATTAAAGAAAATAATAACAAAATATCGCTTTTATTTAATTAGGTTAATCATTCAACATTTTCAAAATATGTCGGCCCCTGCTAAGTTGGTTGCTTCCCCGGAGTCTAGAAGGATGATACTGAACCTAGCTGTTCGGGGAATTTTCCCAATTTGAGCCTGGTGAGGATGGTCCTGAGTCTGCCCTCTGTTCAAACTGGCAAGAAAACTTAAACCCATAATCCCCAGTCTGTTAAAGCCTGCCCTACTTCTAAGCCTAGAAGCTCTACCATCAAAAACCTTGTCTCTTATTCTGAAGACTCTCCTGATTCTAAGGATTTTGGCACTAACAATAATTTGTCCTTTGTTGTCCCATCATCAGATAAAGATGTTAGAATTGGATCCCCTGGAGCCTCCGACCCTGCAAAAAATTGTTTCAATCTTGATAGGGAACCCTCTGCTGACTTTCTGGGTATAGCTAGGAATAATGTGATGGACCATTTCATAATGTTGAAATCGGTCTTTCATGAAATCAATGATCTGAAAATAAAAAATTGGGCTCTCCAGAGTAAATTGGAAGAAATGAGAGATAAGGTTTCTGCATTAAGCAAGAAGAATGAAGAGCGTCAAGATCACAGTGCTAGTGAAGAGATCCAAGACAATGTGGGAAAGGACAAAAGGATTGAAATAGATTTGGAAAAAATGAAAAATACTATGAAGATAATTGTTGAACAAAACAATAGGATGGCAAGACATAATTGCATCATTATCAATGCTATGACTGAAAAATTGGACAAAGCTCAATAGGGGTCCTTGGTGGTTGACTTGGAAGAGGTGAAAGATAAAATCCAGGAAGAGGAAATTGGGATTTCTAAGAGAACCAAGGCTAATTTGAAAAGGAAGGCACCTCCAACGCCTCAAATGATTCAAACATTCAAGAAAGGGGTTTAGGATATGTAGGACTTAGAGGCAGAGACTGAGTCTGTTCTGAAGACTCTGGGTTAGTTGTTGGTTTTTTGGCTTGCGTTCCGACTAGTTTTTTGATTGACCTTCCTGGTCTTTTGTGGTTGGCTCTAAATTTTTTGGTACTTTCCTTTTTAGCAGCCTATTTTTTCCGCTAGACTTTTTTGTCCTCTTTCTTTTGTTGTAAACTTGGTGGTTTCGGGTCCCTGTAAAACCCATTTTTTCCTTTATCAAAGACAAATTTTATGTAAGGATAACTACCCAAAATCATAAAATAGGCATCTACTTCTCATTATTTAACACAAATTAAGATTGTAATTTATATTTCCAAAAGCTAATACAAAGGAGGATAAAATCTATAAAGAATTTCAAGAGATTTCTAATTTTTTTTTTTTGTATTTACTTGAATAATAAAGGAAATAATGTACTATCAATACTCAAAGATATATATTTTATAATCCAGGTTAGCTTCATAGTCACAAGTTATAATCATTTCCCATATTGAATTTATAGGCCAATTAAATAGGTTCCACAATTCTTTTTATTAATAATTAAATTTCTATTTGAAATAATTTTGCTAATTTATGAATTGAGCTCATTTCATTACAACTCTATAATTAACCAGTCAATTAATAATTTATCAATAATTATAAATTTTCACCTGGTGAAAGTAGAATATCACAACACAAAACATAATTCATTTCAATCAAAAGAAAAATGTCTAGCAAAACTTAAAATTTGTGCATACATAATCTATTTTGATACCATGCTAAAATATTAACTCTTCAAACCATAATATTTTATAATGCACGCCACTATTCAAATATAAAGAAATCATATAGTTATGCCTCCCAAACAATAATTTTATCATTCCCTACCTATACTAGCAGTCGCATGCACATGCATGCAATGATCAGCCGATAGGGTGCACCACAATGGCTATTCGATGGGAAGTAAGAAACAATTTTTTTTTTGGAATGCAATGTGAGATATAAATAATTAGTAATATTTAGAATTTTTTGATTGAGTCAAGAAAGGGAAAGTGTGCTAATAAGCCAATATGAAATAACATGAGGTTAGTTCATAGTAGGAGGTGAATCTTATGGTTTTGGACTTTACGTAGGATAAAATAGGTGGAGTAGATCATAATAAAGAGAGATGTTGGAAAATTAGTATATATATTATTATGGATAATTAGATGGATAGATCAAGCATATCAATACATATGTATCAAAGTTAAGGCCAATGTATGTGTGCATTGGAAGATATCAATTTGAATAGCCTAACTTGAACATATTATAAATCACTTAATTTTAGCATAGAGATTATTTTATATTTCTTCATTTAATTTAAGCATTGTAAAGCATTATAAACTTCATGTTATAGTCCACTTGTCTTTTCTTATCTCACATGCAATGCATGCGAGATTAAGAACCATTTACATAAAATGTAAAATTGGTCTTTTCATTTCCACATCAAAATTTATTAGTTGAAAATTGATTATGAAAATGTAAAACAAAACCATAGGTCATGTTGAATGAATCTTATTATTTGCAATGTATCCACTAATTTTAATTTTAAGTAATTAATCATCAATAACTTTATTTTTATTAATATGTAATATTTAATAATTTTAGTTACAATAGTTATTTAAAATTGATTTTAATTAATAATTTTAGGAATCAAAAGCAAATGAAAGATCATTGGGAATCCATAGTAAAATAATTCTCAATGAATATGATTTTTTAATAAATTTATTCTTAAAAATTAGAATTGAAAACTTAGATCAAATTTAAATTTTGAAATAATTATTCTTTTTAATAATAATAATTTCTCTCCAAAATTTGAGGTATGATATAATTTTAGCTCTATGTTAGTTTTATATTTATTAGACCTAGATGCACATCTATATTTGACCATTTTGTCTAGGTTAATCAATCAATTGATAGATTATTATTTAATTATCTTAAGATACATATGCATACAAATACACATGGTAGACTTGAAGTTGTGTATTAAATAATATTTATGAAAAGTATGAAACATTAAAGGATTCTCATTTTTTAAAGAGTTATTAGTCATGCCTTTAATTACTAATATTCAATAAAAAAGCATTCTTTAAAAAAAGTGAGTCCATAACTTTTGGTATGGCATACTTTTTGCAATGCTTATGTGGCACTAGATAATTTATTACTTTGATGTTATTTATTTTGATTATTTGATGGTCATCACTAATGATTTTTTTATAAAAGAAAGATCTTTAATATTCAATACTTTTTATAAGTAGTATTTAGTCCATAATTTTGGAAATAAAAGCATTATTATGTGTGTGATTTGTGGGTTAGTAGTAGTAAAATAAAATGAAGAGAAGTAGGAAGGATTCAAAAGTAGTCAATTACAAGGAAATTGAAAATAAAAATACCAGTTTTTTAAAAACATGCTCCTTAATTGGTTTAGGAATTATGGTTTGATTCTTCATATATTAAAAATTTGAACAAATGGAAGCAAAAGGATGTCCTAACACCAAAGTAATTTTGAACAAAATAAAAAGGATTTAGATAAAACAAAATAATAAATGGATGACCAAATAGAATAACAACTTGAATTGTTGTCCAAATAAAAACAAATATGTAAATGCATTTATTGAGGAAGAAAGAAAAAATATTATATTGATTAATTTTATACCATTTGATCAGCACAAAAAGGATTATATAGGGGCAAATAAAACTTAGAGAGTAAAGATGTTCATAGTCCAATTGAAGATTCACTCACACCATATTTGATCCAAAACAAATGAACAAACCTCACCAAAAGAAGAATGCAATGACACGATACACATATTTTTCATTGTTAGAATAATTGAATTAAGAGGTATGCCTTGTTTTGAGGTGTCATGACCAAAGTATCAAGTTCTTTGCCACCACTTGCTATGACATGAGAAACATGCTATTATAGAGTATGTTTTTTCGAAGTGAAGTGTATATGTTTTTTCGAAGTGAAGTGTATACAAGGATTTGTGTGCACATGTATCTATGTAACAACAAATATATGGCATTAAAAGCAAAAGCACAAAACCCACGCTCATTATCCTCCTTACCATATTGGCATCATGGAGCCTCGTGGAGTCTAGCCAAACCCTCGAGCAAGAAAAGTATGAAACACCCACGAAAAATCTCATGGAGTTCCATCATACATCACACAATAACAAAGTTGCAGAAAATCTAGTGTTTTCATATATGATCTCTCATATTGTAGTGTTTTCTTTGCTGTGGTAACTTTAAAAAAATAGGTATCCTAATTTTTGAATGCTTTGATTTAGCCTAGTTCCTACAAATAGAAGCTAGGAGTATGTTAGTTGACAGGCAAGCAAAATAAAAAAGGAAGCATAAAAATTGAGTAAGTATACCATGGGTAAAATCAATATAGACAACGTGAAACTAAAAATAATTAATAATATTTACAGTTGGTTCACCAAATCTATTTATTGATAATGGATTTTTTTTTTACTTACATGGACTATTGATCTTGTTTAACAAGGGAAAGCAACATTGGATCGAGGTGTTGGACCATGAAAGAATTTGAAATAGAAAATTTATAATACACTAATTTTATTGAATGTCTATTGTATTTGTGTAGCATTATAAAGGAAATAATATAGATATACAATAATAGAGGTTAGCATTAAATCTATTGTAAACAAAAAGAGATAAAATGAAACATTTGAATACATGACATCTTGGTAAAGAATTGTCTATAAGTAATCTATTGGAGAAGTTGAAAAGAGAGTTGTGGAAACAATGAAAAATGCAATGGATAGAATAGAGTATGCTTTTGGTAGACATGTGCATGTGCGAATTTGTGTGTCCATATATATAAGCAGTAACAAATATATGATGGTGGAAGGAAAAAGCACTAAACCCATGCTCGTTCTCCTCCCTACCATATTGGCATCATGAAGCCTCATGGTCTCTAGCCAAACCCCTGAGAAAGAAAGGAAAGTAAGGTCCATGGAAAATCTCATGGACTCTTATCATATATCACACAATAACAAAGTTGGGGATAAACGGGTGTTTTCAAACAAGATCTCTAATATTGTAGTCTTTTTTTTGTTGTGACAAGTTGACAAAAGTAGGTATCTTGATAAAGAATTGGCTTCATGGGATTTGAAGATGGCAAGAGAAACATGGATAGATGGAATATATAGAAGAGTGTATAATAACTAAAAAGGTGCATCTAACTTCACAAAAATATATATCAGTATAGATTTTATTTTTCAAGTGCTTATATTTGCATTGTATGGATAAGATGTATATGCAAAAATGTGTTTGCAAAACAAGGGAACATATAACAACCAATAACCAGAAAAGAAAAAAATATAGTCATGTACAAAATGAAAATGAGGCCAACCATGAAATTGTAAATGGTTTAGTTGAATGGGACAACATACACCATTGGCATGTGCTTCTAGGGATAAATAATGTGATGCAATCAAAAAATTGTTTGTCCTCTCAGAAACACATGACAATAGTGTGTAGTTGCCCACCATAATCACATAAACCACAATCTACAATGGCTGTAAAAGGGGAAATCTTAAATGGGATTTTTTTGGTGGGAAAACAATCATACATTTGACTTCAAAAAATATATTGTAGTCTACCCATTGCATTACTACATTTGTGTACAGTTCTCTTTTCACCTTATCTAAAAGATTATTTACATACAGTTGTTTATCAAGATGGCAATTTTCCCTAAAGTTATAACAACATTTATATTATGTGAGTGTAAATGTATCCATGTATATAACCAACAACAAATATATGATGGTGGAAGGAAAAAGCACTAAACCCACGCCCATTCTCCTCCCTTCATATTGACATCATGAAGCCTCATGGGCTCTAGCCAAACCCCTGAGCAAGAAAGGCAGGTAAGGTCCATGGAAAATCTCATGGAATCTTATCATATATTACACAATAACAAAGTTGAGGAAAAACGAGTGTTTTCAAATAAGATCTGTAATATTGTAGTCTTGTTTTCCTAAGACAAGTAGAAAAAAATAGGTATCCTAATAAAGAATTGGCATCATGGGATTTGAAGATGGTTGGAGAAACATGGATAGATCTAGAATATATAGAAGAGTGTATAATAACTAAAAAGGTGCATCTAACTTCACAAACATATATATCGGTATATATTTTGTTTTGCAAGTGCTTATATTTCCATTGCATGGCTAAGATGTATATGTAGAAATGTGTTTATGAAACATGGGCACATATGAAAACCAATAACTAGAAAGGAAAAAAATGTAGTCATGTACAAAATGAAAACTAGACCAACTAGGACATTGTAAATGGTTTAGTTGAATGGAGCAATATACACCACTATCATGTGCTTCTAGGGATAAACAATGTGATACAATCAACAAATTGTTTGTTCTCTCAAAAGCACATGAAAACGGTGTGTGGTTTCCCTCCATAATCACATAAATGACAATATACAATGGTTGTAAAAGGGGAAATCTTAAATGGGAGATTTTTTTGTGGGAAAACAATCATATATTTGACTTTAAAAAAAATATTGTAGTCTACCCATTGGATTACTTCATCTGTCTACAGTTATCTTTTTAGCTTATCTAAAAGATTATTTACATACAATTGTTTATCAAGATGGCAATTTTCCCCAAAGTTATAAAAACATTTATATTATGTGAGTTTAAATAAATCTATATAAAAAATACAATTGCAATCTAAGGAGGCATATAGTAAAAATGGTCATCAAATTGACAACCCAACTATTACATAGATCGCCAACTATTACATAATGAACAATTTGCTTTGGGGAATTGGAAAAAAGAATATCATAAAACATATTGATACAACACTTGAGCAATCTATGTAACAGTTGGCTTGTCAATTCAAAATTCAACCTACATTATTTGGCACTAAATATTATAGACAAAATAGAGAAATTGTAAAAAAACTATTAGAAAAACACTTAAGAATCAAAGACTTGTAAATGACAAATGTTCGAAAACCCACATTAAACATATTGATACAAGACATGCAGTCTATGTAAGAGTTGGCTCGTCAATGAAAAATCCCTCACACAAGCAAACACTTACCATTCTTCTTCTGCATATTGAGGCAACCAACTCCACCACCACCTTCCCATGTAATTAGCAAGCTCCACCACTACCATAAATAGCTTGAGGCAGTTTGTTGCAATGAGCTTCAAATAGATAAGAAAAAAAGGATATCATGAAACATATTGATACAAGATTTGAGTTGCATTCTTTGGTAGTAGATATTGAAGAAAAATAGAGAAATTGTATAAGAGGTGTTAGAATAACACTTATATAGACAAAAAGGGAAATTGTATTGAATTCCCCAAGACATAGATAGATACATATATGCATATATATATGTATATATGTATGTATGTATGTATATATATATATATATATATATATATATATATATATATATATATATATATATATATATATATGTATGTATGTATGTATGTATGTATGTATGTATGTATTGAATTCCCTATTCCATATTTTGAAAATATACATATAGGTAGATATATATCCATATATACAAAAGAAGACCACTATGGCTCATTTGACAATGCAACAACAATTTATATATACATATGTATATCTAAACAAATGTGTATACTATCTTTATTCATATTTATGTGGACTTTTATCTAAAAATAGTTAAAAATAGCACATATAAGTATTATTTAGCTTGTGAGGAAATTGCTACAATAAAACCATAACATTCAATGATATAGCATTAAGATGTTACTAACAAAGCATTTAATGGTGGAGTATGTGTAACATGTTCATAATGCCACAATGGCTCTTTTGACAATGCAACTGAATCAATATATTTTCTCGTACATTTCAAAGTATACTTTCCCACACTACAACATTGAAAATTGCACTCACTTCCTCCTGTTCCATCATACCACAACTCCAAGATGCATTAAACCTCTTGTATGACCAAATACTTACCATTCTACTTCCGTGTATGGTGTAGGGGCACCTTTGGGTAAATTTTGTTAATCAAGGTTATTGATAAGTAGGCTTTAGGGTATTTTGATTCTTTTATGTTCAATAAGGTCATATAGATCAAGTTGTGATGTAATGAGTCATATTAGTGTGGTTAGGGGTCATTTGTGTTAGTATTGCAAAATTGCAAAATGATGTAAAAAGATGTCAAGCAAAAAATTGTAAAATTGCAAGTTTGTGGAAGCTCAATGGTCATATCATTCAAAGGTCAGTTTTAGGAAGTTGTGATAATTGTTTTATGAGGGAAAAGGTTGGTATAAGTTTGGTATCTTGTTGTAAACACTAGCAGGCAAGTTGTGATGAATAAACTAAATTGAAATATCTCTAAACTCTACATTTTTCTAGAAAATTGACTATTCTTGTGATCTGTACGGACCCATACAGTGGGTTTGATGTTTAAATTTCTCTTGGATTATTTGATATATGTGTTATCATCCTGTTACATTTGCTTTGATCTAATTTTATTGAGTTTGAAATCTTTGGTAATCAATTTTCAATAGGCGGCCATAAAATAGAGGTAAAGGGTTTGAAGGCCTAAATGGAGTAAAGGCCCATTCCACCATCTATACTTACTATAATTGAGTGGAATGGTTCAAATAGATTGGGAATAGGTGTTAGGATAGTCTTGGTGAATAGAGGAGGTCAATTGGAGTCTTGGGCATGAAGCCCTAATTGTCAAATTGGTGAAAATTGAGTGAAATTGTGAGGTTTGAGTGTCATAAAAGATACAAATATTGGGGGAAGTAGTTTTTGGTGATGTATTGAGTTTGTGAAAGAATATTAGAGGATGTTTGATGAATTGGCCAAGTGGTTGGAGGCCGGGACCATGGTTATTCAATAAACCCTACTAGTAAAGGGTTAACATAAGGGTTTGGTGGAACAAAGACTGGGAGGGCTCTCTTGGTGCTAAAAGTTGATGATTTGGTGGTTTGGTGTCTAGTCTAAGACTGTTTGAAGTAATTTTGGGTAGGAATAAAGTTTAAAGAGGATTCCCTTTGAAAAATTGGGCTAATTGGAGCCCTTTCCAACATTCAAGGTTAGTTTATGTGATATTGTTCCAAAGTAAGTGCATACGAATTTATGATATGTTTAATTTAAGTGCCCTAATGGGTTCCTGAAATGATGGTTGGTTTGTGGCTTTGATTTGTTTGTTGAAAGTTGTGTGTGGAAAACTAAGTGTTATGCCTTGCATAACCACCCCATTTTATCCTGGAACAAAATGGGTCCCCCTTTTGTCTTTTCCCTTTGGCCTTTGGTTTTCTGCCTTAGGCATTTTTCTTTTAAAGTTTTGTTGGAAGAAAAATTGGGACCAATACTGGACTTGGAAATTCCTTCTAAGTTCGGGTCTTGTTCCATCCCCGGTTCTTGTTCCGATGGTTCTTTGTCTTCGTCTTTTGTTCTTTCTCAGAGTCGGGTTCGGGTTCGAGTCAGAAGGTTAAACTTTCTTCAAAGTTTCAGTTTCGGATTCCATCCTGACCCCAACTCCGCATTTTCCTTTCTCTCTCTTCTTCGTTGGTCTTTTGATGGTTTTTGTGTCCTGTGCCTTGGATGTTTTCAAAAAACATCCATCTTTTTCTTTTTGTTTTGGCAGGCGAGGAACCAGAACAGAAATTGAACTTAGAATTCTTTCCAAGTTCTGTTTTCTTTTCTTTTCCGGGTCCCGGTTCCGCCGCTTTGGTTTTTTCTTCCTTGCGCATCTTTTCATTTTTTGCTTTGGCAGACTCGGAATCGAAACTGGAACCAAACTTTGAAACTTGAAAAGGTCTCTGGTTCAGGCTCCGTTCTGATCCTGGTTCCGCGTGTTTTGTTCTTTCACTTTCCTTTTCTTCTTTTGTTTCGTTGTGGGGTTTTCCCTCCCCTTTCTCCTTCTTTTCCTTGTCCCTTTGTCTTTTTCACTGACAGCGGAGGTAGGTTCGGAACGGAAACTAAACCTGAAACTTGAAAAAGTTTCAATTTTGGTTTGGTTCCGGTCCCGGTTCCGCTTTGTCCACTTTGTTCTACCCCAATTCTAATTGTTTGGTCGCAGGGTGTTGTTTTTCCTTCCTTTCCCCCTTTTCTTTTATGTCTTTGTATGTTTGGCAGAGGTGGGGCCGGGATGGAATCCGAAACTGAAACTTTGAGGAAGTTTTGATTTCGGATTTGGTTCCGCCCCCACCCCCGTTGTGCTTCGCTTGGGATTGGTTTTTGCTCCGACCCCGCCAACTTTTTGTTTTTGTCCTTTTCATTTTAGTTTCCTTCGTGGACGCGGAGCCGGGACAGGGTATGAACTTGGAAATGTTGATTATTTCCCTGGCTTGTTCCCATCCTGACTCTGGTCCCAGTTTTGATTTCTATTTTGGCCCCACCCCTTGCAATTTTAAAATGGGGGATGTCATTTCTGGGTCATGTTTTGTCCCGATCTCGGTTCTACCAGGACTCGTCTAATTTTGCCTCTCAGTCCCGATCCCGTTTTGGTTCCACCTCCACCAGTTTCAAAGGGGGAGTGTTTTCCCGTTTTGGTTTTGGTTCCGCCTCTGCCGGTTTTGAATGAGGGTGTTGTTTCTTGATCCCATTTTGGTTCCACCTCCATCGGTGTTGTGTTTCTTTTTGACAGAATTAAAGACATGATGAATAATGATATTTTTCCTTTGAGAACTAATGGGGGGCCATCTATTTTGTAGGATCTAAGTTCAGCGTGATGTCTGGCCAAAGGAATGAGGTCTTGCCGACTTGGAAAACCTCGATGCAGGGAGGCGACTTCGGCGAACGGTCTTTCCGACCCAAGAGGTTCCCACCGACATATTTCATGCCTTCGGTATAACATGTTGAGCACAGTGTAACATATCCCCGACCAGACAAGGTCTCCTCGAAGTGAGGTGAGCTCTCGGCGAAAGGACGTGACTTTGGTATGGTGTCTCAGTGAAGGAAATTAGTCTCACCGACAACTTGCAGAGGGACCGATCTTGAGCGAGAGGAGATCCAAAGAAGAAGAAGAAGACCGTGAGTCAAAGGGACAGCTAGTATCTACTAACAGGGGTAGCTCGACATTAATGGTGATATTTTAGGGCACTCAAGGCAACTCCGTTGGAGGTCGAAAATGGACATGGAGGCGTAGAAGTAAATGCGGTAGCTGCAAAAGATCTACAGATCACCCCCAGAATGATCCTTCACTAGCATGGATGGAAGGAGTGCACATTTAATGCAGAACTGACTTTCTTTAGAAGATCTAGACGTCGACCCTCTGACACCGTGGATATTTTGAAAACCCTAAAAATAGGCGCTGACATTCTTTTCAGGAGGTGGTGTATATATGGCATTCTTGCCTCTTTGTAGAAATGGGGGGATCTTTTTCTAACTTAGAAGGTAAGAACTGCTAGGGTTAGAAAAAGTTAGAAGAAGTTTTAGAATACAGAGAGAAATAGAGAAAAGAGGCAGGAGATAGAACGACATCCTGATTCTTTGTAATAGGAGCTTCTTTTGTCTTCTTAGTTAGGAATTAGACTCAGCATAGGATGGAATGTATCTTCCTAGTTTCATTAGTGTAGATGGAAGCAGTCTAAAGACGTAGGTTTTCTATACACTAGTGATTGTGCCAGATTTGTAAATGTTGCTTATCTGTCTCACTAATAGTAGAAGCAACCAGATTCGAATCTACTTCATATTGTGTTCCAGAATGGTACTTATCTTAAGTTAATCATCTGATTTTGAAATCTTTCAAGGAATGAAAATCTTATTTTGTGTTTTGTTGAAATGGTAACTTATAATCAACTGTTGAAATCAACACTGTGAATGAATGCAACTGGTGTTAATCACATGTTAACTTTATTCTTCAGTTTTAGTTAGTAATTCCTTGAGAGGTAACAATGTATGGTTAAGTTAGATGAATCACCATTCTTTTTAGTACCAAAACCTTGATCTATCTTTTTATGTTTCTTTAAAAACCCCAATTAAAGTAGGTTTAAATTCATGCTTGATCTCAGAACAATCCATAAGCCCAACACCAGCAGGCCCCTTGAACATTACTATTACATTGACCAATGTGCAACATCAACACAATTGAGAACCAACTACAAAGACCTTGGGAGCTAAGATATCCATGTGATCATCTTTCTCTTTCAGGAGAAACAAAGTAGCAATATCCTGTTTGCATGTTGCTATGCCAAAACACACGTCAACACTAAGTTAGCACACCTACAAGCTAGGATAGTGAAGTTTGAGAAGGATCACCCTAGATAGGGTTTGGAGCATACAAACTTGTGAAATTTTGTTGGGTTTGATTGAAGATATCCCTGTTTGACATCAATTGGTATCAATGCACAAGGATTGGATCTTTTGAGAGTGGAAGGTTGTTGATTAGAGAAAGGAAACTTGGAAGTTGAAAAGACAAAGTGTCAAAATTCCCCCAAAAGGAAATAATATGGAAAAAGAGATGAGTGATTTGAAGGATAAGTATGTTAGGGAGATCAGAGAATTGAAGGAAAGATTGGCAAGACTAGAAACAAACAAGAGAAGACACGAGGTTGAAAGTGATTCTGATGAAGAAGAGGAAGAAGGGTTTGAAGATGTGGATGAAGAACTAAATCTAGAAGATCAAAGGTTGGAAAAATTGTTAAGGGAAGTCAAGAGTGACAAGCACAAGGTAAAAATAGATGTTTGAAAGTATAGTGGGAATTTGAATGAGGAAGAGTTACTAGATTGGATTGCATCTTTAGATAACTACTTCGAGTGTTAAGAAATTCTTGAAAAATAAAGAGTCAAAATTGCTAAGACAAAACTTAAGCATCATGCACCTTTTTGGTGGGACTATTAGCAGCCAGAGAGAAGAAAGAGAGGCAAATCCAAGATTTTATCATGGTACAAGATGGTAGCCAAGATTAAAGGTAAAACTCTCCCTTCTAAATATGATATTTAGATGTTTAGGAAGCTTCAAAGTTTAAGGAAAAAAGAAATGGATGTAAAAACATACACTAAAGAATTCTATAAGTTAAGTATGTGATCTAACCATAATGAGAATGAGGATGAAAAGATAGCTAGGTAATTGGGTGGTTTGAGAATGAATATTTAGGATGAATTAGCTTTGACAAATCCAAGGAGTGTTGAAGAATGTTATCAGATGGCTCTCAAGGCCGAGGAAAAAGTAAAAAGAAGGCAAGAGAATAAAATTAGAGGTAGAGGCAGCACTTCAAGGGGCATAGGTACATATTCTTCTTCAAGAAAAACAAGTGAGGGCCAAGAAGAGGCACATAAAAGAGAAGAACAAACTACAGATTGCAGAGGTGGCTTTAGAGGTTCAAGAGGTGGATTTAGAGGAGGAAGAAATTCAAACACATTTGCAGGTAGGTGCTACAATTATCAAGAGTTTGATCATCCATCCGATAAGTTCCCTAAGAAGTTTGGTTCTACATGATCAAGTGGCTGAGAAAGGAGAAGTGAAAGAGAGCTCAAATTGTCCAAGAAGATGAAGGTTAGAGTTCAAATTCTAATAGTTATGTTGCTGCTCCAAAGGTGGGAGAATCATTGATGATCAAGAGACAACTCTTGAAGACATCCAAGGAGAAGGAGTTGATTCAAAGAATAACACTATTTAGGAAAAATTGAAAATACAAAAACAAGGTATGTAAGGTGATAGTAGATTCAGGATGTACTGACAATATGGTGTCTAGTGAAATGGTAGATAAACTAAAATTGGAAAGAGTACCTAGGGAAACACCCTACAAAGTATCTTGGGTAAGTAATAATCAATCCATTGTGGTAAATTAACAGGCTATAGTTGAGTTCCAAATTGGTGGATATAGAGATAGGTTCCTTTGTGATATTTTTCCTATGAGTTGTTGCCATGTGTTACTTGGGAGGCCCTGGTAGTTTGGTAGGTCTGCAATTTATGACGAGAGAAAAAATACCTATAGTATTAAGAAAGATGGGAATACATTCATGTTAACTCCATTGATTCAAGAAACCAAGGAACAAGGTAAGACAACTAAGATCATCATGATTGGAAAGAAAGAGTTTGTGAGCATTGAGGTAGACAAGTGTATAGGGTTTGCATCGATTTCAAGGCTTGATAGTGTTGGAACAACAAGTAGAAAGAATAAAGACAATATGTAGATAGTAGGTATGAGCAATGCTTCCATGTTGAAGAGAACAAAAGATAGATTAGGGTCACAGTCTGATACAAAGCAGATTAATAGTGAATTGCTTGTAGAAAGGCAATGAAAACATGTTGTAATTGTGGTATGGATAGCCATATGTCCATTGATAGAAAAAGGGATAAAAGGGTAGTCATGTTCTAATAAAATAGAGGTAGGAAAGGCTGATAAGACAAAAGTTTTGAAGGTAGAGGATCTGATCACAATGATAAAGGAAAAAGAAGAGGCCAATGAGAGTAATTGGCGAGGGTTTAAGCATGAAGCAGAGGTGGAAAAGAGGGTGGTTGATGATGACTTGTGTGCAAAGCTGAAAGTGTCTATAACATCAGTGTGTGACGATGAAAAAGGTTAAAGGACACTCCATAGATCAATGTGTAAGGATGGAGCATGATTCAAGTGGTGATAAGGGCAAGAATTCCAAGCACAATGTGGACCAAAGGAAAGGTGTACTTGATGGAAGAGTTGAAGGAGGTCAGAGGAATGGAATTTTCAGTGGCGGACAAGTTGCAACATCATTGCCAAGAGACTTGGAAAAAATTCAAGGTTGTGTGTATGGTGTAGGGTCACCCTTGGGTAAATGTTGGCAATCAAGGTTATTGATAAGTATGATTTAGGGTTTTTTTAGCCTTATAGGTTCAATAAGGTCATATAGGCCAAGTTGTAATGTAATGGGTCATATTAGTGTGGTTAGGGATTGTTTGTGTTAGTATTGCAAAATTGCAAAATGATGTAAAAGGATGTCAAGCAAAAAATTACAAAATTGCAAGTTTGTGGAAGCTCAATGGTCATATCATTCAAAGGTTAGTTTTAGGTGGTTGTTATAGTTTTTTTAGGAGGGAAAATGTTGGTATAATTTTGGTATCTAGTTGTAAACACTGGCAGGGAAGTTTTGATGAATAAACCAAATTGAAATCTCTCTAAACTTTGCATTTTTCTAGAAAATTGACTATTCTTGTGATCTTTATGGACCCATACAGTGGGTTTTCTATTTAAATTTCTTTTGGATTATTTGATATATGTGTTAGCATACTGTTAAAGTTGGTTTGATCTAATTTTACTGAGTTTGAAATCTTTGGTGATCAATTTTTCAGTAGGAAACCAAGAAACAAAGGTAAAGGGATTGAAGTCCTAAATGGAGTAAACCAAATTAAAATCTCTCTAAACACTGGCAGGGAAGTTTTGATGAATAAACCAAATTGAAATCTCTCTAAACTTTGCATTTTTCTAGAAAATTGACTGTTCTTGTGATCTTTATGGACCCATACAATGGGTTTTCTATTTAAATTTCTCTTGGATTATTTGATATATGTGTTAGCATATTGTTAAAGTTGGTTTGATCTAATTTTATTGAGTTTGAAATCTTTGGTGATCAATTTTTCAATAGGCAACCAAGAAACAAACGTAAAGGGATTGAAGTCCTAAATGGAGTAAAGACCCATTCCACCATCTGTACTTACTATAATTTAGTGGAATGGGTCAAATAGATTATTAATATGTGTGTAGGAGAGTCTTGGTGAACAAAGGAGGTCAATTGGAGTCTTGGGCATGAAGCCCTAATTGTCAAATTGGTGGAAATTGAGTGAAATTGTGAGGTTTGAGTGTGGTAAAAGGTACAAATATTGGGGAAAATAGTTTTTGGTGATGAATTGAGTTTGTACAGGAATATTAGAGAATGTTTGATGAATTTTCCAAGTGGTTAGAGGCCGGGACCATGGCTATTCAATAAACCCTACTAGTAAAGGTTTAAAATAAGGGTTTGGTGGAACAGTGACTTGGAGGGATTTCCTATGGTAAAATTTGATGATTTGGTGGTTTTGGTATCTAGTCTAAGACTTTTTGAAGGAATTTTAGGTAGGAAGCAAGTTTAAAGAGGAGTCCCTTTGCAAAAGTGGGCTAATTGGAGCCCTTTCTAGCATTGAAGGTCGGTTTATGTGATATTGTTCCAAAGTGCATATGAATTTGTGATATGTTTAAAGTGCCCTAATGGTTTCCTGAAATGATGGTTGGTTTCTTGTTTTGAGATGTCTACTGAAATTTGAGCATGTAAAACTGAGTTTGCACACCTACAAGCTAGGATAGTGAAGTTTGAGAATGAACACCCTAGATAGGGTTTGGGGCATACAAACTTGTGAAATTGTGTTGGGTTTGATTGAAGTTCTCCCTATTTGACATCAGTGTATCGATGCAATCAAATCCACCACTACCAATACATGTAATTAGAAAACTCTACATCGTCATAAACAACCCTAGGAAACTCGTCGACGACCGTTAGTGATTATTATTTTCCAGCACTAAGAAATTCTATTCATGGCTGGATGGACAAAAATCCCAACGAAAAGTTGAAACAATATTTACCAAATAGGTAAATGCCAACTGTTACATAGATTGCTTGTCTTGTATGAACATTTTTCATGATGTTCTCTTGTTCTCATCTATTTGAAGCTCCCTGTAACAAGATATTCATTGTTGTAGTTTAGCTAGACTGTATTCTTCATATCTCAACCCACGTAATTTTTTTTGTGCATTTGATTAAGGATTGTTCCCTCATGTATTTTTTTGCTTGGCATGACACTTTACGAGTATCTTATTCTATTGTCCTTGTGACAAGAATTGATTTTAACTTTCAAAATTTTGAAATTTTGTAGATTGGTATAAACTACAAACATAACATTGACATGTACTTTTGGACTACTTTCAATTTCTTTTGGTTTGTGTATGTTTTCAGCCTATGGTTATTGTTCCTTGTTATCTCTATACATCTTTTGTGCTATACAAATTTTGTACAACAAAAGCTCTGTATAACAAACTATTCATAGCCATAGTTTATACCTTTTATTCTCCATATGTTAAAGTTCTATTTAAGGGCACGTGCAGGATCATGATGGGCCAAAAAGTAGCAATATGATGGGTATGTGGCTGACGACATTTTTTTACCCAAAATTGATGAAATGAAAAGGGTTTTTAAATGAGATTCACAACTTTCCACCAATATAAATTATGCTTTACTTTGAATTTAATAAATAATTATTATTCATTTTCTATTCAAATTATAACTAAAGTTTTGATTGATAGGATGATTAATTTTTTTTTTATAGCTTTCAAATGGTATCACATTTTTTGAATCCAAAACATGCATCACATTCTATGTTTTGCATACTATAGGATTAAAAAAAAGAGAGAATTTCATGAAGTTTTGACCAAGTTAAGGTGGTCAGACATACGAGTTTTTCATATCTTTTAAAAGTTGTAATAAAACATTCATAATTAATTATTTACTTGGAAAAAAATTACAAAAAAATATGCATCAGATCAGGACATGAGTCCTCTACTTATATGCAAAATATTATAAAAAAATTATTATCATTTTATTGTGATTAGGGTGGTCAAATAGACACCTACTTCTTATTTTTTCCCTGAAATTTAAGTACTATTGCATTGAAATTTCAAATTCTCACCAAATAGATTTTATTTTATTTTAAACAAACCTTGTAGTCTAGAAACTACATTCAATTTTCTACAGATTCTATTCTTACATATTTTTGAAATAATATAGATAACTTATTCAAATTTTTACGTCAAGTTTCCTAACTCTAATTTTTCTAATTTTTTTGCCACTTAAGGGCCTATTTTTTCCATGATGATTTTGCACATACCCTTAAAATGGGTTTTTCATCATCTGTCATTTGAGAAATTGTAAAAGAGTTGTTAGAAAAACACTTAAGAATCATAGGTAAATGACAAATAATCAGAAACCCACATTAAATAGAACTTTAAGAGAGGTTGGAAGACATACACAGACCAAAAAAATTGAAAGCAAGCCAAAGGTTTCCATTCATCTGCCATTTACGTCTGATTCTTAAGTGTTGTCCTAATACCTCTTATAGTTGTTACATAGACTACTTGTATTGTACCAATATGTTTCATGATATTTTTTTTCCTCACCTGTTTGAAGCTCCTTATAACAAACTATTAATTGTTGTTATTTTATTTGGTTCGTGAGAAAATATATTGATTAAGTTGCATTGTCAAAAGACCCATTGTGGTGTTGGTTTGATAACACACTATTGTAAAAATTATCGCCTTTGGCTCCGTTTTATAACAGATTTGAGGGTTTTAAAACTGTTGTGCTTTGAAATTTGTAAGTCATTTTACATGCATATTTTGCATAAATGATTTGTCTATAATATTTAATGCCAAGTAATGTAGCTCAAATTTACAATTAATTCTGTGATGTTATAACCATTTTACACAGATTATTGCACCATATAATTATTGTCATAACCTTAAGAAAATAGGTATTGTCATAAAGAATTGGGTTTAAATAATTGATTTGGAAAGTTGAAAATATAGTTGTATAAGTGTGGAGAAATGTAGTTGGAAAAATATAGTATGTTGTGTATTTGTAGTAGTCAATATATGATGGTGCAAGGAAAAACCACAAAACCCATGCTCATTCTCCTCCCTGCCATATTGGTGTCATGAAGCCTCATAGGCTCTAGCCAAACCCCTAAGCAACAAAAATATGGAAGACCCATTAGAAATTTAATGTAGTCATATCATATATCAGACAATGGCGAAGTAGGGGAAATTTGGGTGTTTTCATATATGATTTCTTATATTGCAATATTTTTTTGGTGTAACAACTTTAAAAGGATGGGCATGTTGATATAGAGTTGCTTACATATATTATTTCAATAAGCTAAAAAGATAACTATGGAGACATGGAAAAATGTTTAATGTGTACAATAAACTAGTCAAGTGCACGTAAGAAGTCATGCATGCATGTATATATATAGCAAAAAATATATGACGGTGAAAGGAAAAAGCACAAAACCCACGCTCATTCTCCTCCCTACCACATCAGCATCATGAAGCCTTGTGGACTCTTGCTAAACTCTTGATCAAGCAAAGTATAAAATGTTGATGAGAAATTTCATGGAGTTTCATTATATATTATACATTGAGGATGTTGCAAAAGAATTGTGTGTTCTCATATATGATTTCCTTTTACTAGTGCTTTCTTTTCTGTAATAACTTTAAAACAAAGAGAATGCTAATAAAGAATTGGGAAATATGGAACTTGTTTGTAATGTCAATAAATATAGGAAAAGAAGAATATATGGGAGATCTTGTTTTAAAGTAGAACCAATTATGTGGATGAAATACCCAAATATCGTTAAAAGGAAGACATCAAAGAAAAATCAAAGGTTTTTCTTTAGAGCATAGAATGCATACAAATAACTTTATAATTATACATGATTTTGATATGTACTGGAGCTTATCTAGCCATGTAGGAAGAAAAGGGTTGAATGTATAACTTCGTAAAATATAAATTTATAAAACAAACCTTGTTTATGGTTATAGCTATGGTCATCTTTTAGGCACCAATTGTCCCATAGATTGTCTTCATATCTCCTTGTTCATCTATGCTTGCATTGATCCCAACCTAATATTACTACAAAACAACATTTTATTTGAATCTATCAAAATATATGTCTCTAGTTAGATGTGCATGGAGCAACAAAAATATATTGCAAAACAACTTACAAAAACAACAATATTCCAAATGATATAGATTGCAAAGCACAACACTTGTTAAACCCTCCAGTCTACTATCTAATGGAGGTGGATGGCAGGATTTTACCATTCTATTCCTATTGATCAAGGAAACCAACTCCACCACCATCAACCCATGTGGTCAACAAACTCCACCATCATTGTGAATAGGCACGAGAAAATCATCGCAAATTGCATGGAATGTTATCATATATTACACAAAAATGCAATGTAGACAAGACTATATATTTCTGAATGTAATATACAGGAAGAGAAAAATAGTGAAATGCTCAAAAGTAAATTTTGTAGATCAACATTTGCTAGCTATCTGAATCAAATAAAACTAATTGAAAAAATAGCAAGAAAACATAATAATATGTGTAAGCAAAGCATGAAGGAAAAATGAGGAAACTCAGGGTATATAGGCACAAAAAATGGAAAATAGAACATAGTTGTAGAAGTTTAAACTTATTAGTCAAATGCAACACATTTTTTTTGAGAATATTTCCAAAGTATGTGCATATATAGTTTAATATACTAGAATGTTCAAAACATGTTACTGACTTATAGAACTTTCAACCTCTACTTATTGTTGATTGGTATCTCTATGATTCTTAAGTGTTTTTCTAATAGCTCTTTTACAATTTCCCAATTTTCCTATAATATTTAGTACCAAATAATGTAGCTTGAATTAGGTGTAGCATTAGAGTTATCTGTTTTCTTTGCATCCTCCTCAACTTTAGACATGGAAGACGATTTTGTTATTGTTTTTTGGGTTTTCTATTCTTAGCAATATAATTTGTTTTAAATTCACCATGCAAACATGCACACAACAATGTTAATATATATAACTTCCTTTCAAATATTTGACTGGTTTGTTGTTTATGTATATGACATCCAAACACATGTAGTATTCTAAATACACAGTTGTAGCTGCTAGAAATTAATGTATATATATATACACATGACACACACACACACACAGGGATAACTATAGACATATATATGTCCATCGATGTGCATATAAATCTATATGTATGGATGTCTATGAGAATAATAACATGTTTTGAACATTATAGTTGCACATTTCCTATATCCAATAATTATGAGAATATAGTATTTTGATACATTTAATTAGTCTAAAGTTGTGTAGCTATCTTCAATTTTTGCATTTTTTGTGCCTATATATACCCTAAGATTTTTTTTGTTATTAAATTGAGTGTTTTTATTTAAAAAATTTCACCCTTTTGATTGCCATTCTACACACACATACACATAGAATTTCCCCCACATATAATATTTTCTTAAAAACTATAGATGTAGAAGACCAATTGCATATATACGCATGTGCAAAGGGTGATAATACATTTCACTATTTTGATTCTCATGGTACATGTACATATAAATACTATTGCACCCACATATGTTTCTTAAAAACTACAACAATATAGGAGAAATGGCATATATGTATATGCAAAGGGTGAGTATAAAACTGTAAAGATATTCAATGTTTATATGCACATTTTTTGTCTCTATTATTGTATTAATGAAAATTGCAAGGTATTTCCAATGATCACTTGTTATATGTGTACATCTTTGGCATTATGTTGATCAGATGGGAAAATAATGAAGACTAAAAAAAATAGCATCTAGAACTACTGTTTAGGTTGCCAAGATATGGGTACAATTTAACCATAGTATTCAACAACATTCCATTTAGATCTTGTTAATAAGAAAACATTTAATAGTGCAACATGTAGAACATGTTCATACAAAATCTATAAAATTATTTGTAGCTAGCCAGAACAATGTATTTACCATAGCTAGATACATTGAAAAATACGCAAAATAGTGCATAAAACTATTTCAAGTAATAACTTGTTATATCTGCATATCTTTTGTGATGTGTTGGTCAGATCCAAACACACTAAAAAATAATAGAAATAGATATAGAAATAGCATTCTACAACATTGCAATCAAATGATGTTAATAAGAAAGCATTTAACAGTGCGGTATGTGGAACATGTTCATAGAAATGCTGTAAAATTTTCTATACTTGGCCACTACAAAAAATTGTTTATCATAATTGAAAACATTGAAAAATACCAAAAAAAGTGCATAGAACTACTTCAAACAATCATTTGTCATATCTACACATCTTTGGCGTTATGTTGATCAAACCCAAAAATACTAAAAAAAAACCTAATAGAATTCAACTATAGTATTCAACAGTATAACATTTAGATGTTAATAACAATGCATTTTATAATGCAATATGTGCAACATGTTCATAGCAAAGTTGGAAAATTGTTTGGACTGTGCCAATACAATGTGTCTATTGAAAATCAATACATTGAAAAACATCCCAAACAGTGAAAAAAACTATGGTAGGAGCTTCAAAGCACATGATCATAATTTAAGGAAACCATTCAATAGTAGCCTTCCTATTTTGCTGGTAATTACAACGAAACAGTGAATGTATTAGTTATTCAATGATTATGAAGGGATGAAGTGAATTTAGAATAGGCTTGGAAGAACTATAAATCGCAACATATAACAAGAATCAAGAATCATAGTGACAATGCAAACCAAAAAAAATATGGGTACTATATTAAAATCAAAAGCATGGGAGCTCAATGAATGTGTGAATATATAAATGTAAACATAGGAATAAAGTATGTTCATATTTGCAAAACACAAATCTCAACATCCCATACTAAGCATAAAAAATGCAAGACAAAGAGAAATGTTGAAAAGTTGAAAAGAGCAGTCAAAGAGTGGGCTAACTGGTGCAGCCTTTTTCTGAAACAAGGGCGGATATCTTTAATATATCTGAAAGCAACAATTTACACTCTACTTGGAAATCAAGTTTTGTTGCTTTCACAATGGCTACTTTAAGCCACTCCTTAGAATTGTAAGTGTATGTTTTGATCAAGGTAGTAAAGATGTAAGTCTTACAAACAAGGCCTTTAATAATAATAATAGGATTTGTTGTAGAGTTAGAGCTATGTTGCAACATGTAGAGGTCTTTTGCTAGAATTTGTAGTAAACTAGTGGCAGCTTTATCAAAAGCAATACACCAAAGGCTAGCTGAATGGTCTTGCAACTTTAACTGCAAAAGGTAGTGATAGTTGCATTCCTCGATTTCCATCTAGTAGTGATCACAAAACAAGACATCAACATGGGGGCGTGCAAATTTTATTTTTCATTTTTTCCCATTAACTAGCAAGGGGCAAGTAGGATAAAAAAATGACTCAGTTTTTACAATTTCAATGGTTGCTTTAAAAATGGCTTCAACAGTTTCTAGAAATCCAAGATAGTTGTTCAAGATGAATGCAAAAGTAACTCTATCATTTGAAGGATGAAGCCTACAAGGTGCAGAAGAAGATGAAACCATATGTTCTACTTTGATTGGGCCTATAGATTTGAGAGTGTTTTCCTAAGAAATAGAAGGGTTAATGTCGAGGACTGTTGTTGTTGATGTGTTGATAAATTTTCCATTAAAGTAGCCTACATGACCACCCTACACAACAACTATGACTATATCACCAGAAAGATACATCCACTCCAAGAAATCACCTTTTTTTGCCAATTTGGGCCCCACAAATTAACATCATTGAAACAAGCAGAGATATCATATAGTTTAATAATTCGCCAGATTGTTTCAGATCCATTTTTCCTATGAATAGTTGATATGTAGTTGACATGGACTACAATGCCAATAATATTAACCAAACTATTATCACTATAATCAGTTATCTCACTAACTGGCACAAAGGCTGAGGGTTTTCTTGGCATAGAGATGTCATCTTAACACCATTTTAATGTTGAATTTTCATCCGCGAGACAATTTCCAGATTACTATTTAATTTATTGAATTTTTTATTTGCTTCCTTCACCGAACCTCTTGATATTAAATAAGTTGCACCTATCTCAACTCAACCATAATGCAGTTCAACAATATTGTCAAAGCTTCCTTCACCTTTGACTGTCCAAAAATTTTGATAAATTTTCAAAGCTTTAATAGGGTTGACATTTGGAGGACTATTTTGTTGTTGAGGGGGCAACTACACACCAAATTTAGGGGTCCATTTAGAAGGAGAAGGTAACTCTAGTCCCAACATTTGTTCTTCTTGGTGCTTGAAGAGATACCTAGGGCTCCCAATGATTTGACAATCTAACATAATGACAACTAAGCTAAATATGATTAAGGCCATAAAAAAGAAGGAAAACAATATATTGGACACATTATATTAGGCACATACGAAGCAAAAAGAGAATTTAAAAAAATACAGAAGAAACAATACAACCCACCTTGAATCCTAGAAATTTCTATAAATGTAGTCTCACAAAGATATGCAGGACCCTATTTTCAAGGCACCTGAAAACAATAAGTCATTGCATTTGGAAGGTAGAGTTCCTATTTTCATATGGTCTCCATTAGACAAGACAAACTTGTATCATTCAACCTGCCCTTCATCACCACCAAATTTTTTAAAGGACAAGAGCTTAAGGACCGGAGAAGGAATGAAATCTCCAACATTGATGGAATGAATTGCAAATGAAGTCAAAGTTGGTTGTTTCTTTGCAGCCAACAAAGATAAGTTCAATAGAGGAAAATGTACTTGATCACACAAAATGGATAAAAGGAGTAAGGAAAACAAAGGCTAAAAAAAGATGTGTTTATGTCCTGGAAAAGATCAATGTGTATCTACTTCCACATCTATAAGCTTTACCAGGGTCGGCCATGTGTGTATACACCTAAAGGCCAATAAAATTGGAAACATAAACAAGAAAGGGTATGTGGTGTACGTTTCTATATTCAAGAATCATAAAATGAAAGAAAAAGACAGGAAATGTCCAGGTTGAATACAAAAGACAAAGGAAACAATAACAAAAAATTTGCAACAGTATAAGAAAAAGGAAATATAAACTTATGAAATCAGGATCTAGAGGCTGGTGGTTGGAACCCTCAGAGTTGGACTCCACAGCGGAACCTATGGGAGATGTCACCAAATCAATTTTTGGGGGCTTTGGAAACCCATCCACAAAGCCTGATTCCACAGACATAGTTGTGGGAACTTTTATAGGGAGGAAATGTTGCAATTATAATTGACTGGTTGGGAGCTCTATTTTACAATAAAAATAAAAGATTAATGTATTGCAACATCTAATGGCAATGTAACGCCCTGTCGTGCAAACCCCAAAGGAACAAGTAAAAACACAACAATTTTTTTTTTTTAAAGAACATAATGAATGTACTTAAGTATTCCAACATAACAATGTTCTAAGTTGCACAACTAAATCCCTTGGGGTACATGAGGTGACATTACCAAACAAACCCATAACAAAGATAATAGATTACACATTAAATCTACAATTACGTATCCATTCATTCACATATCACCATTTAAAAACATCCATTATCGATAACCACATTGATAAGAGTAATCCATATAAAACCATACATGCAAATCACAAATAAATTAATAATGAAGATATTAAGTATATATATTTCCACAGATACAACATAACATTAATAGTATTACAAATGGTAGTTCACGGATGATTACATGGTATGCTAATACATTACATCAGTCTAATAGTACATCACAATAAACACATATACAAAATTACATCAAGGTCTTCCCAACACACGTGGGAGTGATAAATCCATAAATGAATTACATTTGTATAGTACAAATATACATCTGGTAAAATATGAATCCTCGATGAACAACATCTGCAAAATTCTACACTGAATGGTATAACTGCATCCAAAGGGAACCCAACAGGGTGCATAGCACATTCCACCCAACCACCCCCGTGCTAGGAGTAAACAAGGAAGGATCCCCGACCAAGTACATCCAAATAGTAAACATAATACTAAACTCCAAACAAAGATAACATAATATCAAAAGACCACTCAGAAAACTAAACAACAATAAATCACCAAAAGCCATAACAATAGACCACTTCTAGAGGATTTCAATAAAACAACTCAAATGGAATGCTAGAGAAGAGTGTCATCGCATGGCCTTACATGGGTTATCCAGACAACCTATCACAAGGTGCCCCCTCCATCTATACATGGATTATCTAGACAACCTAGTTCAAGGTGTCGCCTCCATCTATGGTTCTCCCGACAACCTATCTCAAGGTGTTGCTCCATAGGGTTACTCATGCGTAATCATTAACCTCTCATGAAGATGAGGCAATGATCATGCCAACCATGGCTTTCTTGGCTCACCTTTAGTCTATGATAGCACTAACAGGCGGACGAGGCATCCATAATTATCTTATTAATGTTTAACTACCCAAACCCTAATTAATTACTTAGGTTATCATTGATTACTTTAACTCTACGTGGGTTACCCTGACAACCCCTTTGTGCGCCGACCCCCACTTAGAGCCACTCTCCTTAGACACCCAAAACATAAAATCTAACACCAAGGGATTGTACCAACAAGAACACTAAACCAACAAATGAAACATCTGCGAGGTAAAACCATCTCGCCAAAGTATGAAACACATCCATAGAACGGTACAATCCATGTGTAAACTCAAATCACAACCATAGCCAAAATATAGGCCAAATAGCAGAATATGAGATCAAATTTAAACATTAGTATCCCACCTCTGGAAGTTCATAATCAACAACTTAAGCTCCTATAAAAGGATAAACTAACTCTAGGGTTTTCCCACATGATATAAACCCAAATAAGAGAAAACCACAATAGATTAAACAAACAATCTTGAGAGTAAAAAGTTACATAAAACAACGCCATAAAACTCATTTCAATACACAATAAATTTCACCAAATAAATAAATCAATAACTCAAGAATATTTGATTTAAATCAAAACACAGTTTATTTCTAATTTTCTCAACTAAAATTAGCATTGCAATTTTAATTTAATTAATCCATAATCACAGCATACAAATCCACCTTTATATATATATATATAAATATATGCATATACACATTTATACATTTTTATGCGTATATTCATGTATACATATATATACGAATATATATAAATAAAACATCTATTAAATTCATGCATTTAAAACATATTATCAAAATTCCCATTAACTTCACTATAATAATTACAAAGGTAATATATATATTTTAATACACACACACACACACACACACATATATATAGACATATATATATATTAATATATATATATATAATATATTAATATTTCCTATAAAAAAAAAAACTAAAAAAAAAAACGAATTTGAAACAAACGCCAAGCACAGTGGGGTCGGGGGTGGTACAATAGCCGCCGACCACTCCCCCCCCAAAAAATATAATTTTTTTTTTTTTAATTTTCTTTTCACAAAAACTGACATGGAAATCAAAACTCAAATCTAGATTTTATTTGATATTTCTTTTCAAAAGACATAGTAAGAAATTTAAATATATACATATGTATAAATATATATATATATATATATATAGATATACCCATTAAACACAAAATAAATAATACAAATATCATGAATCCATAGTCCAGTCTTTCTTCAACACAAAATAAATCAATAGGGCATACAATTTTAATTTCCACATCAAATCGATTTTCTTTTCAAATAAAAAATCTCATAACTAAATTTATTGAAGGAAATCAGAAGGTTTCTCAATAGATTTCTACAGAACACTTAAAGATTTAACACAAACAATATTTCTAAAACAAAACCCTCTTTCAAACATAAATCTCAATTTAAGAAATGGCAGACAAGATTCTTGTTTATAGAAAAATAAATCAAATGAAATAATAAATTTAAAAGACCTTGGAGTCCTTAATTCAAAGATGAATCCAAACACAATAGCCTTCTTCCTTTTTTTGAAAGTAGAATCCCCTCTACAGTTTCTTCTCAATTTCCTTCCTTCAACTAATTTCTAAATCAAATTTGCTATCTTTTTCTTCCAGAACAATTTTCACAAAGAAGCACAAAAAAAAAACCTATCTTTTTTTCTTTTTCATCTGACAAAAACCAAAAAACCCTTGTGTGTGTAAAACTTCCTCACAATAAAATAAATAAAAATAAATAAAGCTCTTCTTCTTTTTTCCTTAAAAATTAAAAACATTCATTGGTTCTTTTTCTTGCTTAAATTAAAAGCTCATGCTTATCTCACAGATTTTATTAAAAATTCATTATTTTCACATGATATTATCCTCACAAGATATTCTCTTCTGATTTTCTAATTTTAATATCTTGAAAAAGATAATTTATAATTATCACCAACATTATTTATTTAAATTAATTACTTACAAATTTTAATTAATTAAATAACTTTTAATTTACAATATTTAAATTCAAAATTGCAATTACTCACAATTAATCATATCCACAAAAATATCATTAATTTATCTCATATAAAATAAAGATAAATTAAATGACAACTAACCATAATAAAATAAATAAACAACCATAAAACTGAGACAAGGACATAGCCAAAACCATGATACAATAAGACTCACAACGAGGTGATGGACTTGGGATGGGGACACTTCCTTATCAACTCCCTTTTTTCAACATCGTACCCATTGGGTTAATTTAATGCTCACCCTGTCATGCCGACACAGGTGGAATCGAGACTTTTATTCTTGTAATTCCTGCATACAAAAAAATGTCAAGAAACATGTAAATCTCCATTGCAGACACACCATGAAAGGAAATTGCGGGGTACCAGGGAGCTCGCAAACAAGTGATGCTACTCTGTCCTTTCACCAAGACTCACTAACAACGCATCAGAAAACATAGCAACATAGAGTCACAACATCACCACATATATTAGTAAGGAAAACCATAGCATAGCCAACAATATAACCACCACATAATGTCTCATCGAACATCATAACTAATGTCAAGTGCAGAAAACCAACCAAACTATGAATCCACACACAACTAAGTCAGTGAACTAATCACCATCGAAAACCAAGTATCAACCAACACATAAGAGTATCAAAGAGTATCAACAACATGAGGGGTATTACAGACAACTGGTAGACAACTTAGAAATATTGATAATCTTCCAACCATTTTACTAATTTGATTAAATGAAAATGGGTATAACCATTCCACTTTTAATACTCTCCAAAAAATAGGATATACAACAACAAGAATAAAAATGATCAATGAAAATATATATATCCCTATATGTATCTTTTTATCTTTGAGGTTGCTTATCTATGTATGCATGTAGCTTTTACTATATTTCTATATATACCTATATGCAAATATTTGTATATGTTGCTAGCTGGTCCCTTCATCCTTTCTTATCCAAACAATAGGATATACAACATCAAGAATAAAAATGATTAAGTTCATATATGCATTGAATTTCCCCTTTGTCTGCACATTTAAAAAAACACATATAGCTCTAGAGTTATATATATCCATATGTACACATGTATATATCTATCTATATATACACTGCTATATCTAAATAGATGTGTATACTGTATTTATTCTTATCTATGTAGTCATTGACATGCCTTGAAGCAAGGACCTACATAAAAATGGGCATAATCTCAAAGGTGCACAATGACAAGAAGGAACAATAAGCAGAGGGAAAAAGTTGTGCAAGTCAACAACATATTTTAAACATTGTAGCCTATTAAAATATATATGCAAAAAGGGGCTCTTGGCCACCTTGGAACACAAAAGCATAATATAACAGTTGGCATTTACCCATTGGCTATTTGTTTCAAATTTCCGCCAGGATTTTCATCAGCCCAATCGTGAATAGAATTTCTCAGTGCTGGATATTTCTCAGGTGGCGATGAGTTCCCCAGGGTTGTTTATGATGATGTGGAGTTTGCTAATTATGTGGGTTGGTGGTGGTGGAGTTGGTTTCCTTGATATAAAAAAGCAGAATGGTAAGTGTTTGCTCGCATGAGGGTTAATGCATCCTTGCGTTGTTGTACGATGGTGCAGGAGGAAGTAAATACAATATTATATGTTGTAGTGTCGGAAAGTATACTTCAAAATGTGCAAGAAAATATATTGATTAAGTTGCATTTTCAAAAAGATTCATTGTGGTGCTATGTTTTTTTTAAAGTTCTTTTAAAATCAAAGTCTACATAAATACAAATAAAGATAGCATACACATCTGTTTAGATATACATATGTATATATAAATTATTGTTGCATTGTCAAACAAGCCACAATGGTCTTGGTTTGTATATATGGATATATATCTTCCTATATGTATATTTTTAAATATGAAACGGGGAATTCAATACATGTATATATGTGTATATGTATTTGTCTATGTTTCAGGGAATTCAATATAATTTCATGTGAGGGTTAATGAATCCTGACATTGTTGTACGATGGTATAGGAGGAAGTAAATGTAATATTCAATATTGTAGGGTGAGAAAGTGTAAAAACATACACGGGAAAAGGTTGGAAAATAACAAATATGGATAGCATTAATTTTCACATACATTTCACATCCCATACCATTCCCTTTCAATGGGTTTTAAGTTAAATTTATCAAAAGAAAACCAAGCAATATATTGTACAAAATGTGTATAATACTAAAGATGCACAAAGATAACAAGGAACAATAACCAGAGGCCGAGAACATACACAAACCAAAAAAAATGAAAGCAGTCCAAATCTATAGGTCAATGTCATGTAAGCAGTTTATACCAATCTACAAAATTTTAGAATTTTAAAAGTTAAAAACAATTCTTGTCACAACTTTACAATAGAATATGAAACTCCTAAAGTGTCATGCCAAGCTAAAATAGTATATGAGGACACAATCCTTAATTAAATGCACAAAAACATTTACTTGGCTTAAGATATGAAGAATACAAGAGCTAAACTATGGCAATGAACAACTTGTTACATGAAGCTTCAAACAGATGAGAAAAAGAGAATATCATGAAACATATTGATACAAGACAAGTAATCTATGTAATAGTTGGCTTGTTAATTTGAAAGTCAAGCTACACTATTTGGCACTAAATATTATAGACAAATAGGGAAACTGTAAAAGAGATATTAGAAAGACACTTAATAATAATAGGAAAATGACAAATGATCGGAAACCCATATTAAATAGAACTTAAAAACATGGATAACAAAAGGGGTGAACTAAAATAATGAATAGTCTATTATGGGGAAGTGGGAAAAACAATATCATGAAAAATATTGATACAAGACAAGCAATCTATGTGAGAGTTGGCTTGTCAATTAAAAAATTGAGCTACACTATCTGGCACTAAATATTATAGACAAATAGAGAAATTGTAAAAGAGTTATTAGAAAAACGCTTAAGAATGATAGGTAAATGATAGATGATAAGAAACCCACATTAAATAGAATTTTAAGAGAGGTAGGAAAACATACATAGACCAAAAAAATTGAAAGCAACCCAAAGGTACAAATCAACGTCATGTTTGTAGTTTGTACCAATCTACAAAATTTTAGAATTTACAAGAGCTAAATTACAACAATTAACAGTTTGTTACAGGGAGCTTCAAACAAATGACGAAAAAAGAATATCATGAAACATATTGATACAAGACAAGCAATCTATGTAATAGTTGGCTTGTCAATTCTAAATTCGAGCTACATTATTTGGCACTAAATATTATAGACAAATAGGGAAATTGTAAAAGAACTATTGGAAAAACACTTAAGAACCACAGGAAAATGACAGATGATTGAAAACCTGGACACTAAATATAAACTACGATAATGAACAGTTTGTTATGGGATACAAAGAAAAATGAATAGTTTGTTATAGGGAGCTTCAAATAGATGAGGGGAAAAGAATATCATGAAACATATTGATACAAGACAAGCAATCTATGTAATAGTTGGCTTGTCAATTCTAAATTCGAGCTACATTATTTGGCACTAAATATTATATACAAATAGGGAAATTGTAAAAGAACTATTAGGAAAATACTTAAGAACCATAGGAAAATGACATATGATCAAAAACCAACATTAAATAGAGCTTTTAAATATGGAGAAATTTTCAACTCCAGAGATAGAAAAGAGGTTAAAAGTAGGACAAGATCGTAGGATGAACTATCAGGAGGATGTATTCTCACTTGTAATCAATCCAAGACATAGAAATGACCAAATAGAGGATTGATCTAGACCATTTGTCATTATGATAGGATAATGGTTGTTAAATTTTAGATTTTAGGTCAAATTATATGTGAAATTAAGATAAACTTAGCATTAAGACTTTGCATTTACAACAAGAAAAATACATCAAATAAACCCACTATAGAAATTATAAAACAATATACCTTATTGACATTAAAAAGCTTGCAATAGTAGATGTTATTGAAAATTAAATCTTCAATATTGTATGTTGATCCTTAAATGAAGATCAAAGATCTTGTAATGAAAAATCTTATAGAAGATAAATATTTTAGAGATTAGCTATCATATATTTCACCATAGATTTAAAGATACATCATACTTTTTAACGATAATGAATAGTTTGTTATGAGATACTAAAAAAAAGAATATCATGAAACATATTGAAACAAACAATCTATGTAACAGTTGGCTTGTCAATTGAAGATCTGAGCCACATTATTTGGTACTAAATATAATAGACAAATAGGGAAATTGTAAAAGAAATATTAGGAAAACACTTAATAATCACAGGAAAATGGCAGATGATCAAAAACCCACATTAAATAGAACTTAAAAATATGGAGAATAGAAGAGGTAAACTACAATAGTGAACAATTTGCTTTGTGGATCTAAAGAAAAGAATATCATAAAACCTATTGATACAAAACAAGCAATCTATGTAATAGTTGGCTTGTCAATTCTAAATACGAGTTACATTATCTAACACTAAATATTATAGAAAAATAGAAAAATTGTAAAAGAACTATTTGAAAAACATACATACATACATACATACATACATATATATACACACACATATGCATATACACACACACACATATATATATATATATACATATATATATAGATAGATATATATTACATATATATATGTATATAAATATATATATATATATATATATGTATATAAATATATATATATATATATGTATATTACATATATATACATATATATATATATATGTATGTATATTACATATATATATATATATATATGTATGTATATTACATATATATATGTATACACACACACACACATATACATATGGGTATGTGCAGGATCATCATGGAAAAAACAAGCCCTTAAGTAGCAACAAATTTAGAAAAATCAAAGTTAGGCAATTTGATGTAAAAATTTGAATAAGTTATCTATATTATTTCAAAAATATGTAAAAATATAATCTGTAGAAAATTGAATGTAGTTTCTAAACTACTAGGTTTGTTTGAAAAAAAAAAATCTATTTGGTGAAAATTTAAAATTTCAATGCAGTAGTACTTAAATTTTAGGGGAAAAATAAGAAGTAGATGTCTATCTAACCACCCTAACCACAATAAAATGATAATATCTTAGATATAAGTAGAGGAATCATGTCTCAATGTGATGCATATTTTTTTGTATTTTTTTTTCCAACTAAATAATTAATTATGAATTTTTTATTACAACTTATCAAAAATATAAAACCTCGTATGTCTGACCACCTTAACGTGGTCAAAAATTCATGAAATTCATTTTTTATTTTTTTAATCCTATAGTATGTGAAGCATAGAATGTGACGCATGTTTTGGATTTACAAAATGTGATACTGTTTGAAAGCTATAGATGTTTTGCAATCAACCTATTAATCAGGATTTTAGTCATAATTCAAATAGAAAATGAATAATAATTACTTATTAAATTAAAAGTAAAGCATAATTTATATTGGTGGAAAGCTGAGAATCTCCTTTAAAAACCCTTTTTTGTTTCATCAATTTTGGGTAAAAAAAAAAAGTCGTCATCCACATACCCATCATATTGCCACTTTTTGGCCCATCATGATCCTGCACATACCCATACATATATACACACACACACATACATATACATACATATGTATACATACATACATATATATATATATACAACTTACAAATTTTAGAGCACAACAGTTTTAAAACCCTCCAATCTATTATAAAACGGAGGTGAAGGCGACTTTTTTTACAATAGTCTACTATCAAACCAACACCACAATGGCTCTTTCGATAATGCAACTTAATCAATATATTTTCTCACAAATTTCATAGTATACTTTCCCATACACACACACACATATATATATACATATACATATATACATATATACATATATATATACATATATACATATATACATATATATACATACATATATATACATACATATATATATACATATCATATATATACATATATATACATATACAGATACATGTAGATACTCTATGCATCTTTGGTGTTATACACATTTTGCACGATTTGTTGCTTGGTATGTTTTTGATAGATTTAACTTCAAATCTTTCCAAAATGGTATGCAATATCAAATGTATGTGAAAAATAATGCTTTGAAACATAGATAGATACATATACGCATATATATATTGAAGACAAATAGAGTAATTGTATAAGAGGTATTAGAATAACACTTAACAACCACTAAACTAATATAGACAAAGAGGTAAATTGGAAAAGAGCTATTAGAAAAACACTTAAGAATCATAGGAAAATGACAAATGTTTGAAAACCCACATTAAATAAAACTTTAAAATATGGAGAATAGAAGAGGCAAACTACAAAAATGAACAGTTTGTTATGGGGATCTTCAAACAGATGAGAAAAAAAGAATATCATGAAACATATTGATATGAGACATATAACATATTCCATCTAGAAAAAATAACCAAAAAAATTAACAGTTTGTTATAAGGAGCTTCAAACAGATGAGGAAAAAAGAAATTCATGAAACATATTGGTACAAGACAATCAGTCTATGCCACAGTTGTAAGAGGTGTTAGAATAACACTTAAGAATCACACGTAAATGACAGATGAATAGAAACTCACATTAGATAGAACTCGTAAAGCCAATTGGTAGAAATAATCTATGCAAAATGGGTATAACCCCACATACATAATTGAAAATTTGAGCTACATTAGCTGGCACTAAATAAAGAACAGTTTGTTATGGGGAACTTCAAACATATGAGAAAAAAGAAATATCATGAAACATATTGATATAAGACATATAACACATTCCATCCAAACAAAATAACCACAATAATTAATAGCTTGTTATAAGGACCTTCAAACAAATGAGGAAAAAAGAATATCATGAATAAAATATGGAGAATAGAAGATGCAAACTATGATAATCATTGTTATGGGGAACTGAAAAAAGAATATCATGAAGAACATTTTGTTATGGGGAACTGAAAAAAGAATATCATGAAGAACATTTTGTTATGGGGAACTTCAAATAGATGAAAAATATAGAATATCATTAAACATATTGATACAAGACATATAACACATTCCATCCAGACAAAATAACCATGACAATTAACTATTTGCTATAAGGAGATTCAAACAAATGAAGAAAAAATAATATCATGAAACATATTGGTACAATCTACAAGTAGTCTATGTAACACTTGTAAGAGGTGTTAGAATAACACTTAAGAATCACATGTAAATGACAGATGAATGGAAACCCACATTAAATAGAACTCATAAACCAAATAGGTACCAATAATCTATGCAAAATGGGTATAACACATCAAACTTAATTGAAAATTTTCAAGCTACATTACCTAGCACTAAATATTATAGACAAATAGAGAAATTGTAAAAGAGCTATTAGAATAACACTTAACAACCACTAATAATCACACATAGATGATAGATGAATGGAACCCTGCATTAAATAGAACTCATAAAGCTAATGGGTAGCAATAATCTGTGCAAAATGGGTATAACACAATAGACTTAATTGAAAATTTGAGGGTATGTGCAGGATCATGATGGGCCAAAAATTGACGATATGATGGGTATGTGAAGGGTATGTGGTTGACAACTTTTTTTTTACCCAAAATTGATAAAATGGAAAGGGTTTTAAAAACAAATTATCAGCTTTCCATCAATATAAATTATGTTTTACTTTGAATTTAATAAATAATTATTATTCATTTTCTATTTGAATTATGACTAAAGTCCTAATTCATAAGTTGATTGAAAAACATCTATAGCTTTCAAACAATATCACATTTTTTGAATCCGAAACATGCGCCACATTCTATGCTTCGCATACTATAGGATTAAAAAAACATGAATTTCATGAAGTTTTGACCAAGTTAAGGTGGTCAAGCATATGAGTTTTTATATTTTTTAAAAGTTGTAATAAAAATTTGATAATTAATTATTTAATTGGAAAAAAATTACAAAAAAAATGCATCACATTAGGACATGAGTCCTCTACTTATATCTATGATTTTATAAAAAAAATATTATTATTTTATTGTGGTTAGTGTGGTCAAACAAACACCTACTTATTTTTTCCCTGAAATTTTAGTACTACTGCATTGAAATTTCAAATTTTCACCAAATAATTTTTTTTAAAAAAAATAAACCTAGTAGTTTAGAAACTACATTCAATTTGCTACAAATTCTATTCTTACATATTTTTGAAATAATATAGATAACTTATTCAATTTTTTATGTCAAGTTTCCTAACTCTGATTTTTCTGAATTTTCCGCCAATTCAAGGCCTATTTTTTCCATGATGATCCTACACATACCCTCAAGTTACATTAGCTGGCACTAAATATTGTAGACAAATATAGAAATTATAAAAGAGGTATTAGAATAACACTTAACAACCACTAATAATCACACATAAATGACAGATGAATGGAAACCCACACTATATAGAAATCATAAAGCCAATGGGTAGCAATAATCTATACAAAATGGGTATAACGACTTGGACTTAATTGAAAATTTGAGCTACATTACTTGGCACTAAATGAAGAACAGTTTGTTACGGGGAACTTCAAATAGATGAAAAAAAAAGAATATCATGAAACATATTGATACAAGACATATAACACGTTGTATCAAGACAAAATAACCACAAAAATTAATAGTTTGTTATAAGGAGCTTGAAATAGATGAGGAAAAAAATATATCATGAAACATATTGGTACAAGACAAGCAGCCTATGTAACAGTTATAAGAGGTGTTAGAATAGCACTTAAGAATCACACATAAATGACAAATGAATGGAAACCCACATTAAATAGAACACGTAAAACCAATGGGTAGCAATAATCTGTACAAAATGGGTATAACACCATAGACTTAATTGAAAATTTGAGCCACATTACATGGCACTAAATATTATAGAAAAATAGAGAAATTGTAAAAGAGCTATTAGAATAACACTTAACAACCACTAAACTAATTTTATCTCAAGAATATCTTTATGCTTTTATTAACCCTCTGCATATATATATATATATGAAATTACTCCTATGTTAATTTGTAATTTTTCCTATGGTAATGGGTATAATTCAAAGATGCATAGAGATAACTACAAACAATAAACGAAGGGAAAAAAAATTAATAATCTTGACCATATTTTTTGACAAAAGAAAGAAGATTTAACTGTAATTTCTCCATCCATACAAAGCCATAATCTCTTTGAAGCCTCCAAAAATGGGTATAATGCCAAAGATACAAACATATAACAAGAAGACATGAACAATAAATTAATCATTTATGCAAAATACCCATGTAAAACGACTTACAGATTTTGGAGAACAAATTTTTTAAAACCCTCCAATTTGCTATAAAACAGAGCCAGAGGCAGCGATTTTTAGAATAGTCTACTATCAAACCAACCATAGAGCCAAAGGTAATTTTTAGAATAGTTTTCTATCAAACCAACACCACAATGGCCCTTTCGACAATGCAACTTAATCAATATATTTTCTCGCACATTTCAGAGTATACTTTCCCACAATGCAACATTGAATATTGGATTTACTTCCTCTGGCACCATCGTACAACAATGTTGGGATGCATTAACCCTCACGTGAGCAAACACTTACCAGTCTGCTTCTATGTTTCGAGGAAACCAACTCTAGCACCACCAACCAACGGGTATATGCAGGATCATGATGGGCTAAAAAGTGGCAATATGATGGGTATCTGGCTGGTGACTTTTTTTAACCCAAAATTGATGAAACGAAAAGAGTTTTTAAAGGAGATTCTTAGCTTTCCACCAATATAAATTATGCTTTACTTTGAATTTAATAAGTAATTATTATTCATTTTCTATTTGAATTACGACTAAAGTCCTGATTGATAGGTTGATTGAAAAACATCTATAGATTTTAAACAGTATCACATTTTTTCAATCCAAAATATGCATCACATTCTATGCTTTGTATACTATAGGATTAAAAAATAAAAAATTGAATTTCATGAAGTTTTGACCAAGATAAGGTGGTTATATTTTTTAAAAAGTTGTAATAAAAAATTCATAATTAATTATTTACTTCAATTTTTTTAAAAAAAAATATGCATCACATCGGGACATGAGTCCTCTACTTATATCTAAAATATTATAAAAAATATTATCATTTTATTGTGGCTAGGTGGTCAAACAGACACCTACTTATTTTTCCCAAATTTAAGTACCAATGCATTGAAATTTAAAATTTCCACCAAACAAATTTAAAAAAAAAAAAACAAACCTAGTAGTTTAGAAACTACATTCAATTTTCTACAAATTCTATTCTTACATATTTTTGAAATAATAAAAATAACTTATTCAAATTTTTACGTCAAGTTGCCTAACTCTGATTTTTCTGAATTTTTTGCCACTTAAGGGCCTATTTTTTTCATGATGATCTCGCACATACACCCACATAATTAGCAAAATCCATGTTTTCATAAAAAACCCCAAGGAACTCGTCACCAACTGGGAAATTTTTGGCACTGAGGAATTCTATTCACAACTGGGTTGACAAAAATTTCAAACATATAGCCTATCGGCTAAATATCTTCTAGAACTATAATGCACATGTAACAATATGGTGAATATTTCAGGCTATGATTTTTGTAAGCCATGATAATACTATATGTCTACATAATGTTTACCGTAAAAAATTAGGCTATAAATATGATTTGGGAGCCAATATTTTAATTTATAGCATCCCTATTCAAGTTTATAAATTAATTATATTGAAATTTATTCATCTTTCTAATTTTTCTAGCAAGGTTAATACACTCACTATGATAATATCTAAAAAAAATCCAAATATATGTTCATTAATCAATGATGCCTGATAAAAATAATAATTAATTTCTGATTGTTAGGTTTTTCTTTTTATACATAATTAAAATAGGGTTTTAGTTCCAATCTTTTTTATTTTATTTCCCCCTCTTTATACTCCCTCCTTTAGCTCAAACTCATTGTATCTTGCTCATCCAATCTCCCCTTTCCTTTATTTTCTAAATCTCTCTCTCCTATAGGCTACATGACATACCCATTTCTATCATGAGATTTCATGTTATTTCTTCACAACTCCTATAGGGAGTAACAAGATAAAATCTCATTTTCTTTCTAAAAAGAAAAAGAAAATTAAATCCCCCCCTTTTTTATCTCATTATTTATTGATATTAAATTATTTTTTAAATAATATTAAATATCTTCTTTTAAAGAGTTGTATTTAATAATTAAAATAAATTATAAATTTTATTTAAGGGAATCATGAGTCTAGAATTACAAACAATCTAGAGTAATAGTTTGTAAGTCTAACACAAGGTCATGCCTCATCAATTTAAATTAGGGTGAAATAAAAAATATACACCTATCCATTTAATTTTCTTAGATTTAATTTTTATTTGTTAAATTTTGTACATACACTATCTAAAATATCAAGGACACTTTTAATAGATATCAATGAAGTTTCATAATATTAATGATGTAGGGGTACTGAATTCAAGGGCCGAATGACAAGATTTAATTCTAACCCTATGATTTTAGAATGTAATTGTGTCACCTATTTTACTAAGTTCATTCACCCTGTGTACTATAACCATATTAATTCTTAGGCAAGAACCTACAAGAGTTGGATAAATCAAAACTGTTAAGAAAATTTCCCCTAATTTAACTATGATTTGTTTTCTACCCAAATTAAAGATGTGGGTGGAATTTTAGATGATTTAGATGAGGTTGATAATGAGTTTGATGTGGAAATAAATTAGAGACGAGAGAAATAAGAAACAAAAGGTAACAAGACACCATCATCCTCTCCAATGTGTTGAATTTGTTTAGTATGTTCAAGTTTAACAAAAAGTAGAAGTTATTAAAGGAACAAACATGACTAAAGAATATAAAAGGAATAATAAGATAGGAATACTTAAGAAGGAGGTGTGCAAAAAAAAGTAAAGGGTTGAATCCTAATTTCCTTTCATGCATGGTGAAAAAATAAAAAGAGAAATATTTTTTGCAAGAGAAAAATTAGGGAAACCCATATTAGTAGAAGAAGAGTGTGAAAATAAAGGAGGAAAATGAGGAGAGAAGAGAAGAGTGGTTACATAATAGAAAAAAGGACAATAAGAAAATGGTGTGGAAAGGGAAGACAAGTAAGGATATTCAAGAAACTTAGGTTTTTCCAAAATGGTACCTAGGATATGTACATGTGTTTATAAGAGAGGGGAGTATATATGTAAACAAGACATTTAATTTAGAGGAAAATATATAAAAATTAGGAGGGAGACATTGGAAAAAATAAATCTTCTACAATTGAAGTAGAATGCGTAGGACACTATGGAGAAAAACACAAAAAAATGAATGTGTAAGTTATTTTCGGATAAGGAGCTCATGCGAGTGTGGAAGAGCTCGTATGATTTGCAAACTAGAACAAGAAGTAAGTGTAGTGTTGGAAATAGGGTCCCACATTTTTGTAAGATGGAACAAGGGATATGAGAATCCTCTTATTTCGCTAACATCACATTCAAAGGGACCCCTAGAGATCTAAAACTGGGGATGAAATGAAGGAGAGAGATATGCAATATGGGTGTTCTAGGGGGGTTCACCACCAAGCTAGGGCTTGGAAAGATAAGATATGCAAATGACATGCAAAACCTAACTAGATGACCTAGACAATGAAACTAAAATACAAAATGAAAACCTAGAAATGAACAAAAGTGCACTTAGAAGAGTGATGAAGTCAAAAAATATCTAAAACCATGAAAACTTGTTGTTTGACGCCTATTGGGACTCATACACCAGTCTGGGCGATTTAGTCCCAGACTAGGGTTTCTGTGCCAAAACTAGAATCCGCTAATGGTGAGTCTGAATCTCCTAAAATATGGAAAAAGCCCTATATTGGGACTCATATGCCACAAGTGGTGTATCAATACCACTTATTGTTTTTAGAGGGTTAAGGTCTAATTCTTCTCTTCTGTCTCTACTCTTCCTTCCACACTTTGTTTCTAGATCTAAAACCCTAATTTGCAACCTCTAGGTGAATTTTTGTATAGATGACAACCTTGTGGCAACTGGATGACTTTATTCAACCTTGCAACCTAATCTTCAAAGGATCTTCAAGCTTCAAGACACCTAGATCTGCAATCACACATGTAGGGAGAGAAAAACTTGTTGATTGTCAGAGAATAGGGGTTTGCCTTGGTCAAACCCCTTTTAGGTAATTAAACCAAATAATGAGATAATGAAACAAGGAAATGAAACAAAGAAACATGGAACATGACACATTAACAATGATACCTTGAATGATGTCTTGTAAATATGCAATCTAACATGAAGTGGCCATGAAGGATGTAGACCTATATCTTGAAATAAGAGTAGAAAAATTCATAATCTTGGATCTTGAATACATCACATCACTAGCTCAACAAAATGCTTGATGTTTGAGAACCTTGACATGATGATGTATCTTGAATTGCTACAAAAATTGATGAAGAATTATGCCCTTGAATACCTTAGAAATGCTCTTGTAAAATTTCTTGAAACTCTTGTGAATTCTTGTAATCATAAACTTCCTATTAGGAATTTTTTCTTTAAAGTATTAGGTGAAAATGAGTTAAATAACCTTGCATTTATACTTGTTTATACCGAATTTCCTAAAATTGCAACACTACAAGACGACTTCAGATCTAGGAGAATAAAATCCCACAAAGAATTTAAATTGAATTTGATTTTGGGCCACATGTGACTCATACTATAGAAGTGGCATATTAGTCCCATTAGGCTTAACTATTTTGGACACATTTTTTAAAAATGCTTAGAATGATGTAAAATTAGAATCAAGGCCGAAAAACCTAGGTGGGACTCATATGTCGAAGGTGGCATATGAGTCCCAAATCACTAAAATTGGGCCACACAACCTAAAAGACATGAATTATGATTGGATGTTTGTTTATGTCGAGATTATCCTCAAAAAGATGCATTAATTAAGGCTTGTGGATGCAACATAAAGCCAAATAAGGTATAAAGAAGCCTAATTATTAATGAAAACCCTCTAGATTAGCATGAAAGTGTGGTATCACACTTTACAAAACCCTAAATAAGGCATAATTAAGTCCTTTTAGTTTACAAAGGTCATAAACTTAATGTGAAGCTGCAAATAAATACACAGTTTTACAACATTTAAATTAAGGAAAATTAGGTCTATTTAGCTTAAAAGGGCCCTAAATCCAATGTGAATGTAGAAAAAACATTACAACACTAGATTGAGGTGACATTAGGTCCATTTTAATATTAACCATTCCTAGATTACACCATCTCCAAGAAGGGCGTACAATTTTTGTCATTACATATAGCCCCCACTTTAGTTAGAGGATTAACCTACTTCAAACTCACACTAAAGGAAATTCAAGAGGGGTCCAAACATACCAATGCGGATGAAAAAGGATGACAAAGATCAAAGGAGGTGTCCAATCCCCCAAGATCCAAGATCCTACATCAAATCGACATAAGCACGAAAGGACACACACAAGGTGTATGATATGTAGTAAAACAAGATACACAAACATACAATGCCAATAACTAAAAGAAAGAAAACAAAAACAAGTGAAGTTAAAAAGAGGTGGATCAAGCCTCGACCATTTGTCCAATGTTATGTGGATAAAATCTAAGATATGTGTCCAAAAATTCATGCTCACTCTAAAGAAATGAAACTTCAGGCTATCTATTGGGTGAGTATCCAAAAGGGTGAGACACGTACGTACACAATGCTCGCATACAGAAGCAAGTGGCTATGGGAAAGTCATGGCTAAGTTCAGCTTCTTGTTCAACCAGAAGAAAACTACACCTCTTGATAACTTTGATTAGGTTCCACACAACAATGAACTTTGAGCTTCATGAGGCAGGCAAAAATTCATCTGCTTGATACTCATGAACAAACAAGATGGCTCCACAAGAAAGAAAAGTATGCTATGTAAGGTGGCCATATAACAAAAATTTGAAACATAGTGTAAGGTATGTTCAAAGGGATTTTTCTTAGTTCATGTAAGATCTCTTCTTAGGGAACATTATGCCTAATGTCTCCAAGAGAGGACAAACCAAAGAAATATCATGCTCTTGAAAGAAATCAAACCCAATGACACCACCAAGAAAAGGACACATCACAAGAATAAAGAAAATCACACAGTGAAACATGAGTGTCAATGTATACCCACACTTTAAAGAAGTTTTTAACACCCTTACTGTGAGCAATTGCTTTAAAGTAGAAGAAGAGATGAGAGCTTACTCAGAAAGCCCTATGCCAAGTCATATGTTTCCAATAAGCTATGTCATGAAAAATTGAAGGGGTTTCCCCCATAATGTATAGATCAGTATGTCACATGTGAGCCAACTTGAGGCATGTCGTCCACATCCCAAGTTTTCTCTTATAAGTACATGAAAGGTAGTCGACTAGCAAAAAGAGACAACAAGTGACATATGAGGATAAGGCTACCTAACCCCTTGCCCCCAGTTAGTGCAAGAAAAGGAGGAGATGAGGTGATTGATGAGAAGTTTGAAAGTTAGTATTAATAGTAGAAGATATTCCTTTATTTTGCGACAAATATGTCTCTTGCTTAGTATTAGTTGTCATACTTACACAAGACTCTTTAGATTGTGAGATTTTATTATCTCCTTGAAAGGAGTATGTAAAATTTGATGAACTTGAGTCATTATTGTTTTGCGTGATGAAATTGATATTAAAAGAGGATTTATTTGTTTCTTTCATTTCTTTTAAAGGAAAAAAACCAAGACTGCTAGTGTCTATCAATTTTGGATGCACTAATGTTAAATTTGGCTCAGAAGAATCTTTTGTAATAGTGTTGATGTTAGGTGAAGGCTTGTTTATTTCTTTCAAGGGACAATAACCAAGACCACTAGTCATTCCTTTCATGTTAGGCTCTATAGGGACACAAATACCTTATGAATATCTAGCACCACATTCTTTTCCACTATATCCATGTTGTTTCATAAGTTCATAACCTTTTCCATTGAGCATTTTCATTTCTTTTAGATTAGGTGGTTGTTGATAGTCTATCTCATCAAAGTCTATTGTATAATTTTCTTCTTCTTATAAAGTGGTTGAGGTGGATGCTTTCGAAGGGTCTTCTAAATTTTATGTTGGCATTACCACTTTTTCCTTTTCCTTTTCAAAATATTTGTTTATTCAATCTTGTATTCACCCATGAATGATGTGAAATCTAAGGAACCCCAATCATCTTCTACTAGCTTTGTGACTTCCTCAATATGTTTTTCTTTGTCTTTCTATTGCATGGGATTTACTTTTGTAGTTGGTGTCAATGTTTTCAAAGGATTCTCCTTGCCTTTCTCAATGTTTAAGCAGCTGCTTGGTTCAGGTTTGGCTTTGAGTGTGTACACATTTTTGTTGTAGACATATTCATTATACGATGAAGAGTGGAAGGCATCCCATTGATTGCATGAATCCATGGTCTACCTAGAAGAAGATTATATGAAATATCATGAGGAATAACATAGATCGGTGTTTCTAATGTGGCCTTTCTAGTTGCAATAGGAAAAGTGATCACACCAAGCAGTTGTTTTCCTACATTGCCAAATCCATGAATAGATAGAGAATTAGGTTGAATTCTTGATTTATCCACACCAAGCATATCCAAAAGATTTACACTACACAAATTAAGAGTATAGTCATTTTCGTCAAGGGTTCACTTTATGCAGATTCTATTGTGTCTAGATATTATCATGAAAGAATCATATTTTTTTTCCACTTCCAAAGGAGGGAGCTCGCTTTGGTGGAAAAAAATGTTAGAATTTATTCCTTGAATCAAGGCTTCTATTTCATTTGGTTGTGCATTAGAAGGGATAAGAACTTGTAAAGCATTTTGAATCTTGTTATGATAATTAGGGGAGGCTTGAACAAGGTCCCATAATGATATCTTAGCAGGAGCATTCTTTATTTGTTCAACAAGATTGTACCCATTTTCACTTTTTAAAGGTAAATGAGGAGGACCAGGCAAGATAGGATTAGGCAATGGGAGGAATGTTGAAGTTGTTTTTCTTGGTTGCAGGTTGTTTCTAGGGTTATATGTATGAGTAATGGTCTTATATCTCAGTTGTTGCAAAACATTACAACACTAGATCGAGGCGACATTAAGTCCATTTTAATGTTAACCATTCTTAGGTTGTTCCATCTCCAAGAAGGGTGTACAATTTATGTCATTACAATAAGAAAATTTGTAAAGAAATTTTGACAAGAAAGAAAAATGATGAAGGGCCATATGAAATAAATCATATTGGACATGAAAAAAACTAGAGAGACCACACTAATGTGTTCAAGTGAGTTCCTAACTAGTTAGGGTTGTTTAGTATTAAGGATCAATATGTTTGCTTAAATAGTGAGTACAGGGAGATTTCAATCCCTTTATTTTTCACAATAATTAGTTGATGTATATAGCTACAATTTATTTTCTCCTTTATTTTTAAAAATCATGTTTCTCACTAGTTGCATGATCTTGAATGTTGGGTTTCATTACCTATATGCGATTTTTGGATTCTTTTTGCCTTTTTAATGTCTCTTTGTATTCTTCATTATTTTATGTGTTGGGAGATCTATGTGTATGTCTATGTGTGTGCAGATTCTTGGTTCTTGTAACCTTAAGGTGGATAGGATCTACAACAACTAGGTTGATCATTAATTTTTATTCAATTCAACAATAGAAATTGATAAGACTCACTTAATGTGTGGTAAATTATTTTTAATAAGTGTTTAGTGGGGGGTGATCCCATAATACTGGTTTACAATTTTTGGCCAAACTAGACATTGAACTGATTTTTTCTAACTAAACCTTCACTTTTGGGCACTTCCTTTTCCATCTCCTTCAAAAACTAGTTTTTATCAGTAAACACCATTTTTAAAGAGTCTCACTGTATACAACATAACCTTTTTTTATGAAGGATAAAATTCTAATTTTTATGAATTTGGATTTGTAACTACAATATCTAACCAATTCATTTGGTTTCATAGTTTTTTATTGAATATTTTTTCCTTAATCAAGTTTTGAAGTCAAACCAATTACAACTCAAACATAGGCGGACTATATACAACATAATATTTTTTGTATGTATCAAAATTCAATTTTTTTTTTCTAGATCAAGGACATCAATACCTAGCCTAAACATATTTTTCAAGATTTTATTTTGATAATCTACTATTCTTTCACATGTGTAGAATAGAGAGCTTGGTTTTCAATGAAAAACCTATGTTTAATCAAACTAAAAAAATAAATACATAATAAAAATAAAAAATATTAAAATTATATTCAATGGATAGCTTGTTCTGAGGACTACCATCATCCAATTAGGTTTGTGAAGTATCTTCCATTTTCATCCTCAACTCAAGCTTCAAAGGGAAAAATTCTACATAAATTTGGTGCCAAAGGGGGAGAAGGGGGAAGAAGGGGGGAGAAGGGGGGAGAAGGGGGGGAAAGGGGGGTTCAAATGAATCTAGGTTCAAGCGAACCCCCTCTTGTAGTCAATTTTCCATTTCCTTCATCATAAAAAAATGGAAAAATAATGAGTCCCATCATTTAATATGGTTCACTCGAACTAGGGTCCATTTGAACACCCTAGTTCATGCGAACCCCTAAAAAACAAAAATAAATTCAAGGGAGTGTTTTTTCAATTTTGCTTCCTCACTAGAATTGTAAACCAATTTTGTGGGTTTACCCAAGGTGTAGGCCTAAAACGCTTTACTTGAGTGGATATAGAACTAATTGGACCAATATTATTATCTTACTTCATTTGATTATGAGGAATAGGATCAAGATTGCAAGTACTTAAATTATAGGTTTCCCATCGATTGTTATCAAAGTATGCTACAACTCTAGGAAAAGTATAGTATCCTTGGTCTAAAAACCCTAAAGTCTACAAAAGACCATGCATGCATCTCTAAATGTCATTTTAACTAAGGTTGCAATGATAAGAAGTAATTCAAGATAATAAGACATCACTAAGAAGGTGAGTAGCAAGACTTGTGGAGAATTTAGAGGTAGTGTTCAAGGCCTTAATGGAAACTAAGGAAAATATAGAAGCCCTAGATAATGACCATGTAAAAAATAATGGGAATGAGCCAATTTCACCAAGTAAGAGGGATAAAGAGTATGAAAAAACAATAATATAGCTACAAGGGGGAATATTTTATTGAGAGGAAATAAGTAGATGGAGGTGCCATGTGAGTGACCCATGAATACAATTATGGGTCATTATAATCCCATGTAAGACCTAGTGGATAGTGTGTAGAGGAGAATAGAGTCCTCATAGATAAGGACAAAGAAGAGGATACACTCTATATTCTACAAGACACTAGTGTGATATCCATTATGAAGGAGGAGGAAATCTAAAAGCTTCAAGTATCTTAGAGGACAACAATGGTGGAGACAAGAAAGGAGAGGAGACTAAGCTCTATTTTTTCTAACATATTTTTGTTTGTAGTTATAGTAGATAGCAATAAAGAATAAGTTATCCTCACGATATAGGATGAAGCTAAAAGAGAGACATTCCAACATGATGTCATGGAAGCTCTAGTCTTCACACATAAGGTGGAAGAGATGCTTGATAAAGAATAGTATATGATTTTAATAATGGATGAGTGTGGATAAGAGATGGTATCCAAGGAGATACTAAGGTCTTACCATTTGAGGATAAGGATAATAAGGAATACCATGAGGAATGCATGGAAGAAGAATGTAGATAATAGATTGCATGTAGGAATGAGATTATTTATAAAATGTTACAAAAAAATCACTAATAGAACCTAACATGTGAGGTTCAAGAGGTTAGAGAATATCTCACCAAGGGTCTAAAATTTAGTATAGGAAAATAGTGTGTGAAGGATATTATAAGTAGGTGTAGAAAAGAAGAAATGTGGAAAAGAAGCTACATGTGAAGCTAATATAATTCCAAGGGTGTTTTTGTTGAGAGTAGTAGAAAATAATAGAGAAATACTACAAATGGAAATAATGAGAGGGCATGATAAAGGAGCTATGAAGGAGAAAATGAAAGTGCATCAACTAAACATGAATCTAATTGATACAAATAAGAAATAAAGTAGGGAAATACAAGTGAGATGTTGTAGGTACAAATGTATTAAAGGAAATTAACTATATAGATACATGTGTTGATTGAGGATTATTTGTAATTTTTTATATCAAAGTAGTTTTTATAGTGGAGAGTTGTTGCAAGAATACTTAATAGATGCTTGTAGTAAGGATCTTCCAAAGGAATAATAGAATCAATTTTTTATATATTTTTTTATTTTTTAGTAGAGAAATAACTTACTAGAGAGGAATGACATGTAGAGGTGAGTATAGTCCAAGAAAAATATCTCAATATGAGGAAATAAAAGAGACAAAAATAATACTAATCATGAAATAAAAATAAGAGGTAATAAATTTGTTTTAATGCAAGGAGATACAAGTAGTGGTAGTGATTGATAAAAAGAAGTGTTAAAAGTGAAGTTAGTTGTTCATAGCCGTGAGGAAACACCAAAAATTGAAAATGTGGTGAAGGAAATGTTTATTATTATAAGTATGGAGAGAAAATTTATAACATTACTTTCTAATCTAAGGGGAAAATAATTATAAATGGACCAAGTAAGTGCAACTAAGAAAAATGAAAATAAGATGATATATAGAAGAGAGGATTAAAATGGATCATCAAACTAATCCTAGATGATTTGAGTAATCATGATGATGTAGTGAATATTGGTGAAGAAATGAAGAGAAATGGTGTAAAGAAGTTCCAATGACAAATTTAAAGATTGTCATGATGATAGTTTTGTTGATTTCTTTTGAAGAGAAGCAACATTCTATCCAATTTCAAGGCATATATGTGATGAAGGAGAAGGTGCAATTTATACCATAATATGATAAATAAGAGGACACGATAATGGATGGGAAGCTTGAATCCATCATATGAGTAGATTTGAACCAAGAAGAAGAGTTCACACTAAAGGAAGAATATTTGTTCAATCAAACATTTGAAAATGATGTAGTAGAAGAGGAGAATAAGAGTGAAAACTTAAATAATTTGAAAAAAAGGGTTTGATTTGAAGCATAAATATGGATTTTTTCTAGATGGTTTATTAACTAACACATAATAACAAGGAGAGTTATTTTTGTAAGAAGGAATAAGATATTTATTCTAGTATATAATAAAAAATATATGATATATATGAGGTAGATTTAGTTGCATATGAGAAAGAATAAGAAAGATGATAATTGAATCTTTTTAGGGCATGGTTACAGAGGAAAATATAGGTATATTACCTATAGGTTTACTTGTAAAAATATAATTTATGAGCTACAACCATGAAATTATGAAGTTTAGTAGGCTCACATAAGTTTTGTAGCCTTAAGATTTTGATGGAAGGGACACATGTTGAAGGGACCATCAAAAAAATAATAATTATAAACCTTTAGTTTAAACATTTGAGTTTTCCACCTATTTTATGATACTATTCATCAAACCTACAATAGCCACATTATTATTGGTAAATAAGGTAAGAGGGTTGTTTAATTTTATTTGAATGGGATCCTCTCCCTAATTAGCATGATCAGTTTGGTAGATTTTAGAAGTTTTGAATAAACTTTAGAGTGAAAATGACATGAAAATAAATTAAAGAGAGGGATAAGGGAAACAAGGTAGGAAGAAGTTTTCCTTCTCTCAAATGTGTGCAATTTAATGGTATGTTTAGGTGGAAAAATAGATAGGACAATATGAAGAATGGGGAAACTCCAAAAAGAAAAAATACATAATTAGGAAATTGGTGTGCAAAAAAGGTGAAGGTTCACTTCCTCATTTCACTTCATACATGGTGAAAGAGATAAGAGAAAGAGAGGATGCATAATAGAAAACAAAAAATAGAGAAAACTAGCTAATGAGAGAGAAGGTATGAGATAGAAAACATACAACGTTTATTAATACATGCTAACTATGAAGAGTAAGGAGACATGTGAGAAAGAGGAGGTTATTAGAAGTATGTTGCTGGTGTTGTCATTGATGTCAACAGTTGGTCATTTATGTCAATAGTATAGAGGTTGTTAGATATTGATAGTGTTGGAGTTGGTGGTGTTGTCATTAGCGTTGTCAATATTGGCTAGTGCTAGTATGGATGTGTTGTGATTTGATAAGAATGTGTTGTGGTGATGTCATCAATGTTGTCATTGATATCTTGTATGGTTGTGATGGATAAGTGTTTCAATTGCAGAAAGTTCACTTGGTTTCCAAATTCTTTTCCAAAATTTGAAGAAAAGAGTGTGGAGTGTGACAAAGTTGTGTTCAGGGTTGTGCTCCACATTTCTTCATGATTGTAGAAATTCTTGTGTGGTTTGGATATGATGTTTAGAGGTGTTTAGAGGTTATATATCCATATGTTTTAGGTTATAGATCATTTTGTAGTGAATGTTATGTTTGACAATTTTTCTATCTATATAGAAGGTGACCTAGGAGAAATGAGATTGCTCTGAATTTCTCTATGCTGGAATGGGGTTTCTTCTCTTGTAGAATTGGGAACATGCTTATATTGTTTGTTCTTATCTTCCCTTTGAGTTTCTAGTGTTGAGTCACTATGCAAGTTTAGTAATTTTGTTGGAGTTAAGTGATAGTGCATCCTAATGCGTAGGATGAAAGTAATCTTTATTTTAGGTGGTTGGAGCAGTGTTGTAGAATATTATAATGATGATTGAATATTTTGGGATGTTGTGTGGATTGTTGAAGTGTTGTTGTGTGGTTTTCATGTTGTTTTCAGACTTGGAGAAATGTGTATGTGGTCTCTTGTGGAGTTAGTTTAGGTTTTTCCTACTAGCATGCTAACACTATTTGAAAAGGTACCTCATGGATTGTGGATGTGTTGAGTAGCATGATAATGTAGATTTGGGTCCTAGTTAACCTTTGGCATGTTATCTTCAATTCTTTCCACCATGGAAGTGTTTGGTGCTGATCTATCTTGGTGATGCACCTTTGAGGTGCATATGTTTCATTCAGGCCAACCTAATTTAGATTGTTTAGGTCACAAATGGTATAAATATAAAGTGAGTTGTTGTAAATGTGTTTGGAAAGTGTGATTGATGTGAAGGTGATCAAGTGTGGTTATGTGAGTGTGATCCTTAATTCCTATGACTCTAAATGTAGTGAGTAGAAGGTGTGTACATTTTTAGTGTTCTTGAAGTTGTTGGAGGCAATGGGACGAAGGTTGTGGATGGTGCATAGTTACAGTTGTGGATTTTCCTATTGCTTTGAGATATTGAATCTCTTTGTAATATTTTATTCTAATATTCTTTCTTCTTAGTAGTGAGCCTTTCTTCTTCTCTAGGTAGTGATCCTAGTTGTATTCAGTGTTGTTATTCATATACATGTGAGCTAATCCTCACCATGGTTTTTCCCTGCTTAAGGTTTTCCATGTAAACTTGGTATTCTCTTCTGTATGGTTGTGTTTTCAATGTTTCACATGTTTACATTCTACTAATGCTTAATAAGGGTTTAAAGTTTGATAATGGTTTGAAATTTAATGAGGGATTGAATTTTTTAGTGTACAACTGATTCACCCCCCTCTCAGTTGTCATTTGCATCTACCAATTGGTATCAGAGTTGTGGTTTCTTGGATAAAGCTTAACTGCTTGAGGTAGATCCAAATGGCACATAGGAAAGGCGCCAAATCTCTTATGTTCGATGGAATGAGTAATGCTTATTGGAAAGCCAAGATGGAGTCATTTTTGGTTTCTCTTAGATTTGGTGTCTGACAATTAGTTGAAAGAGGATATAACATTCCCGCTAATGGTCCAACAAGTGATGATGATCAAGGGTTATGAGAACAATGGAAAAGAAAGAAATGCTATTCTGAGTGGTCTTTTCTGATTTAAAACTTGGAAAGGTGATAAGTCTAAAAAACTACAAATGAGATCTCTAAGAAAAAGTTGAAGAGTATTTATGAAGGAGATGAAAAGGTCAAGGAAGCAAAGATGTTGAATTACAAAGCCAAATTTGAAACCCTAAGGATGTTTGAATATGAAGATATTACTGCCTACATGCTCAAAGTGGATGAAGTTGTCAATGTCATCAATTGTCTTGGTGATAAGCTAGAAGAAAGTGAAGTTTTGAAAAAGCTACTAAGAACTCTTCCTAAAGATTATAGTTCTAAAGCTTCAACTATTTAGGAAGATTAGAATTTGGATAATTATTCTAGAGATCAAATGTTTCATGATTTAATTTTTATGAATTAAGAGAATTTGGTCAAGCTACTACAAAGAAAGAAAATACTTTTGAAGTCTACAAGGTAAAGAAGAATGGTGAATCATATCCTTGAATGACCTTGATGAGGTGGAAGAAATTTTTTTAAGGAGACTAAAAAGGGTAGTGACAAATATAGAGGTAAGTTACCCTTTAAGTGTTTCAATTGTGGAAAGATAGGTCATTATGCTTCTAAAATTCCAATCAAAGTTTCAAATGAAAAACCTAAGGATCATATAGGAAATTTTTTCAAGAAGAGTTATTATGGTGAAAAACACAATTATGTATTTGATGAAGAAGTAGTAAACTATCCTAATGATGGCAATGATGAATGCTTGTTCATGTCTCTAAACATTGGAACTAATGAACTACTAATTCTAAAATATGTGTAAAGGAAAGCGATCTGGTAATAGGTCACAACATTGAAGGAACTATGGTGATTGATTTTCATTCAAGAGAAGAGATAAATTACTAGATAACTGATAGTGGATGCTCAAATCATATGATAGGTGATAACAGAAAGTTTGTTAAACTTCAAAAATATGATGTTGGTCTTGTTAAGTTTGGTGATGATACATCTGCCAAGATTTGTGGAAAATTTTCAATTAGTTTTGATGGAAAGTGTAAAATAGATGATGGCTTTTATGTTAAGGGTCTCTGGCATAATCTTCTTACTATAGGATAGATGTGTAGTAGAAGATACAATCTTATGTTTCAAGATGATGGTTGTTAAATAAAAAATGGAAGATCCAAAGCATTATTTGTTGTAGGGACAAGGACATAAGGTAACATTTATCAACTCAAAAGTAGTGGTGCTAAATGCTTTATATCTCAATTCAATGAAAATTGGATATGGCATAGAAGAAGGGGTCATATCAATTCTGGAAGCCTAGCAAAGATCAATTCTTCTCATTTTGTGAGAGATCATCCAAGGATTAAAAATCCTATTAATGCAATGTGCAAGGAATGCCAGTTTAGAAAGTAAACAATGAAGAGGTTCAAGGATAAGGAATATTCTATTGTAGGTCCTTTGAAGTTGGTGCATACAAACCTATGTGGACCTACCAGAATAAGAAACTCTCAAGGTGACATGTATTTTATTTTGTTGATTGATGATTATTCTAGAATGACTTGGGTGATATTTCTTAAAGAAAAAAGAGAAGCTCTAGATTCATTTAACACATTTAATTGTATGATTGAGAATGAAATGAATGTGAAAACCAAGTGCTTAAGGTGTCATAGAGGTGGTAAGTTCACCTCTAATGAGTTTAACAGTTTTTGTGAAGATCATGAAATTAAGAGGCATTTGTCAGCCCCTAGAACTCCTCAGCAAAATGGAATTGTGGAGAGGAAGAATAGAAAATTTCAAGAAGTAGCAAGGACTATGATGAAGGAAGCAAGTTTATCAGATGTCTATTGGAGATCAAATAAATTCATACTACAATCTACATTCTTAACATAGGTCAAGCAAGAGTGAACAGTTTAAATACTCCCTATGAGTTATGGTATGGAAAAGCTCTTACTATGAAATATTTTAATGTGTTTGGAAGTAAATGTTATATCAAAATAGATGAAGAAAACTTACAAATATTTTATGCAAGATCTGATGAATGAATCTTCCTTGGATACTCTACAAGAAGCAAAGCTTACCAATGCTATAATAAAAGGTTGAAAAACATTGTTGAAAGTGTAAGTGTCAAAATGGATAAAGAATCACACAAATTTCTATATTGATAGAAGGATATGAATCTAACGAATCCTCTTGAAATGAAGAAGAAAAAGAAGAGAAAGAAAAAGAGATGGTAGTTGAAGAGGAATGAGCTCCAAAAAGGATTTGTAAGACACCTAAGTATGTTTAGAAGAATATTTTTGATGATCAGATCATTGTAGATAAGAGCAAAGGTGTGTTGATAAGGAAAAAGGCTATTATGATAGAAGAATAAGTAAATTTTTGTTTATGTTTAAAGGTAGAACCTAAAATAGTGATTGAGACATGCAAAGATGAGAATTGGTTCAATGCTATGAAAGAAGAGCTGGAACATATTGGGAAGAACCAAACCAAGGGGAAATCATCCCAAGACCTAAAAACAGGAATGTGATAGGAACTAAATTGGTTTTCAAGAACAAGCTAAATGAGGATGGAAAAGTTATCAAAAATAAGGATAGAATTGTGTGTAAGAGATACTCACAAGTTGAAGGAAGATATTTGAATATACTTTTACCCTAGTGGCAAGGATGAAAGCCATTGGAATGTTTTTGGCCTCTGTAGCACATAAAGAATTCAAGGTATATCAGATGGATGTGAAATCCACATTCTTAAATGGTGAGTTAGAAGAAGAGGTGTACATTGAACAATCAAAAGGTTTTAAGTTATCAGATGATGTTGATATGGTCTAAATATTGAAGAAGGCATTGTATGGAATCAAAAAACCTCGCAGAGCTTGGTATGCAAGGTTAGATAATTACTTGTTGCAGAAAGGATTTAGAAAAGGTACTGCAAATAGAAATCTTTCCTTCAAGGTTGAGGGAGAAAAAATCTTGATTGTGGTAGTGTATGTGGATGACATTATCTTCAGAGGAAATGAAGGCATGTGCAAGAAGTTTTCCAAGGAGATGTAGAAAAGGTTTGAGGTTTCAATGTGTGGGGAGATTAATTTCTTTCTTGAATTTCAAATCAGTCAATCAAAAAAAGGTATTTTCATTTCATAGTCAAAATATGTTAAGGAAATGTTGAAGAAGTTTGGGATGGAGGATTTTAGTCCTGTGTGTACTTCTATGATTACTAGTTGTAAATTGAGGGAGAATGATGAATCTCCGAAGGCTTATTAGAGCAGGTATAGATCAATGATTGGTGTATTTCTATACCTAACTTCTAATAGACTAGATATCATGCATGTAGTATGTCTTGTGGCAAGATTTTGAGAAGATTCCAAAAAATCACATGTTGTAGCAGTAAAGAGGATATTTAGATAGTTGAAGGGAGCTTTGAAAAAAAATTTATGGTATCCTAGGGATACTGATTTCTCCTTGAGTGCATATACAGATGTAGATTGGGTAGATGATAGAATAAGTACAAGTGGAGGTGCTTTCTTTCATGAAAATAAATTGGTTTCTTGGTTGAGTAAGAAGAAAGATTCAATGTTGTTATCTAATACAAAAGTAGTGTATATTTCAACAACATCATGATGTACGTAGGTGTTATGGATGAAGCAGAAATTGAAGAATATTAGAGTATCATAATATGAACCTATTTCTATCTTGTGTCATAATACAAACTTGCTATCGATATTTCAAAGAACTCGATAATGCATTCAATAAAAAAATATATCTCTATCTGGTATCACATTATAAGCTCAAAAAAGTTGTAGAGAATGAGGTGAAGCTAGAGTATGTGCCTACAAATGATCAAGTTATAGATATTTTCACCAAGGCTCTTCCTAAATTTACATTTGAGTATCTTTAATAGAATTTATGGGTTATTTTCCCTCCTTTCAACTAGATGCATAAGTGGTGCATCTATCTAGGTGAACATTCAAGATACATTCTTGGTCTAGGACTAATGTTGAAGGCTACCTCTCAATGGGAGTAGGTAGTATTTATTTTGATTGGTCCACTCAGGTGGAACATATCTTGTGTCCCTAAGGGGAGTGTACAGAAAAGAATAAGCAATATAGGGAATAATGGAGAATAAGTAGTGTAGAATGTACTCTAGTAGAGTAGTGGAGATAGATTAATTTCTTGCTAGTATTGCAAGCAGTGTCAAAGTGATCTATTCAAATGTCAAAGAGAGAAGAAAAGAAAAAAATTGTGCAGGTGATGTGTCAAAGGAAATTTTTTTCTTTTTTCCATTGATGTCAAAGGGAGAGAGAGTTAAGTTTGAAAACCACAAGAAAAAAATTTAAGTCAAAGGAGGAGATTATGATTTGAAAAACACAAGGGGAGAGTAATGGTTGAGGAAATCCTTAGATAGGGGGAGAGATTGTAGAGAGAATGGTGTCTGAAGAACATAGGTAAAGGGAGAGAGTAAATTGTACCCCAATAAGGGGGAGTGCTGGTTAATGCAGAGTTGTTTTTGTTGTTGATGGTTTTTAGATTTGGTATTAGCATCAATGAAAAAGGGGGAGTTTGTTGCAATTATATTGTTGATGTTTTCATTGATGTCAACAATATGGAAATTATTGGAGATTTCTAGTGTTGGAGTTGTTGGTGGTATTGTAATTAGTGTTATCAATACTAGTGCTAGTATGGATGTGTTGTGGTTTGATAAGAAGGTGTTGTGGTGTTGTCATTAGTGTAGTCATTGATGTATTTTATGGTTGTGATGGATAAGTGTGTCAGTTGTAGTAAGTTCACTTTTGAATAGAAGAGTGTACATTGTGACAAAGGTGTGTTAAGACTTGTGCTCTACATTTATTCATGATTGATATGGTTATGCAGCTTGGATATGATGGTCAAAGGTTTTTTGAAGTGATATATCTAGAGTTTCAAGTTTTAGATTGTTCTATAGTGAAAGTTATGTTTGATAGTTTGTTTGTTTGTATAGAAGGTTGTATGGGAGAAATGAGATTGCTTCACATTTCTCTATAGTGAGGTTTCTTGTCTTGTAAATTTGGGAACATGCTTATATTATTTTTATTTATCTTCCCTCTAATTTTCTAGCGTTGAGTTGCTCTGCAAGTTCAGTTCTTGTGTTGGAGTTTAGTGATAGTGCATCCTCATGCATAGGACGGAAGTAATATTTGTTTCAAGTGGTTACGATAGTGCTGCAGAATATTTTGATGATGATGGAATATTCTTGGACGTTGTGTGGATGCTATGAAGTGTTGTGTGGTACACATGTTGTTTTTGGGACCTAGAGAAGTGTGTATATGGTTGCTTATAGTGTTAGTTTAGGTTTGGCTAACCTGGCATGCTAGTGTTATTTGTGGAGGTACCGCATGGATTATGGATGTGCTGAATAGAATGGTGATATATATTTGGGTCTTAGTTAACCCTTAGCATGGTCTACCTTCACTTCTTTCCACCATCAAAGTGTTTGGTGTCGACCTATCTTGGTGATGCACATTTAAGGTGCATACGTTTCATTAAGACTAACCTAATTGATATTCTTTAGGTAGCTGGTGGTAAATATGCAAAGTGAGTTGCTAGAAATGTGTGTGGCAAGTGCAAGTGATGCGAAGGTGATCAAGTGTAGTGATCCAAGTGTGAGACTTAGTGCCTATCACTCTCTATGTAGTGAGGCTTGAATTTGCTTGAGTGAGCTAAAGGTTGTGGATGGTGAAAAGTTAAAATGGTGGATTTTCCTATTGCTCTAAGATAGTTAATCTCTCTCTAACAGTTTCTTCTAATCCATATTAATCGCAAATCAATAACATAGGCTTGGACAAATTTTAGGTCAGAGTGAAATATTGTGTGGTGTGATATCAAAATATTTCAAACTTGTTGATTTATGTCAAAAAATGATATTGGGGTCGATGGAGGATGAGAGAGTTTTCAATTCATTCGCATTTTTGAAATCAAAGTTAAGAAACAAGCTAGACAAGAATTTGGAAAATTGCTTGAGGATGAAAGGAATTGTGTATAATATCAAAATTTTCCTTTTGAAAGGGCACTCACAATCTGGAGGTCCATATGCAAAAGAAGAGGGTTATGCAACACTCCAATTCCAAAGGTTGGTACTGGTGGCAATGGCAGTGGCAGTGGGACAAATGATTGTGATATAATGAATGTTGAATTTGAGATGAATGCCTAAGAAAATGAAGTCTAGACTCAGAATCAAGATGACTCTTTTACTTTATCTCAAGTTGAACATCAGTTTCAGGACCCTGACACCATTTGGGAAATAGAAGTGAATTAGTACCTTTTAGGTATTTATACTGCACTTCATGAATCATTTTCCAAATTGTAGTTGATGATATTTTATATTGTATTCCATGAAATTGTGAATCATTGCACTTCATGATATTTTATATTGTATTCCATGAAATTGTGATATTTTAAATTTTATATTGTATTCCATCCTATTGAATTTGATATGTGATTCTGAATCATTTTTAAAGAACAACACTTATCACACTACTTATAAATTCCTATTGCATTGCCATTCACACAATCTTTGATAAATAATTGGAAGGAATATTACTCCATTCCTTGAACAAAAGCCAACAATTCAACATCCATAACTTATAAATAATCTTTGATTATGTTGAGTTAGAAGATAGTAAATACAATATTGGAGAGAAAGATAGGTTGATATTATGTTCCAAATTAAAGAAATAAACTTAAGTATTTGATTCATTGTTTGTAATTATAGAGAAAAATTACATTTCATATATGTGTTATCAAATATCTTATAGTAGGCATCTCAAATGATGGTTAAATTTGGTTGTGTTTCTGATCTAGGTGTTCTATTGATTTGGAATGTGTCATAAGGCTTAGGGTTTTATTCATTCTTATGTTCTAGGGTTTATGTGTGTTTTAAGTCCTCTCAAAAACCCTAGTTTTCTTTTCTTTTTACCTACATTCTAATAATCAAATTCAAAGTTGATTGGGTTTTACCCATTCCCAGTCCATTAAGTCATATCTTATGCCTTTTTGTTTGTTTACTTATTGACCCCTTGAGCCTAGTGTTCTCAGTTCCTACTCGTAGAATCCTTATAAATCTTGCCTTGTCTGATGCAAGTCATAACATTCTTAAATTCTTGTTCTTTCCCTAAGTTTTGGTTTTAATATTTTCTCAATATCATTCATGTTATAAACCTAGGAAAATGACCACTTTTAAGTCATGTAATAAGTGCACATGCTTATTAAAATCCTTTGTTATGCTTGGCAGGTCCCATTCACTACTTTCTATTAGTTCCCCTCCATCCTGCATGATTAAAATAATCAAACTAAGGAGTTGGTAGGATAGCAGGAAGGTGACACCTGACCACCCTTTTGGTGGGTCTTACCACTACTTGAAGGCACTAATGACTAAAGGTGCTCAAATCAATTGTTACTATGGTTTATGATAAACAAATCTCATCCATTCCCCACCTACCCACTTCCATAAGATGCACACTCTTTAAACCCAGAGGGGAAGTGGGGAGGTTGACATGTAGATAGTTTCAACTCTTGTGGAGATGGTGGAGCCTATGAAGTGACACAGAGATAAATTCACATGGAATTTTTTAGTTGGTTAGTGGAAACAATCATTTGTAGTTATATTTTCAAACTTATTTGACTGAATTTGAGCCATTTGTTGGGCCATCTCACTGTGAGATCAAAGTTTAAACTTTAAAGTTCAAGATTGAGGATAAATGATCTATATCAGTCATTCTGGTTCACACGAGTGAACCATAATGGCGGATATAATGCAAAGCTACTGAATTTCCAATTGGTATGTTTTAAAGCCATAAAACTTGCTTTAAAGTATAATTTCAATCTATTAAACCATTTAATGCATCTAAGGAGTTCTCGCTGAAATTTTCAAGATCATTCAACAACAAGAATTAGGGGTTTTCAAGCATCCGCAAAACTGGTAAGTAAAATTGCTATCCTACTTCTTAGTTGTTTAAAAATTTGTTGTAAGTGCTCATTCTATCATTTTGTCATTAGGGTTTCTAGTTTTGTTTCATTTCTTTTAGGGTTTGATGTTCAATTTGAATGATTAGCTTGTTTAGTCTTGTTATTACCTTGCATCAACCCATACCCTAGTTGCAAGCTTGCAATTTGGTGACTAGTAAACCCTAGTTTGGAAAAAATTTGTTACTATGGAACCCAAATTCAAAGCATCTCTGTCAAAAGACCAATCTTCTAATTTGAAGCCCATTGTGAGACCTTTGTCATAGGACAATAAAAAAATTGGTATCTTCATCCTCTGAGAAATCAAAGGGACAACATATGTACTTTGGCCCTAGAACTAAATTTGTCATCACTAGTTATTATTGTTCAATTAATGATGCTACCCTACCATACTCTAGATGGAGTCTTTTCCACGGATGGTTTGGAAATAGGGATGTCGGTATCCTTTCTGCAACCCCTGGAGACTAGACATGGGTAAACTAGTTGTACCCAACATGTTCATAGATGTTGATCTTCTCAAATCAATTGCTATGAACTATGACCCTTCGGTTAGGGTTGTTAGAGCTCATGATGGAAAAAATATGGTATGGGTTAATAAGGAATAAGTTGGATATGTGTTCAACTTGAACACTTGAAGCGGTGACATAGTAAAGATTGATGAGCAGATGTTGAGAGAGGAATACTAAAGGGTAAAACACAACTTCATGGTGTTGGTGTTGACCAACTTTTTGATATCAGTAGGGAAGGGAATCTACAAAAGAATGATTAATTTGGGACCCTTTGATGTTGAGCCCCTCCCTATTAATTATTTCCAGCCATATTTTTAGAAGACCTTTTACTCCCTCTGCCAAATTCTATGGTTCAATTCTGGCTCTAGCATGCCAATGGCCCATATGCACATGGCTGCGAGTATCCAACACATTAACATAAATAACTTCTATGATTTTTCCACCTATATAGCCGAGAAAATTCACAAAGGATTGGTGGCCTTGAAGGGTGGGAAACTTGGTGTCAGATTTTGGTGGTTTTCACTCTTTATGTATATGTTTCTTTTCAAAGGTGCAAACTATTTTGGTCAGGAGATGGAACTTAAAAGGGTTGTGGATGGTATTGAGATGTTAGTGTAGTCATGGAGCCCTATATTGGATAGGAATGAACAAAAATACCGAATATGTGAATGCTACAAATATTTTTTCCACCAAATTGAGATAGGATATAATGGTGGATGTACCTAGGATCCACAAGGAGTTACATGATGTTTTAAGGACAACTAAGAGGAGGCCTAATTTTAATATTGCTCACAACTAGGGGATGCAATCCCTTATAACAATTGTATAGTTATAAGGGTATTTGGCACATAATTGACACCCCACATACTCCCCAGGGAAGTTCCTTTGAGGTTTGGGTTTTTGAGGTGATTTAGCAGCTAACGAATGTAAATGATTTATTCCTGGATGAGAAGCAAAAGGGAACTTTCTTCCCTACATAAATTATGTTTGTTGATTTTGTAATAATTACACATGGATGGAGAAATATTGTGGACCACTATCTCATTCATTACAATATGAAGATCTGGGCATGCAAGACATATGACCCTAAGGGATTCATAGTTTGGCTAATAAAGAGAAATAGGGGAGGTCAGTATGTTCACACCCACTCTATTCCTGATGACCTCATTAGAAATAATTTTGATCCTGATGTAAAAATTGAAAGAATGAAGAACTGGGGTGTTTTTTTGAAATTGGAAAGAGAAATTAAGGTTAAGGAGCCTAATTTTAAAGCTTTGTCAAATATTAGTGAAGTTATATTTTAGAGATTGAAGTTGTGATACAAAATTTTGACAAAGTAGTGGAAAGATTAAAGGAGATAAAAGTTGTGCAAGATAAGGGGAACGCCCCTATGAAGGAGGGAGAGTCAGTTATGTAGCCTTTCATGAAGGTGCACATATATTCAAGGAGGAAAGGAACAATAAGGAAGCAACAAATAGTTGCTACTCCTGCACAATCTAGGGAGTCAAAAGTGCATTCACCATAGTAGCAACTACCTCCATTTTCACTGCAACATTATTTTTTCCTTGAAATAATTGAATTGGATTCTCCAATTAGAGAATCATACCTTCCAAGGGAGCCATACCCATCAATAAAGAAGAAAAAGTTTGAAGCTTCTGGTCTAGTTGACTATCCTATAGAGGAGTTAGATGATAAAATTGCTATAACCAATGAGGAAATAATGCAGGGGATGCCATCTCCTCAAGGGGAAATAATATCATAGACTGTGAGCCTTAGGTTGAGAAAAAATTACCTAAGTGGAATAAATTACTCTAAGGATGTCAAATTCCAAGCTTGTGAAATCTTTATAGAAGATGATCAATTTTTCAAGACACAAGCTTTCAAGGAATATGTATGGAGAGAAATGAAGGATGAGTATGTAAAATTGGTGGAAACAACGGGAAGTGAGAGCCCTAAGAAGCCCCAAGAGGTTGTTGAAGCTGAGTTCCAAGATGAAATGAGGGCCAAGTATTCAAACATTTCTGTAGAAGAGGGTAGGGAATTGGTGAGAAAGAGTGAAGTGTTATTATTCCCAGAATGGAACCTGGCATCAGCAATTGCTTTTGACATTGTGAGAAGACAAGATGCCCCCATTTTTAACAGTCCAGAAGAAGTCACATTGGCTTTATAGGGGTCAACTTTTAGTTAGTAGTGGGACAATTTTTCTATTTGGGCTTTAGCCCCAACCACTAAAAATATTGAAGTTGCAGAACCTACCCTAGGTGTAAGAGGAGACTTAATCATAAAAGGAGTTTCAGATACATCTACCTTAGAGATAGAAACCATGAATGTTAATGTGGCACAATTCACCAAAGCCATAGTTGAGTCATTAACAGAGGAAAGGGATATTTTTAGAACCAAATATAATGAGGTGGTTGTTGAGTACAACTTGAGCCAACAAAATATTTCTCAAATGCAAACTCAAATGGCTCTATGGAAACAACAATTCCAAGCATTGCAACCTAGTACCTCACATACTGCAATATTTCTTGGACTCCTTGCCCAATTATTTCACCTCCTCAAAATCATGAGGAGACTACTCCCATTGAATTTTAAGATGTCCAAATGCCACAATCATCTCTTGAATCATCAGATGCCTCTCAATTTAAGGAAGTTACCAAGGAGGATCTAATGGAAAACCTTAGGACTTATGAAGATAGGATGGATGATATTGTTCATTTGAATAATATGAAGATTGTGCCAACAGTGCTTGAGCACATGAATAAGGGGGTAGAGAAAAGATTAATTAGTATTCATGCTAATTATGCTTTGATGTTTGATGTCATTAAGAACCTTGATAGAGATAAAGGAATTATTATTCCTTTAATGGATAAATGGATTCCAAGTGCTCAAATGTTGATAGATATGGCTGTCGCATCCTCTCATGATGCAAATAAGCCTCCAAAGATACTTCTAACCCTAATATTTGTAATAGATATAACTGGTTCTCAACGGTTGACAGTCATTGAGACTTTAGAGGTGAAGATTAGAAAATTGGTTAAGAAGTTCCATGACTGGAATTTTTGTCTTCTTCTAGACATTCTAAATGAGAAGCGTGAAGTTAAGTCCCTGCAAGAGTGAAAATACTAGGTAGCTCAAGCAATAACTTCCTAGGCCAAAAAAGTATGTGATGAAATGGAATTGGTTATTCTAAGGAATAGTATGGATAGGCTTATGCATACAGGGGCTTTCCTTGAAGATTTTGATAAGGAGGAAAATCAGGTGGCAATTAGGTATATCCCATACAGAAAATAGGTAGATGTTATCATGGGATTTGACTAGCATACAGAGGAGGAGTTTTCATTATGGAAGTCCAACTATATTGACATATTGGACATATAAATTGCTGCAAGTGGGAGTGGGTGACATAAATTTTGGTTTGTTTTCTACAATAACAAAGCTTAATGGGGAAGTGCAATACATGGCCTAGAATGAGTATAGATTAGGCCTTGGATATATCAACGTTCAAATATTGCACTTTCTCAGTTTCAAATGTGGTGACAAGGATTGTAGATGTGGAATTACTTTGGTTTATTCTTTCTTTCACTTTATGCTTTTTTTCTACAAGTTTTCAAAGCACATGGACTACAGTGTTTTCTCATGGAAAAGATTACTTTGCACCAACTAAAGGAGCCTTTTAGAAGGTGGGAGAATCTTCACCGACAAATGGAAATGGTTTTTGTCTCATGAAATTCTCCCTCGTATTTGGAAATGCAAATGTAACTACCTTTGGGGACATTTTGAAATTGAAATTCAAATGTATGTCAAATGTAAATGTGACTAAATATGTAATTTGGCTTGAAGCTTGTTTTCTCCCTTCTTCTTATAAAAGGGAATTCAAGGCCAATTGCATGGGTCTCTAGTTGAAAGAGCTTTTGAACTCATGTAAGAGAATTTTGTAATTTAAAGAAAAATAAATAGAGTTAGTGTTGAGTCTTAGGTATGAATTCAAGTTTGTAATAGGAGTAATGGTTTTATAGTAGTGATGGAATTTGAATGTGAAAATGCATATTCTTGAACAGATTCTCTCCTCTTGTATTTTTTCATATGAATTATTAATAAAATGATCAAGTATCCTTCTATTGGTCTTCAATCATTTTGGTTGAATGTATGATTTTGTGTCTGCTTTAATTCAAAGATCTAATTAAAATGCTCTGATGGAATCATAGGTTTGTATGACTAAATTAACATATTATTAATAATTTCATATTTTAATTATGTTAAAACTTAAACATGTACTCAGTGATTCATCACTCAACTTAATACTTAATAATATATTAACAATAGTAGCATATACAACAATGAACATCAACAATCATTTAATGTGTATCTATTAGTTGAAACTAGATATTTTCTTCAAATGATAAAATAAATAATACCGATAATTGAACATCACCACATTAATGAATTTGAGTTTTTTTATTGATTTTCAAATGAAGGAAAACATAGAGGCATTGGTAATGTAAAATATTTCTCAAAGAAAACTCTGCATAGAGCTGAGTTGGAACATGGAAACTCATATTATCAAACATCAAATCACTGTATCACCTTTTCTAGTAACTTCCACTATTCAGGTCACGGTGTAATTTTCATTTGTTCTAGCTGATGTTGTTTGACTTGAATATTTGTTAGCAATTCATGATTGAAATTGGAACCTATCTTGAATTCTTTAGTCAATTTTACATTCAAGGTTATCAATCGTTTTATGGAATCCAAATAGTTCACCACATCTAGGTTTTGAGGAAATTGGTCCAAATCAATCTTCCTTGCACCCTCCATCTTCTTTTTGAAATCATCATTTCCAAATAATTGCTCATTTGTGTCAAAAGCCTCTAACGAACCAAGCTCTACGAAGTTTCTTATGCTTTCATCTAACTTATTCATCTTGTTTGCAGCTAGATGCACATATTCCTTTGTTTCACGCATTCTCAAATAATTTTGAATGATAGATGAAAAAATCATTGAGGTAGCAAGCCGATTATTAATCCCTTTTGATTTCAAATCATTGTCAATAGCTTTGTCAACTGTTTGTTGAACTTGATTTGTAGATTTCTCCAATGCCAAGACATTTTTGTTGTCCACTAAATATTTGTTGAGCTTCTTATAATGTATTCTAATAGCATCAATCAATTGAAACATGTCACACAAATGATCAATCCTCTTCATTATTTCATCCTAGATCTTTTTTCCATATGCCTCATTGTTTCTCTACAAAATGCAGATAACTTATTTTGACAAGAGTTAATTTCATTTTTTTCTTCCATCAGCTCTGCCTCCAATCTTTCATTTCTCTTTCTCTCTTTCTCCAATTTTTATTCCCAAGTTATGCATTTCCTTTCCCAATGCTTTGTATTAATTGTTTTGAAGTGGATTTTTCCTCATCATATTGCTTTTTTCTCTCATCTAACCTTTGCTTCAATTCATTCACTTCTCTCTCATTTTGTTTATCCTCTTTACTTGTTGATGTAGAGGCATATTTTTTTAATTCTTTTTGCTAATTCATTACTCTTGTTATCTATTGGTTTCCTCTTTGCTTTCACATTTTCTAGGTCTGCTTGTAACTTTTCTATTTGATTCTGCAACCTTTTTTTCTCTCTATCTAGCTTTAGCAATGATGTGTACAACAATTCATTGTTCTTCTTTGATACACTAATTTTGTTAGTATTTTTTAGTCCAGAAAAATACAATTGTAAATTTTTCACTTGAAATTCAGATCGATCCATCTGATTTGTTGGTTTATTTTGAACTGTGGGAACAACAATTGTGTACTCCATTATTTCTTTATTTTTTTCAAATATGGGTAATACAATGGTTGTTGTGGGCTTTGAAGTTACAATAGACACACTCCCCATTAGTCGCTTCTTTTCTTTTTTATACAATTTTGATTTCTTTTTAAACTCTTCAATGTAATCAAAACTTGGGGATGCAAGAACAATAGCATGATTGAATGGTGAAGGAATAGGAGTACTTGTAGTTGCTAATAATGATTCACCCATAGTATTTGTGGGATTGGGAGTGCCTATAAATAACTCCTTTATAGTGGAAATGGTAGTGTAACTTAGGCCTGTCAAAATCCTTTGACTCTTCTGTATGTGTTGATCACTTGTTGTTTCTATGGTATCTTGTATTGTTTTCCTCTTGTGTGTAATTTGTTGTTGTAGCATATGTTGACCACTATTAGTACTACTACTGATACCATCGCCACCAGTGGCAGTGCCAGTTGCACTAGGCTCTCCACCATGGGCATGTCCTAGTTGTGATTGTATCTGACCATGAGGATGAGGATTTGAAGCTCTAACAAATTGAATTGTTTTGGTTGTACTTGTATGCCCTTGGTCTACTTTTTCAGCTCCAAGGATAGATTTATGAATTGGTTTTCTATGCTATACATCTATTATCATCCAAGGGCCTTTTTCTTGGGACCCCAAAGGACTACCTTCATAACCCATTTTTTTGGCTATGGTTGCTCCTGAAGTATATGCTTCTTTTCTGGCCTCACTTAAACCAGGTTTAAAATTGTCATATCTTTGATCTTCCCTACCATCATTAGATTCATCATCAATTTCTTGATCTTCATGATCATTGAGATGCTCTATATTCAACAATTTGCTAAACTAATGATCTTATTCATTATCTCCAAAGTCTACAAGAGCTCTTGGGTCACCTAGCCCCTTCCTCATAGACCAAAAGGTAGTAATTTTTTATGGTGACCAATTTTTATCTGTAAATTCCTTATCTAGAGAATCTAGCATTTTTTCTCTACTAGATGGTTTATCACTTTTTTCATAAAATTTTTTGTATGTCCTGATTGTCTTTCAATGCAATGCCATAATTTTTGTTGACAATTGTTCAAAAAAATACCTTTCTTAACAACACTTTTCTCCATTGCCATTTTGACCTTATCCCAAGAATCCTTGTTTCTTAATCTTTCAAGCAAGGGTTTACTTTGTTGTTGAATTCTACTACAAGTATCATTCCTATATTGGCCACAGTCATTAATTTAATGGTGTCACATGGATCATACTACCAGTGATAGGCAACATCAAAGTTAAAAAATTCCAAAAGATCATGAGCCACCTTAAATTATTTTCTCTCGAATGTGAACCCTCCACATGAAAAAGGTAAAGAAGGAAATAAGGTCCTCTTCTACTAATTGGAAAAGTGTATTCCATTAGTACCATGCATCTTCCTTACATATTCCAATGCAAAAACCATTTGTACCACATGCATTGGAAGTTTGTATGGCTCTACTCTTGATCCATACAATCTTAGCACCTTATATTCTCCCATTAAGTACCAATAAGCCAATTGTATTTCTTTTCCTAGTTGAATGTAATTTCTACATGACATAGGAAATTTGGGCATTTGAGTATTTGTAATTGCTTGATGCAACAGAGCCAAAAAGGAGTCTACAAAATGATTGTAGTTCCTTAAAGAATCATGCATCATTATCTCAGTGGTCCAATCATATATTGGAGCCATTTTATTTTCCTCAACATTACTATAGGGTTGAATATGAGGCTTGTTGGTTTGAAACATTTCATTAAATTTGAATAGAAAATAATAGCACAAGTAGGTTGTTCACCTAAATGTCTTGGTGGAACCTCCTTTAATCATTAAAAACTATTTACGTGTGGATTCTACAATGTGCTCAATAAAGTTATATTTGACATGTGGAACACCATAATTGATATTATATACCATTTCAAGGAGGCTTGCACCCACTTCCCAATTGCTATCCAGTCTGAGGAAAAATTCTAGAATGGAAATAGTATCCTAAACCCATGGTCTAAAAATATCAAAATCATAAGCAAGCTTATGATTACCTTTCAATTTTTTTCTAGCTTGTATGTTATCCTAAATTATTTTATTTATGAAATAATTTTTCTCTCTTTCATCCATTACTTCATAATCACAAGCAAGCTTTTCTAGGTTAATGTGGACGTTTCTAAATTCTTTGGTTGTAAACCCCAACACTTTTCCAAGTTCTTCTGCATTAGCATGGATACAAAAATTTATTTGCTATCTTTATTAAAAATTTCTCTTCTGTTATGGGTATGTGCGGGATCATGATGGGCCAAAAAGTGGCGATATGATGGGTATGTGTAGGGTATGTGGCTGACGACTTTTTTTTAACCCAAAATTGATGAAAGGAAAAGGGTTTCTAAAGGATATTCTCATATTTCCACCAATATAAATTATGCTTTACTTTGAATTTAATAAATAATTATTATTCATTTTCTATTTGAATTATGACTAAATTCTAGATTGATAGGCTAATTGAAAAACATCTATAGCTTTCAAAGCGGTATCACATTTTTTAAATCTAAAACATGTGTCACATTCTATGTTTTGTGTAGGATTAAAAAGAAAAATTGAATTTCATGAAGTTTTGACCAAGTTAAGGTGGTTAGACATCACGATTTTTTATATTTTTTCAAATTTAAAAAAATTCATAATTAATTATTTACTTGGAAAAAAATTACAAAAACATATGTGTCACATCGGGACATGAGTCCTATACTTATATCTAAAATCTTATAAAAAAATATTATCATTTTATTATGGTTAGGGTGGTCAGACAAATACCTACTTATTTTTTCCCTAAAATTTAAGTACTACTTCATTGAAATTTCAAATTTTCACCAAATAGATTTAAAAAATAAAAAATAAACCTAGTAGTTTAGAAACTACATTCAATTTTCTAAGATTCTATTCTTACATATTTTTCAAAAAATATAGATAACTTATTCAATTTTTTACGTCAAGTTTCCTAACTCTAATTTTTCTGAATTTTTCACCACTTAAGGGCCTATTTTTTCCATGATGATCCTGCACATACCCTTATCATCATAATTTTGGGTACAGACCATGATAAATTTTTGGCAAGGGAAAATCTCATGTAACATCATTCACCCTAATCTAGTTACCCATAGTGCACTATAACTATTAACTTGCATTTTCTTTCCAACCTTATTCTCAGATAAAAGTTTAAGTTCTAAGGTATGCCTACCATAGATTTCAGGATCATAAATATTATGGTATTCATCAATGAAACCTAGGGTTTTAAGCAATACAACATAATGTATTTTTTTATCCAATTTTTCTCTAGTGTTTACTAGTGGTAGACATGCTTATACAATGTGAAATTGTTAATTCCCTCTTATTCCTCCTTAATTTTTCTTAATTCTTGTCTCTCAACCCTAAACCCAAACTTCAAAGTTTGACAAAAACAATGAAAGTTGAAACATAGTCATAGGAATTATGTCTTTCACTTACCCATATTTTGATTCTTGAAATGATTAATATTGATAGGCGTGGACTAGATTTGTTGGATGTGGAACCCAAAATCTCCCTGGTGCACTATAATGAGCAACTAAAATCTCCCTGTGTGTTGACCCTCACACTTAAAAATAAAATGACTTAGCACTTAGTAGTAGAAAGTTTACTTATTACTTTTTTTTTTAAATATTAAAGTGAATGAAACATCAACATGTTTCCATTGAACTAGAAAATTAGTATATTACAATTCCATAATGGAAATTAGAAATAAATTTTCAAACAAATTCTCAACCATTGATCTTTGTAAATCTAACAGTTATAGTGTTATTTCAGAGGTTTGAGTTTGCAAGCCTAGAGCTTTTTGCATTTCATTCCATAATGCAACTACAACCATCCATCAAATGTTTATCAAACAGTTGAGTAATATGATATAAACAATAAACATTTGTTTTAAAGTTGTTTTAAACTTTAGTGCCCTAGGATTGACATCAAGGCCAAAGGGTCAGTAACTTAGCATTGCAAAGGACTTAAAAAAATGAATAATGATATTGGGGACCAGGGGAGAAGGTCAATGAAAAATTAGAAATCAATATTTGGTAAACCCTAGCAAGAGTGACAAATTTTACTATTTATATTACTCTTTTTGAATTTGATGGAAGCTTTCTTTTTCCATTTGTATTGCTTTATGTTTTAAATCTAAATGCATATATTTAATAAATAGATAGTACTTAATTTCTTAAAGGAAAAAAGAACTGATTTGAATACTAAATAGAGTCATAGACACTGAACTCAAAAAATAATTCTTTACTGTACATGAATAATGAAGAATAACACAACCATTTCTTTTATTACAATTGAATTACAATGTAAGATTATTCCATATCTTTTTAAAGATGAGTAGTTGTAGAGCATGCAATCTCCTATTTTGTATAAATGACATGTCACTTTACATAGACACAATTGATTCCAAGCTTCTGCTGGTGAAGTATTCTAATACAAATGTGGCTCTAAAAATAAATGTGAAGGACTTTGTTTGGCCAACCATGCTGGGGAAATGGGAGTTGTGAAGATGCAAAATGTACTTATCCCCTTTGAGAACCAGAGTCATGCAGAAGATGAGGGGTAGTAAATCTACTTCCATCTTTTACATGTAGCCTCCATGCGCTTAGATAGCACTTATCTCCATCAAAGCTCATCATCCTCATTCAAAACCTTCCTCAGAAGTCAGGTGAACTAGATCAACTTCTTTCCAATTCCACCCATTTTGAACTTGAAGGAAATTGGTTTTTTACTCTATAACTAGATAACTAGAAGCAGGAGAATTTAGAGTATCCCCAATAATACCACATCATCTTCTTTCTAAATCCTTATTAACCCTACAAAATGAAAACCCTTATGATAATTCAAAACATTGCACTCAATAGTAAATCCTTTAGCCTTCAACGAATGATTTCAATTTTCCTCACTATCCCTATTTATGGGCCATTAGTGCCACTACCAGCCTGATCTCTATTTACTTGTGAGTCGTGTCACGTGTGAGGTTGTGTATAATGATAATCACGATTCATGTAATGTATAAGCCTTACATTTACAATTAAAATATTTAATTTCATTGACATCTGGCTACATGCAATTTGTATCTCAAGCTAACAAGATGTCAAAATCACCACTCAAACGATATGCAATAATTACAAATCTTGTTTCACTTGATCACTATATTAATGAAATCATCATCTACAATACATCGTATAGTTTTCAATATAAAACTATCTAATAAGTCGCTTCAGATGTTCATATTGCATTAATCTGCACCATTTCCTATAGTACCACAACCATAATTTCTTCAAAAAGATTGATAATTTCAATTAAATTAAATTTATAGTACTTCAAAGCATTGAAAAGAGAGAATTAAATGGCTTGTTTTACCTTAACCATTATCAATGTCCACTAATAAGTCACAATAAATTTTTCTCACATATGATCAGAACTATATGTTGATAATTACTATTAGTTTTAAATGCCACATTTTTATATTGAACAAAGCAAAAAGGATTTACAATAATGGAGCCATGAAAAAGTATTTTAATTTAAGTATCTAAAGACTAAAGTACATACTACATAGCTAGCCTAGCCAAAAACAACTAACCATGACAAAAAACCAATCACAAAATACATATTAAAAGAACGGTTATAGTATAAAGTAAAATATAGACACATGACACATCACATAATTCATTACTAAAAGAATTTATAACAATAGCTTAGGCTATCAACTGGGTGTTTACTACTTGAGTAGAAGGTGAATCAAATTTAACAAAGTAACAGTAGAGAAGAAAAGAAAATAACTCAAAACCTTCCTCCAAAACTCCAGACTCTTTAATGATTCATTTTTTATAGCACACAACAGACCATGTCTCATGTTAACCAGGGCAAGAGCCTACATTGTACAAGAAAGAAATTCCACTTTTTGGAAGATTCCACCAATGGGTGCTAACCCATATTCAAAATTGTAATGCTCCAGTGCAACCTCCAACAAAGAAATAGAGTAAATGAAAGGCTGCAAATAATGTATTGTCAACATCTTCACCAAATCTTTATTGAGCAAAATGTCCATCCAATTGGACAAGAAATTCGAAGCTAGCTCAGAATATAGAGCATAGGGGTTGTTCTGAAGCCATTCCCTACCTATAATTATTCTTATAGCATCTTCAACCTACACCGAAGGAATTGTAGAAACCATACCCAACTTTCATCTATCGTATGCATCATCACTTCATTTCTCCTAAAAATATTTGGGTAGCATGACATGCCATGAAGACTCCATAATATCACAATTAAATTGAGAATAGAAAAGAAAGAAATAAAATCCAAATATATTATAAATGATATGAAGAACATCAGGTTGGTGAAGTCTATATAAAAGTTAGAGTGAAGTCAATGACATCAAATACTCACACTTAACATTTAATTCACCACTTGATCATTGATGTGACAATATTATTTTCAAAAAATTATGACAATATTATTCCAAGTTACTCGTGGGCTCCACCGTCTTCATGAACACCGAGAAAACCCACGTGTTGGTCTCCCCGCTTCCTCAACGTTGGGTTTAACCCGTGTGCAACTTTCAACAATGGGGAGGGGAAGAGTGAACCATATTAAATCTAGTGCTTCACATATGTGTGCTCTTTACCTTAATACCATTCTCCTATGCATAACCCTTAGACTAGATGGACGACCTAGATTAAGATGTCTTTCTTACCTTTAAAAATGTGCTTAAAAGGCTCCTTTAGTAGTGCAGGATTTAACACTACTCAACCTTATGTAAAAATATTTCCCTAATATTTCACACCATGCTATATTTCCTTCAATAGTTCTGATCATTCCACATAGCACTTCCCTACCTCCCTGTTGAGGGATGAGAGATGTAGGTGTGTCCCCCACACACTGGAAGGGAGCAGCCCAAATTAAATCTAGCACTTCACATTTGTATGCTCTTTACCTTAAGACCATTAGCCTATGCATAACCCTCAAACTAGATGGATGACCTAGATTAAGATGTCTTTCTTACCTTTAAAACATGTGCTTAAAAGGATCCTTTAGTAGCACAAGCTTTAACACTACGCAACCTGATGTCAAAATATCTCCTAAATATTTTGCACCTTGCTATAGTTCCTTCAACAACTCTAATCATTCCACGTGGCACTTCCTGCCTCCAAGTTGAGGGATGAGAGATGTAGGTCAGTCCCTTGAGGGTTGGCGGTAATGATCAAGGTTGAGCCACGTCGCACTATCTTGAAAATTCATTTCTCAATCCCATCATTAACCTAGGTTGAGGGTCCAGTCACCATGATGACTCCAAAGGCTTAATTCATAACTTAAGTGATCTTCAACTGTCGGTACTAGTCAATGATAAAATATTATTTTGGTTGTCATGAATTTAAGTGATTAATAAGTAACAAAATGTCAACCATAGATTTTTGGAAATCCAACAGTTCTAGTGTTATTCCGGAGGTTTCAATTATCAAGTCTAGTGCTATAGAGATTTTCTTTCAAAATGCAACTATAGTTTTCCATCTAAAATTCATCGAATGATCGTGGATATATTAAATTGCACCGACATTTGGCTTCAAACATAATAAATATGTTGACACTTTCCCCCATTCTAGACACTTTATGAAGGAATTTGAATGTGCAAAAAATTTGTTCGAGTATAGAGCAATATGTAATTGTAGCATTTGATATTTTCACCAACCACACTATGAATTTTTATTGGCATACTAATTTATTTTTCCACTAAATTTTTTATTAGTTTGAGATTATATTTTAATTCTCCATTTTTTTTCTTCATTTGAAAATAGGTTTAATTCACCAATAATTATTTTTTTGGTTTGAAAAATAGTTTCAATCATCGACAATTTTTTTTTATTTGTTTCGAAAATAGGTTTAATTCTCAAATGGAAATATTTTATTAGTTTGAAAAAAGGTTTTAATCACCAATGAAGATATTTTATTGGTTTAAAAAAAATTGCAATTTGCGAGGATTTTCCATAGACTTCTAGTGATTACAAAAGATTTGTCAATTGAGATTATTTTTTCCCAAAAAAAAAAAAAATCACCAATAAAATTAATATTTTTATTAGGAAGTATACAAGATTTTCCAGGATTTTACACCTTTGCTTAGGGGAGAGAGAGTTCTTAATGTTATCCCTAATATGGATTGATCTAACAAAATTTTAGTATAATCTTATTATAATGGAAAATTATGGAAGTGCAATGGAAGCATGCAATTACTTCCAATAGACTTGATGAAAATGAAGGGAGGAGGATTCTATTTATAGAAAGAGGCTCAATATTATAGATATGTTTAGCTATGTAAAGAGGACCATCAGGTGCATGTTTGATTTTATCTTTTGGGGAGAAAGCAATCTCAAGATGCTTTTTAGGTCAGCCCTTGCGATGTTGAGTTTTAACCAATGCAGCCAAACCATTGAAAGGATTTTGTTCTTGTTGATTAGTATCCATAGGACTTTGCTAAGTTGTATCTATTTTCTCATCATCTATGTCAACATTCATCACATCAGTCTTTAAATTTTCACTAGCTTTGACAAATGAAATATTGTGTTTAGGCATAGGGTTGGTAAAAATTTGTGAGTTTTGGTTGGGAGGAGCAACATAATTATTTCCATTATCATTAACATTGCCAATAGAAAGACAACCAGAATCAATGAGGTCTTGTACAAGATGTTTAGATTCTTACAATGTTTCGTATTGTGTCCATTTTGTCAGTGATAATGACAATAAGCTTTGATCTAAAGTTTTCAAGTAATCATTTGTTGTTCTATAAGTTGGGACATTGTGTTATGAAGGGGTCAAGTAAGGGAGTGAATTATCTTTTCAGGTCTCCATAGCTAAAGGGTATGGAAGCCTTAACAACAACTACTTGTTTTTGACATTCTAAGTTGTTTGTTGAGGGGGATTGAATTGAAGAAAACTTTTATTCTTTTTTCTAAAAGGTTGGGAATTATCTTGTTTTGCAAGCTCGGATTTCTCAATTTGGTTAGAAGTGGATTCTGTATCTCAACTACAAACCAAATTTTGGTAATCACGAAAGGTAGTACACAAGTGCATGAAGGGAATTTCATCATGGTAAGCTTATCTTGTATCTTGCTTTGCAAATTTTCTATGAACATCTTTTGAAGGTGAGGGTCAAGAACCTTGACATAGATTTGGGAGTAAAGTGATTGATAGCGTGAGATAAATTCAATTATTTCTTCATCTTATTTTTGCTTACATCTCATCAAATCAGCCAAGGTCATCTTAGGAGTCATATGCACTTGGAAATGGCTGACAAATGCTTCAACAAGTTCATTGAATGAATGAATTGAGTTGTTCAGTAATGAAGAGAACCATTCCAAGAAAGTATCCTTCAAGGACCTAGGGAAAATCTTAGCGAAGAGTTTATCATTAAGGAAAAAGTCACTCCATAAGGTGATATAAGCATTAACATGGTTAGAAGGATCTCCCTTTCCTCCACATTTCTTGAATCTAAGCATCTCTACACCTTGTGGCATTAGTATTCGTAATATCTCTAAGGATAATGGATTTCTTTTGACATAGTATGTAGGTGGGCCATTTTTATTTTGGTTTATGGTGGAAATTTGTTTTTGAAGGGATGAAACAATTTGGAAGAGTTGATTTATGAGAGGGTCATTGCTTGTGTTATGAGATGGAGGCAAAATTTTTTGAGGGGTGTATGTGTTCTAGGGACAAGTGAATGGAATGCTTATAGGTAGTAAAGTGGTAGGAGATATGATGTGAGATGCCACAAAGGTACTAGGAAAGCTAGTGGAAATACACAAGGAAGAAATCACATTACTAGTTGGTTGCATTATTGTTGTGACTTTAGGGTTAGTATAGGTGGAAATTGAGGAAATTGTTGTGGGAGGAGGTATTTGGGTTCCTCCTTGACTTGTGACACTATTAGGAGGTAAAGGACAACTAGTGGTTGAGTTGTGGTGCTTTCCAAAGATTTCAACTATGTTTTCCACAATGTCAAGTTCATCTTCACTTTCAAGCATGTGGTGAATGTTATCTATAGTAGGGATGGAAATAGTTGAAATGTTGTAATTTTGCACTTGATGTTGGAGGTTTTCTAGGTCTTCACAAATTTTAATAATGTTCTCTTGTGGGACATTAGCAATCTTTGTTTCAACATGCATCACACTACTTGAAGGTAAAGATTTGTTAAGGGTATTGTCCATACCTAGTGTACTAGTGTCAATATTAGGAGTGAAAGAGCTAGAAAACCCAAGATCCACAATGATTGTGCTATCACAAGATGACATGAGTCTTAAAATTCATCTCACTATAGTATCAACAATAAGACACCAAATACTCATACAAGGGCTACTTAATGCTAAATGAATTCAAATGAAATATAAGCTAAGAACAATGAAATGATTAAAATTATAGAAACTGAAACTAAAAGCTATAAACAACATATAAAAACTAAGAAAAAAAACTTTAAATGCTAAAAAATGCAATTTTGAATGTGCATAGGGATTGATTAGCCCAGGGTAGTGAATAAGTCCCAGTAGGGATTTTTTTCAAAAAATTTAGAAAATTTTAATTAATTTTATGATTTTTATGTTGTATGATCTAAATTCTAAGTGAAAATGCAAATTTTGTTTGATTTTTAGTGATATGAGATGCAAAAATGCAACCTATATGATCTTTCACTAATGTAAAATTAGAAACCCTAGAATGCCATTTAACAAATGCAATGTCAATGCAAGCAAAATATAGGATGATGATGGACTCCAAATTAAAATTATGATGTTCTAAATGTTGGTTCACCAAAATGAAAGGTGGAAAATTGTATGGTTTTCCTAGGGTTTAGGACCTAGAAGGACAATCTTCACTCTCTTTCATTCAAGAACAAACCCTTGAGATCTCGATGCAAAGGAGAAAGAGATCATGCAAGAGGGTTTTCCTAGGGGATAAATATAAACTAATGAGGGGTTCACCACCAAATTTAGACTTGGAAAAGACAATGAAATGCAAGAAAAAATAAAAAAACCCAATATGATGCAAACTTGAACTAATTGACCTAGAAATGCAAATGAAACAAAATAAAAAACTATAGAACAGAATGTGTGCACCTAGAAATCTAATGATGGCTAGATGGAGGACTGAAATGCTAGAAATACTACATTTAATGCTAAGTGAGACTCATTCACCAAGCTAGGTGAATAAATCCAAAATCTAGGTTTTTGTGCAGGAAAAGAAATCTACCAAATGGGTATCTAAATCTGTAAAAAAGTGAATTTTGATTGAAACTGGGAGTCATTCACTAGAAGTGGCAAATCAATCCAGTTAGGGTTTTCTAAAACTTTAGGATCTGAATCTTCTCTTCTCAATCTACTTAATCTCCTTCTGCGAGTTTTTGAATTTGAATCTCTTTAAATTGGCCTATAGGTGTTCTCCAATGTTCTCCAATGCTTGATGACAACTTTGACAACTTTAGGAACTTTGAAAAAATTTCTCCAATCTTTCTCTTTGATGTTCTTCAATCTAAACCCACAAATCACACACTAAAGAGAGGGAAATTTTTTGTTTTGTTAGTGGATAGGGGTTTGTTTTGATCAAACCCTATTTTGGTAATTAAACCTTGAAATAAAATGAAATAGGAATGGAGAATGATGAATGAAGAAAATATTATGCTGCAACTCACCAAACTCTATCAATAAAGTGTTGCAAACATGTATGAGATAGTTCCAATGGATGTAGATCTTGGCTCTTGCTTGAATAGGATAGATCTTGAATTGGACAGTGGCTTGAATCATGAAATCCTACATCACAATTGTTAGCTCAAAAAAAAGCACGATGCATGAAGTCTTTGACATGATGATTGATCCTTGAATCTTGCTCTAAAATGCTTGATAATCTACCCTTGAAGACTCTAGAATGATCTTGTGAAAGCTTGCATGCTCTTGTGATCTCAAATTTTCTATAAGAATGTTCATTCAACTTGCTAGGTGTAAAATTAATGAAAGAAACTTGTATTTATACTTAATTATGCAAGAAGATTCCCTAAAATTACAATGCTACAAGTCGACATTAGATCTAGAAGGACACAATCCTACCAAAAATATGAATTAGTTTTGATTTTGGGCCACATGGGACTCATTCGCCCAAGGTGGTGAATGAGTCCCATCAGGGATAATGTATGGGACCAAAATTAAAAATTCTTAGAAATGTGTGAAACCAAGTTCAGGACCCAAAAATATAGGTAGGACTCATTTTTCCAAGGTGGTGAACTAGTCGTAGATCACTAAATTTGGGGCCACTCAACCTGAAACACATGAATTATGATTGGGTAATGATTTGTGTCAAGATTATCCTCAAAATGATACATTAAATGAGACTTGCGGATGCAAAATAAGTCCAATTAAAGCATAAGAAAGCCCAATTATAAATGACAACCCTAGAAAAGTGTGAAAGTGTGTAACAACACTTCACAACACTTTAAATAAGGTAAGATTAAGGTTAAAAAGAGGTTTATTAGGTATATTTAATTAATAAAAGCTTAGAAAAGTGTGAAAGTGTGTTACAACACTTTAGCAAAGGTACCATTTAAATCCATTAGTTCACAAGGGCCCAAGACCTAATGTGAATGTGTCAAAAACATTACAAAACTAAATCAAGGCATAATTAGGCTCAATTTAGTAAGGAAGGCTCAAACGAGTGTGAAAATGTCTCAAAATGACATTTTTTGACACTACAAAGATAAAGAGAGGATGGCTATGTTTTGGATCATCATGGAAAAAATAGGCCATTAAGTGGCGAAAAATTCAGAAAAATTAGAGTTAGACAACTTGATGTAAAAATTTGAATAAGTTATCTATATTATTTCAAAAATATGTAAGAATAGAATCTGTAGAAAATTGAATGTATTTTCTAAACTACTAGGTATATTGTTAAAAGAAAAAAATCTATTTGGTGAAAATTTAAAATTTCAATGTTTTAGTATTTAAATTTCAGGGGAAAAATAAGAAGTAGGTGTCTATCTAACCACCCTAACCACAATAAAATGATAATATTTTTTATAAGATTTTAGATATAAGTAGAGGACTCATGTCTCAATGTGATGCATATTTTTTTGTAATTTCCTTCCAAGTAAATAATTAATTATGAATTTTTTATTACAAATTTTAAAAAATATAAAAACTCGTATGTCTGACCACCTTAACATGGTCAAAACTTCATGAAATTCATTTTTTTTTTAATCCTATAGTATGCAAATCATAGAATGGGACACATGTTTCAGATTTAAAAAATATGATATCCTTTGAAAGCTATAGATGTTTTTCAATCAGCCTATCAATCAGGGCTTTAGTCTTAATTCAAATAGAAAATGAATAATAATTATTTGTTAAATTCAAAGTAAAACATAATTTTTATTGGTGGAAAGCTGAGAATCTCCTCTAAAAACCCTTTTCATTTCATCAATTTTGGGTAAAAAAAAGTTGTCAGCCACATACCCATCATATCACCACTTTTTGGGGCCCATCATGATATTGCACATACCCGGATGCATAATAGAAAACAAAAAATGGATAAACCTAGCAAATGGGAGAGAAGGTATGAGATTGAAAAGATGCAATGTTTATTAAAGTAATTGAGATAGAAGGTCTAAAGAGTAAGGAGACATGTGAGAAAAAGGATGGTATTTCAATTAAGTTGTTGGTGTTGTCACTAATGTCAATAGTTGGTCATTGCTACCAATAGTATAAATATTGTTAGAGATTGCTAGTGTTGGAGTTGGTGGTGTTATCATTAGTGTTGTGAGTACTAGTGCTAATATGGATGTGTTGTGGTTTGATAAGAATGTGTTGTTGTGATGTCATCAATGTTGTCATTGATGTCTTGTATGGATGTGATGGATAAATATTCCAATTGTGGCAGTAAGTTCACCTGGTTTCCAAGTGCTTTTGAGAAAATTTGAATAAAAGAGTGTGTAGTGTGACAGAGGTGTGTTTAGTGTTGTGCTCCATATTTCTTCATGATTGTAGATATACTTGTCTGGTTTAGATATGGTGATTATATTTGTTTAGAAGTTCTATATTCATAGTTTATGGTATAGATAATTTTGCAGTGAAAGTTATGTTTGACAGTTTATTTGTCTATATAGAAAGCTATCTAAGAGAAATGAGATTATTTCACATTTCTCTATAATGAGGTTTCTTTCCTTGTAGATTTGGGAACATGCTTATATTGTCTATACTTATCTTCCCTTTGAGTTTCTAGTTTTGAGTCACTCCGCAAGTTTAATTCTTGTGTTGGAGTTTAGTGATAGTGCATCCTAATGTGTAGGATGAAAGTAATCTTTGATTCAGGTGGTTGCAATTGTGTTGCAAAATATTCTGATGATGATGGAATATTCTAGGATTTTTTGTGGTTTTCATGTTGTTTTCAGACCTATAGAAGCATGTATGTGGTCACTTTTAGAGTTAGTTCGATTTTGGTCAACTTGGAATGCTAACGTTATTTGTAAAGGTACCTCGTGGATTGTGGATGTGGTGAGTAGTTTGATGATGTAGACTTGGGTCCTAGTTAACCCTTATCACATGGTCTGTCTTCACTTCTTTCCACTTCGAAAGTGTTTGGTGTTGACCTATCTTGGTGATGTATGTTTGAGGTACATACATTTCATTAAGGCTAACCTAATTGAAATTATTTAGGTCCCGGATGGTATAAATGCAAACTAAGTTGTTGGAAATGTGTGTGGAAATTGTGAGTGATGTGAAGGTGATCATGTGGTGATTTAAGTGTGAGCCATAATTCCTATGAATTCAAATGTAGTGAGTAGAAGGTGTGTACATTTTCAGTGTGCTTGAAGTTGTTGGAGGCAATGAGCCAAAGGTTATAGATGGTACATAGTTGCAGTGGTAGATTTTCCTATTGCTATGAGATAGTGAATCTCTCTATAACAGTTTATTATAATCTTCTTTCTTCTTAGTAGTAAGCCTTTCTTCTTTCCTAGGTAGTGAACCTAATTGTATTCAGTATTGTTATTCATATACATGTGAGCTAATCCTCACCATGGTTTTTCCCTTCTTAGGGTTTTCCATGTAAATTTGGTATTCTCTTGTGTATGTTTGTGTTTACATTGTTGTCTCAAATGTTTACATTTTTCTAATGCTTAATGAGGCTTTAAAGTTTGATAATGGTTTGAAATTTAATGAGAGATTGAATTTTTTAGTGTTGAACTAATTCACCCCTGTCTCACTTGTCTTGTGCATCTAACAATTGCTATCAGAGTTGTGGTTCCTTGGATAAAGTTTAACCACTTTAGGTAGATCTGAATGGCACACAGGAAGGATGTCAAAGATCGTATGTTCAATGGAATGAATTATGCTTATTGGAAAACCAATATGGAGTCCTTTCTAGTATCTTTTGGATTTGGTGTCTAACAATCAATTAAAAGAGGATATAATATGCCTACTAATGGTCCAACAAGTGATGATGAGATCGAGGATTATGAGAACAATGTAAAAGAAAAAAAATATATTTTGAGTGGTCTTTCTAATTCGGAACTTGGAAAGGTGATATGTCTGAAAATTTGCAAAATAGATCTAAACAAAGTTGGAGAGTATTTATTAACAAGATGATAGGGTCAAGAAAACAAATATGGAGAATTAAAAAGCCAAATTTGAAACCCTAAGGATGTCTAAAGATGAAGATAGTACTGCCTACATGCTTAGAATGGATGAATTTTTCAATGCTATCAATTGTCTTGGTGGTAAGCTGGAAGAAAGTGGAGTTGTGAAAAAGCTATTAAGAACTCTTCCTAAAGCTTATAGTTCAAAAGCTTCTACTATGGAGGAATCTCAACATTTGGATAATTATTCTTGAGATTAGATGTTTGGTGCTTTAATTTTTTATGAATTAAGAGAATTTGATCAAGTTGCTACAAAGAAAGAAATTTCTTTTAAAGTTTGCAAGGTTGAGAAGAATGATGAATTAGATCTAGATGATTTTGATGAGGTGGAAGCAAATTTTGTAAGGAGATTGAAAACATGGTGAAAAAAAAAAAGGTAAGTTACCCTTTAAGTGTTTCAATTGTGGAAAGATAGGTCATTATGCTTCTAAAATTCCAATCAAGGTTTCAAATGACAAACTTAAGGATCATAAAGGAAAATTTGTGAAGAAGAGTTATTAGGTTGTAAAAGATAATGGTGTATCTGATGATGAAGAATCAAACTATTTTGATGATGATCTAGAGATGAATTCTTGTTCATGGCTCTAAATGTAGGAACTATTTCTACTAATTCTAAAAGATGTGTGAAGGAAAGTGCTCTGGTAGTAGGTCACAACATTGAAGGAACTATGACTAGTGATTTCTTTTCATTCGAGAGAAAAGATAAATTACTGGATAATTGATAGTGGATGCTCAAATCATATGACAGGTGATAAGAGTAAGGTTTTTAAACTTCCAAAATATGATGTTGGTCTTGTTAAGTTTTGTGATGATACATCTGCTAAGATCTGTGGAAAATTTTCAATTAGTTTTGATGGAAAGCATAAAATAGATGATTTTTTTTATGTCAAGGGTCTCCAACATAATCCTCTTAGTGTAGGATAGATGTGTAGAAGAGGATAAATCTTATGTTTCAAGATGATGGTTGTGAAATTAGAAATGGAAGATCCAAAACTTTATTTACTGCAGGGACAAGGACAAAAGGTAATGCTAATCAGCTCAAAGGTAGTGGTGCTAAATGCTTTATATCTAAAATCAATGAAAGTTGGCTATGGCTTAGAAGAATGGGTCGCATCAATTCTAACATCCTAAGAAAGATCAATTCTGTTGTGAGATATTTTCCAAGAATTACAAATCCAATCAATGAAATGTGCAAGAAATGCCAGTTTGGAAAGTAAACAAAGAAGAGGCTCAAGGATAAGGAATATTCTACTATAGGTCCTTTGGAGTTGGTGCATACAAACCTATGTGGACCTACCAAAATAAGAATCTCTCAAAGTGACATGTATTTTATGTTGTTGATTGATGATTATTCTAGAATGACTTGGGTGACATTTCTTAAAGAAACATTAGAAGCTCTAGATCAGTTTAAAGTATTTATTTCTATGGTTGAGAATGAAATAGATGTGGAAATCAAGTTCTTAATGTTTGGTAGAGGTGGTGAGTTCACCTCTAATGAGTTTAACAATTGTTTTGAAGATCATAAAATTAAGAGCCATTTCTTAGCCCCTAAAACTCCTCAATAGAATGGAGTTGTGGAGAGGAAGAATACAATAGTTCAAGAAGCACCAAGGACTATGATGAAGGAAGAAAATCTACCAGATATCTATTGGAGATCGAAGCAGTTCATACTGCAATATACATTCTTAACATAGGTCAAGCAAGAGTGAACAATTCAAAGACTCCCTATGAGTTATGGTATGGAAAAGCTCTTGTACTGTGAAATATTTTAGAGTGTTTGGAAGTAAATGCTATATCAAAATAGATGAAGAAAACTTAGGAAAGTTTGATGCAAGATCTAATGAATGAATCTTCCTTGGATACTTTACAAGAAGAAAAGCTTACTAGTGTTATAATAAAAGGTTGAAAAACACTGTTGAATGTGCAAGTATCAAAATCGATGAAGAATCACATCAAAGTTCTATATTGATACAAGGATATGAATCTAATGAATCCCCTTGAAGCGAAGAAGAAAAATAAGAGAAATAAAAAGATATGATAGTTGAAGAGGAAGAAGCTCCAAAAAATATCCCCAAGACTCCTAAGCATGTGCAGAAGAATCTTTTTGAAGATCAGATCATTGGAGATAGGAGCAAAGGTGTGTTGACAAGGAAAAGGGTTGTTATGACATAAGAACAAGTAAATTTTTATTTACTTTTAGAGGTAGAACCTAAAATAGTGACTAGGGCATGTAAACATGATAATTAGTTCAAGGCTATGAAACAAGAGTTGGAAGATATCGGGAAGAATCAAACTTGGGAACTAGTTGCAGGACCTACAAACAAGAATGTGATAGGAACTAAATGGGTTTTCAAGTTCAAAAATTGAATGAGGATGGAAATTTTTTTAGAAATAAGGCTAGACTTGTGTGTAAGTGCTACTCACAAGTGGAAGGAATAGACTTTGAAGTGACTTTTTCCCTAGTGGAAAGGATGAAAGCCATTGGAATTTTTTTGAATTTTTTGGTACATAAAGACTTCAAGGTATATTAGGTGGATGTGAAGTCTACATTCTTGAATGGTGAGTTAGAAGAAGGCTTGTGTATGTTGAACAACTGAAAGGTTTTTAGTTATTAAATGATGTTGATATAGTCTACAGGTTGAAGAATGAATTGTATGGACTCAAACAAGCTCCCAGAGCTTGGTATGAAAGGTTATATAGGTACTTGTTGCAGCAAGGATTTAGAAACAGTACTGTAGATAGCAACCTTTTCTTCGCTCTCAACCGAGGCTCCGCCACCAATCAAGCTTCACTCCCGACCATGTATTCCTCTAGGATGGACACTAAGTGCTAGGTCAGTCATGTAAGTGCTAGGTCAGTTGTGAAGTGCAGGTTGCATAAGTGCTAGGGCGGTCACAAAGTGCTAGGTCAGTGGGAAAATCCCTAGGACCACTAGGCTTCACTTTTGATGAACTAGGCTCTGCCATCGACCTGAGGTAAATAGGTGGGTGGGTCTGCCTCAAGTTAGTCCCAAAGGGAGGGTCAGTCGTGTAAGCACTAGGAATCATAGTTGTGGGAGGAGATAGTTGGGGAGAAATTCTAGTGTGTGTTCCAATTTGGAGTACTACCAATTTTAATCACTAGATTATATACTTTACTTCAAGGTAGAGGGAGAAAAAATATTGATTATAGTAGTGTATGTGGATGGCATTATCTTCAAAGGAAATGAAGGCATGTGCAAGCATTTTGCAAAGGAGATGCAAAAAGAGTTTGAGATGTCAATGTGTGGGGAGATGAATTTCTTTCTTGGATTACAAATTAGTCAATCAAAAAAAGGCATTTTCATTTCACATTCAAAATATGTCAAGGAAATGTTGCAGAAGTTAGGCATGGGTGAGTTTAAACTAGTGTGTACCTCTATGGTTACTAGTATTAAATTGAGAAAGAATGATGAATCTCCTAACGCTGATCAGAGCATGTATAGATCAATGATTGGTGGATTGCTATACCTAACTGCTAATAGAGTATATATCATGCATGTGTAATATGCCTTGTGGTAAGATTCCAAGAAGATTCTAGAAAACACATGTTGTACCAATAAAGAGGATATTTAGATACTTGAAGGGCACTCCAAACTTTGGTTTATGGTATCCTAGGGATACTAATTTCTCCTTGAGTGCATATACATTTGTAGATTGGTAAAGTTGTATAGATGAGAAATGAAGTACAAGTGGAGGGGCTTTCTTTCATGAAAACATATTGGTTTCTTGGTTGAGTAAGAAGCAGGATTCAATTTTATTATCTACTATAGAAGTACTGTATATTGCAACAATGTCATGGTATACATAGTTGTTATGGATGAAGTAGACATTGAAGAATATCATAGTATCATATGATGAATCTATTTCTGCTTTTGTGATAATACAAGTTCTATCGATATTTCAAAGAACCCGATAATGCATTCAAGAAAAAAACATATATCGATCCAATATCACATTCTAAGAGAAAAAGTTGCAGAGAAAGAGGTGAAGCTAGAGTATGTGCCCATAAAGGATCAAGTTATAGATATTTTCACCAAGGCTCTTCCTAAAGATACAAATTTGATTATCTCTAGTAGAAGTTAGGGGTTATTACCCCCCTTCATTCAAGTAGATGCATAAGTGGTGCAACTATCTAGGTGACCATTCAAGATACAATCTTGGTCTAGACTGATGTTGAAGGCTACCTCTCAATGGGAGTAGGTAGTAGTTTTTTTTATTGGTACACTTAGGTGGAACATATCTTGTGTCCCTAAGGGAAGTGTGTAGAAAAAAGCAAGCAATAGAGGGAGCCATGAAGAATAAGTAGTGCAGAATGTAATGTAGTAGAGTAGTGGAGAGAGAGAAATTGCCTGTTGGTGTTGCAAGTAGTGTCAAAGTGATGTATGTATATTTCAAAGAGAGAAAAATAAAATTTCTATGTAGGTGATGTGTCAAAGGAATTTTTTTTCCCTTTGTCATTGATGTTAAAGGGGGAGAGAGTGAAGTCTAGAAAACACAAGAAAATAATTAAAGTCAAAGGACGAGGTCCTATGATCTGAAAAAAAAAAAGGTGGAGAGTAATGGTTGAGGAAATCCTTAGATAGTGGGAGAGATTGCAGCTTGAGAATGGTATTTGAAGAACAAAGGTAAAGGGAGAGAGTCAAGTGTAACCCAATAATGGGGAGTGCTACTTAATGCTGATTTGTTTTTGTTGTTGATGGTTTTTCATATTTAGTGTCGCTATCAATGAGAAATGGGTTGTTCCAATTATACTGTTGTTGTTTTCATTGATGTCAATAGTATGGAGATTGTTGGAAATTGCTAGTGTTGGAGTTTTTGGTGGTATTGTCATTAGTGTTGTCAATACTAGTGCTAGCATGGATGTGTTGTGCTTTGATAAGAAGGTGTTTCGGTCTTTTCATCAGTTTTGTCATTGATGTCATGTTTATGTGGCTTGGATATGATGATCAAAGGTGTTAAGAGGTTCTATATCCAGAGTTTCAGGTTTTAGATCGTTCTACAGTAAAAGTTGTGTTTGACAATTTGAATGCCTATATAGAAGGTTGTTTGGGAGAAATGAGATTGCTCCACAATTCTCCACAGTGAGGTCTCTTGTATTGTAAATTTGGGAACATGTTTATATTGTTTGTATTTATTTTCCCTTTGAGTTTCTAGTGTTGAGCTGCTCTACAAGTTTAGTTCTTGTGTTGGAGTTCAATGATAGTGCAACCTAATGCATAGTATGAAAGTAATCTTTGTTTCAAGTGGTTCCAACAGTGTTGCAGAACATTTTGATGATGATGGAATATTTTGGGATGTTGTGTGAATGCTATGAAGTGTTGTTGTGTTGTCTACATATTGTTTTTGGGACATAGAGAAGTGTGTATGTGGTTTCTTGTAGTGTTAGTTCAGGTTTGGCTAACCTGGCATGCTAGTGTTATTTGTGGAGGTACCCCGTGGATTATGGATGTGTTCAATAGCATGGTGATATAGATTTGGGTCCTAGTTAGCCCTTGGCATGGTATTCCTTCACTTCTTTCCATCGTGGAAGTGTTTGGTGTCAACCTATCTTGGTGATGCATGTTTGAGGTGCATACGTTTCATTAAGGTCGACCTAATTGAGATTGTTTAGGTTGTTGATGGTATAAATGTAAAGTGATTTGTTGGAAATGTGTGTGGCAAGTGTTAGTGATGTGAAGGTGATCAAGTGTGGTGATTTGAGTGTGAACCTTAATGCCTATGACTCCCGATGTAGTAAGCAAACGGTGTCTACATTTTCAATGTGCTTGAAATTGTTGGAGGCAATGAGTTGAAGGTGCAGATGGTGCAAAGTTGTAGTGGTGGATTTTCTTGTTGCTCTAAGATAGTTAATCTCTCTATAACAGTTTCTTGTAATCTTCTTTCTTTTTGGCAAGGAGCCTAACATTTTTTTTTGGATACATACATACATATAATCAGTTAAGGGGTCATATATAACTTGAAACAACATTCATTGAACGGTCTATATAACTGTTAAATTTATTCAAAATATCAATTTAGCATCTATCCTTATTTGTTCATCAACATCTTTATAATAGGACCGAAGCCGTCGAACAGGCAAGCGCCGCAGCCAGTGTAGAGAATACAGTGATGGACGTGGACATGCTTCCCTTGTCTTTCCTCACCAACATACCCTCGTATATCGGATAGCTATTTATTACTATGAAGCTCGACATCATCACCTGCACAAACATACTCGCCATGACTGAATAACCTTCTCTCATCACACCTACAATTTCACCCACTAACGCCATGAGATTTATCAGTGCTATGATAGAAAAAGGTATAAACAGCGCAGAGGACACCCCAAACTCAAAAATCTCTGCTTCATATCTTTTGGCTGATTCGCTGTCAAATACTTTGCTTGTCACCTCGAAACCCACTTTGGATATTCCAAGTAATTTACAGACTACTTGAATGAGCCCAAACAGATAAGACGACAAGCCTTTTATCATCCACATCCTTTGATCATTCCACCAACTTTTTAAAGAGCCTCCTCCCACATATATAAACTCTAGAGCACTGTATGCATAAGCACATACCGGTAAAAATAGAAAGAGGAGAACCCAAGGATCTGAAATCTGCAAAATATAATACTTGCATCAAAATGCTTCCTGAGATTATCAAGTAATATAGTCATTAACATAAGAGAAACTTTGTGAATGTGTTTTATTTGTTCCTCAATCGACCTACAACAAGAAATTTATTAATCAATATACAAAACTCAAAAGGTTAAATGGAAGGAGTAAAAGTACCTGAGGAAATACCGATAGGCCGTTGACCATGCATAAGGCCGGTACTAAACCGTAGCAGATTAAAGGTAACGAAGATGGAGCCCAGAGAAGGTAATAGCTGTAACACATATTCTGAGCTAGATTTGTATGACGAATCCCATAAGTGACTGGACAAAATTTGCTGGTAAAAATCTCCAGTAGACCTGTCGCCCATCTTTTATTTTGGACCAGAGTATCGTTCAGATTAACAGGTGCACGCCCCACAAAAGCGTCTCTTTTGGGACAGCAGTAAGCAGATTTCCATCCTCTGCAGTGTATAGAAAACCCTGTCAAAACATCTTCCACTGCACAATCGTAGAGCATGCCAACCTGTGAAAAGGATTCCATGTCAAATTACTTAGAAAAATCTGATCCAGTTGATAAAAATTATAAAAAATTAACTTTTATTTGCCTTTTTCCCCCATTGGGTGTTCTCCTCATAGCCGCACTTGGCAAGCTCTTTTGCCTCGTCCAATCTCATGGATGGAGCTGCTCTTTCCATGCTTAAAATTGATGAACTAATAAGCTCTTTGATTAATTTTGAAGAGCTGTGTTGTCTTTCACTTCCACATAAGACATCCCTGCGGAGAACGCATCCGGTGCCGTTCAATAACGTGCCTCCAGTTCCATCCAATCCCTTATAAAATATCTGTATATCATGATTTATGGAAGAATATATCAGTTGATTCCATATGTTTTAGGGCGGCGGTTGAATTTACAAATACTCACATCAAAATGCTTCCTGAGATTATTGGCATATAGATCGTTTTTGGTAATGCCAAGAAACCTTTGGGGAAACTGGAGATAGGCAAACTGGTGCCCAGTTTGAGAGTCCATGAAAAAGCACATAGCTTCTCGAAGGGCTTCACAGTTGTTAGCGCACATGTCACAGTCCAGAGTAAGAATGAAGGGAGCATTGCTCATTAGAGCAGAGATTCTAATCTGCAGACAAGATAAACAGAACAGTAATTACTATGATACATAAGAAAGGAGCTTATGCATTCAGTGGGTAAACCACGATAAAGGAACCGTCTGACCGCAATGTAAAGACAATATAACAGGAATAAATGAGATGGAATCAGGGACATTCATTATTACCAGAACATTAAGAGCACCGGCCTTAAAATTATGGGGGTATCCAGGTCGTTTTCACGGGACAAATATACAAGACTAGGTAAACCATGGCCCTCAACGTTAATGTCTTTGCCCTTTTCTAGCAAAACCTGCATGTAGGCTTGAACAGAATTGCACAGCAGTATTTAATAAACTGGAGAGCTTAAATTCTGGATAAGTTGTTATTTGGTTTTGACAAAGAAAATAAAATATATTCAAAACTATTAATGATATCTGTAAGTGAATTGAGAAAAACCGTTTATATGATAGAAACACATTCAAATTATTATTTTTACGATGGATTATTAAGTGTGATTTAATTAAATGAAAAACATATGATTGAATCTAAAACTATCTTAAAGATATCAAGTTTCCACAATCTATCTTATTGTTTGAATATAATTTCTGAATTTGATTGTGTTTTGTTTTTTATCAACGTTTTGAATCACACTGTTATCAGGATGAGAGAGAGTTGAACAAGAAGAAATTATGTAGTGTGATTCAAAACATTGATGAAAAATAAAAGCACAATCAAATCCTGAAATTATACTCAAACACTAAAACTATCTTTTATAAAAAAATTGTTTGTTATAAAATATTTTATTAATTTTTTACAAAATTACAATAATATAATTTATTTAAGAGATATAATATTTTCAGAGTTTATTATAGCCATTTAAAACATCTTTAAATATATTTGTCTAATAATTTTAATATCAAAATTATTATATCGAGACAATCAAAATATTTCCCTTCCTCCTTTCCATGAGATCGTTTCCATCATTTTTTTTTTAATATATGTAACACTATTTTATAAACAATAATATAAACACTATTCATTAAGAAAAACATTTTCAATCATAATATGCTGAACTTCTTTTAAAAAAAATATGAATTATATTGTTATGATCTGATTTTTGTGACCTGAACTATACTCGGGTGGTCTCCAGAAGTCATCTCCGGTTTCCATTCTTTCAAACCATGGTTTTCTTTGCATTTCTGTTCTGGAACAATGCCTCTCTCCACAGTGCTATTTATGGAATATTTCATCTCCTCGTACAATTTCTGCACAGATTTTTTACTATCAACTTTATCCTCTCAATTTCATGGACTCTGAAAATTTTAATTCTTAAAAGAATATAATTAATTAACTAATTCCAAGAAAATAATTTATGCTAAAGAGTATTATTATCTTCTGAGCTTAGATTTTAACTACACACCTTGACATTTTCCCATTCTATAGTGAAGGACAAGCTGTCACTTTCATTGACATAATGTTCAGAAAAATATGCTTCTGGGCATCTCTGCTGAATGGAATACTTGTGGCAAAAAGGAACCCAACTCTTTGCAAAACGTGAAGCTTCCAACAAAGCATAAAAGGTGAGTGGGGATCCTCCATCATCCGATACATAACATGTCAATTTTTGCACTGGATAATTAAGAGCCAGAGTAGACAACACAGTGTTTGAAACATCCAGTGGAGGTTCTTTAACAGGGTCAGCTGTGCATATAAATACATCAATGGGAGGTAGCTCCTCCTTAAACCTGTTCGTTAACAAGTATGATGCATATTACTACAAGGAGATACAAGTCGGTATGAGTTTTTCATGATTCATAAAGCAGATGTATGATAACTTTTGATTTTGACTGGATCAAACACAGTGATCCATCAATAAATAGGAGGTATTTTCTATAGTATATCAAATTATGACATTGCTATCAAGATTCAATCATGTAGTTGCTGGAATCAATGAATTTGACCTGAGAAATTACAGAATTGAATCTTGATAACAATATCACACAAAAATCTATCATCAAGAAAAAAATTGAAATCTGAAATATTCATCCAAAACTAAAAACTATCATACATCTGACACATACTTCTCAATCAAATAAACAATATTTTTGTCATTATTTACCTGTCAGAGAGTCTTTCTGGGTAGGTGAATCGATCGACAGGCCACCACCTGAAGCTCATCTCTAATACCCATTGGAAAGCCAAGCCTAGCTCTGCACAAAACACCAACATCCATACTACATATCCTTCATTTGGCATATACTGGATACGATAATATATAAGCCCCAGAATTGCACAAAAATATAAGCATCCATAGGCTCTGTTTATCTTTGCAATTGGGTGTGCTACTGTGGTGTAAAGTGGGGAATCTCTGGATTCCATCTTCTCGTTGATTCAATTCAATTGTTGCTACCATTTGAAACAATTTATAAGAATTGGGCATTGCCATCCAACTTAGTTCAACCTCACATCTTACCCCTAACATCAGTTAGTAAACCTAGTTTGTAAAGATTTCGTTGACCGTAGTTTGTAGTTTGTAACGATTTTTGCATCTATCAGTAACAAGATTTAGAAGCTAAAAGTTTGAAGGGTAGAATTGTGCTCTTTATCTCAGACTATCCCACCGACACTAACTTCCCCTTCATTATGTGGTGTGGGGTTTGTGGGTGTCGTTTTACTTCAAGATATTGAATATTTTTGTGGAAGCTAGGCCTCACGTTGAGCATTTAGGTGATGATAACAACAGCTAACAGCTGTTCAATAATGAGAAGGATTTCGTTGACTCCTATATAAATAGAATTTTAAGAAATGTCAATTATATTGTATAAATTCAAATTCTTTCAAATGGGTCGAATGTTTTGATAGTTATTCTAAAATATTAGCAGTTGCATGTACATGCATGAAATGATCAGTCGATAGGGATCCACCACAAATGGCTATTCAATGGGAAGCAAGGAAGAAATTTGTTTTTGTAAGACAATGTGAAGTATTAATACTGAAAAATATTTGCAATTGTCTCAATGACTGAAAAAAGGGAAAGCATGTTAATAAGCCAATATGGAATAATGTAGGTTAGTTTATAGTAGGAGGTGAATATTTTGACTTTGGATTTTACCAAGGATAAGATTCATGGAGTACATTGTAATGAACATCAATTTATATATTTTTATGGATAATTAGATGGATAGATCAATTAAAGCAAAGCCATGTGAGCATTAAAAGATATGAATTTGACTTAACTTGAAGATGTTATAAAGCACTTAAAATTTGGTGAAGAAATTATTTTATATCTCTACATTTAATTGGAGCATTGTACAATGTTTTAAACCCCATGTTATATTCCACTTCTTTGTTCTTATTTGACAAGCAATGCATGGGAAATTAAAAACCATTTGCATAAAACGGAAAATTGATCATTGTGTTTCCACATCAATTATTTTTAGTTGGAAATTGATTATGGAAATGTAATATAAAACCATAGGTCATCTTCATTATTTGCAATGTATCCATTAATTGCAATCTCAAGCAATTAATCATCAATAACTATTTCCTTATTAATATAGAATATTTAATAATTTTAATTACAATAATTCTTTCAAAATGATCTTAATTAATAATCTTAGGAGAATGATTTTTGAATAAAAAATTTCTTAATAAATTACATTTGGAAAATTAAATACAATTTAAATTTATTTATTTTTGATAAATAAGGGGCCAAAGCCGAGAAGATTGTATTGAAATTAAAAGTATAAGGGTTTACAAGACTTGAAGCCTTAACAAAAGATAAAACAAACAAAATCATGACATAAACTTCTCCTGCTCTTAGTAACTCCACAAATGAGAATTCTTCAGGCCTCAAATGCATTGGAAGTGTGACCAAACTATCTTCAACCCACAAAATCAGCTAAGCAAGCATGGATCCTGTAAAGAAGAAGAGGAGGAACAACACAGGTATAGTTAATGTTGAATCACAGCGGGTGACCTGCTCTTGTGAAGATGGTGTATCAACCTCATCCTCTGTCGCGCCTTTGTCAATTGAAGCCATTATGCAACAGAGAAAGCATCACGATGCTGGGAATAAACCAGTAACATTGTATACAGTGACCATGGACCATTTGAATCTGCAAGATGACAGCAATGAAGGCATTTTTAAAGCAGCCATGAAAAGAAATAAAGTTATTCCTTAATACACTTCTACCTTTCCTTCAATGCAAACAGTTTCTCAGCACATGTATGGGGAAGATGAACCCCATAGTGTATTAAGCAATTTCAACAATACTAATGAGCCCGCTGATCAACTCTTTGTAGATAGAATCGATGAACTAAATGGGAGTTCAAATACTAAACAACAGCTTCAACCACAGACCAATGTGAGTCAAGTTGATCATGGAACTGACTAACTAGTTTAAGGTATGATATAATTTTATATAATTAGTTTTTTAATAATAATAATTTTTCTCCAAAATTTAAGGTATGATATAATTTTATATGTATTTTAGTTTAATTGTTATTAGGCCTAAATGCACATCTATATTTGGAATTTTTGCCTAGGTTAATGAATCAATTGATTGATTATTATTTAATTATCTTAAGATAAGGCAATGCATGTGAGATTAAGAACTGTTTGCATAAAACAGGAAATTAATCTTTGACGTTTTTGTCTAGGTTAATCAATCAATTGATTGATTATTATTTAATTATCTTAAGATAATGCAATCCATGGGAGATAAAGAACTATTTTTAGAATGGAAAATTGATCTTTGCATTTCCACATCTCAATATTTTAAAGTTGGAAATTGATTATGAAAATGTGAAATAAAACCATAGGTCGTATTCATTATTTGCAATGTATCCATTAATTGGAATCTCAAGCAATTAAACATCAATAACTTTTTTCTTATTAATATGGAATATTTAATAATTTTAATAACAATATTTTTTTAAATGATTTTAACTAATAATCTTAGGAGAATTATTTTTTAATAATTTTTTTCTTAATAAATTACATTTGGAAAGTTAATAATAATTTAAATTTTTAAATAATTAGTTTTGTTACTAATAATAATTTCTCTCCAAAATTTAAGGTATGATATAATTATATATATATATTAGTTTAATAGTTGTTAGGCATAGATGCACATCTATATTTGATGTTTTTGTCTAGGTTAATCAATCAATTGATTGATTTTTATTTAATTATCTCAAGATAGATATGGATACTAATACATGGGAAACTTGAAGTTGTAGATTAATTAATATTTATAAAAAGTATGGAACATTAAAGAATTCTCATTTTTTAAAAAGTTATTACTGATCCCTTTAATTACTATTATTGAATAAAAAATTAATTAGTAATATTGAATAAAAAATATTTTTTTAAAAAGTTAGTCCATAAGTTTAGGTATGGCATATTTGTTGCAATGCTTATGCGGTACTAGATAATTGATTACTTTCATGTTATTTATTGTGATTATTTCTTATTTGAATATTAGTTATGATGGTCATCACTAATGACTTTTGCAAAAAAGAAATATCTTTAATATATGAATACTTTTTATAAGTAGTATTTAGTCCATAATTTTGGAAATAAAAGCATTATTATCCATGCAGTTTATCACAAGTAGGAAGGATTCAAAATTAGTCCATTACATGGAAATTGGAAGTAAAAAATATCAAATTTTCATTGATTGATTCTAGTAAAAAGATGTTCTATAATTGGTGTATGAACAAAATTAGGACTTAGTTAAAACAAAATAATAAATGGATGATCAAATAGAATAAGAACTTGAATTCTTATCCTAATAAAAACAAATATGTAAATGCATTTATTCAAGAAGAAAGTGAAAATATTATATTGATAAATTTTATACCATTTGATGAGCACAAAAAAGGATTATATAGGGGCAAATAGCGCTTTGAGAGGAAAGATGTGCATAGTCCAATTGAAGACTAACTTACACCATCTTTGATTGAAAACAAATAAACAAATCTCATGAGAAGAAGAATGTGATGATACGGGACACATATTTTTCATTTTTAGTATAATTGAATTAAAAGGTATGCCTTGTTTTGTGGGGAAACAATGATTTATTTGACTTTACAAAATATATTCTACTCAACCCATTGGAATAAAAAGGGAACTATTAAAAGTAAGTAAGTATATGTGTAAAACCAATAAAGACAATGTGAAACTAAAAATAATTAATGGTATTTACAATTGGTTCACTGAATCTATTTATTGATATGCTAGCATTATATAGTTGGGAGTGATGAAGATATTTTTTGGAGCACCCATGCTGAAGTAGATGTATACACAACATGCAATCAAAATAATCATCATGTGGAAAATCTAACGCATGCACACCAAAGCACTCTTGGCCTACAAAGTATGCAGTAAGAAATGTTATAAAATCCATGGCAAATAGCATAACTTATAATTTTTCGGAAAATGCCATGAATTTTAAAGTCTTGACAAATTCCACAAGTTTTCTAACATTTCCCTACATTCTTTGTAGGCCAAAATAGATGCTTAAATTGTTTCTTCATCCCTATGATTTTAAATGAAATATATGCTTTGTAAATATCTATCCAATGAACAACATATCTGATGACTAGAATTATGCAGATTTCCACCTGCAAAAGCAACATGCTCATTAGCAAAGAATAGTTTGATTTTTATGAATTGCATAGCATGTCATTCACTACGCTCATTTTTCTATCTAGAAAGCTAGATTCCTGGGAGAATTACATTCCATTGCAAAGAAAGTGAGATAAATAATTAATAATATTTACAATTAGTTCACCAAATCTATTTATTGATAATGGTACAGTTTTGTACTTACATGTACTATTGGTGGTGCTCAATAAGAGCAACCAACATTGGATCAACTTGTAGGACCATGAAAGAATTTGAAATAGAAAATTTACAATACACTAATTTTCTTGAATGTCTATTGTATCTGCACAACATTATAAAGGAAAAAATATAGATATAGAATAAAAGAGGTTAGCATTATTTGTTGTAAATAGAAAGAGATAAAATAGAACATTTTGAATACATGTGATACTGGTAAAGAATTGTCTATAAGTAATCTATTGAAGAACTTGAAAAAAGAGCTATAGAAACAATGACAAATACAATGGATAGAATAGAGTATGTTTTTGGTGGACAAGTGGATGTGAGAATTTGTGTGTCCATGTATATAAGCAACAACAAATATATGATGAAAGAAGCCAAAAGCACTAAACCCGTGCTCGTTCTCCCCCCTACCATATTGGAATCATGAAGCCTCATGGGCTCTAGCCAAACCCCTGAGCAAGAAAGGTAGGTAAGGTCCATGGAAAATCTCAAGGACTCTTATAATATATCACACAATAACAAAAATAGAGAAATTCTAAAACAACTATTAGAAAAAAAAAATTGAATCACAGGTAAGTGATAGATGGTTGGAAACCCACATTAAATAGATTGATACAAGACAAGCAATGTACCTAATAGTTGGCTTGTTAATTCAAGGTTCAAGCTACATTATCTGGTACTAAATATTATAGACAAATAGAGAAATTGTAAAAGAGTTGTTACGAAAAAACTTAAGAACTTTAAAGTATGGAAAAAAAAAGAGGAAAACTATGATAAGGAGCAGATTGTTATGGAAAACCAGGAGAAATGAATAGTGTGATACATATTGAAACAAAGAAGTTGTGTAATAGTTGGCAAGTGTCAATTGAAGATTAGAGCTACATTATTTGGTACTAAATATTATAGGAAAAAAGGGGAATTGTAAAAGAGCAATTAAGAAAATAGTTAAAAAATCAATATACACAATGTGAAACTAAAAATAATTAATAATATTTGCAATTGGTTCACCGGATCTATTTATTGAAAATGGAAAAGTTTTGTACTTACATGTACTGTTGTTGGTGTTTAACAAGGGTGAGCAACATTGGATCAAGTTGTTGGAGCATGAAAGAATTCGAAATAGAGAATTTACATCACACTAATTTTCTTGAATGTCTATTGTATCTTTACACCATTATAAAGTAAATAATATAGATATAGAGTAAAAGAGCTTAGCATTATCTATTGTAAATAGAAAGAGATAAAATGGAACATTTTGAATACATGGAATCTTGGAAAAGAGTTGTGTATAGGAAATCTATCAGGGAAGTTGAAAGGAGAGTTGAGGAAATAATGACAAATGCAATGGATAGAATAGAGTTTGTTTTTAGCAGAGAAGTACGTGTCAAAAAATTGTGTCCATGTATATAAGCAGCAAGAAATAGATGACGATGGAAGGCGAAAGCAATAAACCCACACTTGCTCTCCTCCCTACCATATTGGAATCATGAATCCTTATAGGCTCTAGCCAAACCCTCGAGCTAAAAAGGAAAGTAAGGCCCATCGAAGGTCCGATGGATTTTTATCATATACTAGACAATAACAAAGTTGGCATAAAACAGGCACTCTCAAACATGATTTCTAATATTGTGGTCTTTTTTCTATGTGACAACTTGATGACAAATAATGGACCTCAAATTTAGAATATATGTATGTATATATGTATACATATATGTATATATGTATATATGTATACATATATATGTAAGGGAAAGTATATTCTGAAATGTGCGAGAAAATATATTGATTAGGTTGCATTGTCAAAAGAGCCATTGTGGTGTTGATTTGATAGCAAATTATTGTAAAAATTGTGCCTCTGCTTCTGTTTCAAGTTCCCCATAAAAAACTATTCTTCAATACTCTTTTTCCCAATTCCCCATAGTAGACTCTTCATTATCGTAGATTGCTTAAGAATCACAGGTAAATGATAGATGATCGAAAACCCATAGTAAACATATTCATACAAGAGAAGCAATGCATTTAAGAGTTGAGTTGTCAATTCAAAATTTGAACTACATTCTTTGGTAGTAAACCCACATTAAAAAAAAATTTAAAGGTAATGGGTAGCAATAATTTGTGCAAAATGGCTATAACGCCACAAAGTTAATTGGGAATTTGAGCTACACTATTTGGCACTAAATATTATAGAAAAATAGAGGAGACTTCACTGGGGTTTTTAATGACAATGTGGAGCTTACCTCTTGAACAAAGTATGTTAGTAAATGTGGCTGATTGGTTAATAAGAATTGCAAAAAATTTATGAATTTAGAATTGACAAGCCAACTACTACATAGATTGCTTGTCTTGTATCAATGTGTTTCATGATATTCTTTTTGGCTCATCTATTTGAAGATCCTTGTAACAAATTATTCTATTGTTCCTGTAAGAAGGTTTGTTTTCAATTTTTAGAATTCTGAAATTTTTGTTGTGGCTATTTTGTTTGGATGGAACATGTTATATGTCTTGTATTGAAATATGTTTTATGATATTCTTTTTTTCTCATATGTTTGAAGTTCATGATAACAAACTGTTCTTCATGATATTGTTTTTTTCAGTTCCCCATAACAAACTGCTCATTATGGTAGTTTGCCTCCTCTATGCTCCATATTTTAAAGTTGATTTTTGATCATCTGTTATTTTCCTATGGTTCTTAAGTATTTTCCTAATCTAGTTCTTTTACAATTTACCTATTTGTATATAGTGTTAAGTGCCAAATAGTGTAGCTTGAATTTAGAATTGAGAACCCAACTCTTAGATAGATTATTCATCTTGTATTAATATGTTACTAGTACTATACACATTTATTACAATAGAAGCTTTGTATAAGAAACTTTTTCATACCCGTAGTTAACACCTTCTATTCTCCATATGTCAAAGTTCTATTTGAAATGGGTCTTTGACCATCTGTCATTTGAGGAAATTATAAAACAGCTACTAGGGAAACACTTAAGGATCATAGCCAAATGACAGATGATCGAAAACCCACATTGAATAGAACTTTAAGAGAGGTAGAAAAACATACATAGACAAAAAAATTGAAAATAGGCTAAAGGTTTGCATCCATCTGTCATTTATGTGTGATAATTGTAAAAGAGCTATTTGGAAAATAAACAAGAGTCACAGGTAAATGACATATGATAGGAAAACATACATAGACGAAATAAATTGAAATTAGGCCAAAGGTTTCCATCCACTTGTCATTTACGCGTGATTGTTAAATGTTATTCCAATACCTCTTACAGCTGTTACATAGGCTGCTTTCCTTGTAGCTATATGTTCCATCATATAACAATGACAGGATGCATTAACCCTCACATGAGCAAACACTTACCATGCTATTTCCACACACTGAGGCAACCAGCTCAACCACTACCAAACCCTTCTTTCCAATTTCTCTTTTTTGTGTATAATATTTAGTACCGAATGTGTTATTCCAACACCTCTTATACAATTATTCTATTTTCCTTCTATATATATATATACATATATGTATCTGTCTATGTTTCAAAGCATCGATTTTCACATAAAGTTGACATTGTATGTTTATATACATATATGTATGTATGTGTATATATATATATACATGTATGTGTGTGTATATATATATACACACACGCACACACATACATGCACTATTGATGTTGTTTAACAATGATGAGTTGCTTTGGATTGAGTTGTTGGACCATGAAACAATTTCAAATAGACAATTTACAAACACTAATTTTGTTGAATGTCCATTATATATGTGCAACATTATAAACGAAACAATATAGTTATACAATAAAAGAGGTTAGCACTAACTATTCTAAATAGAAAGAGATAAAATGGAAGATTTTGAGTACATGGAATCTTGGTAAAGAATTGTCAATAAGGGATCTATTAAGGAACATGAAAAGGGAGCTGTGGAAAGAATGTCAAATGGAATTGACAGAATAGAGTATGTTTTTCATAGGCAAGCACATAGAAGGATTTGTGTGTCCATGTATATAAATAGCAACATATATATGACAGTGGAAGGAAAAATCTCTAAACACACGCTCGGTCTCCTCCCTACTATATTGGCACCATGAAGCCTCGTGGGCTCTAGCCAAACCCCCGAGCAAGAAAGACACACTTATTGTAAATATTATTGAAAAAAAGGGAAATGCTATTGAATTCCCTGAAACATAGAGAGATACATATATGTATATATACATATATGTATATATATATATATATGTATGTATGTATGTATGTATGTATGTATGTATGTATGTATGTATTGAAATTCCCCTTTCATATTTAAAAATATACATATAGGTAGAAATATATATCCATATATATAGACCAAGACCATTGTGTCTCATTTCACAATGCAACAACAATTTATATATACACATGTATGTCTAAATAGTTGTGTATGGTATCTTTATTTGTATTTATGTAGAATTTAATATAAAAAGAATTAAAAATAGCATAAAATTTTAGAATTTTGAAAGTCAAAAACAATTCTTGTCATAGGGAGAATAAAATAAAAAAACTCCTAAAGTGTCATGCCAACCCAAAAAAAATACAGGAGGACGCAATTCTTAATTAAATGGACAAAAATATTTACCTGGCTTAAGATATGAAGAATACAAGAGCTAAACTATGGGAATCAACAATTTGTTACACGAAGCTTTAAATAGATGACAAGAAGAGTATTGTAAGACCCCGCCTCGTAGGTACTTAATACAATCCTAATGTGTTATATGCCTTTCTTGAATTGATGATTAGATATATTATGGATGATAAATAAGGTGATCTTTTGGTGATATTCTTGCACTTAATTTTGACATTTTGTTTATTGTCACTACCATGAAGGTGGAATGCACTCATACATTGTGAAAAGCTAATTGAAATTTGAAATGGATTATTATATAGCTAAAGTATAAAATATTTAGTTAACAAATTTATGTGATCAAATTGTTACTTATGATTATGTTGGTATTGTGCAGGAAGGTAACAGTGTTAGCATGGGAAGGGTGAACCATCAAGAGAAAATTAGAAGACTCTTCTTGAGGGTATAAATTTGACCCCATTTTAGAGATTAGAAAGAAATAAAGTTAACATGTTGAAGTAGTGAGGGTTGATATTAAAGGGATAATATATTTTGGAGTTGAGAGGGTATTTGATAATGTTTCATGTGGGTGTAAGTGGGGTTAGGGGTTAGGAACCCTTCTCTAAGCTTGAATTTCGGATGGGTCCTTAAATGGGCCTTTAAAGAGGGTTGTTGGTCAATTTCCTTGGTTGGGATGCAAAAAGAAACCCCCTAGGGTCTATACCATAGTGGTAGGGGTCAAGTGGGCATATAATAGTGCCCCAAGGACATGATTTGACCCCTGGAAAGTCCTCATAATGGAAAGTAACGAGTTTTGAAGAAAGGATGGGATGGAAAGATGGAGGGGTTGTCCAAGTGCATGTTTCCTCTTTAATATGGAAAAGACTCTAAGTGATGGAGGTAGGTACACTCCACACTTCCCCATCCAAAAAAGTTGCAAGTTGAAAATCCTATATATCTTGGAGAGGAAGGAAGAGGAGGGTGTTACCCACTTCTTCTTTTGGAGAACTTTAGTGAAGATGGTAAGAAGAATCACAAGATGAGAGGAGTCATGTTGAGGAGTTAGTTATCAAGATGGCTTGGTTGGAGAGGAAATAAGGATAGAAGAGCTAAATTCCAACACCTAAAGCAAAGAGATAAGTTTTCTCTACTTTCATTTTCCCTTTTGTTTAAATGTTGTAATAAGGTGGCATGTTGTATGGATCATGTTTGGAAGTAGAGAGTAGAGAACCTAAATGCATGAAATTTGGCACTATGTTATTCTTTCTTCTTTGTAGAAATTTGAAAAGGCTCCATTGATCATCATGGAGCTAAAAGAATTCCTTGCTCGGGGGTATGGCTAGAGCCCACGAGGCTCCATGACGCCATTATGGTAGGGTGGAGAGCAAGTCCCATTGATGTGTTTTTTTTTCAATGATAATCTTCTATCAACTTGATCTAGTTTTAATATGAATGTGTATGCATCAAGTCTCCAAAGTGTGAACTACAAATCTGGTTGCAATAAAAAAAAAAAATGAGCCTTATTCATACATGGGTTATTCCTTGCTACCGTAGATAATGTATATTATAAGTTGGTATTTTGTGATAGAAGTAAGAGTGTGGATAGCAAAAGTTGTGGTTGTATTCCATTTCCAAATGGGTGTTACAAAGGATCCTTAGTTTCTCTTAGGTCCTAAATAAAATTTTCTTTGGAAATCAAGATTATATATAAAGAAAATATGAAAGGAGGATCTACTTGTTAATCCAAAAATGAATGGTAGAAGCAACTTTAAATCTGTGTTATGACATGATTAATTGTTCTAGTTATATATGGTTCTAGAAACATGTTCATTTTACTTGCAAGTGAGTTTAGTTATCATGCTATCAAATATACACACCTTCATATAACTAAATATTATATTCAAAGAAATATTATATCTATGTATTATAACTTTTCTTTTACAAGTTAATTGTTGATAAAAGAAGAAGGAAGTAAGGAAAATATATGTGTTTCAGTTTATGAGAATTTAAAACATATATTCTAGTTGAAACATCTATCTTCAAAGTTGTGTTACAAATTTAAGACATGTAATTTAATCGAAATATTTGTATTGAAAGTTTGCATATCAGAATTTTAAGTCCAATAATTAGATTTTAAAAGGGCTAAAAATAATTCAACTAAACATTTTGTAGAATACAATACCTGGATACATAAGATTGTTTAAAAAAAAAAAAAAATGTATTCTTTTTCTTGAAATGATGTATTTGCTTATGATTTTGGAAAGATTGGGTAATTTCGTAAAACCAATATTTAAGTACTGGAAAAGATGAGAGAGCTCAAGCCTATCTGTTAGACAAAACAAACAATGAGTTGATGTCCAATCACAGTCCCTGAAGAGAGTTCGCTAACATACGGTGTTTATTTTAAAGGAAAGTTCTATAACATTCATCTATTTCCTTGCAAACAGGCATTGAATAGAAATTCTTACACTTTTATGCATAAACCTTCATTTGGAGAGAAGCATTATTGATTCAAGAAAACACTATTAGGTTCAAGAATCGGTTGCTTAAATATTTGCGAACAGACAAACATCATTTAAGGAAACCCCTATTTCTAGGAATCTTCCTTTTGAATTAGAAGCAAGCTATTATTGGCATAGAATAATGATATGGAATCGAATATCAATCAAATGCTATAAAATGAAATCTGAAGATGAAACACAAAATGATCAATTCGCCACAGTGCCCCTTCTTGATGGTTTCGCCAAGTCAAGTGATGGTGATGGCTTTATCTCCGCCTGCGATCTACCCACAGTTCGAGAGCACAAATAAAAGAATAAAAACAAAATAGATGGTTGCCTTCAGATTGCGACCCTCTTTTAGATAGAATAAAAGAGAAGAATAGTTAAAAGAAAGGAAGAAAAAAAAACTGTATAAATAAGACACAGGCAATGTCATTTGGCTTATGAATGAAGCTAGCAATATTAGCTGATCTAAATTGGTCAAATGATAATATCATTGTCCATGTCAAACATTATCAAAATTCAGCATCTCTGAACTGAACTCGCTGTCATAATTAATTCTCAGCAATTTTCCAACGTATCTGACACGCCATATTTAATTCACCCAACTAATAAAGTCTAATAGGTATATGTAGAGGCAGTAAAATTTTCATCTCGTGAATTGTAAAATTTTTTGGTGAGCTGATTTGACCATGGTAGCAGCTATAAGACTTAAACTGGCGAGCTGATTTGACCATGGTAGCTGCTGTAAGTTTAATAACCAGACAACGTTTCTGGAAAATAAAATAAAACAAACCAGGATATATTGTAAATGCATTTATGGTGCCTGCCATATTGTCAAGGCTGCGAAAAGGGAGTCGGTGGAAGGAGACGACTCTGTAAACATTAAAATTACTATTGAAATGACAATCTAATATGCCCTCTTCTTTGCACGTATAAGACTGTAAAATGAGTGACTTCATAAAATAATTCCAAAGGGTGCTGGGCACCACAACATCCACACAAAAATGGTACAGTAGATTGCAAAATTAATGTAATGTCCAGTATAAAAAAAATGGTACTGAGAATAACATTGCACAGCTATATTAAAATAATAACATAGGAATTATTATTGTAGAAAATTACTCAAGGCAATGTTATTCACTGTATACAATATTGAAATTGAGAATTGGTGTGTTTTAAATTCATAAATTTTAAAAGAAAGTAAAATAAAATAAATAAATAGATAAAATAGCATTATATAATTTCACTCGTCAATAAGAGATATCATAATCTAGTTCAATTGTAATTTGTTGGTATTGCTGGATAGAATTATGGTAAGTGAAGATATAGATATTTTAGAGTTATTGAGATTATATCACAACAACAAGAATTAAAGTGAAATGTGAATAAATATTAAGATAAAAGGTAATACCAATTTATATTATTGAAAGAAAAGAGATATTAAAATTGTATTCAATTTTAATACTGGTATTAAGAAACATTTTGTTAAAATAATTGTAGGTGTTGCGCACCACTCAAGTTGGTGGATAAAAGTTTAAGACTGCCTTAACTTTGTTTCACAATAATCACATTTCAACACCGCTAAGTACATTGGAAATTTATCAATATGAATAGTGTTAAGATTATTTAAAATAAATAAAAACGAGTATATCTTTTGTAGTATTTAAATTAATTTTCCCATAATAAAATTAACTTATTATTAGTACATTGATTTAAATGTCAATGATATGGTATAATCATGTATTAAATAATAATATCATTATTATTGGGAGCAATATTAGTTTTGTTAAAGATTAGTTGTTAGTTAACATATTTAAATAACTGTTACTAAATCGTAACAAACAATTCCTTGTAAATATGGGCACTAGAAGTAGAGTATAAACAAATAAAAATAAAAATTAGTGCAAATGTTTGGACATGACGGAAAATCTTGCTATTCAATACTAAGATAGTAATCATCATTGACACTAAAGTAATAACTCATATTTTCTTGCTTTGTAAACACCAAAAATGGAAAATTCTTTGATATTGAGTTGACTATCTTTTCCAGCAAGACATCTTCCACCCTTTGTTTGTTTCAAAAAACTTTTAACTCTCATTATTATATTAAACTAATAGCCAACGTATGGTGCTTTAATTTTAGCAACTGCATCTGATCAATTATATTTTTAGTAGCCACAAAAAGAAAGGGGGAATAAGAGGCCTCACGTTTATTTCTCCTATGTAGTTTCTTTTAATTTATATAGTTTCCTTAATAGTCTCTTAATAAACAAACTACTTTCCTTGGTGTGGGGAAAATAACTTTTAAAATGAAAAATAAATAATTTAGATAATTATTAACACTAGTTATTTTTAAAAAGGAAGGCATCTTTTGTCATTTTAAATGAGATCTTTTATCTTTTCCTTTATTGAAAAATAAATGGAATAGATAGATAGTTAAATGTATTTATTTATATAAATATTTTTATATATAATAAAGATGAATAATTTTTTTAAATATATATATATATATATATATATATATATAGGAATTAGATTTAACATTAATAATAATAAATAGAGATAATACTATGATGGGTAAAATTAATCGAGATAGTAGTTTTAAATGTATAATAAATTAAGGCATTCATATTATGAAAGTATTCTTGTAATAATCTCATTAATGATTTTACAAGATAATTAAAAGGTATAGGTGTGGTAAGTCAAAACGAGTTGTCAATATTATTGTTACCAAAAAAAAAAAATAGTTAGGTTTTTCTAACGAAAATTATAGGCATGACAAGTATATCATGAAACATATTGATAGAAGACAAGAAATCTATGTAACAATTGGGTTGTCAATTCAAAATTCAAGCTACATTATTTGGCACTAAATATTATAGACAAATAGGGAAACTGTAAAAGAGATTTTTGTGCATTTAATTAAGAATTGTGCCTTGATGTTATTTTTTTGCTTGGAATGATAGTGGTGTTGGTTTGATAGTAGACTATTGTAAAACTCATTTTCTCCGCCTTTGTTTTATAGTATATTGGAGGGGTTTAAAATTGTTGTGCTCCAGAATCTGTGAGTTTTATATATGTAATATAAATATATATACATGTGTATATATATGTATTTATGTTTTACTAATAGTTCTCCTACAATTTCCCTATTTCTCTATAATACTGAATGTGAGATAATGCAACTCCTCTTATACAATTACTCTATTTGTTAGCAGACTAAAACCAATGTGGGCACCATATTAAAATCAAAAGCATGGGAGCTCAATGAATGTGCGAATATATATATATATATACAAACATAGGAAAAAATTGTGCTCATATTTGTAAAAAAAAAAGTCTTTGCATCCCATAGTGAACATTAAAAAGGAAAGACACAATAAATAAAACTTAAAAACATGGAGAATAGAACAAGTGAACTACAATAATGAACTGCTTGTTATGGATAGGTGGAAATTGATACAACACAATCAATCTATGTAACAGTTGGCTTGTCAATTGAAAATTGAAGCTACATTATTTGGAACTGAATATTATAGAGAAAAATGACAAATTCTAAAAGAACTATTGTTGTTTAACTTTCAAAATGTTGAAATTTTGTAGATTGGTATAAAGTACAAACATGACATTGACCTATTCCTTTGCACTGCTTTCAATTTTTTTTGGTCTGTGTATGTGCTATTTTGTTTGGATGGAACATGTTATATGTCTTGTATCAATATGTTTCATGATATTCTTTTTCCCTCATCTGTTTGAAGTCTGCAATAACAAATTGTTCTTCATGATATTGTTTTTTTCAATTCCCCATATCAAACTGTTCATTATTGTAGTTTCCCTCTTCTTTACTCCATATTTTAAAGCTCTATTTAATGTGGTTCTTTTGTCTATAATATTTAGTAGCAAATTAGTGTTATTCTAATACCTCTTATACAATTCTTGAGTTGTCTTCAATATTTACCACCAAAGGACATAGCTTGAATCTTGTATCAATATGTTTCAAATTTTGTTACCTATGTATAAGTTTAAAGAGATGGGAAAGGTTTTTTTTACATAAAAACATTTAGGATTGCATCATATAATTTTTGTCATAACCTAAAGAAAATAGGTATCATCATAAAGAACGAGGTTTGAATAGTTGATTTATCAAGCTAAAAAGATAGTTGTATAGGCATGGAGAAATGAAGTCAATGGAATACAATATGTTGTGTATTTGTAGCAACCAATGTATGAGAGTGCAAGGAAAAATCACAAAATCCATGCTTGTTCTCCTCCCTACCATATTGACATCATGAAGCCCCATAGGCTCTAGCCAAACCCCCGAGAAAGGAAAGTATGCAAGGCCCATCAAAAATTTAATGAAGCCATATCATATATCACAAAATGGTGAAGTATGGGAAATTTTTTTGTTCGCATATACGATTTCTTATATTGTAGTATTTTTTTTGTGTAACTTTGAAAAAAATGAATATGTTGATAAAGAGCTGCCTATAATTAATTTTCCCCATAAGCTGAAAATATAACTGTAGAGACATGGAAAAATGTAATGTGTACAATAGACTATGTTTATTGTGCTCTAGTGCATATAAGAATTCATGCATGCATGTATATCATATATTACACAATGACGAAGTTGCAAAAAACTTTCATGTTCTCATAGATGATTTCCTTTTTTGTAGTACTTTTTTTGCTACAATAACTTTAAAGAAAAGAAAATGTTGATAAAGAATTGGGAAAGATGGGACTTGTCTATAATTTTGATAAATATAGGGGAAGAAAAATATATGGGAGTTCTTGTTTGAAAATAGAACCAATTTTGTGGATGAAATACCTAAATATCGTTAAAAGGAACACACCAAAGAAACATGAAAGGTTTTGCTTGAAAGCATAGATTGCACACAAATAACTTTATAAACATACCTGATTTTGATATGTATTGGAGCCTATTTAGCCATGCAGGCAGAAAAGAGTTGGATGCATAATTTAGTAAAATATAATTTTATAAAACAAACCTTGTTTATGCTTATAGCTATGGTCATCTTTTAGGCAGCAATTGTCCCACAGATGGGCTTCATATCTTCTTTTCCATCTCTACTTGCATTAAGCCCAACATAATATTACTATAAAGCAACATTTTATTTAAATCTATCAAAATATCTCTCGTTGGTTAGATCTATATGGAACGAGATAAAGACATTGCAACAAAACTTACAACAACAACAACAGGCCAAATGTTGTAGGTTGTGGAGCACAACACTATTAGTACGCTCCAACTGCTATCTAATGCAGGTGCATGGTAGCATTTTTCAATAGTTTTCTATTATACAACTTTTGGTACATGTACATATAGATATGCATACATATACATATACATATACATACATATACATATACTTACACTCTTCATCCTTTGTTTATTGTTTGTAATTATCTCTGTAAATATTTTCCATTATACCCATTACCATAGGAGCAATTACAGTTAAATCTTCTTTCTTTCACCTAAAAATATGGCTAGGGTTAGTAAATTTTTCTCCCTTCATTTATTGTTTATACATATGCATATACATATATATACATATACATATACATATACAGATATACATGTACATATACATATATACATGTACATATACATATATGACAATGTGAAACATAAAATAATTAATAGCATTTACAGCTGGTTTACCAAATCTATTTATTGATATGCGAACACTATATAGTTGACATTGATGAATATATTTTTTGGACCACCCATGCCAAAGTAGACATATACAAAGCATGCAATGCACATAATCATCATGTCAAAAAATCCAAGGCACACACACCAAAAAATTCTTGCCTTGCAGAGTATATAGTCACAAGTGCTATAAAATCCATAGCGAATAGCATGACTTGTAATTTCTTTCCAAATGCCATGAATTATAAAGTCATGATAAACATCACAAATTTCATAGCATCTTCCTACATTCTCTGTAGGGAAAAATTGCTCCTTTGTTTCTTCATCCTCACAATCTCAAGCACAATACGTGGTTCACAAAGATTTGGCCAGTGAACTACATAACCCGTGATTACAATTATCTAGATTTCTATATGCAAAAACAATATGCTCATTAGGGAAAAATAGTTTCATGCTTATCAACCACATGGCATGAGCTTGATGTGTAGAGGCTTCATGAAATATTTTGCACTTTTGACACCTTTCTCCTTAATCACATCAATTGTTTCATGAAGCCTCTGTGCATCAAGATCACTCCTCTTGTGATGAATGGTTAGTGTTTGCTCGCACAAGGGTTAATGCATGTTATGTTTTTGTATGGTGAGAAGGAAGCAAGTAAATGAAGCATTCAATATTGTACTGTGACAAAGTATAAAAGCATACACAGGAAAAGGGTCGAAAATAACATTGGGCAGCATTAATTTTAACATACCGTTCATATTCCATACCATTCCCTTTGAATGGATTTTAACTTAAATTTATCAAAACCACATAGACCAATAGGCTGTACAAAATGTGTATAGCAACAAAGTTGCACACAAATAACTAGCACCAATATCTAGGGGGAAAAAAACATAGACATACCAAAAGAAATTGAGACCAATTCAAAGGCACATGTCAATGTTATGTTTGTAGTTTATACCAATCTACAAAAATTTACAATTTTGAAAGTTAAAAACAATTCTTGTCGCAAGGAAAATAGAATAAGGAACTTGTAAAGTGTCATGCCAAGCAAAACATATTGAAATATGGAGAATAGAACACATGAACTACAACAGTGAACAGTCCAGTATGGGAAAGTGGGAAAAACAACATCATGAAACATATTGATACAAGACAAGAAATCTATGTAACAATTGGCTTGTCAATTCAAAATTGGAGCTACATTATCTAGCACTAAATATTATAGAGAAATAGAGAAATTGTAAAACAACTGTTACAAAAACACTCAAAACTGACCGGAAAATGAGCAATAATTGGAAACCCACATTAAATAGAACCTCAATAGAGGTAGGAAAACATACACAGATGTGGGAAATTGAAAGAAGCCCAAAGTTAAAGATCAATTCCATGTTTGTAATTTATAGTAGGCTACAAAATTTTAGAATTTACCAGAGGTAAACTATGGAAATAAACAATTTGTCATAGGGCCTTTAAGGAGATGAGGGGGAAAAAAATGATGAAGGATATTGATAGAGGAAAAGCAATCTATGTAATAATTAGCTTGTCAATTCTAAATTCTAGTTACATTATTTGGCACTAAATATTATAGACAATCAAGCAAATTGTAAAAGAAATTTTAGAAAAACAATTGAGCACCACAGGAAAATGGCAGATGACCAACAACCCACATTAAACATAAAATTACAATAATGAATAGTTTGTTATGGGAAAAAGAATATCATGAAACATATTGATAGAAGCTAAGCAATCTATCTATTAGTTGGCTTGTCAATTCTAAATTTGAGCCACATTATTTGGCACTAAATATTAAAGACAAATAGGAAAATTGCAAAAAGAACTATTAGGAAAACACTTCAGAACCACATGAAAGTGACAAATGATTGAACGCCAACATTAAATAGAACAAGATCATAGGATGCACTATCAGGAGGACGTATTTTGACCATTTCATAGAATTAAAGATGCTCACAAAAACCTTTGTTGTTGGTCACATTTCTTTTGTCAAGCCCAAATCAAATGAAGAACCTAGTCCTAGTGAAGAAATTACTGTTACACCTTGTTTAGATACTAATAGAGTTTTAGTTTGGGTCGTATTCAAGCGTACTTTAAATTCTATCACTATGTTGACAAGGTGTAACAACATTTTCTTCACTTGCACTGGGTTCTTCATTTGAACTGGATTCTTCACTTTGAATGTTGTTTGCAAGTAATTTCACATACATACGTGTCCACATATAAACTTTTTTGGGGAAAGGCTACAAAATTTCATAATTTAGAAGAGGCAAACTATGGAAATGAACAATTTGTCATGGAGGCTTTCAAGTAGATGAGGGGAAAAAATATGATGAAAGATATTGATAGAGGACAAGCAATCTATGCAACAGTTAGCTTATCAATTCTAAATTCGAGCTACATTATTTGGCACTAAATATTATAGACAATTAAGCAAAATGTAAAAGAAATTTTAGAAAAATACTTGAGCACCACAAGAAAATGACAAATGACCAACAACCCACATTAAACATAAAATTGTGATAATGAACATTTTGTTATGGGAGAAAGAATATAATGAAACATATTGATATAAGCCAAGCAATCTACCTAACAGTTGGCTTGTCGATTCTAAATTTGAGCCACATTATTTGGCACTAAATATTAAAGACAGAGGAAAATTGCAAAAAGAACTATTAGGAAGAAACTTTAGAACCACTAGAAAGTGATAGATGATTGTATACCAACATTAAATAGAACAAGATCATAGGATGCACTATCAGGAGTACGTACTTTGACCATTTCATAGAATCAATGATGCTCACAAAAACCTCTATTGTTGGTCACATTTCTTTTGTCGAGCCCAGTTCAAATGAAGAACCCAATGCTAGTGAAGAAATTGTTGTTACACCTTGTTTATATACTAATAGAGTTTCAGTTTGGGGTGTATTCGAGCGTACCTGGAATTCTATCAGTATGTCGACAAGGTGTAACAACATTTTCTTCACCTGCACAAGGTTCTTCATTTGAACTAGATTCTTCACTTTGAATGTTGTTTGTAAGTAATTTCACATACATACATGTCCACATATAAAAATTTATGGGGAAACATTTAAAATCACAACAAAACACCTAAGAATCACATGAGAATGACACATGATTGGAAACCCCAAAATTTCACAATTTACAAAATTGAAAACAATCCTTCTTAAAAGAAAAATAGAATAATTTGTTACAGGGAGCTTCAAATAGATCAAGGAAAAAGAGTATCATGAAACATATTGATACAAGAAAAGAAATCTATGTAATAGCAGGCTTGTCAATTCTAAATTCAAGCTGCATTATTTGGCACTCAATATTATAGACAAATAGGGAAATTGTAAAAGAACTATTAGTTAAACATACATACATATATATATATATATATATATATATATATATATATATGTATACACATTTATATATATTTATATTACACATATACCTATGTGTATATAAATATATATATTTATATATTTTTTATATACATATACATATATATAGATATATATATTTTTATATTTTTATATACATATATATATATATACATACAAAGGGAACTGTATGTGAAAATCAATGCTTCGAAACATAGATAGATACATATACACATATATATATTGAAGACAAGTAAAGTAATTGTATGAGAGGTATTAGAATAACACTTATTTGTTACTAAATATTATACACAATAATTGGCATTAAATATTAAAGACAAATAGGGAAATTGCGAAAGGAACTCATAGGGAAACACTTAAGAACCATACGAAAATGACAGAACTTGAGACATAGAAAAGAGGTTTAGATTAGGAGAGGATCATAGGATGCATAATCAAGAGGACGTATTTTCACCATTTTGTAGGATAGAAAATACTCAGAAAAGCCTTGGCTATTGCTCACATTTCTTTTGGCAAACCCAGTTCAATACAAAAAGGGAAATTGGAAAAGAGCTATTAGAAAAACACTTAACAATCATAGGAAAATAATAGATGTTCGAAAAAACCATATTTCTATTACATATATACATATGTATACACATGTATATATATTTATATTACATATATATGTGTGTGTATACACACACACACACACAAACATATATATATATACATAGAAAGTGAATTGTATGTGAAATATTGTTGTATTGCAATGATTTCCTCACTACGTAAATAATACATATATATGTTATTTTGAACTCTTTTTAAAATCGCAGTCTACATAAATACGAATAAGAATAGTATACACATTGTTTAGATATACATATCTATATATAAATTCTTGTTGCATTGTCTAACAAGTCACAGTGGTCTTCATATGTATTTATATATATATATATATATATATATATATATATATATCTGCCTATATGTATATTTTAAAATATGGATTGGGCAACTCAATACATATATATATATGCGTAAATGTTTTTTTGTATGTATTGGGGAATTCAATACAATTTCACATTTTTTTCTATAATATTTAGTACCCAATAAGTGTTGTTCTAATACCTCTTATACAATTTATGTATTTTTCTTCAATATCTACTACCAAAAATTGTAGCTCGAATCTTATATCAATATGTTTCATGATATTCCTTTTTCCTCTACTAAATATTATAGATAGGAAAATGATGTAGATGTTCAAAAACCCACATTAAATAGAACTTTAAAATATGGAGAATAGAAGAGGAAAACTACAATAATGAATAGTTTGCTACGGGGAACTAAAAAAAAGAATATCATGAAGAACAGTTTGTTATGGAGAACTTCAAACAGTTGAGATAAAAAGGGAAATTGGAAAAGAGCTATTAGGAAAACACTTAACAATTGTAGGAATATGATAGATGTTCGAAAACCCACATTAAATAGAACTTTAAAATATGGAGAATAGAAGAGGAAAACTATGATAATGAATAGTTTGGTATGGCGAACTCAAAAAAAGATTACCATTTAGAACAATTTGTTATGGGGAACTTCAAATAGATGAGAAAAAAAAGAATATCATGAAACATATTCATACAAGACACATAACATGTGTCATCCAGACAAAATAAACACGACAAATAATAATTTTCTATAAGGAGCTTCAAACAGATGAGGGAAAAAGAATATCATGAAACATATTGGTACAAGACAATAAATCTATGTAACAATTGTAAGAGGTGCTAGAATAACACTTAAGAATCACACATAAATGACAAAACAACGGAAACCCACATTAAGTAGAAGTTTTTAGGCCAATGGCTACCAATAATCTGTGTAAAATGTGTATAACACCATAGACCTAATTGAAAATTCAAGCCACATTACCTGGCACTAAATATTATACACAAATAGAGAAACTCTAAAAGAGCTATTAGAATAACACTCAACAACTTTCATACTAACCCTCTGCATATATATATATGCAATCACTCCTATGTTAATCTCCAATTGCTCCTATGTTAATGGGTATACCACCGAAGATGCATAAAGATAACTACAAACAATAAATGAAGCGCAAAAAAATGACTAACCCTAACCATAATTTTTGATGAAAGAAATAATATTTAACTACAATAAATCCATCCATACAGAGGCATAATCTCTTTGAAGTCTCCAAAATGGGTATAACGAAAAAGATACAAACATATAATAAGGAACAATAAGCAAAGAGTGAAATACATGAACAATAAATTAATCATTTACACAAAGTAATCATGTAAAATGACTTACAGATTCTGGAGCACAATTGTCTTAAAACCCTCCAATATGCTATAAAACGGAGCTGAAGGCAACAATTTTTACAATAGTATACTATCAAACCAACACCACAATGACTCTTTCGATAATGCAACTTAATCAATATAATTTCTCACACATTTCAAAACACATTAGTGTTAAAATCCTCCAACCTACTATCAAAAGGAACAATAAGCAGAGAACGAAAGACATGAACAATAAATTAATCATTTGTGCAAAATACCCATGTAAAAAAACTTACAAATTCTAAAGCACAATAGTTTTAAAACCCTCCAATCTAATAAATAACGGAGCCATAATAGTCTACTATCAAACCAACACCAAAATGGCTCTTTCCACAATACAACTTAATCAATATATTTTTTGGCACATTTTGGAGTATACTTTCCCACACTGCAACATTATAAACAATAAATGAAGCACAAAAAAATTACTAACCCTAACCATAGTTTTTGACGAAAGAAAGAAGATTTAACTGAAATAAATCCATCCATACAGAGCCATAATTTCTTTGAAGTCTCCAAATTGGGTATAACGAAAAAGATACAAACATATAACAAGGAACAATAAGCAGAGAGTGAAAGGAAACAATAAATTAATCATTTACGCAAAATACCCATGTAAAACGACTTACAGATTCTAGAGCATAATAGCGTTAAAACCCTCCAATATGCTATAAAACAGAGCCGAAGGTGACGATTTTTACAATAGTCTGCTATCAAACCAACACCACAATGGCTCTTTCGACAATGCAACTTAAACACTATAATTTCTTGCACATTTTGTAGCACGTCAGTATTAAAACCCTCCAACCTGCTATCAGAAGGAACAATAAGCAGAGAACGAAAGACATGAACAATAAATTAATTTTTTATGCAAAATACCCATGTAAAATGACTTACATCCCTCAAATCTACTAAAAAAAAAAGCCACAATAGTCTGCTATCAAACCAACACCACAATGGCTCTTTCGACAATACAACTTAATCAATATATTTTCTAGCACATTTTGGAGTATACTTTCCCACACCACAACATTGATTATTGCTTTTACTTCGTATGTCGCCATTGTACAACAATCACTAGATGATCTAACCCTTTCCCAAGCAAACACTTATCATTCTCCTTTTGCATATCGAGGAAACCAACTCGACGCCAACCCACGTAATTAGAAATCTCCACGTCCTCATAAAAAACCCCAATGAAATCACCGTCGGCCGAGAGATCTTTGGCGCCAGCAAATCCTATTCATGGCTAGGCTGACAAAAATCCTGGTAGAAACTTCAAAAAATAGCCTATTGGTTAATTATTTCATTCAATAGTAGTGCATACTTGAATATATCTTAATATATAATTTTATTCAAAAAAAATTAAATGATTAATTTACTGATTTAGTTTATCTAATTAAATAATTAGTCATTTTTCTCACCACTTAATTAAATAAATTTATTATTCAATAATCTTATTTCCATTTCATATGATTAAAATAGTTAAATAGCTTTATTATTAATTAGTCTATTTTTCTTCCACTGTTTCTAAGAATAATGAACCATTAATTGCATTTTCCTCCTAAATTCTTATAGTTGCAAAAAATTAATAGCTTTAGTAAATACAATAGAGTAGCCTTTCATTTCAAACAAATTTAATCATTACCCTTCATTCTCATCTAAATTCTAGGAAAATTTTCTCATTCATTCTCTAATTGATCTTGTAATCTCATCTTTACTACTTATCTTCCTTCTCAAAAAAATTATAAGTAGGATCCACAAGCTCTCATTTCAAGGATCCAATTTAATGTTAACTATGTGTTGTCAAAATAGGTATATTTTGAGCAAAGAGTATCCACATTTCAATTATTGGAGAAAATTTACTTTGACAATAGAATTTTTTAATAATATTTGCTTTGTTTGGATAGTTATTAGATATCATTTAGTGTTCTATCTAAGGTTTATGTTCCTTTATAATAGAAAGCTTTCATTTTGAATTTTTTTCTAATTTACTTTCTAAATTATTGTTTACATTCTAACAATTCCACTAGGGAAGGTATCCCTTATTTGATAACTTTATTGTTTTACATTTTTGTAATGATTTTTTGCTAATTTGGTTTTATAGTTTCTTGCCACTTTTACATGGTTTTAATGGTCAATTTTTTTAATAACTTCTTGATGTAAATTAGATGTCTTAAATTTTCACTTTTTTTTAAAAAGAGATTCTGTAAGGGAGAGGGGCCAATAGTCATGCAAGAAAACTTTGTCAACTTGTAGCGATTGTTAGAATATCATAAGACCTTTTTAAAAAAAAAAATGAAGATTGGCCTCTTATATATCTATAACTAAAGTTTGGAGGTGTGACTCATCATGCAACTCGCCACATCAACACATCTATTGAGAAGTTTCTAAAATTTGACTTTTTAAAGATTCGATGAGAGCTTAATCATGGGACCCCTAGTAGTTGAACAAAAGAATACCATTTTTTGCTTATATAATATCATATTTTTATTTAAAATAAAACTAATATGCAACCTAAATGGACCAAATACCTATTGGTAACCATAAATCTTTGATATCTCTATCTTTTATATTCAACACATATGGACCAATAGTTGAACAAAAAAAACCTATTTGTTGTTATAAAAACAACACATAATTATTTAAAATACAACTTAATGGGTATGTGCAGATCATGATGGGCCAAAAAGTGGTGATATGATGGGTTTTTGTAGGGTATGTGGCTGACAACTTTTTTTTACCCAAAATTGATGAAACAAAAAGGGTTTTTAAAGGATATTTTCAGCTTTCCACCAATATAAATTATGCTTTACTTTGAATTTAATAAATAATTATTATTTATTTTCTATTTGAATTACAACTAAAGTCCTGATTGATAGGTTGATTGAAAAAAATCTATAGCTTTCAAATGGTATCACATTTTTGAAATCCAAAACATGTGTCACATTCTATGCTTCGCATACTATAGGATTAAAAAAAAAATGAATTTCATGAAGTTTTGAACAAGTTAAGGTGGTTAGACATACAAGTTTTTTTATTTTTTAAAAGTTGTAATAAAAAATTCATAATTAATTATTTACTTGGAAAAAGTTACAAAAAAATATGCACCACATCGGTACATGAGTCCTCTACTTATATCTAAAATCATATAAAAAAATATTATCATTTTATTGTGGTTAGGGTGGAGACAGACACCTACTTCTTATTTTTCCCTGAAATTTAAGTACTACTACATTGAAATTTCAAATTTTCACCAAATACATTTTTAAATAAACCTAGTAGTTTAGAAACTACATTTAATTTGCTACAAATTCTATTCTTACATATTTTTGAAATAATATAGATAACTTATTCAAATTTTTACGTCAAGTTGCCTAACTCTAATTTTTCTAAATTTTTTGCCACTTAAGTTCATGTTTTTCTATGATGATCCTGCACATACCCTATACCAAACAAAAATGGATCAATAGTTGAACACTAAAACTTTTTAAAAATCCTTCACATTTAATGGTAAAATACATAGTATTTATTGTGTTCATCTTTTATATTTGTAATAGGAAAAACTATTAATTTATGAAATACTCAAATGCTTGTACATTGCTATCCCAATAGTTGTGCACATAAGAGAAATATTTTTTCACTATAATAACAATACTTCATAAATGAGTGTCTTATTTTATTAAATGAGCATTTTATTTAATAAATGACACACTTATAGTTGATAGTTATGATATTTTATTTCAAACAAAAAATTACTTATTTCACTTATTCATGAATGTATTTATGCTTTTTTATATAACATTCAGAGGTTCTCATGTGTTCAAGTATGGGTCCATTTTGATTAAAATTTGGTTTTTTTTTTTAATTTACATGTGGACTATTTATTTACAATATATAGTATAAATATGTGGTAAGACTAAGTATTATAATTACAATTGACAGCATGAATATTGAATCTTGAACAACTATTGACCCCTCCCCCCTATTGTATGGATCCATACGACTACAAAATATAAATCATATTATATTTGTCACTATACTCTTATGCAAGTTCATATGTTGCTCCATCCTTCAAATTTTTCATTTATCCATTAAAATATTATCTTTTCTTTCTTGTTTTTTTCAAAATGTAGAAAGGTTAAACACATGGTTAAAATTTTCCTTTTATATTGGATAGTTGTTGTCATATGTAGCTTACAATTTAGTTAGACAACTTTCAATTGAATTAAAATTAATACCTAGTTTTTTAAATTTGCATAGCAATATTAAACAGTTTAAAAGCATGAAGTTTTTCTAAGTACTAAATCTACAATTTTTTATTAGATTTGTAGAAGTTTCTTAAAGCATTTATTAAAGTTGGCTATTAAACAAATTATTTGTAGCTTTTATTAAATCCGTATAAGGTTTTCCAATAGTGGCATGATGTGATGGCTATGTTGATGTGTTGTTATTCTTGCCATCAAGGTTCAAACCCCATTCGGGTGTAATTGTTGAGAATATATATTAAGGATTCAAAGGTCCCTTGTTTGTGACCTCACTAGTTTATAGATCCAAGACAAAAGTGTTCACCCCTCTTAATAAAAAAAATCCATATAAGGCTTACAAAATTTGTTGGATAAATTACAGAGTTTGTTAAACTTGTCTACTAAATTTCTAGATAAAGTGTGTTAAATGTTTTTCCCATTGTCTATTAAGGTTTATCACATAGTGATGCAAGGGACTCACCATGCTCTTCTACCATTTGATTGAAGAATAAAACCAAGACTCCATTAATAACTGGTGGATATTGCATCCCACAAAGTAAACTCATACAACTCTGCTCTACACTCAAAACACGTGATAGACCTTTCAAAAATTATTTTGAATCATCTAATGAGTGTCTTTTCTACTAAAACCATGGGTAATGGAAGCCCCCATATTAATCTATAGGAAAATAAGTATATCATATATTTTCTCCCAATAATAGTCTCAAAATTCATGGCTAAAAAGTCAAAAAAATCTTAAATTTTCACATCAAACCATTGCAACCATGCCCAAAATGCTCAACCAAGGAAGCATTGATGATATGTGGTGACTGATCATGCTATACTGTATAGCCCATGGTATACTGTACACCCTGGCATGTATCCTTGCTGGGGTCCGGGGTTGGGTCGAGCCCCGAGCGGGGGTTTGAAGGCAGCAGCCCTTGAGAAAAATTATCCTCCTACTTTTTCGCGTTGTCACCGAAAAAGGGAAAAATCCAATTTTGTAGAACCCAAAATCTGGAAGCTTCTAATCTTGTTAAAAAGGGGTTCGGATGGGTGTTACAGTATGATGAAAAACGCGATTATTTGCAAGATTGTAATAAGTTTTGCACTGGATAATATTAGTATTGGATGGCTGCGGTTTGATGGATGTAGCCCGGATTGGGTGAACCAGGTTAAAAAAAAATTGTTATGATTTATTTTGTGTGTGTTTTAGTTTCTTTCTTTATTAATTAAATCTACATTTAATTGTTAGATATCTACCTTTCTAACCCTAACAAGTGGTATGAAAGTGGGTTGTGTTTCGATTATCATTTGTAGGAAGGTCTCACTATTGAGTGGGAGTAATGGCAGACGAAGGTAAGAAGGTTGAGAAGTTTAATGGGTAGAACTATCAGTTATGGAAGATGCAGACGGAGGACTATCTCTATCAAAAGGATTTATGGCAACCATTGGAAGGGAAAACCAAGAAACCCCAAGCAATGTCTAATGAGGACTGAGAGATTTTGGATAGAAAGGCTCTTGGCAAGTATTTGTTTATGCCTGGCACAATTAGCGTTCAATATTACAAAAGCAAAGACAACTCAAGAGTTGATGGAAACCGGAAAAGTTATATGAAAAGCCTTCCTTCAAATAAGGTGTTTCTTATGAAGCATTTATTTAATATGAAAATGGTAGAAGGTGGGTCAGTTACTGATCATTTAAATGAGTTTAATATGGTCACCAGTCAATTAACTTCTGTAAAAGTAAACTTTGATGAAGAAGTTAGGGCTCTTTTGATTCTGTGTTCTTTGCTTGAAAGCTAGAATAGCTTGGTAATGGCTGCTAGCAATTTTGTTTCTGGTTTGAATACATTGAAATTTGATGATGTTGTAGTGTTATTTTGAGCGAGGAAATCCGTAGGAAAAACTCAGGTGGAACATCCACATCAGGCAGTGTCTTGAATGCAGAAAGTAGGGGCAGAACAAAGGAGAGAGGAAATAATTCTAGAAATCATGGGAAGTCACGAGGAAATTCAAAGGACAAAAGGTCCCAATCTAGAAATAAGAGGGATTGCTAGTACTATGGTAAGTCGGGTCATCTGAAGAAAGATTGTTGGTATTCAAAAAATAAAGAAGGAGACAAAAAGGAAGCAAGTAAAGAGGAAAATGTGGTAAGTAATAAATATGATGAGGATACTTTGATTCTTTCCCTTGATAATGCTGATGATTCTTGGGTGTTAGATTCAAGGGCTTCATTTCATGCTACCCCCCATTGAAGTTATTTTCTTGATTATGTCCAAGGGGATTTTGGGTTGGTTTATTTAGGAGATAATGAACCCTATCAGATTGTTGGAAATGGAAGAATCAGGATTAAGTTGCAGAATGGGAATCATTGGCTACTACGTGAGGTAAGGCATGTTCCAAAGTTAAGCAGAAATTTAATTTCAGCAGGGCAACTAGATGATAAAGGTTGTGTTGTTACATTTAGTGATAAAAATTGGAAGGTCACAAAGGGTGCCTTAGTGGTAGCAAAAGGTGTGAAAGTAAGCACCTTATATCTTTGTACAGGTCATATTGTTCCTTCTACTTTAATTGTTACGGAAAAAGGTCAATGTCAGGAATAATTGCTGCAGTTCAGCAGGTAGAAGATCATACAGTTGCTGTGGACTCTAAATCAGCACTATGGAATAATAGACTTGGGCATATGAGTGCAAAAGGTATGAAATTACTTCATTCAAATAATGTTTTACCACATCTAAAATGTGTTAATATGGATTTATGTGAAAGTTGTGTGTATGGAAAATAAAATCTGAGAGTAAGTTTTCTCAAGGATGGGAAGCAAAAGAAAAGTGAGAAATTGGAGCTTGTGCATAGATGTATGGGGACCAGCTCAGGTATCTTCTCTCAGTAGCTCTCTGTATTATGTTACATTCATTGATGATGCAACTAGGAAGGTATGGATTTATTTCCTTAGACAGAAATTTGATGTATTTGAAACTTTTAAAAAATGGAGAAGCTTGGTTGAGAATGAGACGGGTAAAAAGATAAAATGTCTCAAATCTGATAATGGTGGTGAGTATTGTAGCAAAGAGTTTGAAGATTATTGTTCCTCTAATGATATTCATAGGCAGAAAATGGTTCCAAGGACTCCACAGAAAATGGAGTGGCTGAGCGCATGAATAGAACAATAATGGAGCATGCACAGACTATGAGATTGCATGTTGGGTTGCCTTTAAAATTGTGGGTAGAGACTGTAAACACTATTGTTTATTTAATTAATAGAGGTCCCTCTAATCCTTTGGGTTGTGGTATTCCAGAGGAAGCATGGAAAGGTAAGAAGGTGAGTTATTCTTTTTCTCAAAACCTTTGGTTGTGAAGCATTTGCACATGTAAATTCTGAAAATAGAACCAAGCTTGATGCAAAATCAAAGAAATGTATATTTGTTGGATATGGCATTGATGAATTTGGTTATAGGCTTTGGGATTTTGAAAATCATAAAATTGTGAGAAGCAGGGATGTCATATTCAATGAGAAAGTGTTGTACAAAGATCTATTGTTGCAGCATGAGAACAAAGAAAATGATTATGCAGTGTTGGATGATATTCCAAACAATGATGTTTCAGTGGTTCCTCATGTTGGGCAACAACAACAACAACAAATACCACAAACTCTTGTTAGACGATCTTCAAGGATAAGTAGACCTCCAGAAAGATACTCTCCCTCTTTGTATACTATTTTGTTAACTGATGCTAGTGAACCAGAATATTATGATGAAGTTATGCAGGTGGATACCAAGGTTCAATGGGAGCATGGAATGGAAGAAGAAATGGACTCCTTACTGAAAAATCAGACTTGGGAATTATGCAAGTTGACTGCAAGTAAAAAGGCTTTACCAAAAAAATGGGTTTATAGGCTGAAAGAGGAGGATGGAGGTAAGAAGAGATTTAAAGCCAGATTAGTTGTAAAAGGATTTGCACAGAAAAAGGGTATTTATTTTGATAAGATTTTTTCTCTAGTTGTTAAAATGACTTCTATTTGTATTGTTTTAAGTATTGTGGCTGCTGAAGATTTGCATTTAGAACAGCGTGATGTTAAAACAACCTTTCTCCATGGTGATTTGGAAGAGGAAATATATATGAACTAGCCACAAGGATTTGAGGTCAAAGGTAAGGAGAAACTAGTGTGCAGATTGAAGAAAAGTTTATATGGCTTAAAGCAAGCACCTCGGCAATGGTACTTGAAATTTGATAGTTTTATGGCCAAGCAAGGCTACAGTCGGTGTAATTCTGACCATTGTGTTTATTTGAAGAGGTTGGATAATGATAGCTACATTATTTTATCTTTATATGTTGATGACATGCTTGTAGCAGGGTCTAACATGGATCACATAAGTGAGCTAAAACAACAGTTAGAAAAATCTTTTGCTATGAAGGATTTGGGGGCAGCAAAGCAAATCCTTGGTATGAAAATTTGTAGAGATAGGAAAAGAAGACAATTTTTTTGTCTCAGGCTAATTATGTTAAAAAGGTGTTGTAGAGATTTCATATGGAGAATGCAAAAATTGTTAGCACACCTTTGCCTAGTCATGTTAAATTGACTAAGGATATGTGTCCAAAGACACAAGAGGAGGAAGAAAAAATGTCCAAGGTACCATATGTTTCAACTCTAGGCAGTTTAGTGTATGCCATGGTATGCACAAAACCAGATATTGCACATGTCGTAGGAGTTGTTAGCAGGTATTTGAGTCATCCCGAAGTTGAGCATTGGAATGTAGTAAAATGGATTCTCAGGTACTTGAGAGGTACATCCAATAAATATTTATGTTTTGGGGCTCTAATACTAATTTAAAAGGATATGTTGACTTAGATTTGGCAGGGGATATAGATACCAAGCGGAGTACCATAGGTTATGTTTTTACAGTTGGTGGGATAGTAGTGAGTTGGGTTTCTTGATTGCAAAAGGTGGTTGCTTTATCCACCACAGAGGCGGAGTATGATGCTGCAACAGAGGCGGAAAAGGAGATGATATGGCTGCAAATTTTCATTGATGAGTTGGCAAAACAACAGGCTGGAAATTACTTGTTTATAGATAGCGAGAGTGTTATACATATTGCAAATAATTTTTCCTTGCATTCTAAAACAAAACACATACAGTTGAGATATCATTTCATTCGATCGGTGTTGGAGGATGGATAGGTCAAGTTGGACAAGGTACATACAAATGTCAATCCAGCAAATATGTTTATGAAGGTGGTGACAAGGGAGAAGCTGAGCTCCTCTTCAGCTTCAGTTGGCCTTCAAGGTTGAATTCAAGTATAACAGAGTAGCAAGGTCCAAGGTACTTATTTCTAGTGGGAGCTGTAATTGTAACAATGTTGTCCAGGATCAATCTCCAAGTGGGAGATTGTGTTGGTGTGGAGCCTAATCAGTCTCCAAGTGGGAGATTATTGGTATGTGGCAACTGATCATGCTATACTATTTAGCCCATGGTATACTGTACACCCCGACATGTATCCTTGCCAGGATCTAGGGTTGGGCTGGGCCCCGGGTGCGGGTTCGGGGGCAGTAGCCCCCGAGAAAAATTTTCCTCCTACTTTTTCGCGTCATCACCAAAAAAGGGAAAAATCAATGAAAAAGGAAAAATACGATTTTGTAGAACCCAAAATCTGGAAGCTTCTAAGCTTGTTAAAAATGGGTTTGAATGGGTGTTACAGTATGATGAAAAACGCGATTATTCGCAAGATTGTAATAAGTTTTGCACTGGATAATAAAAGTATTGGATGGTTGCGGTTTGGTGGATGTAGCCCAAATTGGGTGAACCATGTTAAATTTTTTGTGTTATGATTTATTTTGTGTGTTTTAGTTTCTTTGTTTATTAATTAAATCTGCATTTAATTGTTAGATATCTACCTTTCTAACCCTAACAAGCATGTTTTAAACTATGAATTGAGATTATGGAGAGAACTATCCCAAGTATGAACCATCACAAGGAATTGTAACAATTCAAAGAAAAATATGATTTTTCATTATTAAAACTTGCATAGTGCGCAACAAAACCTATGTCTTCCTCATTCAATAACTTCATAAATATTCCATTACAATGATTCCAGCCTTATGATATGATAAATACCACTAAGAAATCATTATCAAACATGTACATAACAAAAAATAACAATATTAAGAACTATAGAAAATGCCTCCTACAAATGACCTTCTTTCTCTACGAATCTGCTCCTCCAACCTGCAAATTCTCAACTGAAACCTCTACTAAAATTCAACCATGGATCATTGAATCCTTTTTCTACTTCAAATACCTCTTCAAACCTTCAAAAATATATTCTTCCTCCTCTCCCAACATAAATATATTTCTCAAAATGATGAGCTTTCAATTTGGAAGCAATCGCAAGAAAATTGTCAAATCAGAAACCTTCACAAAGCAACCACTACCTCCTCTTTTCATGTAACTCCCATTTTCCATGCTCTCACCTAGGATAATGCATAAAAATTAATTAATTAAATACATTAATGATACAAAATAATTTGTAAAACCACCTCTGTTTTTCCAAGATTAGGATTCCCACTCCTCACAAATAAGGCCTAAATTGGAAAAGGATTCAAGTCACAACTTGGGCATCCAAATTTGAATCCCTAGATTCTAGGAGCATTAAATGACATTACATGTTATTGAAACTCCCAAAATCTCACACCTAAGATTGGATTTTTTTTCATTTTTTATTTTCATACTTTGAACTAATCACTTGCATTATCTCCCACTTAAATATTTGGAACAATAAAATGGAGATCAACTATTTAATACAATATTGTGGTCTAATATTGTAATTTTTTCTCCTATGACATAGTTTACCAAAACTTAGGATTTAATTGAAGTAAAATACTATCTTTTTTATTGATGCTTATTGTCACTATACAGAGGATGCCCATGCATCACATATTCTATTAAAGGTTTTATCTTTCTTGTGGAATGTTTAGCATCCATAGTTTTCTCGTTACAACTTTAGCATATGTAATTTTCTAGTGGTGAGATGAGCTCGCCCATGTAGCCCTCAGTCCCATGGGAAATAGTCCTACAATCCTGCTTAGCTAAGGAAGCTTAAACCAAGCACCTTGGCATTGGTAGTAGGTCACATTAATGACCAAGAGCTAGCTTATATGCAACTAGGCATTTGGCCTTCCACATTTTTTTCCTTAAATACCATAGTTTATTCAAACAAGTGTAACTTTATAATTTCTAGTCAGATTTTTTATGTTTTAATAGCAATTAAATAGTTAGCCCAAAGATCTATATTTTGCTTCAAGTAATGTTTCTAGAATTTGCATCATAAGTTATGTATATATCCTTTAGAAATCCATCTTTTATATTTAAGCTTTGAGCATTTATGAATTTTATACATGAAGTAATTTTTAAAAATTTCTTTAAAAAATTATCAATAAATCATAAGTAATTTTTTGGTGACATTTATTTTTTTCATTGTATTGACTTATTTTATATTTATTTTTTGAATTTTTAATGTGTTATGTTTAGGTGTCAAAGACTTACATGTTTAAACTATTAGCTCAGTAGTTTTATAAGATAATTTTTACAAGTTGATTATAAAAGATTTTATTTGTGTATGTTTTATCTTATTTACTTCTTTAGCCACATTAAAAATTGAGATTGAAATTTATCTTCATATTTTGTTTTGGATTATTTGATTTACCAGGGTTCTTTGATCTTGAAGTGATATTTTATCATTTGAGTTAATCATACAAGAAATTTATACCTTGGGGAAGTGAAGGAGAAGAGTGGGTTACCCTCTACTCCTAGTTGTTTAACATATTTAACTTTTATTACTTGGATTAGGCCTCACATAACCTTGTGGCATATTGAGGACACCCCTACAAATCCTTTTTAACACCTAGCTAAAACATTTTACATCTTTTCTTATGGTGATTCAAATACTAGTTAGACTCAAGAAGTTACCAACATTATATTTCATAGCAGGAGATAAGGCTATCTTTGGGAAAGGATTTGGCCTCTAAAGTAAGGGTTGTGTAAGTGGTGTGGCTTAAAAAAAAAAATCCATTTTTCACTTGATTTGGGAATGGTTAATGTTCAAATAAACCTAATGTTTCCTTGATCTAGTGTTGTAATGTGCTTTCCATATTCACATGGGATTTAGGGCCCTTTTAAGTTAAATAGACCTAATTTTCCCTTAATTTAATGTTGTAAAGTGTATTTATTTACACCTTCACATTAATTTTTGGGCCCTTATAAGGTAAATGAACTTAATTATGCCTTATTTAGGGTGTTGTAAAGTGTACCTTTACACTTTCACACCAATCTAGGTATTCATTAATAAGTTGGGCTTCTTTATGCCTTATTTGGCCTTATTTTACATCCAGAAGCCTTATTAAATACATTTTTCCATAGATGATCTCAGCATTTACCAATAAGGGTAAAAGTACAAGGCTGTGTCACAATTTTATAAAGGAACTATCCACCACTGATCTAAATTTTAAACTTGATTCACTAGAAAGTGGCATAAATGTTTTGAATTTTGAAGTGATGTAAACTAATAAAATGTTTATTTTTTAGTCTATTTTATGTTTGTATTTTTTTGACAAAATTAAAAAATTATTTGAATATAGGTTTTTATTAATTAACACTATAATTTAGTTGATAAAATGCTAAAAAATGGTGTTACATGAGACGTCAAGCTTTATATAGTAATTTTTTTCCTTTAAATTTCTTGTATATATTTATAACTTGAAGCTTTAGGGCATGGATATATTTTTTTACAACTTTAATAAATATATATTTTTAAATAAATATTTAAATGTGTGTGTATTAAAACATGGTTGTTTGCACTCAATGTCAACTTTTATATTAAATATTTATCTAAAATAGAAAGTAAATTATACTATCTTAATCTAGGTTCTTTTATCTAGGGCATCATATTTTTTTTAATTTCTTAAAATAAGTTTTAGAATTTTTCTTAACATGGTAATCAACCTAATATTTTTGTGTTGATAACCTACTTTTAGTAAAAAATATAAATAATAGTTAAACTATTAAAATAAATATATATTTGAAAACTGCTCTTATGGATCTACAAAAGGGTATTTTTACATTTTTTTTAAAATGTTATTTATATGAGTAGGAGTTCTTGAAACATTAAATTTTTAAAATAATCTCATCTTTTTAGTAAATTGGCCTCAAATTGGTGCTACATATGCATTTAGCCAACAATTTTAGTTGGAAAAGTTGTGAACATAATTAACTTATCTACAATGAATCTTACTAGATCATATGTTTGACCAAAAAAAATTTTTAGTTATAAATACTAAAATTCACTTGTGTTGATAAGTTGGCCCAAAGTGTGACACAACTTTGTACTTTTACGGTTTACCCATAACCAATCATAATTCATGTGATTTTAGATTGTTTGGACCATATTTAGTGATCTGGGACTCATTCGCCACCTTGGGTATATGAGTCCCACCGAATTTTTGGGGCCCCAATCTAGATTTCACATCAATCTAAGCATTTCTTGAAAAATGTGTCCCAAAGCCTAGCCTAATGGGACACATACACCACAACGGATGTATGAGTTCCATGTGGCTTAAAATTAAAATAATTTCAAATTCTCGATAGAATTTTATTCTCCTAAATCTGATTTCGGCTTGTAGTGTCAGCTTGTAGTGTTGTAATTTTGAGATATTTGCTATAAACAAGTATAAATACAAGGTTATTTCACTCAGTTTCACCTAATACTTTCAAGAGAGCATTCCTAATAGCAATTTTGTGATAACAAGACTTCCCAAGAGTAGTCAAGGACATTCAAGAGCATCTTTAAAGCATTCAAAGGCATATTTATTCATTATTTGTTGTATCAATTCAAGATCCATCATCATGTCGAGCTTATCAAGCATCAAGCATGTTGTTGAGCTAGTGTTGTGATGTTGCATTCAAGATCCAAGATTAAGCATTGTTCTACACTTATTTCAAGATCTAGATCTACATCCTACATGGCCACTTCATGTTAGATTGCAGATTTACAAGACATCATTCAAGGTATCATTGTTCATGTTTCATGTTCTATGTTTCATGTTACATGTCCTTATTTCATTATCTCATCATCTGGTTTAATTACCTAAAAGGGGTTTGACCAAGGAAAACCCCTATTTCCTAACAATTAAGAAGATGAAGAAATTCATCAAGTTGTCACAAGGTTGTCATCCTCATGGAAAGTCACCTACCTGTTGCAAATCAGGGTTTCAGATTTGGAAACAAAGCGTGGAAGGAAGAGAAGGGATAGGATAGTAGAATAAGGTCCTAACCCTTTGAGAAAGTAGAGTGGGACTAATACACCACTTGTGGCATATGAGTCCCTGTATAGTACATTTTTCAGGTTTCAAGAGATTTAGATCATACATTGTCAGATTCTAGAACTTTGGCACAAAAACCCTAGTCTAAGACTAAATCATCCAGACTGATGTATGAGTCCTAGTGGGAATCAAATAGCAAGTTTTCAAGGTTTTGAAACTTTTTTTGACCTCATCACACTCCCAAGTGCACCTCTATACTTTCCCACTCTTTTATTTTACATTTCAATTTCATTTCCTGGTTCATTTAATTAGGTTTTGCATGGTACCTTGCTTGATTCATTCATATCTTGTCTTTCCAAGCCCTAGCTTGGTGTTGAACCCCTTTTTAGTTTCTAAACATACCCTAGGAAACCCTATTGCAAGATCTCTCTCTCTCATCCTATCATTAGATTGAGATCTCTAGGGTTTCCTTGAATGAAACTTGGAGAAACTTTTTAGCTCTATCCCCCAAAACATAGGGTGTACATTTTTCTATGTTTCATTTTGGTGAACCTGAATTTAGAACATTTCTTTTTCTGATTTGGAGTGCATCATAATCCTAGATCTAGGTTGCATTGACTTTACATTAGGTTTTGCAAATGTTAGTTAATTTGCATCTAGGGTTTCAAAATATTGCATTAGTGAAAGTGCATATATAGGTTGCATTTTAGCATCTTGCATCATTGAATTTCCTCTAAAAACTATAATTGAACATAGTCTATACATCATACAAACTAAAAACCTTTACTTTCACTTAGGATTTGTTGATTTTGGTGCAAAAACCCTAAACTAGGACTCATACACCCCTCTAGGTGATTTAGTCCTAGTACATGTTTTTCCTACTTTCTAGGATTTTTGTGTTGTGCATTTTCTAGCATTTGACCCCTCCAAAATCCTTGACTAGGAATCATATGCACCTTTGGGCGAATTAGACCCATATCAACCCTAAAACTGCCTTTTACAACATTGAAAACCTTGTTTATGTACTTTTGTTTGCTATCATTAGTTATTTGTTTCAATTAGCTAAGTTTTTGTTAGATGTATTGAAATAGATCTAGCTTAAATTGGTTCATTTCATGAATTTATTAATTCCAAATTGGCATTTACAACATTTCATAGTCAATTATCATGTTCAAAATATGAAAATTGCATTATCCTTTTCCATGTTTGCTCTATCATTGTTGCATTTCAAATTTTTAGGACAATCATTACATCATGTTTTCATTGCAGAAATCTATAGTTATCATACTTCATATTCTTTTTCTCAGATCTTGTTAAGTGTTGTAAGAAAGCTTTGTTAAGTGTATAAGAATATTAGGTCATTTTCCCTCTCTTTTTGTTCATCATTGATCCCTCTCCTAGTATCCCTTCTATGAATGAGGTTATTCTAGTGAAAGAGAATACAATCTTGGTTGATCATAACAATCATATTCTTTGTTCTCCTAATATCTCTCCTAGTTGTAAAGAAGATATTTTGGTGTTAGAAGAACTAATCGATGAGATTTTTGAGAACCCTATTTTTTTCTCTCCTCCTACCTCTCCTATTAGGAAATACATTACTAAACAAGAGGACACAACCATAATTAGTCATGACGATTACATGAAACAACAAGATACCATTAAAATCTACCTACATAACACCTCAAATAGTTTACATTCATCTCCCAACATCTTCCCCTCTTGTGATAATGTTATAAATGATGAGGATATGTTGGTGTTAGATAATCAAAACTTTAAGATCTATGACAACCCTATTTATGTTTCTTCCCCTACCTACCCTATTTTGGAAGACATTTGGGGACAAAGGAGTGAAAATTTGGACAATCTTAACAATCACACTTGTTCTCATTCTAGTATCTCTCCTAGTTGTGAAGAAGATACTTTGATGTTAGAAACTAATTGAGGAAATTGATGAGAATCTTAGTTGCCCCTTTTCCCCTAGGGAAAACCTTATTGGGAAAGACAATACAACCATTGATAACTCCCCTATTTTCCATGAAGTCATTTTAGAAGAACCAACCTTTAAATGTCATAAATATCTATTTTGTAGTTCCCCTAAAACCTCTCCTCCTAGGGAGGATATCATGGTGCAAGAAAATGAAAACATTGGCACATCTCTTTCAAACAATAGTAATGTGGCTTCCTTAGGAGATGGTGAAAAGATGACACTAGACTCCCCTTTATTAGAAATACATCAAACCAAGACTATTGAGTTTATGAATGCACAAGTTTCCATTAGATCCCACTTGATTAATGGACCTCCTACATACCCTGTGAAACATCCTAAGAATCCTCTAATTCTTTGCCCATCTTCAGACAAACCATAAAATCAAAACAAACCCAAAATTATCCTTTACCAACCTAAGAATAATGTTTCACAGCTCAGCTGAGTTATAATACAATTACTCATACATGTATAACACTAGAAACAATCTGCAACCATGAAAAACACATTCAACATCCCTCCCATTGCCTAACCCTATCCTATCAAGCCCTCCTTGTTTTGCTTCACAAAGTGTTAAGGAGTATGATCTTGTTGAACAAATTAAGAACACTCCTACTAAAATATCATTATGGGACCTTATTCAAGCATCCCCTCATTATCATAGCATGATTTAAAGTGCTTTACAATAAGTTCCTATCCCTTCTAATGCACAACCAAATGACATAGCAGCCATGATTCAAGGAATAAATGCTGACATTTTTTTCCACCAAAGTGAGCTCCCTCCTCTGGAAGTACAAAAACAAAATGATGCTTTCATGATCATAATAGCTACCTATGATGGGTGGAGAATAAAAAAAAATCCTTGTTGAAAATGGCTCCACCCTTAATGTGTGTAGTGTGACATCACCTTTAGGATAAAATTGTTGAAAACATGTACCTCAAACTTACTGACTTAAACCTCCTGAAAGAGAAAAATCAGTGAGACCCCTGGTCTATCTTACCAATGAGCTATTTGGTTTTGAAGACTCGAAGTGGTTAGGTCGGTGAGACTGGTGTTTTTTCTTACTGAAGAAAGTTGTTGGTGTGACCTAAACTATCGATGCGAGATTTCTAACTCTCGATAATGATATATTTTTGGTCGAAGAGTTCCATCGGGGAGACTCTTGCCAATTCAGGTTTGGGTCATTAGGTAGACATGGAGCCTCACAGTGACTCTTACCGAGGTGTGTTCTCCTACTGATAAGTTTTTTCTAGTTGGACGTTGGTGTGACTCCTACTGATGAGGTGTTTGTGAATGGAAATTAAGCTTAAGGTTTTCGGGGTGACATGAGACCTTGTGGAGACTTTTGAAACTCACAATGATAGTGTTGGTCATGCCGATGAACTTGAAGTGGACCATGGGTGAACAAGCGAAGACTTGGTTGACTGCAAAGGTTTATGCCAAACAATGGATGATGTTGTTGACTTGGAGATGGCTATTCGATGATTGGTAGGTTTGATAGTTGCTCAATAGAGGAAACTGAACTGAACCAGTTGTATAGAGAATGAATCGATCATGGTTGTTGCTATAAATTGCAATGTACTGTAACTATTATGGGTTTGATGGTCGAATGATCTATTAGTGTTCTTCATTGTATGTTGTATAAGCATTGTAATAGTGAGACATAACGAAGATGAGGATTTGTTCTATGCAAGGTTGATCAGGGAAATGTTGCTACTATAAAATTGACATCTAAGAGTTTGTTACTCTGTATGTAATTCATTTTACTGAAATACAAAGTGACTTTCTTTGGTGTGGTGGATTTTTCTCTCGTAAAGGTCAAATTCCCATGTTAAATACTGGTGTCCAATTGTGTGTTTGATCTTAATTATCTATTTTGTTAATCATAATGTGCATCTTTAATGAACTATAGTTGTTTTTGAACCTATAGTCTACACTATTCCTCTTACAATTAGCATTAGGAAGGCATTTTTGCACCTTTGCTTTCCTTAGAAGTGGTATCAGATTCGGGCCAATTGTGTTATCCTTGTGGGGAGGGTTGGTTTTTGTGTCAATTCTGAAGTGGGATTTTTGTAGAAAAGTGGCAATATCGATTGCAGATTAAGATGGAAAGCACATCAGGAAAGATTAAAATTGAGAAATTCAATGGCAGCAATTTTGAGTTGTGAAAACTCAAAATGGAGGACCTGTTAGTGGATTGTGATCTTTGTCTTGTTGTGTCTGGAATGAAACCTTCAGGCATGAAGCAAGAAGATTGGGACCTCACAGATAGAAAATAAAAAGGGTTGATAAGACTCTATTTGGCAAACTTTTTTCTCCTGAACATTCACAAAGAGAAATATGCATCTTCTTTGTGGAAGAAGCTTGGAGACTTTTATCAGGGCAAGTTCTTGGTGAATAATTTTTTATGAAGGAAGAAGTTGTACTCTTTGAATATGGAGGAAGGGGCGTCTATGGCTGATCACCTGAAAACTTTTAACAGGTTGATTGCTCAGTTAACATATGAGTGTAAAAATTGATGATGAAGATCATTGTATGCTTTTGTTGTGTTCTTTGCCTGATTTTTGGGATCATTTAGTGATGGTGATTGGGAGCACAACAACCACTTTCAAGATGGAATATGTGGTTGCTTCTTTGTTGTCAGAAGAGATGAGAAGGAAATCTTCTAAGATGGAAAAGGAGGCTCTTGATGTTCATGGTAGATCAAAAGAAAAGAGCAAGAACAAGGATAAGAAGTCCAAATCAAAATAAGAAGGGAGATCAAAGTCTCCTATCAAAAAGTCCAAGGTGAAGTGTTGGAACTATGGGCAGCCCGGTCATGTCTGAAAGGATTGTAAAGAGGAGGAAAAGAAGAAAAAGGAGAACTCTTCTGATAATGATTCTTCTCAGAGCAAAGTAGATTCCTTCATTGAATCTTTGGTGACTCAGGCATCAGATGATGTCTCGCTGATTGATTTTGAAGCATCTTTCCACATGACATCTCATAGAGACTGGTTCATAAAGTATGATAAATACAATAATGAAATGGTGTATTTAGCAAGAGATTCATCTTTGGATGTTGTTGGCCGTGGAAGAGTCTGAATTCAATTTCCTGATGGAATAATTAAGGGAATTGATGGTGTAATGCATATACTAGGTCTGCCTCAGAATTTACTTTTTGTAAGCAAGTTGAATGATGTTGGAGTGCAAGTCTCATTCTCAAGCAATGGCTACAAAATGACTCGAGGCTTGATGGTGATGGATAGGGGTGCTCGAATTGGTACTTTGTACAAGCTAGATGCACTTGTTGTTCAATGTAACAGTGTCTTTGTAAAGTCGCAAAAGGGTGTTCGTGTAGAGGAGACTGAAGTTCTTATAGGGGCAATTTTTTTGGAAATTAAACTTCCTACAAAGAAGACTATGCTCTAGAATCAAAGGCTCAGTTATATTGGTGAGAAAGGATTAAAAGCATTTAAAAATAAAAACCTAGTTAAGGGGCTTGAAGATTGTAACCTAGAATTTGAATTTTGTGAACATTGTATATATGGAAAAAATCATTGTGTTTCATTTTATTCTAGTCCTCATAAATCTTCTGGTGTTCTATATTATATTTACTATGATGTTTTTGGTCCAGTTGATGTTCCTTCTTTATCTAAATCAAGATATTATGTATCATTCATTGATGATTATTCAAGAAGGGAATTTGTTTATTTTTTGAAAAGTAAATCAGAAGTGTTCAGTCAGTTTAAAGAATTTAAAAATCTTGTTGAAAATCAAACTAGTAGAAAAATTAAGTCCTTGAAGACAGACAACAATGGTGAATATTGCAATGCATATTTTGACAAATATTGTGTAGACCATGGAATTAAAAGGCACAAGACTATGCCTTATACTCCACAAAAAAATAGAGTTGTTGAAAGGTTGAATCGGTCTTTAATGGAGAAAGCAAGAAGCATGCTGAGTAGTGCTGGTCTGGAACAAAAATTATGGGATGAGGTGGTTGCTACAGATTTTTATTTGTTGAATCATTCTCCTACTTCAACATTGGTTGGCAAGATGCCTTTTGAAGCATGGTCAGGTAAAAATTACTCTTTGAGACATCTTCGTGTCTTTGGTTGTGAGGCATACACTCATGTGCCTGAAGTAAAGAGATCTAAATTGGATAACAAGGAAATCAAATGTATCTTTATTGGCTATGGAGTCAATGTTAAAGGGTACAAGCTTTGGAATCCTATCACAAAAAAGGTGATCTATAGTAGGAATGTAATATTCAGGGAGCTAACACCTTCAGTTATTAATCTTCAGTCAGAAAAGATAGAAGAGAAGAAAAAAAATAATGAAGTTGGTGTTCCTCTAACCCTTGAAAAAGAGGAACAACGATTACCAAGTGTAGATGATATATAAACGAGAGTTCAAGTAGCTTTGAAGGCACTGATCAAGAGGAAGAGCCTGTACCTCAGTCTCAGCCAGTGACGAGATCTACACATGAAAGGAGACAACCAGATAGGTATGGTTTTTCAGTACTTGATACAAGTTGTGGCTATGCTTTGCTTACTAATACTGATGAACATAGGACTATGAAGAGGCTTTTAATATGCCTAATTTATATTCTTGGTTGGAAGCCATGAATGATGAAATGTCATCATTGGAGAAAAATGGAACTTGGGATCTGGTCCCCTTTCCTAAAGGTAGAAAGCCCATGGGATGCTAGTGGGTGTATAAAATGAAATATGGTTTAGATGGTAGTGTTGAAAAGTATAAGGAAAGACTAGTTGCAAAGGGGTATTCCCAAAAGTAAGGGATTGATTATGGAGAAATATTTTCTCCTATAGCTAAGCTAACATCTATCAGATTTATGTTGTCACTTGCAGCAGCATTTGACTTTGAAGTTGAACAGATGGATGTGAAGACAACATTTCTTCATGGGGATCTTGAAGAAGAAATTTATATGTCCCAGCCAAAGCACTTTGTGGAGAACGGTAAAGAACATTTGGTATGTAAACTTTAAAAAGTCTCTTTATGGTTTGAAGCAATCACCCAAAATGTGGTATCAGAAATTTGATACGTATGCTTTATCCTTGGGATTTGTGAGGTCTAAATCTGATCATTGTATTTATTATAAAGTTGAAGATGATTAGATTCTTATTATTGCTTTATATGTTGATGATATGTTGTCTATTGGAAATAGAAGGGTATGATCTCAAATTTAAAATCTCAGTTGTCCTCGAAGTTTGAAATGAAAGATTTGGGAGCAACCAAATATATTCTAGGAATCGAAATCCAAAAGGGAGAGATCCAGTAGGAAGCTTTGGCTCAGCCAAAGCAAGTATATTACCAATATTCTTGATAGGCTTAATATGTTTGATTGTAAAGAGCTAGTTGTTCCCGTCTTATAGGGAACAAAACTATCTATTGGAGATTGTCCAGAATCTTTAGATGAAATTTAGGATATGAAGAAAGTACCTTATGCAAGTACTATAGGTAGTTTAATGTATGTGATGGTTTGTACAAGACCATACATTGACCAAATAGTGGGAGTACTGAGTAAATTTATGTCAAATCCTAGAAGGCCACATTGGGATGCAGTAAAAAGGGTGTCTAGATATCTGATGGGAACTTCAGAATTTTCTTTGTGTTATCATGGTAAATCAGTTGGTTCACAGAGGACTCTCAGCATTTGTGGGTATGTGGATTCTGATTGGGTAGGGGACATTGACAATTGAAGATCCACTAGTGGATATATTTTCATGTTGAATGGTGTAGTTAGTTGGATGAGCAAGCGATAGGCTATAGTCACTCTATCCACTACTGAAGTTGAGTACATGGAAACAACACATTCCTACAAAGAAGTTTTATGTCTTAGACATTTTTGTTCTGATATTGGGTTCAGTGCAAGGAAAATTACAATTTTCTATGACAATCAAAGTGCTATTTGTTTAGTGAAAAATCCAACTTTCCATGTCAGGATGAAATATATTGATGTGCAGTATCATTTTGTACGAGATATGGTGGAGGATGGAAAGGTCTGTTTAAAAAAATTTGATACTCTGGAAAATGTTGCAGATGCGTTGACAAAACTAGTGAGCATAGACAAGTATAGGTGGTGTGCTAGTTCAATGGGCCTTGGAGCCCATGAATCTCAGTAGTTTCTGAATGCTTTGGAGGTGTCAGTAAGATCTTCATCAAGTGGGAGATTGCTGAAAACATGTGCCTCAAACTTACTGACTTAAACCTCCTAAAAGAGAAAAATTGGTGAGACACCTGGTCTGTCTTACCAATGAGCTATTTGGTTCTAAAGACTTGAAGTGGTTAGGTCGGTGAGATAGGTGTTTTTTCTTACTGAAGAAATTCGTCGGTGTGACTTGAACTATCAATGCGATATTTCTAACTCTCGGCAATGATAGATGTCGGCCCAAAGAGTTCCATCGGGGAGACTCTTTCCTATCTGGGTTTGGGTCATGAGGCAGACATGGAGCCTCGCAGTGACTCTTACCAAGGTATGTTCTCCTGCCGATAAGTATGTTCCAGTTGGACATTGGTGTGACTCCTGTCGATGAGGTTCTTGTGAACGACAGCTAAGCTTAAGATCGTTGAAGTGACATAAGACCTCGTGGAGACTTTTGAAACTCATAGTGATAGTTTTGGTCATGAAGATGAACTTGAAGCAAACCATGGGTGAATGAGCATAGACTTGGTTGACTGTTGAGGTGCACGCCGAATAGTGGAGGATGTTGCTAACTTGGAGATGGTTGTTTGATGACTGCTAAGTTCGACAGGTTCTCAACAGAGGAAACTGAACTGAACTATTTGTACATAAAACAAATCGATCATGGTTGTTGCTATACATTGCAATGTACTATAAATTTTATGGGTTTGATGGTTGAATGATCTATTAGTGTTCTTCATTGTATGTTGTATAAGCATTGTAACAGTGAGACATAATGAAGATAAGGATTTGTTCTATGCAAGGTTGATCAAGGAAATGTTACTATTGTAAAATTGACATCTAAGAGTCTATAACTCTGTATGTAATTTGTTTTACTGAAATACAAAGTGACTTTCTTTGGTGTGGTGGGTTTTTCTCCCATCAGGGTTTTCCCACGTTAAATACTAGTGCCCAATTCTATGTATGATCTTAATTTCCCGTTCTATTAATCATAATGTGCATCTTTAATGAACTTTAATTGTTTTTGAACCTATAGTCTACACTATTCCTCTTAGAATTAGCATTAGGAAGGCATTTCCACACCTTTTCTTTCCTTACAAAAATTGGTATGGATAGATCAAAAATTCAACCTGACTCTTTATCTATTAATGGATTTGACAATGTACGAAAGCAACCACTTGGTGTGATGACTTTTCCTATTACAGCTGGAAAAGCCACATTAGAAACACTGATCCATGTTATACCTCATGATATTTCATATAATATTCTTTTAAGAAAACCATGGATTCATGCAATGAATGGGGTGCCTTCTACTCTTCATCGTATAGTGAAGTATGCCTACAACAACAAAGTGTACACACTCGAAGCTGAACCTGAACCAAACAATCATTTAAACATTGAAAAAAACAAAGAGAATCCTTTGAAAAAATTAACACCAACTACACAAGCGGAACCTATGCAAGATAAAGAAAAAAATATCGAGGATGTCATGAAACTATTAGAAGATTATTGGGTCTCCTTAGATTTCACACCAACATTCATGGGAGAATACAAGATCAACACAAAATTCAAAAGACCCTTAGAAAGCATCCACCTCAAACACTTTAGATGAAACAAATTACACAATAAACTTTGATGAAGCTGATTATGAGCAACCACCAAATCCAAAAGAAATGAAAAATATTTATGGAAGAGCTTATGAACTTATGAAACAACTTGGATATAGTGGAAAAGGATGCGGTGCTAGAGAAAAAGGTATTTGTGTCCCTATAGAGCCTAACATTCAAGAAAAGAATAACAGTCTTAGTTATTGTCCTTCGAAAGAAACATGCAAGCCTTCACTTAATGTCAACACTCTTACAAAGGATTCCTCTAAGCCAAATTTAACATTAGTGCATCCTAAATTGATAGAAACTAGTGGTCTTTGATTTTTTCCTTTTAAATGAATTAAATAAAAAAAGAAATCTTTACTTACTATCAATGTCATCACACAAAACACTAACTATTGGAGTTTGTTATATCTTACACCTTCCTTTAAAGAAGAGTACAAAAACTCACAATCTAAAGAGTCTTGTGTAGGTATGACACCTTGTACTAACAAAGTGACATCTTTGTCACAAAATAAAGGAACATCTTCTATTGATTAATAGAGTATCTTGTCAAGACTCCTCTGAGATCGTTTGATATCTCTCCCTCCAAAAACACGAAATAAATTTTACTACAAGAATTCATTTTGTGCATATCATAGAGTTCATGGTCATTCTACTAATGAATGTAAGGATTTGAGTTATCAAATTTAACATCTAAGGGATTGTGGTGCTCTTCCTTATTTTGGAGCATCCAGATTATCTAATTGATATTTACTTCCGAACCTCTCATCAATCATTTTGGCTCATACTTATCTTGCACGAAGTGGGGGTAAAGGGTTAGGTAGCCTTGTCCTCATATGTTACTTGTCACTTTTGGCTAGTTGACCACTTTCCATGTATATATATAAGAGCAAGCTTGGGATGTGGATGGCATGCCTTAAGTTGGATTGCATGCGACATACTTATCCATGATGTAGTTTCCTTTGGGAACATATTGTTGTATAGTTTTCGCACACATGCCCCACTGAAAGTAGGGACCCCCCCCCTTTTCACTCTGATTTCTAGTGCTTTGGCCCCTTGGTTTTGAGGATTTACTTGCTTAGGTGTGTGCCTGAATGGTTATCTTCCTTACATTAATGATCCCTTTATGTTACTTGTTGAAAATCTTAAGTTTTAAGCCATTTCTGAGTTTTCCTTTGATTTTGGGAATTTCTGCTCTGGGCGGAATTCCACGATTTCCTTGAAAACCCGACGAGGGGGGAACTTATGCTATGATCCATGGATTCTGGTTCTTCACGAAATTTCATGTTGACTAGATTTCTTTAAAATTCTTGCACTCCGTCAAATTCTCGGGTTTCATTTTGGGTTGTCTTGTCAGTGGCATTAATGCTCGATTGTACGATCTTTGTGGCAAGTATTTAGGTGGATTTTTTGGGAAGTTGTGTGTCATTGAGCTTTCACCATTTTCTCTTAACTACTTTTGAAATCTTGGTCTTGGGTGTTTAGCATTTTGGTGATTGGATTGGTTGGTTTCTAGGTTCAGTAGCAGATTTATTGCATTGTCGTTGCAGCTATTGCTAGGGTGTCCAAGTTTGTTATCGATCTCCTTTGAAGATAAATTTTCTTCATCCATGGTATATAACTTTTTTCCTCACCTTTTGAATGATGAATGAATGTGATGTTTTGATGTTTTGAATGCATTTGGGGCTCGAATTTCATAAATTTGGCGTTGAGTTTTCCAGACAAAGGGTTTGGTTTGTTTTCTTTGCAGAATCTTAGAACCCAATTGAGATCCCTAGTTGAATTAGTAATTTTTGGTAGTGCCAAGCTTTCCCAAATCGCTCCTTCAGGCTCGACCTGTGAGTAGTTTTGTTGTGATTTAGGGTTTTGGGAGTTCGCTTGATTGAAGATGATTTCCTGAGTGAGTGAATTGGCCTATATTTGATTCATTAGCTAGTCGCTCACTTAGGAATGTTCCAAATAATTTATCTTGAGATTAACTAGACAATTGAGTTCAATTCGAGCTTAATCTGAGCTCATTCCCTGTATTCATGGCAGAAATTTCACAACTGCAACCTAGGGCATTGCCAATCCTCACCAATTTTCCTCTGAGAGAGTTGAGGACTTTAAACAATCAATAGGAAATGTAAAATGAATTGCATTTGAGCCTAAAATCCAACGTTTGTGACTGTTCTTTTGTTCTGGGCGAGATCGTGAGAATTGACAGTTTTTGGGATCTTGAGGCCTTCGCAGAATTTCCGCACCCTCAGAATTTCCCGATTTTCCTTCGCCCTTTCATTTTCCTGGAGGCATGCAAAAGGCTCAGAGTTTCAAGTTCTTCACGAATTTCCATCCCGGGCAGATTTTCCTAGACTTTCTTGAAAGGATTTCATAGTATAAAGAATTCGAGAGATGAAAGAGTTTAATGTTGTATATTTGGCATCTCATGGTGGGAATCGATGATTTTGATGAATTAAATGATGTTACATGCTATCCTTTCATACTATAATGATTGAACTCATGACATTTGTGCTTGATCGTTAAAATACGTTTAGCTGGGAATTTCCCAGAATTCCTCTCTAGCTGGTTTTTCCCGAATTGCTCAAAATCTCAGATTTAAAATGATGGTGTTCTATGGTTGATTTAAGGGACTTTTGTCATGATTTTGATCTGGTTTAATGATGAATATGTTGTTCATAGGTGACTAACCTTGATTCTAATGTCATAAAAGGATTTATTGTGGGTTTTTCTGCTGGATGCAGGTTGAATCAAGTAAGACAATAGTTGGCAAGACCAAGGACAAGCAGACAGATCTAAGTGTTGAAGCTTCTATTGTCTCTGAGGTAGAAAGGATCAAAATGGACATAAAGAGTAAGATCCTAGAAAGCAAGTTGACTTCCATCTAGTCAAAGGTCACATATACAAATGTAGTCCAATTGGATTATGAGGAATTCAAGGCAAGAATGGCAGCACAGAGCCTTCCCCTATTGGCTAGAAGGATATTCGAGTCAGGATTGGCCCATGTAGCAGGATTTCCTCCCATAGTTCAATGTTACAAGCTGGTTCTTGAATGTGTCAAATATTATGATAGGGGAACACAAAGGATAGTTGGTCCTCAATGGAGAATAGTGGCAAATCTTAACCCTGTGTCTATAGCCCAGACCTTTGACATGCCTGATAGGTCTCATGTGGTGGGTTTTGATGTGGACATAGTGAAAAAGTATTATGATGAAGACATCATCAAATCACAGTAGGTCATCAATTCTTGGCTAGAGAAACCCAAGTCTCACTTCTCCAAGCTTCCCAAGCAACTATTTAGAGCTAAATTCAAAAAGGAATACTATGATGCTACCACACTCCTCAATAGAGTGGTGGGATTGAAGAGTGCAGGAGTATTTGAAAACTAGATGTTCCATGTCATTGTGAGGATGGAGCAGAATATTGACTACCATTGGGAAGGAATTATAAGTGCAATGATAAATGAACAAATGTGCAATGTCATGCATACAAAGACCTTCACAATGACCTCTTACTTGGTCTATGCACTTGCAAGGTTCCATCCATACAAGGGGCTAAGTGCAAGGGGTGTGTTTGAGAAAGATGTGATTTATGAGGTGTACCCACAACTACACTTGGGTAGCACAAGTTATAGGAGGGTGAATGATGCATTCACCATGTACATCACCAGGTTATTATAAGGTGCAGAGTATGTCCGGATCTTAGACAATGCCAAGGAGCGAATTAAGAGGTTTGGAGCTTGGTTTATCCAATTCCCTACCTTCTCATACATCAAAATAGATGGTTGTCAAAGGGCCTCATATAGACTCCCTAGATATCCCACATAGCACATTATACTTCTAGAAGTCACAAGACAGATATGTGATTTTGATGCAATTGTTAAGAAGGACAAACATAAGATCGGATTTGGTGGTGATTTTCCTTTGAGAATAGGTAGTAATGAAGCTTTCCCCTCTATTAATTCAGCCCATGCTTCTAAGGAGGAAATGAGTACTTTGGGTTTCTCTTTCCATTCTAAGAGATCCAAATTTGATAGGACTAGTAAGGCACAAAGAAAGGCCAGCACAGAATACAACCATAAGGATGATGTAGAGGATTATTGGGCTAACAACAAGGATGAATTTGAAGTTAGGAGAAAGAATTTCTCCAGGTTGCCAATGAACTTGGTTCGACTATACAACATAAAGGCCATTCCTAATTAAATTGAAGATGATGGAGATTTGATTCAGGGCCATGATTATGAAGCTGTGAAGGATAAATCCATTGGAGAGATAGACCAGCTGGAGGAAGAGAAGATAGAATTAGAGTAGATCATGACTCCAATAATTAGGTACACCAAGCTATGGCTCAAACACAAGATTTGGGAGTTAGAGAGTAAAGGTGTGCAATGCACATAGGATCTAATGGGAGACTTGGAGTCTCATTCCACTTTTGGAGATTCAATTGAGCAGGACCCTAAGGGTAAGGATAAGGTGAGTTCTCCTTTCAAGATAAAGATTAAGGATGCTCAAGCAGAAGAAGGAGAGAAGCAAAGAAGGCCTATTGCCAAGAAAAGAAAACATATTTCAAAGAAAAAGAAATCTGCAAAGGAAGAAGTTGAGGAAGAGGGAAACAAAGGTAGTACTTTTGTGCCTAAGAGAACAAGAATAGTGAGATTGTCTCAGAAGAAGAAGGAATCTTCCAAGGCAGGGGGTGAAGTTGGCCCGCCAATAGTAAGTGTGAAGAAGATCAAGAACTCCCTCTCCCAAGGATGGTGTTCCAAAGAAAAGTACTCCCTTAGTTGTTCTTGCCACAGAACATGATAATGTCCCTCCTTATCATGAAATTCATAATCTACCAAGTGAATCCAAGGATGCAGAGGATCACCAAGATCATGGAGAAGAATAATTCTGAGAAGGTGAACTCTACAGTGTAGAGGTAGAAATAGAGAATATATTGCAGTCCCCTCTAGTGACTTATAAAGATGTGCCTACAAGAAATGAAGAAGATTGACCTCCATAGAGAGAGGAAGTTCCAATCAATACCCCTTCACCAATGCAAGAGGAAGAAGAACATGATAAGGGAAGTGAAGATAAGACTGAAGAGATTCCTAAAAAGCATAATCTGAATGAGGAGTTCTCTAAGGTTCAACAAGAAGTGGTTGGACAAGGTGATGTGTTGTCAGATTCCATTGTTCCTACTTGGCTGGATAAGGAATTAAAGAGTAAACAAATTATGGTGGACGATACTCCTCCCAACTGGGATGAATTACTGGAAAACATAGGAAAGGGAAAAGCAAAGAAGAAATCTTGGGTTATTTCCATGATTGAGAGGGATCAAGCTAATAACAAGGTGATTCACATTGCCACCCCTCTACCAGATAAGAATAAAGATGAAGTGACTAGAAAAGATTATAGTGTCCAAACTATCAGCTTGGGATCCACCTCCATGATGCAGGAAGTTGAAGAATTTGAAAGCTCTAGTGTTGCTATCTTGAGCATATTGAAGAAATAAGTGCAAGCTAAGCAAGATTTGAAGAAGGAGAATGATAAACCGAAGAGGTATTTGCAAGCTTTGATGAAACCCTTTCAATCCATCAGCTCCTCATCATCTAATGCAAGTTTTCTACCACAAGAGACAATAACTAAATTGGAGAAGATGAAAACCACTACACATGCCACACTGAACTGGTTGCAGGGAGTGGAAGCCAAAGGAGATAATGCTATTAAAGATATCCTTTCAATCGGTGGAGATGCTATAAGATCAGTAGAGTGGTTGAATAATGTACTAGCTCAAGATAAGGAGGATGTTGATCTCTTGTTGTAGAAGACCAAGATCATCATGGAATACACTAAAGACAAACTAGTAAATGATGGAATTCTTCCTCCTTCCAAAGTTGCAGAACCCTGGGAATGGTACGAAGCTTTGCAAATAAGGCAAAGGGTTTTGAAGAAAGTGCATAAGCAAGGAAAGAAAATTGAGGATGCCCTGACTGAAATCTACAAGTGCATTTCCTTCTTCGAAGTTATGATAGGTAGAAAAATATTTGCACCAAAACATTTGAACTTGGAGCAATTGAGAAAATGGAGGCATGATGTATATTCTCCAATCAATGAGGACCCAGTTATCGAACACGAGTTAGATGATGTAGCCACATACATTGTAGTGATGAATAAGTATCAAACCCTGAAGGTGGATTGGGATAAGGTCATTAAACAGTCAAGAGAGGACATCAAGTCCATTGAGAGGAAAATTAAGGTGTTAGTTATTCCACCTATAGCTAACTTGGAGAAGGTATTTTTGATGGTGCAGGATAAAGTGGAACGAGATAAGGAAAAAGGGGGGAGTAGTTAATGCAATGCCTGATCAAAATTTATGCTTCCCCATTATTCCTCTTCATCCTTCACATGCACTGGATTGAGCCATGTTGGAGATCCCAGGCTGACCTGGATGGAACACATGCATTTAATGCATGTTTTAATTTATTTTGAATTCTTCTTGGTTGACTTGTTTTTGGGGCCAATCATTTTGTAACCTTATTTGGGCCGACATAAGATGTAATCTCTATAAATAGGGATATTACCTCATTTGAAAGGCGAGATAGTTTTACATTAGAGTGAACTAAGCATTAGAGCAAGAAGTTAGTAGTTAGGTTATTTTCAACCAAGTGTTGTAATAGAAGACTAGAATTGTTGCTACTTTGGATTATTTAATGCAATTAAAGGAATTGTGATTTGGTGTCCTTATTACGTTAGTTTATCTGGCATGGTTCCTGTGATTCTATCTTTTGAAGTTGCTTAATTTTATTTGATATATGTTATATTAAATGTTAGATGACTTAATGGTGTTTATGATTTGATGCCTGAAGTGTTGCAGCAATCTCTAGTCCATACTTTTTGCAGCTAGCTGATTGTTAGTTGCTTTGCAAATTTATCCTGGACTTTGATATTCATTGTGCTTAGTTTAGTTGTGAATGCTTGTTCATTTCAATTGCAATAGGATTGTTTTGGATAAATTTTCATGACTTGAAAATCTTACGTGCCTTAGAAGATTGCACTATTTCTGTAAGATTGTAGATTTATCTAGGTCAAGCAGGAATTAGTTTCTGAGGGATTGGTCCATTTCAAGTATTTTTTCATCTGCACTATTAATCCTAGGATTAGTGTTAATCTTAGAGGTCTCTTTGAACCCTTATCTTTTTCTATTTCTTTTATCATTTGGGTTAGATTTAGGATTTGAAGTATCACCATATTGCTAGATCTGATAAGTTTGAAGTTCTAGTATTTTCTTGTAGTAAGGTCCCTTTGGGATTACTAGCATTTTCACATATTATTTGAGTTGTTTATGCATTTCCAAGACCTGACATTAGAGACCTTGGGGTTATCTCTTGAGGCTTGCTAATAGAGATCTACTTTTCAAGAGAGATAGGATTTCCATATTCTGTCTAACTTGTTGCTATATAGAAAACACCATCAACACATATGACTTGCCATAGGGATTTTTGAATAATCTCTCATGTATTCTTTAACTTTAAAGTAATTTCTCATAGCAATGGTGTTAGGAATTTCTTTAAACTGGGAGCATATATTGACACTCATGTTTCACTATGCGATTTTCTTTCTTCTTGCGATGCATCCTTTTCTTGGTGGTATCATTGGGTTTGATTTCCTCTAAGAGCATGATATTTCTTTTACTTGTCATCTCTTGGAGACATTAGGCATGATGTTCCCTAAGAAGAGACCTTACATGAACCAGGAAAAATCCCTTTGAACGTACCTTACACTACTTTTTCATTTATAACAATTGTTATATGGCCACCTTGCATAACACATGTTTCTTGCCTATGGAGCCATCTTGTTTGTTCATGGGTGTCAAGCATACAAAGTTTTTCTTGCCTCATGGATCTTGTTGTTCATATTACATGGCACCTTTTCAAAGTTATCAGGATGTATAGCTTGTTGCAAGGTGTGACCCTTGTTCTTCCTTGCAACACTAGCGCTTGGGTTTGTGACATGGTGTAACTGCCTCCTGTGGTTCTTAACTGAAACTTGTATCGTGCATTGACAGGTCGATCTTTTGGTGCAATGGAAAGTCCAACAATTGGTATCAGAGCTAGTCACAAGTTCAAACCCCATGCTTGTGCTGGGGGGGATTGTTGCAAGATGTGACCCTTGGTCTTCCTTGCAGCACTAGCACATGGGTTTGTGTCATGGTCTAACTGCCTTGTGTGGTTCTTAACTGAAGCTTGTATTGGGTGTTGATAGGTCGATCTTTTGGTGCAACGAAAAGTCAAACATAGCTTTGGTATGCTTAGCATATGATGAAAATCATAAACGTGGGCATGAATTTCTCATTATATGGTGAGAAGCTAATATAGAGGCATGCCTTTCTTACTGAGCCACCCTTTGGATAATCACCCAACAAACATCCTAAATTTTTTTTGCATCAAAGTGAGCATGAGTTTTGGAAAAACAACTTAGATCTGAATCCACCTCTTTTTATTTTTATTTTTTGTTTCCTTTTATTTTTCTTTCTTTTATTCATTAGCACTGTATGTTTGTATATCTTGTTTTGTTGGATATCATACACCTTGTGTCTATGTCCCTTTGTGCTTATGTTAGTTTGGCATAAGATCTTGCATCCTGGGGGTTTGACCACCCCCTTGATCTTTTCCATCCTAGACCATCCACATTGGTACACTTGGACCCCTCTTGATCCGAGTTTGTCTACTTTAGTGTGAGTCATAAGCAAGTTCATTCTCTCACTAAAGTGGGGGCTAAATGTGGCAATGGAAAAAGTATCCCCTTTTCACTTGATTTCAGAATGGTTAATGTTAAAATAAACCTAATGTTTCTTGATCTAGTGTTGTGACACTTTTTCCACATTCACATGGGATTTAGGGCCCTTCTAAGCTAAATAGACCTATTTTTTCCTTAATTTAATGTTGTAAAGTGTATTTATTTACACCTTCACATTAAGTTTTGGGCCATTGTAAACTAAAAGAACTTAATTATGCCTTATTTAGGGTGTTGTAAAGTGTACCTTCACACTTTCACACTAATCTAGGTCTTCATTACTAAATTGGGCTTCTTTATGCTTTATTTGGCCTTATTTTGCATCCACAAGCCTTATTAAATGCATTTTTCTAGAGATAATCTATATGTTTACCAATAACCAATCATAATTCATGTGATTTTGGATTGTATTGACCAAATTTAGTGATCTGGGACTCATATGCCACCTTGTGCATATGAGTCCCACCTAAGTTTTGGGGTCCCAATCTGGATTTCACATCAATCTAAGTATTTCTTGAAAAATGTGTCCCAAAGCCTAGCCTAATGGGACTCATATCCCACAACTGGCATATGAGTCCCATGTGGCTTAAAATTAAATTAAATTCAAATTCTTGGTAGGATTTTATTCTCCTAGATTTGATTTTGGCTTGTAGTGTTGTAATTTCGAGGAATTTGGTATAAAAAAGTATAAATACAAGGATAATTCACTCATTTTCACCTAAGACTTTTAAGAGAGCATTAGACTAATATCAAGTTTATGATTACAAGACTTCACAAGAGTATTCAAGGACATTCAAGAGAATATTAAAAGCATTCAGAGGTAGATTTCTTCATTATTTGTTGTAGCAATTCAAGATCCATCACCATGTTGAGGTTATCAAGCATCAAGCATGTTGTTGAGCTAGTGTTGTGATGTTGCATTCAGGATCCAAGATTAAGCATTATTCTACACTTATTTCAAGATCTAGATCTACATCCTTCATGGACACTTCATGTTAGATTGCATATTTACAAGACATCATTCAAGGTATCACTGTTCATGTTTCGTGTTCCATGTTTCATCTTTCATGTCCTTATTTCATTATCTCGTCATTTGGTTTAATCACCTAAAAGGGGTTTGACCAAGGAAAAACCCTTATTTCCTCTCTCTACATGTGTAATTTCAGATCTAGGTGTCTTGAGGCTTGAAGGACATTTGAATACTAGGTTGTAAATTTGAAGAAATTCATCAAGTTGTCACAAGGTTGTCTTCTTCATGGAAAGTTGCCTACAAGTTGCAAATTAGGTTTGTAGATCTAAAAATAAAGTGTGGAAGGAATCTAAGCAAGGATAGGAGAGAAGAAACAGGTCCTAACCCTCCAAAAAAGTAGAGTGGGACTGATATGCCACTTGTGGTGTATGAGTCCCAGTACAATACATTTTTAGGTTTCGGGAGATTTAGATCATAGACTGTTAAATTCCATTTTTTGCATAAAAACCCTTGTCTAGGACTAAATCGACTAGACTGACGTATGAGTCCAAATGGTCATCAAACAACAAGTTTTCAAGGTTTTGAAGCTTTTTTTGACCTTATCACTCTCCCAGGTGCACCTTTGTACTTTCCCTATCTTTTATTTTGCATTTTAGTTTCATTTCCTAGGTCATTTAGTTAGGTTCTGCATGGTACTTTGAATGATTCATTCATCTCTTGTCTTTCCAAGCCCTAGCTTGGTGGTGAGTCCCTTTTTAGTTTCTAAACATACCCTAGGATTCCCTATTGTAAGAACTCTTTCTCTCATCATATCATTAGATTGAGATCTCTAGGGTTTCCTTGAATGAATCTTGGAGAAACTTGTTAGCTCTATCCTCCAAAACATAGGGCATACATTTTTCTATGTTTTAGGTGGTACAAAACCTTGTGTTTCCCATCTATCCATCACATGATAGACAATATATTTGTGGTTTCATATAGCATGATACTTCTTGCTTGATTAATTTAGGATTGTTGTTATGCTTTCTTGATTGGGTGTTGCAAATACCAAGTGCTTATTTGCAAGCCTTCAAACCAAGCCAAGTTTTTGAAAACCAATTTCTTGTTTGAAAATATTATCCAAACAATTATCCTTTAAAACAATTGAAGCAAAGGTTAGGACATCCATAATTGACAATCTTAGTTGAACCTTAATTAAAAAATATATATTCATAACTGCATTTTCCATAGTTAAAAAGAATACAATCCCATTCCAACCTATATTTCATTTCCAAAACTTATAGTTTGTTTTCCATATCTATAGTTAAATCCCAATCCTCATCTATAGTCCATATTCATAATCCTTCAAAAATACCATGACAACCACATAGTCCATAATCCACATTCATTATATTTCATACCTTAGTCCATCACAAACCATTAATCCCAACCCAAATTTAGTGCATAATTATTTTATCTACTTGTAGTGTAGGAAAATGCATACCCTTGCATTTTCACACTTGTTTGGGGCCACCTTGCTTTATTTATACTTATTTATGCCTTAATTGGTCCTATTTTGCATCCACAAGCCCTATGAATTATATCTTTTTCTGGCTAATCCCAACAAACTCCAATAAATAAATGATAATTTAATGATTCTCTCTAAGTGTCCCTGATTTTTGGGTCAAGACTAAAATGCCACCTAGGGCATCTTTGTCCCCTAAAGGTCTTGGGACCCTGATTTTGAGGAATCTTAAATGAGCCCCTTTTTGGGGTATGTGCCCCAAGTTTTTAGCCTTGGGACTAAGACGCCACCTAGGGTGTCTTAGTCCCCCTTGAGGTATTTTTGAGATTTAATTTCAAATTATGGTAGGATTTAGCCTCGTTTAATTAATGAATTCATATGTCAGCTTGGTGTGGTTTAATCTCTAGATATTAAGCATCTAGATAAGTATAAATAGAAGGTTCCTTCTCTCATTTTATCATAACAACAAATCTGAGCAATCCAAGCATTCAAGCATTCAAGAGCATTTCATCAAGCATTTGGAGCCATCATCAAAATTCAAGCATCATATCAAATATCTTCTTGCATCACGTGTGTTGTTGTGCTAACATTTGTGATGTGGGGTTTTGATCCAAGCAAGCAATTCAAGTTCATATCTATCAAGCCTTTATTTGATTCAAGATCCATATCCATTATAGTTATTTCACATAAGTTTGTAGACTTTATAACAAGGGTTTGGTGAGTTGTAGCATTGCATGTTGTTCATTCATCATTTCCCTTCATTATTTTATTTCATTTCAAGGTCTAATTACCAACAAGGGGTTTGACCGAGGAAAACCCCCATTCATTAACAATCAACAAGTTTTTCCCCTCTTCTATGTTTGTGATTGTAGCTTCAGGTTGATGACTTGAAGATCATTTGAAGTGTAAATTTTCAAAGTTGCATTGCAAAGTTGTCATCTTCACGGAAACTCACCTACAAGCTAAATCTGGAAGTTTCAGAACCTGAGATCAGAGAAGAAGAATAGACATCAAGCGTCAAGATCACACTCATAAATTTCAGAAATTCCAAATGAGACTAAGACAACAGTAAGGGCATCTTAGTCCTCTTGAGGGTATTTTTCAAAAATTCTTCTAGATCCGGTTCCAACATCTGAAGATTCTACATCTGCCCTGAAAAGCAGTAGCGAGACTAAGACAGTAGTAAGGGAATCTTAATCCTCCATGGCACTTTTTAACAACATTTTTGCATTTCTAACATCCTCATCACATTTCCAGACTTCCCAGGTACACACATCCTAACTTCTTGTTCCATAATTTCATCATTTGTATCCTTCATTTAGCTTGCATTATTAGGTTTTGTAGGTTGAATGCTTATTTTTCTTTTCCAAGAATTTGCTTGGTGGTGAACCCCTAAAAGCTTAAAGAACCCCCTCCTAGGTCCTCCTTGTTGAGAATTAACTCACCTCATGAGGTTGATAGTCAATCCAATTAGGACTCCTAGGACATTATTGAATGATTGTTGGAGAAAAGTGATATCACCCTCATCATTTTTCACCATTAATCATTTTGGAGAACCTAACCTTTTTGAGCATTCATTTTCTGATTTGGAGTTTATTAAAGTTCTAGATATAGATTGCATTCATTATTGTATTGCATCTTGCATTAGTGAAATTGCATCTAGGGTTTCTCATATTTAGTGAAAATTGCATCTAGGGTTTCTCATATTTGCATTAGTGAAAGTGCATATAGGTTCCATGTTTGCTTTCTTGCATCATTTCATTTCATTCAAAAAACTAAAAAAGTACATTTTTCATCATGTCTTAATTGCATTTAGAAACATTCTTATTGCATTCAAAATCGTAAAAAATTGCATTCACATTGCATTCAATTGCTTGTTACTAGTTACTTTTCCTTGCATTCATTGGCATATTTTTTTGTTTCTAAACATCAACATCCTAAATAGGCAATCTGTGAACATTGTAGAAAATCCAAAATTTGCTTTTTTTCTGAGAAAAGCCTCAGCTAGGACTAAAATGCCCTTCTTGGCGTCTTAGTTCCTCTTAGGGTTTTTTCCTCAGAATCATTTCTCTGATATTTTTTTTCTGTTTCAGTCCTTGGAACTTCAAAATTTCAGTAGTAGGATAAATCCACCCTTACTAGAATCTTAAAGTCCCTGTTGACTTTGACTTTCCAGTTTTCAAGATCTACAATTGCTTTATGTGCTTCTGTTGGTTGCCTTCAGTTCTCTATTTCTTTTTGTCGAATTATTGTTGTTCCAATTTATTTCATTTCAAGTATATTTGTTCAGTCTTACATCATGGATATGTGCTTTGGAAAGCTTTGGATGTCCTTGAAATATTTGGTAGATGTGTCAAGTTGTGCCTTTGGTAATGACCCTAACAAAATTGAACTTTCTCATTCTCACACAACTCCTAATGCTTGTCCTCCTCATGATGTTGACATCATTGGAGAAGATGATGACAACATGAACAAGTTCCTAACTGATTACCTTAACAACCTTGAAGCCAATTCATCCTTTTATCCATCCATGAAACAACCAAATCCCTACAAAAGGTGAACCTAGTTCCTCCACACAATCACATGATCAACCATTTTATGATAACAAAGTAACAAACACTTCAATCAATCTAGAAGAAACACATGGCAAAGGATTCAAAATCTTATGTAAACAAGGATTTGATACAAGTGAACATAAAATTCACCAAGTCCTCGAACAACTATCAACTAATGAAAACACAATAGAGTTAGGAAATCAAGATCCCCCTCACAATATATGACCTCTTCAAGAATACCTGACTTTGTAGTGATGGTACAATGGTATTTGATTCTCCTCTTGATATGAATGTCCTTCCTAAGGAACAACCAATGATTCATAACAATGACAAGGATGATAGGACCACCCTAGGTCCTCTTCCTCAACCTTCAACTAGAGAAGTTGGTGAATCTAGCAAATGTAAAATACCTTACAAATTACAAAAGATACAACATCCTCAGTCACCACCTGAAAGTGAAAGAAAATTACAAATCCTTCTTAACCAAGGACTCATCATATTCCCACAAGAGAAACATAGACTAATATTATATCCTAAAGATGCAAAAGTTCCACTTTTTTGATACCATATGACCCTTTTACACAGTACTAATGAGCTCCATACATTCAAGATCATATTGAGTAAATATCACTTTGACAAAGATACTTGTTATCGAGTGATTAAATAGCATATCCTTCATCCTTTTTGTCATGTAATAGTTGTAGAATACTCTATTCTTAGTATTACATGATCCTTCCCATCACTTGCCTCAGCTCATTCTTGTCTTGCACTCAGTGAGGGTAATAAGTAGATAGACTTTTCCTAGTAAGGCATATGTCATCATCCCTTAAGCTTGTTATCTACCTTCCACTTATACACACTAAGATTGAGAGGTAGATGACCTGCTTTAGGTTGACTCACATATGTTTTATTAGTCTTTTTATTTTTCCTCTTTTACTTTTTTTTTTTTTTATTGCATGTGTGCAATGTGATCCCCCGTGATGTATTGTTCGATGTTTCCTCTCTCAATGTGCATTCCTCTATTTGTACCTTCATTCTTCTATATGTCATATTCTTTTTCCTTTTCATTGATCTTTTATCTTTGTTTTTCATTTTCATTTTTGTCTTGTGTTTTCCTTTTGGGGATGACACAAGGCATTGAGACACCCTATGTCTCTTCCATGTTGACTCAAAAGGTTTTTCATTTTTTTTTTCACTCTCTTTGTGTCATTCTTCCAGTTCTATGTGTATTTGGGGAATGATGGCAATTCTGAGCTCTCTAACATCATTGCAGCAAATATAGATATTGACCTCAAATCCATAGATCCCTTATGTGTTTCTAGGGGGAAACCCCTCTTTTCCTTTTTCTTTCTCATTTTTTGGCTACTTTAAAGTAATTGCTCACAACATGGTGTTAAAAATTTCTTTTAAGTGGGGGCATACATTGGCATTATTCTGGCATGATTTTTTTTGTATTTTTTTTCATGTTCCTTGATGTGATTTTCTTATTTCATGCAATGTGTTTTTATTTGTGGTGACATTGGGAGTAATGTCCTTCAAGAGCGTGATCTATCTTAGCATATTACATTCCTCTTAGTGTTGATGCAGCGCACTGCATCCCCTAAGTTAGGAATCTTTTATCCTTCAATTGGTCCTCTCTTGGGAACATTAGGCACAATGTCTCCTAACATTAATACCTCGCATGAAGTAAGAAAAATCCCTTCAAACATCCCTCTTTCTTGTTGCATTTTCTTTTTGTACCTTATTAAAGTCATGGAGGTATGGCTTTGATATGGTCCCTTGGGGCTCACCTAGTGAACTCCTAGCTTCACTATCCCTTGTGAGCATGTATTTATGTACCTTATTAAATTCATAAAGGTATGACTTTGATATGGTCCCCTAGGGCTCACCTAGTGGACAACTAGCTTCACTAGCCCTTGTGAGCATGTTTTTTTTTTGCATAGTGGACAACACATTCCACTTGTAAACCTCCTTTTGGAAAAATAGTCTAGATGTGGTCCACAACACGTTGGATGGCCATTCAAAGCTTGATCCATTGCATTTTTCCTTTTTCCTTTTTCTGTCTTTGATTGTGTATGTTTGTGATCTTGTTATGGCTTCATATATCATCCACAAGCATGTTCCTTTTTGCTTATGTTGCTTTTCCATAGGATCTTGATCCTGGGGGCTTGGCTAGCCTCTTGGTTATTTCCATTCTATCTTACTATCATTCGTACAAGAAAACCCCTCTTGATTTTGTGGTTGGCTACTTTAGTGTGAGTTTGAAGCAAGTTCATCCTCTCACTAGAGTGGGGGCTAAATATAGTGTAGGAAAGTGCATATCCTTGCATTTTCACACTTGTTTGGGCCCACCTTGCTTTATTTATCCTTATTTATGTATTAATTGGTCCTATTTTTCACCCACAAGCCCTAAGAATTATATCTTTTTTGGTTAATCCCAACAAAATCCAATGGATAAATGATATTTAATGATTTTCTCTAAGTGTCCATGATTTTTGGGTCGGGACTAAAACGCCACCTAGGGCATCTTTGTACCCCAAAGGTCTTGGGACCCTGATTTTGAGGCATATTAAATGGGCCCCTTTTTGGTGTATGTGCCCCAAGTTTCTAGCCTTGGGAGTAAGATGCCACCTAGGGCATCTTAGTCCCCCTTGAGGCATTTTTCAGGATTTAATTTCAAATTCTAGCAAGATGTAGCCTCCTTTAATTAATGATTTCATATGTTGGATTGGTGTGGTGTAACCTCAGAATGTTAAGCATAGATATGTATAAATACAAGGTTCCTTCTCTCATTTTCTCACAACAATCAATCTTAGCAATCCAAGCATTCAAGCATTCAAGAGAATTTCATCAAGCATTTGGATCCATCATCAAGATTCAAGCATTATAAAAAAGATCTTCTTGCATCATGTGTATTGTTGTGCTAACATTTGTTATGTAGGGTTTTGATCCAAGCAAGAAATTCAAGTTCATATCTATCAATTCTTTCTTTGATTCAAGATCCATATCCATTACAACCATTTCACACAAGTTTTCAGACTTTATAACAAAGGTTTGGTGAGTTGTAGCATTGCATGTTGTTCATTCATCATTTCCCTTTATTATTCTATTTCATTTCAAGGTTTAATTACCAACAAGGGGTTTGACCAACCCAAATCCCCATTCACTAATAATCAACAAGTTTTTCCCCTCTTGTTTGTTTGTGATTGCAGATTTAGGTTGAAGACTTGAAGATCATTTGAAGTGAAAAGTTGCAAATTTACAATGCTGCATTGCAAAGTTGTCATCTTCATGGAAACTCACCTAGAGGCTAAATCCAAAAGTTTCAGAACCTGAGATCAGAGAAGAAGGAAGAGTAGACATCAAGCCTCAATATCACAAATAGAAATTTCAGAAATTATAAATAGGACTAAGAAAACAGTAAGGGTGTCTTAGTCCTCCCGAGGGTATTTCTCAGAAATTCTTCCAGATCTGGTTCTAACATTTGAAGATTATGCATCTGCCCCAAAAAATAGCAGCAGAACTAAGAAAATAGTAAGGGTGTATTAGTCCTCCATATCACTTTTTGACAACATCTTTGCATTTCCGAAATCCTCATACATTTCTAGACTTCCTAGGTACACACATCCTAACTTCCTGTTGCATAATTTCATCATTTATATCCTTCATTTAGCTTGCATCATTAGGTTTTGTAGGTTGAATGCTTATTTGTCTTTTCCAAGCATTTTCTTGGTGGTGAACCCCTAAAAGCTTAAAGAACCCCCTCCTAGGTCATCCTTGTTGAGAATTGAATCACCTCGTGAGGTTGATAGTCAATCCAATTAGGACTCCTACAACATTATTGAATGATTGTTGGAGAAAAGTGATATCACCCATCATCATTTTTCATCATTAATCACTACTATCTAAATCTTAATTCACCTTCATATCCAAATCATTATCATAAACCTTTAGGTTCAAGTTTCTTAACCGTTTGTTACTAATTCACCATAAATACATCCTCCATCCAAGTCTAAACTCGTCCATTAATTCATAATATTATTATCCTAAAATAAAATCTAAATATTTGAAATCCTTAGGTTATCCATGAACATTAAGTCACCTAATTTAAACTTCTACATTCTTTATACACATCTTCATAATCTAAAATAATACTAGCCTCAAAAGCAATCTTTAGACAATTTAATGTTTGCCTTTAGATCCACTTTTCATTGAAATCATCTAATCCAAATCATTTAGGACCCTTAACCATCCTAGGGCCTAAAATCCTATCCTTGGGACCCTTAACTATCGTAAGGACTATAATCCAATCCTTGGAACTCTATAACAACTTATGGATTTGAAAAAAATGATCAAATACAAACATCCATATGATTCAAAAGTGTAACATATCCATTAATGCATGTTTATAAAATCAATCCATTTAATCCATATAGACCATTTAGAACATTTAATGCCACATTTATGAAATATCCTATCCATTCAAATCATCTATCCAAGTCATCACAAAGTCACCCATAATATTACATAAGCTTATTATCCATTTGAGATTTTATGTCCATTTTTTAAATAATCATCCAAATAACATCCTTAAACCTTTGAGTTAAATGGCTTCCCCTTTTCCACTCATTTATTCCTAATCTAGTCCCATCAAATTATCAACACCCATCCTCTACTATGTCAAATCTAAAGTCAAAACTAATGACTCTTCTCACAATTTAAATAGCTAGACTTGAAATGCTTAAAGAAAACCGCTTTCATAATTAATCCCTCATAGAATGGTATATCTTCCTAGGATAATTACCCTATCCTTACCATGATAATAGTGAAAGTAGTAATGGAAATCCTAATTAACATAAATATACTATTGATCCTAATTCCATCCTTCATTTGAACAAGGAAATTACCATATAGATAGATTCATCTAAATAAATAAATAATCCACTCTTATGAAAAATAATAAATTAGGTGGAATTTTACCTCATAGTTATGACCTCTCCCATCTTGATTACTTAGTGTATCTCAACCCCTTGGATCATGTCTATGCCCGTGAAATATTATCAACTACAACTCATGAAACCTTTCATCCCATTTCAATGACCTCACCAACCTTCACTTAGACCACAACAATATGAATCTAAATAAAAATAATCCCTTTATATTAGGGCTAACCCCTTTTATTATGATTCAATCCCATTGAGGACACTCATATCCCCTCATAATGAGTCCCAATATAACTAATTCACTAGTCAAGCCACATCAACAATAGGCACCTAGTTTGGAACTAAAAATCAAGCTTCCCATGTTTAGTACATATCCCTTCCCATCTCAAACCAAAAAACCTCTGATTCCTTGGACTTCCACTTAAGATCAACCTCAAATCCTTGGGTAACATCAATGAACAATAACATTCCACTCTTCCCAATATATGAAACAAGCAACATCATCAATGCACCTATCCACCACCACCACCACCCATATCATATTTTAATTTTAAGAGTGGCAAGCCATAAAATATGTATTCAAAGGAATATAAGGTGGTACTCATAATAAATTATACACCAATGAGGAATTATTCCCATGTCCTTTTGATCAATCCATACCATAATTTTTTTTTAGCTCTTTTGAAATTCTAAAGTATGAACATTACAAGGGGAAGGGAAACACTAGGGAACACAAGAAAGAATTGTTTATAGCTAGGAAAGAAATGACACACAATTAAATGTATACATATTCTACTTATTCACTCATAGTATAGGAGTGTAATCACTTGAGTGGTTCTTACACTAGCCTAATGGGTCCATCACATCCTTTAGAGAACTTGTTGAATTTTTTTATAAACACTTCCTATTACATGAAACACAAATTAGCCATGATGGACCTATGTAAAACCCAAAAAAATAGGTGAAATATTTTCTTAATTATTTTAATGATGGAGGGTCTAGGATAGTAGATTCCCATGGCCTATACCAAAAAATAAACTTGTATACATCTTTCTATCAATCTCAACTAAATAATAAAGGGATGGAGATAGTGAGAGAGAGAGGTCTAGATCATAAGAGATACACAATGAGTGAGATAGAGAGAGAGAAAGATGATACAACTTGCTGATTACTGAAATTTGACCTCCTAAATACTAAAATTTGACATGTTGATTACTAAAATTTGACTAAGTTTAAAAATTGATAAGATCATCCAAAAACTAGAATTTACATTATAACTCCAAGAGATTTGAAGCCACTTTCAAACATCCTGAAACTATATACATGAGATATAACTTAAAGTATAAGAAAGTAAATGCCCATATGTAAATTTGCCACTTGCCAAATGATCATTTGGGGTAAGAAACAAAAGTGGCATCATTTTTGTGTCACATATTTTTTCACTTACCCATAGCATGGTCACCATTCTTCTCACAAAACCATTTGATGATAACAAAATTGAAACATATTTATACGTGAGGAGAATAAGTATTATTATTATGATTGATTCAATGCTCATGCCATTAACAAGTGCATGAAATTCAAGTATTTTATCCATGACCTTATATAAGGAAAAAATTTAAATTGAAGGACCATATAAAACCTTACGTAATCAAGATCTAGGGATCTATCAAAACCTAATCCCTAAACATATTCATGAGTGTACCTCTATGTAGAAACAATGAAAAAAATTCTCACACAAAAACCATTGAATATCATAAAAAATATCAATCCTGTGGTTTTTTCCATATAATACACATTTGGAAATTTGATGGAATTCAAACCTTCAAAATAAAAAACATTTAGCTATGTTGTCACTACTAAATATAGAAAAGTTAGTATCCAAGGCACTAAATTAGTTAGTACTTGGCATGTGCTGGATCATGATGGTCCAAAAAGTGGCGATATGATGGGTATGTGTAGGGTATGTGGCTGACAACTTTTTTTTTACCCAAAATTGATGAAATGAAAATGGTTTTTAAAGGATATTCTTAGCTTTCCACCAATATAAATTATGCTTTACTTTGGATTTAATAAATAATTATTATTCATTTTCTATTTGAATTACGACTAAAGTCCTAATTGATAGGTTGATTGAAAAACATCTATAGCTTTCAAACGGTATCACATTTTTTGAATTTGAAACATGCGTCTGATTCTATGTTGTGAATACTATAGGATTTAAAAAATAAAGAGTTGAATTTCATGAAGTTTTGATGAAGTTAAGGTGGTTAGACATGCGATTTTTTATATTTTTTAAAACTTGTAATCAAAAATTTATAATTAATTATTTACTTAGAAAAAAATTACAAAAAAATATGCATCACAATGGGACATGAGAACTCTACTTATATCTAAAATTTTATAAGAAAATATTATCATTTTATTGTGGTTAGGGTGGTCAGACAGACACCTACTTATTTTTTCCCTAAAATTTAAGTACCCTGCATTGAAATTTCAAATTTTCACCAAATTGATTTTTAAAAAAAAAAACAAACCTAGTAGTTTAGAAACTACATTAAATTTGCAACAGATTCTATTCTTACATATTTTTGAAATAATATAGATAACTTCTTCAAATTTTTACATCAAGTTGCCTAACTCTGATTTTTTTGAATTTTTCACCACTTAAGGGCCTATTTTTTCAATGATGATCCTGCGCATATCCTACTAATCCTAAGGCACAAAATTATCTCATTAGACATCTTGATTGGACACCCCACCTAGATTTCCATCCTTGAATTCTTTCAAATATCTATTTTCCATCAAGAATAGTAACTTCTACACCATATGGAAACTTAATTGTCACCCTTGACAATTTCACACCATGTTTTCCTCCCCCTTAAGTAATTAGACCTAATTATGGACCTAATTTCCTAAATTATGTGTTATATGGACCATTTAAACACTTACCAACATGCAAGTAGAAAACAAATGCATTCATTTAATATTTCTTCCCTGACACCTTAATTCCTAAAAAATAGGGTCAAGAAACTAACACCTAGGGAACTTATATCCCCCTATTTTGCAAGGAAGCTAAGGTAGCGGAACAACTTCCTACACTAATCTTGAGAGGAGAGTAATGCAAAAAAAATTAAAAATCTTTAACAATTACAGAAACTTAAACAGAAATAGACATAAATATCATGCATACCACAACATAATGATTTACATGGGGAAAACCCTTTGAAGAGAAAAACCCCACTCCAAAAGCCACCCAATATATTATTTAGAAATCATAAAGATTACAATATACTTGTAGAGCAAGCTTCTCATGGGATTATCACCACTCAGAGATCGAGAGGCAACACGACCACTATCAAACTCTCAGAATACATCACAATACACAACCATAATACAATGCCCTCATAAAATAGGGTTTCCTTCTAGGGAAAGTCAAGTGAATAAAATATTGACTGTGTAATATGAGACAAAATGATGAATGGTACAGATTTACAATAATAAAGTGTATATAAAATTTGGCTTCCAGGGGCACTACCTCAAGCCTCGTCGAGGCATGCTACCACTTGGACCCCCAGTCAAGAGGATGATTCCCCCGAACCTCTTGTTGGGGCGATTCCCCCCACATCCCCCCTGTCATCATCAGATGAACAATACCTTATGTAATTGCAAGGTTGAGACACATTTTCTCCACATATTTTTCCTACAAAATTGAATATGTTAGAGTTGGAATTTTATTATTTGAATTTTAAATGTCTAATATAGGTTAGTAGGATTTCATTTGTGAGAAATTAGAAAAATTACATATCAATACCTAGTTATTGCATCATTTGAGATCTAACACTTGAAAGAAGTGGATATTATTGGAAAATTTAGTGATCAAGACTTATCAAGTAAGTCAAGAGAAACATTTCAAGATCTATTAAATAAATTCAACATTAAAGAATCATGTCAAGTTTATCCTTGTTTATGTTATCATTATGTTTGTGAGATCTAACCCTTGTAGGTCTTCAAGCAATTCAAGCAAGCAATAATCAAGCCTTAAGGATATGTGCATGACTTCGGTCCTTCAAGGAAGCTATTGATGTGTGGTGAGTTGTAGTCCATTGTTGATTCATCATTGATTTTATCATTTAGCCTTATCCCTCAAAAGGATAGGATCTCTTTCATTAGCATTACCATTGTGGAAGTGGAAACACTAACATGGGGTTTGATTGAGGCAAGCCCCTATATGGAACAACCCTTCCTCTCTCTTTGATTATGTAAGTTTTAGGTCTGAATAAGATTGGGAGAAGTTTGATGGTCAATTATTCACTATTTTAATCAAATGCTATGTCATGCCCCAAAAACTTCACTAGAAAAACCCAACCAATTTTTTATTTTTTTTATAGAATATGAAATAACATATTAAACATTAATCAATTACGTTTACATCATTTATGCCAACCAACCGAATCATATACTTATATGCATATTAAAAGAGTGTAATGTTATGCCCAAATTTTCTTGCTAGGAATCACAATATATTTTTTTTATATACATTAATTAAGCTAATTAATGTTCTAAACATTGGAAGAGTAGAAGCTAAGGGGACGTCATTCGAATTCAACACTAACTAACGAGTGATATACACCCATTCCATTGTAAACTTGTTCTACCTATACTTGAGAACTAACGAATAACTATACTCTGGTACATCCTTATCTATAATTGAAGTAAGACTTTCAACATGATGTTTCTATTATATTAGCATTGGCCCTAATACCCGTGTTAATATAAACTACCCAGGATGCTCACCAAATGGAACATAATAGATAATAACCAAGTAACTATTTTCATTCTAAAATACAATTGATCATGTCTTAAATATTTTTATTTATGTAAAAAATTCACCCCGAAAATTCACATTCTTAACTAATGAATTAATTAATTTAAAAATTTTGTCTTACCCTTAAATAAAGAAATTTTATATTTTTAATTTACTAAATTATTAATTCTCATACTTAAAATTACAATAAAATAATATTATACTTCTAAATAAAATAAATTAACTTTTTTTTTAAGAAATAGTTTAAAATTAAATTAATAACCAAAAATGTTAAGAATATTAAATTCCTCTCTTATATATTAGATACAGATCTTTAATTTTGAAAAGCTTAGCTTTTCGTATTCTTCTTAAAAGAAATTATGGAATCCTAAATTATTATGAAATAGGCGCCTTTATACTCATTTTTCTTTATAATTTTTTTTTTTTCCTTATTCTTTTCTTCATCTACACGCCTCTAAAATGGAAAGGAGATACAGCCATGCGAAGCACAAGAAAAAGTGTTGCCACAGATAAATTGAGGCATGGACGAGGAAGTGCATGTTGATCTATTTTATTTGATTGATTTATTTATTTATTTATTTTTATATTTATTTATTCTATTGTTCGCCTTGAGTTTTCTCTGCTGTTACAGATACAGAGATAACAGTGAACTGATTTTGAACATTTATATATATATTTTTCTAATTGAAATCTTAAATTACACATATTTGTTCATTAATCCCGTCAAGATCTTCAGAGTATATATATATATTCTTGAAACATATTAAATACAAACAACAGATCAGGTATCATAAGGATACTCAATGTTGGAATTATTGCTTCCATAGCCCAACCCCTACCTACAGGGTGTGTGTATCTGTGCATATGTGTGTTATCTCTCAAGCGAAAACATACGATAAAGCTGATTATTCGTTAACTTAATAAGATAAATGTTGGCCCGTTAATTTAAATGGATGATGGGATTTGCTAAGGAGTTCGAATCTGGATTTTTAATACTGCACTCAAAATATAGTATACCTGTATGTTTATATACATAATTCTTGGACACCAAGATACAGAGCTCAGCTAATATATTTATTTTGTTATGCAGTCCATCATGATAACATATTATCGATGTAGTCACCCATTACCGTTGATAATAATAAAATCTTCGGCTATTATATTAACTTAATATACCATAAGCTTCGCCTCACATAAATATATTTATGATACTGTCAGTACTCTTGTATTGCTACACTCACCCAAGCATGGCGCCAACCAGTGAGAGCAAATAAGATATTGCGGAAAAGTTGCTATAGGCATTGGAAGCTAACTTTTCAGCCCAGCACTACTGTGGCATTAAATCGAATCCACAAGGAAATACTACTTGCACAAATAATGATTACAACTAATACTCAAATTTTGTACTGGTGCATCAAATGGAATCACAACAGCCTGAGGAATTAGATATAAATATCGACCTATGGTGTAATATTTTAAACAATGTGGGGCGTACCTAGAGCAGGCTCAATAAATTCTGCAGTTATTGCTGGGACAAAAAGGTAGAAATTGTCCTTGTCAACGATTAGGAAGTTCTAAATTTGAGGACGCTGGGTAATAAATCAGCTATCTACAATGCTGACTGACAACACCCCAACATGAGATTCAAGAGATAACATAATCTTGTGACCGAAGGCAAACGTGAACCCAACATTTATGGTATTTAATGAGGGTAAGAAGTTGCAGACTGACCATACCTCAGATGACTGATGCAGTATGCCGCCCAAGTCAATAACCCACAGTACTTTTATTTCATTTAACCCACCTACAGATGCAGCATAGAGAACAGAAGAACCTAGACGCAGCTAAAATACCATTTATGTTTATTTATCTCATGATTACTTCTCTCGGTTGAGCATTGCCCCCTTTTTTCTTTTTTTTTGAGGGAACATGTATGCTTATATTATTTCCTTTTCATGACAGGTTCAAAGGCTCTCAAGGGAGAGATATTGGATCAATCGAGTGCTACTCAGTTTAGTTAAGAGACCATTGCAACAAAAATATGGCGCATGAGACTCGTGTAAGATACAACGAAGGAAGGTGCCATCTCGCTCATGCTGAGGTCATTGTGGTTAGGCGTGAAAGCTTTCAGAGGATACTTCGATAAACAGAAAGGTGCTAAGATGGAAGCACTACAGAGCAGGAGAAATTAAGATTGAATCTTATTGTACTTTACAGGTGGTAAAATTAATAACTTAGAGGAGAAAATATCCAAAGGCGTAAGGTCTAGCTTATTTAATTTGTATGCAAAACGATTTAAGAAGGGGTGACTCCTTTTGGCTGCAAAGGCCAAACCGCCCCCCTTTCTCCCTTGTGCAGGCCCTCGACTCTGCACAGTCATAGGTTTCATATATTTTTATCCAAATTTGTGTTTCCCATTTTATATATCTGTTTCTCTTTTAGAGTTATATCATAAACATTGAATATATTTGGTTAACAGTATTAGCATTGTGCTATATATAGTATTTGAATACATTTAAGCATGAACATGTTACAAATATTTGTTATGACAAATGTAATTTATGGATTTATTACTGAGCCTAAAATATTATTATTTAAATTTTCTGATATGAGATAAAGCCCAAGTTTGACAATGATAGTTTTTTTTTTTCTCAATGTAACCTGAATAAATTTCTTAGTAGAATAATCATTTCATAAAGATTTCCTATGAAATCCACTTGGCCTGAATACAATCTAATGTGCAAGACAAAAGTAATTTATTTATTTTAATTTTCTAGTATGTGGTTAAATTCATTTATGCTTTTGTACAAAAGTGCAGATTTATATTTTCTTCATGGAAAGATGATTTAATCTACATTGATATTTTTGATATAACAAATGTAAACTTTTGTTCATCTTTAACACTTCCTTAGATGCAACCCATATTATAGATGCAACCCATATTATTTAATTTCAATTAAGATGAATGAAGGAGGAAAATGAATAGGTTGACTAAGGATCCCCTAAAGATATGTTTGCTTCTGTAAAATGACTAATTCAATACATTCTGATCCTTGATTCTCTTTCTTCTTTATATGCTTGGCTGACAATACTTCCATTTTCTTTCTTGCAACTCCGTGAACATATTTTTATTTTATTCAAATGTCAAAGATAATATAAACCAATTTACACAACATTTTGTTCCAATAATAAATGAGAAAATCACTATTTATCCTGCACTTTTCTCTTACCACAAGTGCATAGAGTATTTTATCTTCCTATTTCAATAAAATACAAATCCTTCACTTCTTTTTTTTTCATATTATAAATGATACATAGAAAGGAAACAAATAACATGTCAATGCATGCAAGCTTGGTCTTTTCTATTCTTTTCTATGTTACAACAGAACCCTAACTTTCTGTATTACAACAAATTCAAAGAAATCCAATAAAGGACACACATCTGAGTAAGGCTTTCTCTCCACGCTACCGTAATGGCGTCATGGAGCCTCGTGAGCTCTAGCCATACCCCCGAGCAAGGAATTATTTTATTTCCATGATGATATATGGAGTCTCTTCTTATTTTTATAGAAGGGATAAAACTAATTATAGCACAAATTTTATGAATCTAGGTTCTCTACTTCCTATTTTCAGCTAAGAGTCATAATATGTCATCTTCTTACAACCAATAAACAAGGGTAAAAGGAAATAGGTAAAACTTATCTCTTTTGTTTTAGGTGAAGGGTTTGAACCCTTTCATCCATCTCTCCTCTCCAAGCCAAGCCATCTTGATCACTATCTCTCCCCAAAAGGACTCCTCTCATTTTCTCATTCTTCATACCATCTTCACTAAAGTTCTCCAAAAAGAGAAGTGGGTAACACCCCACTCATTCTTCCTCTCCAAAATAAAAGCTATTGATCCTTGCCCCGTGGTTTTTCCTCCACATTGGAGGTTTTCCACGTAATATGTGTTCTTCGCAATATCTTATTTTGTTGTCTATTTTATTTATTGTGTTTATTTATTTTTATTGTTGTTGTTATTATTATTATTCTGGCTTAAATTTAATAACAATATGAACAGGAAAACTCATGTACACACTACAGAAGTCCTCTTCTCTTCTTTCCTACAAAAAAACTCCTCTCCATGCCACACACGACCTTTTCTCTCCTTTTCCTTCAAAGATAGAGAGAGTGGAGTGTGAGGAAGAGAGCGAGGGAGGGAAGCAAGGAAAAGGATTGAGCTCCTACACATAAATAGACCTGTGGGTCATTTGGATTTTCATTTTCCTCTACTTTTCAGACTTCACCGTGGGTTGTATCACATTCTGTACGTGGAGAGGAATGAGAGTGCAAAATGTTTGAAATACTAACATTTTTTTTTTCACATTCTTGTAATTGTTTTGTTCGATATAAAAATAAATAAGTTTTTTCTAAGTGTCTCTCTGTGTATTGAAATACCTAGAATATAAAGTTAGCTCTATAATGAGAATACTAATGAATGTACTTAGTGGAATATAGAATTGTGCTAAGACTCAAATTGAGGCCGCAAGGGAAACCTTGAATCTTTTAAGGTTAAGCATAACATTTGAATCTTAGAAAATTTTATATAAGGGTACACTTGCGTTTGTATCTTTAAAAGAAACTTGGTAATGTTCAAAAACACCATTGAAACTTACTATGGTGGTCAATGTGGCAATGTGTGGAATCTTTGAGATTTTGTCAATTGAAATCATGTCATCTTAATTATTTTAATGATTTTTTGATAAGTTGGAAGACACACTAAGCAACTTATGAAATGGATGTATAACATAAGTTAACAATGATGTGTTTTAATGATGTAATGAATATTTGAGGCATGATGCAATGGATTCTTGAAATGAAGTGCAATGAATGGGCCTAAGTAGTAAATTGAGAGCATGAAAGCACGAGTTTTGATATTGTTCATGCAAGAAATAATGTTATTATTATGACTAATGCAAAAACAAAGATATTCTATATGTTTTCCAAGATCCTCTATATATTAAAATATCACATGACGAATGGTAATGATCAACAATTTTGCATCTATGAAATGTCATTAGGGTGATGTTTGTTTATACATACGCACAATTTGAGCTAATTGGTACACATGCCAACAAGTAATGATAACATCAAGCTTAATTGACTTGGGGCTATGATGGATTTGAATTGAATGATTAAATTTATATGCAAAAACCACCAAGATTTGAAAAACATGGTAAATAATGTATAGTTTGCATGTTCAAAAAATTCTATTTATGGTCTAAAACATGCTCTGAGAGCTTGGTATTAAAAAAATATATGAATACTTTTTTATTAATAGATGGAAATGAGAAAATCCAATCCTAGTCTATATGTCTTTAATTTTAATGATCATATACTTATTACAATATTATATATAATAATGATTTGATCAGCGTTAGTAGCAATTTTAAAACTATTTTCCCTGGTAAGGAAAGTTTGAAGGAAACATTTGATATAATAAACTTGGGACTAATGCATAATTTTTTGGGGATGCAAGTTTGGAAAGAAGGAAGAATATTACTTTCTTAGTCTAAATATATGCATTGGATGTGCTTAAGAAATTTGAAATACTTGATTGTAAACTAGCATCTACACCATTTGATATCAGAATCAAACTTAGTGCTAGATTTTATTTTGAGAAAATTGATAGTACATTATATCGACAATTAGTGGGTAATCTTTATATCTTATAATATCTAGACTAAACATTGAATAGGTAGTCAAAGTTGTGTTTAGGTATATGTTAGCTCCTTGTGTTGAATATTGTATAGAAGCAAAGAGAATATTGTTGTAGATTTGAGGAACACGTCAACTAGGAATTGAATATAAAAAAAATTAGAGATCCTAATTTACGAGGAATATTAAAAAACAATCTATTGTTTCCTTATCAAGTATTGAATATGAGTGTATTTGTTCATAAAAAGCATCCTAGGAAGTTATATGACTTAGAAAATTGATGGAAGATGTACATCAATCACAAAAACACCCAACAATGATATGATGTGATAAAAAAAGCACAACTCATCTAGGAAAAAAATCAAATCTATCATGCTAGCTCAAACCATATTGAAGTACATCATCATCTTGTACAAGATTTAGTTCAAAAAATATCATAGATATAAAATAATATAGAACTAAAGATCAAGTTGTAGATACATTCACCAAAAGTCTATCTCAAACAAAAATTTTAAAATTTTGAGATATGTTTAAATCTTATAAATGTACCTCAACATTGGGGGAGGATGTTGAAATTAAGGTGGGTTAGTATAGACCAAACAATTGCTCACAACTATCCATATTTTGAAAATAATGTTAGTTGGCATAGACCATTTTCCAAGCATAACAACTTATCGCCACTCATCATCAACATTCATAAATGTTTTCAACCAACTATTATGATTAGTATATCATGTAGAAAATGTAGTTTGTTAACTTTATGAATGTATTTGCATTATAAGAAATAGAACTTAAGTTTTGGGTAGAAGTAGTTAATAAATCAACTTACATTCTTAATAGAACTCCTACTAAATCTCTAAAACATATAACTCAAGAGGAATCTTGGAGTGAGGAGTCTAAAGCCTATATATAATATGAGTCTAAGAAATAAATAATTCTTGTCAAAAGAGATGCATTGTTTGATGAAGTTTCTAATATATCAAACCATATTGAGTTGATATCTACTCCTACTATTTACAATAATGAATATTTTGAAATTGACCATGATTTAGATGAAACAAATGCAACTCTAGTAGAAAATTATGAAGTTGATATCAGAGTATTCAAGAAAGAAAGGTCCTAAGAATCTTATTGTTAACTATGCTCTAATGGTGAAGGTCATGTAGGTTGAAGATCCACAATCATATGAGGAAGCTAAGGGAAAATTAGACTAGGAAATTAGAAATTTAAGAAGAATATAATTCCTTGATGAAGAATAATACTACTTTATTATTCTCATATTATTGAATAAAAGAGGAAAATTCTAGATGAGAAAAGTGAAAAATATATTCTAATTGGATATAGTGACGAGTCTAAAGCCTATATATTATATGAGCCTAAAATAGAAATAATTCTTGTCAAAATAATTGTATTGTTTGATGAAGTTTCTAACATATCAAACCATATTGAATTGATTTCTACTCCTACTATTTACACTAATGAATCTTTTAAAATTGACCATGATTTAGATGCAAGAAATGTAAAATTTCTAGGAGAAAATAATAAAGTTGATGTTAGAAAATAAGGAGTATTCAAGATAGAAATGTCCTAAAAATCATATTGTTAACTATGCTCTAATGGCTAAAGTCATGTAGGTTGAAGATCCACAATCATATGAATCAATTAAAGGAAAATTACATGAGGAATTTAGCAATGCAAGAAGAGTATAATTCCTTGACGAAGAATAATGGGGTCTTTAGAAAGGTATAAGGCATAATTAGTTGCTAGAATATTTTCACAAAAATAAGACATTGATTATATTGAAATTTTTGTTTCAATTACAAAACTAAATATATTTCCATTTGAATAGCCATTGCCTTAGTAGCTAATTTTTCTTGGAAAATTTCTCAAATATATGTGAAAGTACTTTTTAAAATGGTTATTTGAATAAAGAAATGTATATGTAACAACCACCAAGATTTGAAAATCATGATAAAGAACATCTAATTTGCAAGTTCAAAAAATATTTTTATGATCTAAAACAAACTCCAAGCGCTTGGTATTCAAAAAGAGATGAGAACTTTTCTATTAATGGATGGAAAATGAGAAAGTTAGATCCTAATCTATATATCTTAAATTGTAATGATCATGTACTTACTATTGTATTATACGTTAATGATTTGATCATTACTTGTAGTAATTTCAAAACTATTTTGTTTGCTTTAAGGAAAATTTGAAGTAAACATTTGATATAATAGATTTGGGACTAACGAATTCATTTTTGGAAATGAAAGTTTGGAAGGAAGGAAGAATATTACTTCCTCGGTCTAAATATGCATTCAATGTGCTTAAGAAATTTAAAATGCTTGATTTTAAACCAACATCTACACCTTTTGATGTTGGAATCAAACTTAATGTCAGATCTGATTTGGAGAAAGTTGATAGCACTTTATATCAAAAATCAGTAGACAATATTTTGCATCTTACAATTAGACCAAACATTTCATAAGCAATCAATGTTATTTCTAGGTATATGATAGCTCCTTAGAGTGATTATTAGAAAGAACCAAAGAGACTATTGTGGTACATTCGAGGAACATTTCAAGATGGAGTTGAATATAAAAAAATTGGATAGTCTACTTAAGTAGGATACACAAACATGCAAAGTATGTAGGTGACACCAATGACAAGAATTTTATATCAAGATATATACATTTTATCATGGTTGAGGACCAATATCATGGAGTAGTAAAAACAATCTATGTTTCCTTATCTACTATTAAAGTTGAGTATATTAGTTTTATCAAAAAGCATCTTAGCAAGCTATGTGGCTTGCAAAATTGATGGAAGATCTACATCAATCACAACAATGATATTTTGTGACAATCAGAACATAATTCAGTTGGAAAATAATATAATCCATCATACTAGTTTGAAGCATATTGAAATACATCATAATTTTATTTGAGATTTAATTCAAAAAATATATAATAGAACTAAAATATTGTAGAACTGTATATCAAATTGTAGATATATTTATCCAATTCTATCTCCAACCAAAAATAAATAAAAAAAATAAAAATTGAAATATGTATATCATAAATGTACCTCAACAATTAAAAAAAAACATTGAAAATAATGTTGTTCAACACAGACCAAAATTCCAATTTTGAGTTAGTCCACTTCAATACTACAACCAGTAAGCATGGTTGCGATATGTGCGCGTAACAAGCAATGTAAGGTCGCCAATCTGATGGCCGTCGAGGTGTTGAATGGCAGAAGCAGCATTCTGCTCATTCACGTACTGCACTTCAAGGCTACCATTATGCCCAGTGACATTCTCAATGAGGCCATATCGTTGAAATAGGGATTGCACAAACTGTTGGGTGAGAGCATATCCGTTTGTAGTTCTCACTGTAACAGTCCGCCTTAAGAAATACAAAGGAGGTACCGCCGAAATCAGAAAGAAGTCCGGAGGATGTCCAGCCACACCATTTCCATTCGCCATGTAAAGAACTAACACGTTGAACAGAGCACACAATTATATGAACAGGCAAACTCCTGTGCACGCTACAGAAGTCCTTTGCTCTGCTTTTCCTGCAAACAAACTCCTCTCCACGCCACACACCACCTTTGCTCTCCTTTTCCTGCAAATACAGAGACAGTGTGAGGGAAAGAAAGTGCGGGAAAGGAGCAAGGAAAAGGATTGAGCTCCTGCACATAAATAGGCGGATCATTTGGCTTTTCGTTTTCCTCTGGTTTAAGACTTCACCGTGGGTCGTATCACATTCTGTAGGTGGAGAGGAAGGAGAGGGCAACCGTGTATTGAAATACCTAGAATCTAAGGTTGGCTCTAGAATAAAAAAACTAATCAATGTACTTAGTGAAATATATAATTGTGCGAAGACTCAAATTGAGGCCACAAGGGCAGCCTTGAAGTTTTTAAAGGTAAGCATAACATTTGAATCTTAGAAATTTCAATACCCTTAAATAAGGATTCACCTACGCTTGTACCTCCAAAAGAAACTTGGTAATGGTGAAAAACACCATTGAAACTTACTATGGTGGTGATATGGTAATGTGTGGAATCTTTGAGATTTTTTCAATTGAAATCAAGTCTTGTTAATTGTTTTAAAGACTTTTTTTTTTTTGATAAGTTGGAAGACACACTGAGCAACTTATGAAATGGATGTATAACATGAGTTAATAATAATGTGTTTTAATGATGTAATGAATACTTGAGGATTAATGTAATGGATTCTTGCTACGAAGTATAATGAATGTTTAAGTATTGAGAGCATGAAAGCACGAGTTTTGATATTGTTGATGCAAGAATAATGTAATTGTTGTGACTAGTGCAAAGACAGAGATATTCTAGGTGCTTTCCAAGTTTCTCTATAGATTAAAATATCACATGATGAAGGGTAATGATCAACAATCCTGCAGCTATGAAATGTCCTTGGGTGATCTTCTTTTATATAAATACACAATTTGAGGGTTTTAGTACACATGCCAACAAGTAATGACAACATCAAGCTTAATTGGCTTGGGGTTGCGATGGATTTGAATTTGTAATCTAGAAGGTTAAGGTTACATGGGTAGTCTTGATCTAGGAAAAAGAACTAATGTAAGAAGTGAGACTAGTCTAAGTAAAGATAAAATAAAAGTGATGAGTGATAAATAAACTATAGGATTAGTAAATTCCATAGTAGATAAAATCATGTGACAAGACTACATTTACTTTCCAACCACACAAAGTGGAATAAAAGAAAATGGAAAAGTGTGAAGGTGTGCACTTTTTATTGGAGATATTAACCCCTATTATAAATGACCAATAGACTCAAATGGAGAAAACTTAAGATTGTGTATTCAAATAACAATCAACAATGTTTGCAAAATCTATAAAACATGTACAAAAGTTTAAATTGAACAGTATGCATCCACAAGATTACACAAGACCTAAATATTCACGTGGGAAACCCTTTTAGGAGAAAATCCACTACCAAAAGATATTTTTATTTATATTATTTACAATCAATAAGCATTCAATACAATAAAGTCTTTGGATATTTTACAAAGTCACAATCTACATCATAATTCTTCTACAATCACTTTAATTATACATCAACAATGCACAATACAACTTTCACATGGTCTAATATTATAACCTTAGTGCATTCACACAAAGTGGTACATTTAGACATTCACATAAGAATACCAACCATCTAACTATCCAACTAACTTGAGGAATACCTAGTCATGTAACTATAATCTAACCATAACATAATGTCAACATGTTGAATGAATCACCAAGTGTGTGTGTTAGAAAAGGATGTTGTAAACCTTGCATAAGAAATAATTATTGAATAATGTAAAATAAATATTTATTTTTGGTACATCTTTGGGAGATGTGTTTTTCCATATTAAATATTTATTTAGGTCCACTTGTAAAGTTATATGTGATAACAATTGGTTAAATATTTTATGTGTTAGTTGCACATGGAAAAAAAATTAATATTTTGAACTTAGTACCAAAAACAAATGTTGGGGTCAATGGCTTTAAGGCACATGGTTTTACCTTTACCACTTGGTTATTTTATGTAAGCTTGAATATATAAAAACAAGAATGTTTTTAGTGGTTGGGATCTATTATTTGGCTTGGTTGTCATTCATATTGAGCTCTCTTGTAGAGTGCATATGTGAAGCATAGTATTAGATGTACAATTACAAGCTTGGATAGATGAATGATGGATTAGAGGAACTTGATGCTTTAGAAGTATTCATGGAGACTCTATAAGTGTATTGTAATGTTTTATTATTGAATAATACATTGAGTGCAATTGCTTTTGGAAGTTGGGTTTTCCCTCTTAAGTTCTAGGGTATATCTTGTGTAATCTTATGGTATGTATTTGATCTTTATATTATGGTTATTATGTGATCTTTTATACATGTTATTTTCTCATAGAGTTATGTAGGAAATGGTTTGATCAATTTGGTATTTCCTAACAGTGTGAAATCTTCACATGAATGGTTGCCTAGTATGTTGTCATTACCACACACTATGAATAAATGGTTACAACCTTAACATTGTCAATATGCATACATGTTTCCAGTATAGTCATCACTACTAGCTCCTTGCTTGTGATAACTTACATAAATATAACATTGTTATGATTGTTTGCTATACTTTGTACCATCTTCGAAAATATTATCCTACTATAAGGTTGTGTTACATGAACTCTAGTTCTACCATAAGTGGTCCTATATCACTACTCATTCTTTGAGAAGTTCACTAATTTCATATGTAATTGAGTTCTCCTTTTAAATGACTTGTGATTATTGTCACAACTAGGGAGTTTTTAGTGGTGAATCTTTTCCCTATTGGTGAATAGTTCATATCAACCAATTCAAAATTGGTCAATACATTGCACCAATGGGGTGGCCAAATCACCTGAATTTTACAAATTATCGGTCCAATGCATTTCAAATCGCCATCAATTTATTTTATGAGACATATAATTAATAACTTCACCTTAACAACAACCTTGAAGCTAAGGTTGTTGAGACTTTAAAGTTTGTAGGTTAGCTTTGGTTGTGCTTCTTGCTAGCTTCTTGTTGGCTTTTTGTTGGTTCTTGCTTGGTGGCTACTGTCCTTTTTTTTGTGTCGTAGCATTCCTTTCTTTGGGTACTTTGATGGATTATTTTTCTCTTGCTTGTAAACTTTGTGGTTTCAAGTCCCTGTAAAACCTATTTTTTCCTTTATCAAAAACTTCACCATAACAGACTACGCATTTCTAATGGCCTAATTAATATTTTTTCTAGGAATCTTGGAAGCGTATATTAAATCACACACATATTCACCAATACTATTAAAATAACATTATGTATTAGGACAAATTTCGCCAACATCATTAAATATTCACTGTGTTAGGACCATGGATTTTTCCAATAAAATTTATAAATAATTGTGTATGATGACTAATTTCTCCAATAACATTAAAAATGATTACAGTTGAGGACACATTTCACCAATTACATTAAAAATAATTGCGTATGAGAACCCATTTCGCCAATACTATGATAACTCTATGCTAATCATAGGCCCATAATCACCTTGAAAATTATAACATATATGTGTTTTATCGAGGTTTGATTCACCCAACATTTAAACGTATCATTGTATAATCATGTGGGATTCACCAAATTTTAACTATACTATTTAAAAATCTTGCAAAATTTTCCAAATATGGATTGATATAAATACAATTGAAACTCTAATTTACTTTTACATATTTTGTTTAGTTCTAAACTTGTGAGCTCTCGATTCAGAACCTTGATCATAGGCAAGTTACAAACTTACAACTACAAGCATTGTTGCATTAACGAATGGTGAGTCTGTGAAAATCTAAAGGTAAGTGATCATTTCTTCATACTTTTATAAGATTATTTATCTATTTTTCATTCTTGATTCAATCCTAAAGATGGTATTGAGTAGGGAATGGGATCTATATTCTATGATTCCTTCTTAAACAAGAAGACTTTTTTGGTAGCTTTTATTTCGTGAGAGATCAATATGTCGAGCAGGAACAAGAGTAAGACTCATCGGGGTGGTGAATGGAGGCCATCAAAATGCCCAAAACTAGACATCATCATCTATAATAGGCTTTAAATTCACAAAATAATTCTAAAAAAAATGTCAACCATATTGCCAAAATCATTTTTTTTCCCTTGACATTGCCATGACCTTGTACTTGCAAGTCCAAGGCTAAGGGTTGGGTTACCATGCCTTTTCTAAGCCTAAATCCAAATGAAAAGCATGGATTGTGAATTTAAAACTTTTTGGAATGAATTCCACTTTAAAATGGGTACATATTCTAAAAAATGAATGGGTACCTATTTTAAAGATGAAAAATGGCACTTCCCTAAATGTGGACCCAACTTCTTGCACTTACCCTTACAAAGGAATTTTTTAATGACATTTTTACATCTGTAAGTACTATTTCAAAATCTATTGCAAGATTTCTTTCCTCAAAGTTTATAGAATGATTCCTCGAGATGAAAAACTTGAAGCCATGTCTATTGTGTATCCTCAATTTTGGGTCCCAAGCCACCATCAACCTGGCTATTTTCATATGAAAGTAATTACCTTGGATTATTTTATTTTTTAAATTTCATAATACAATAAATCAAAAATAGAAGGAATTATAAATGTAACTAAGCTTAGAGAATAAGCTAGCCCTTTTGCAACAACTAAGATTGAATAGTTTGACTCCATGGAGAATCCCATGCAAGTGGGATCAATAACAAGGTTTTAGGAAACCTTTGGTTAGAGTGAAATATTGTGTGATTCATTATCTAAATATTTCAAACCGGTTGATTTATGTCAAATAATGATATTGGGGCTGGTGGAGGATGAGAGAGCTTTCAGTGCATTGGGGTTTTTGAAATCAAAGATAAGAAACAAAGTAGACAATATTTTGGATTTTTTTTTAAGGATGTATACACATAGGTACGATATCTAAAGTTTTCCTTTTGAAAGGGCACTCACAATCTAGAAGTCCATATGTGAAATAAGAGGGTTGTGCAACACTTCAAACGTTAGTGGCAGTGGCACAAATGATAGTGTCACAATGAATGTTGAATATCAAATGTAGTTAAGTGGATGTATGTAGGGAAAAGAAAATGAAGACCAAACTTAGATTCAAGATGACTCTCAATCTCATCAACAAAGTGAGGACCATGAGGTGAATTTGTAAATGCAAGGGATTTAACAATTTTAAGGTATTTATACTGCATTTCATGACTCATATTCCAAACTATCATTGATCTAATATTTTATATTGTATTCCATTAGATTATGATTCATATTGAAGAAATTAATGTACTACTATTTTCCACTATTCCAAATTTCCAATGTAAAATCTAAATTTTAAACATTGTTTTCAAATTGGCTAATTAGTTATTAAACACAATTTTCAATTTATATTTATTGATTAACATATTTTTAATAATTTTATATTTTGATTGTGTTATACTGATAAGTCTACATGCACTCAATGATTCATCGTTCAACTCAATGCTTAATAAAATATGTTAACCGATAGTATATGGGTAAGCGCACGAAGTTGTGACACAAAAAAGGTGTCACATTGAAAAAAAATCAAAATAATGCTTTTTGTGAGCGCCAAAGTTGGCAAGTAGCAAATACTTAAGTTAAAAAAAAATAGTATTAGAACTCTCATTTTTTTCCTAGCCATGACTTGCTTTTGTTATTTTTTTACCTCTACAACTCACACTTGCCAAAAGAAGACCATATTTTGCACTCTCAGCTTGTGATTTTTCACAAGGATTCCACCAAGACATCATGGAGGTGAAAGAGATATGTATTTCTATTTTTTTAATTTCAAATTTGAATTAAATTGTAGATCAAAATAGGTTTTTTGATTAAACTTTGTTTTAATTTCCAGGAAATCAATATCCACCTCCAAATATTGATAATTCACAATCACCTCCTCATGAAGACCCTCTCGAACATGAAAAACATCAAACCCCTCCCTCAATTCATAGACATCCTATAGGAACTCAAGAAAATATTTTAAATCAAATAGAAAACAACAAAATAGAGCTTGAAGAATTGATTGCAAGGTTAAATGAAGATGTTGCAACCCACCCTCATAGGAGAGGCATTGTTGAATCCCTAAAATTGAGTGTATCTCATGTAGGATCAATGAGTAAACAAATAATTTTTTGGTCAAATAAGAGGGAGGAATTAAAAAAAAATTATGCAAGTGGACTTTCCTATGCGTAAGTGAAGAAAGAAAAAATTAGCAAAGTTGACTTGTGTTCCCTTTACATAGACCCAAGAACCAATGCACTTTTATCACTTGCATGCAGGAGGTTCCCCATCCATTGGTGCCACCATGAGTCAATTAAAAATAAGTTTTGGGAGTGGTGGTGGATGGTTTTTGACCAACCTCCATGCAATAACTACGAGGTCCCATAGTATTTTTTGAGGAAACTCTATTGTGAGTTTGTCCTCGATAAGATGCCAAATTATTTTGACTATCTAAACTTTCAGGGTAGATGTACTCGAGCTCCACACATGATAGAGCGAGTGCATGACGTAATCCACAACTAGCACTGAGACCCTTGGCTAAACTCATGTTGGAGCATGTCACCATTCCTTCCATTGTGAAGGATAGTGTCGAGGTCGACATGTTGGATGTGATTAGCTCTCTCACTCAAAGCATTGTATAGTGTGTGAGGCCTCTAGCAAAGTATGGGCGATTCTTCTAGGCCCAAAGTTCCAGTCCACTGTTGTCACTCTTGCAATGTTGTTTGCATGTATGACATGGTCAGAGTGCTCGAGATGCAACTATACAACATACATCAATTGTAGAGAAAATGGCTATGGCAAAATGCCTTGCTGAATGAAACATTTGGCATTGATACTCAAGTAAAATTCAGTAAGTTCATTTAATTTTGTTTATTAAATTCTAATTTGAAATGTAAGAATAACTAAATTAGTAGAATTAATACGATGAGAATTTAGGGTTAGAGTGTTGATGATACTGCACCATTTCCATAGACCCCTATATGTTTACATCATCGAGTCCACAAGTATGCAACCAATATTAAAGAAATAATGATTGCATGTGAATAGTTGAACCTTATATGAATGATTTCCTCATAACACACTTTGGATGTCAAACAGTTTATTGGTGGACCTTCAACATCGAAACCTCACTTTTCTCATCCTCAAACAACTTTCACTCAAGTAACCTTTATTCATTAATGGTGTTGTAAAACAATGTTAGCTAGTTTTGGTAATTAAAAAAACACTATTGCATATATGATTGTACTTTTTATCACAATTCCATATGATTTTGTAGAATTTTACTTTGTTCTTTAACGAATGTATCCTTTGAGGTTCTATATGGCTCTTTAGGACTTGATTTTCCTTAATTTAATTTTGAATCAAAATGACGTAGCTTTCTTTGCTCAAAAACCCTTGGTAGTATATCTTGGTCCTTGTGGTACTTCCACCTATTCTGTAAGTTACTTCCACTTATTTCATAAGTAACTCTTGTCACCAACTCACCTCCCATTAGAGGGAAGCCTGACCTTGAGGAACTTAGAAATTAGAATAAAATATCATTAAATTATAAAATATTAGTGGCTAACAACTATAAATGGGTGCACTAATAACTATATTAACAGCTTAGACTGATATAATGTGATAGACCTACAAAAGTAAGAAGATAATCATTAAGCTTTCAATAAATTACTCTAAATAATTGAGGATGTTGTTGATTTAATGTTATATCAATTTGAGTATATGAACACTTGTTCTATGTTTGGATAGCATTACGAACAGCAACATTCAAAAATAAAATAAAATTTCAACTTCATTGACAATTCCTATGACATCAACTTCCCTTGAATCTAAAGCATAGCACTTGCAGAGTTGGAAACTTTCAAACTTAATTCATTCATGACTTCAAAGAGAATGGAATTTCTTGAAGCCCGAAGATTCAACATATATTTATGTATAACTATCCCCTTATTAGCAGTGAGGTATCAAATGCATCTGCATTCAATTGGCTACCCACTAGTGATGTGCCAAGGTAAATTTCAAGAGCATATTAGAAGTCATCATTAACATTGGTATTGATGGGATGGTTGGAAAGGTCATCAAATGTAGTTGATGCATTTAAATACAAAAATTTCCTCTCTTTATATTTCATAATCTTAAGGAGTTCGCTTATAGGCATATAAATTCTAAACTTTGTGTTGGGAAAATGTGTCTCAACCTTGCAATTATATACGGTTTATTGTTGATAGGATGTATGTTGGTATGTGGCAACAGATCATGCAAATAATGTACACTTGTAGCAATATATGGTGTTCAAGGCATCACCCCAAAAAAAAAAATTGTTGACACCTCAAGGTTTTTTTCCCATTGACACATCAAGGTTTTTTCTCGCTGACATGTCAAGTTTTTTTTGTTAACACGTCAAATGAAAAATGACCTTGTAAAACCCTAATTCTAGAAGGTTGCAAAAATATTTTTACAAGCAGTCAGGTTGTATGTACAGACATGGTTGTATTTTGAGAGTTTGATAGTGGTCATGTTGTCTCTTGATCTTTGGTGGTGATGCTCCTATGAGAAGCTTGCTCTACAAGTATATTGTAATTTTTTAATTTTTGAATAATATATTGGGTAGCTTTTAGAGTGTGGGGTTTTTCTCCTGAAAGGGTTTTCCCCACGTAAATCATTGTGTTGTGGTATGAATGATATTTGTGTTTATTTTTGTTTAAGTTTTGTAAATGTTAAAGATTTGTAAAGTTTTGCATTTTTCTCCTCTCAAGATTTGTGTAGGAAGTTGTTCTACTACCTTAACTTCCTTACAAGTTGGCTCATGGCATGGGAAACAAAAATGGGAACATAACTCAAAAAAGGGGCGAATAAGGTACAATTATAGCATTAGTGTCAAGAATGAATGGTATGATGTTGCTACAAGTGCTCACTTTCTTGTTATTTATGACATTACCATCCCCTCAGGTGATGTCTTATCATCATATTGGTTTCTTATTAGTGTCATCTATTTTGATATTTATGTCTTTAGCCTTTGAAACCTCAAAATTACTTCATGGTACATTAACCCCTTTATTTTTGGGATATTTATTTCAAGTTCCCAAGATTTACATATGGAGTTTTTTCTTATCAGTTGTCACTTATTTTGGATTGCTCTTCCTAGTTCATTAATTTTGTGGAAGTATCATAGGCAAAAAAAACTCCATTAGGAACATTCCATGAAATTTAAAATTTCAAACTTGTTATTTTACTTTTATTTTAGGTTTTAAATAGACTTTGAAACCCAATCCTAAGCATTGGAATCCAATTGTTTATAGTACAACATTGACATAGTTGCATCAAGGTTTTATTCTCTTTGAGATCCCATTTTGTTGTGTTGCATATGAAGTGGTATATTGACTTTGAATTTCACTTTCAAGACAATAAATTAACAATTTTTCTTTAGATATATTATCCCTAATTATTTGATCCCAAAATTTTCATTTTCCATCTAGTTTGTATTTAAATTAAATAAAGAAACTAATGAAAGCCATAAGAAAATTCATATTTTTTTGTTTCATTTCCAAATATTGACATCAGACAAACCTAGCAATGCTCGTGGCATGATGGACCATGGAGTTTTTGCAGCAATAGCCAATTATGATCCTTTAGGAGAGGTATGTGACAGATTAGTAAATTTGACATTATATTTTCTCTTCTATGGTCTATTATTAAAAAAAATCATGATACTTGTATGTAGTTTAATTGTTATCTTGATGGTTGCTATAGGTTCTTTTCACTCCAAATCATTGACATGTTTCTATTGTGGATGAGCATGTTGATTTTCTTGTTTATGGTAAGTGATTATTTTGTCACATGTCATTCCACAATTCAATTTCTATATATCATCTACACTTCTTATTATATTAGTTGGATCTCCATATGATTGAAGAGAGGAGGATGAGTGAGTGTATTCGAAAGACAACAACATCAATAGAAACTCCATCCAGATGACAGTTGAAGGCAATGTGCAATCTATTTCCTTCCCCTAGTGGGAAATGAGTATGTAAATTAGGGTAATTTGTTGTATGCCTACGTGGCATTTTTGAACATATGTTTTGTACTATTGATATGTGATATTTTATGTCCATATGTCTTTTTTGTACTCAGCCTATATGACTTTATTGGATATATTGTATACTTTTATCAACATATAACGTTGTATAGTCTTATGGTTTTTAAATTATTATTTTCAAATCTTATTTTACCACTGTTATCAAATTATATAGTTTTATGTTAAACGTTGTCAACATGAGGATTAAGTAAATCCTATTTTTGATAGTTATTCTTGAATGATGTTATCATGCACATATTGTGTAAATCACATTGTTATCTTTTTCTTGATTGTTATTGTTGAATATTCACTGATTATTCATTTGATGCTTAAATAATTACTATTTTTTTTATTACATTCAAGTTTTCACAAGTGCTTATAGATTTCTAACATTCATGACAAATGTGACTAAGTAGAAACTTAATTATCTAAAGACTCCTAAAGTTAAGGCCAATAAATCTGCTAGCTTTTTTAATAAACTATTACCAAGAAGAGTATTAATTTAATGTTGATTTTGATTAATGATGAGTCATAATATTCCTATATTTTCACTAGTAGAATTTGACAAATAAATGACTACGTGACTAAAACTTTTAGTCATGTGACTAAAAATGACTAAATTCTACTAATTTTTTGCAATTCACAAGTATAAATGACTAAATAAATGACTAATTTGGTCATCGGGTAAAATCACAACTAAATAATTGGTCAAAAAAATAAAAATGACTAAATAAATGACTATTACTCCTCTATTCTTTTTTCTTTCAAATTTAATCATAATCCATAGAGCTTAAGCCCCCTCATGGGACCCCTACCTAAGTGGGCCATTTGGTCGCCTAGGTTGCTTGGTGCACCAAAAATACCTATTGTGTGGAAGGCATTACCTCTCGGTGTAGTCTTAAGGGCTTCACATATTTTATAAAAAAAATTAACATTTACATTCTTTAATTTTTGTTACTCATTATGTTAATGAATCGTTAATGTTTTTAACTATGATTTGAAGCCAATTTGATTTTCCTGTTGTGTTATCATGTCAAATGTATCAAACAACGATTGTGGTCAATTTCAATAATAAAATACGATTTAAACAATCCAATTGCATTTTGAGGGCTATCTTGCAGACACTTTCATTTCAAAAGGTCAAGTAGTTATTTCTATAAGCAATTAGATTCAATTTACATGGATTGTAGAAATGTAATGTCTGCAGAAGTAATTATTTCTAGAAGCAGTGCCTTAAAAATGTAAAGTCAAGTAGTTATTTATAGAAGCAATTAGATTCAATTTACATGGATTATAGAAACGTAATGGTCGAGTCTACTGAAAACAAATATTTTTCCCTTAAAAAAAGAACATTTTTCCCTAAAAATGAAGATTGATTCACTTCTATCTTCGCTTGCTGATATACTCGACCATCTTAATAATGTGAAATAGAAATAACAATGATCACTTTTGGTATGCGAAAATTTTCTCTTTCAAGCTTTATATTGTTAATTAATTTTTAAAAATAGAATTATTTTATAATCTATAAAATCAATTGTGTGTTGATCATTTTTATAGATGTTATCTTTTTATACAAATTTGAACTCTAGTAATTTTAGGAGCACATCATGCTTATCTTAATTTTCACAACCTATATTAAAATGGCAATGTAGATAGATGATTTTTTTTCTCCTAAAAATGAAGATTAATTTTCGCATGCCTTCCACACAATAGTTTTTTTTGGTGCATTTTAACAATAAGTATTTTTGGTGCCTTGGTTGGGCCATGTATGCATTTGGAGGGAATTAAATAGGTAGTTGATTTTTGGCGTAAAATATTGTGATTGCACGTTGGAGGGAAGTTTGGAATTTTAATCAACAATTTGGTGTTTCAGCTCCCACGTTTTAAGGTTTTTCTTGGTTTGCAGAGCAGAAAATCGGCTTAAGAAAGACTCCATCAATATTAAAGGATCATTGGCATTGATGCAATTGCAGAGAAGTCACTGTTAAAGGATCATAAAGTGGTTTCTTTGTCATGAAGAACAACAAAGATATCCATCCACCAAGACATTGTCATGAGGACACTACTACATAAAAAGAGGTTTTAAGACATTAATTTAAAATAAAATATTAATTTTTTCTTAAATATATATTTTATGTTTAAATTCTATTTTTAATTTTTTAATTTTCTTAAACTAAGACAATAAAAAAAATACTTTTTCTAAAATAATTTTCTTATTTCCCTCCCCTCATTCATTTTCCCGGATATGAAGAACAAGATAGAAGAACAAGATAGGCAAAGGTTGAGGAATGTTTGAAAGGCACTATTTTCCATCGTTCACCCCACCAAGCATCACAGGTATACAGTGTGAGATGTTATTTTCCCTTTTGCTATAAACTCAATCATTTTTAATAGGTTCTAAAGACATGGTTCTGTGGATCGGTGCTGGCAGAGGTCCGCGGTTCGATTCCCGCTAGTTTGAGCCAAATTTCATCAAAAAATTCGTTCTACAGAACTTGAGTCTCATCAGAGTATGTTATTTATAGTTTTAATTCCTTAAAAAGTTTATTATTTTTAATACCCATTTGTTATGTAATTAAAAATTTGGTATAGACAACAGGGAAGGTGGTTGTTAGTTTCTCTGTTGGAAAAAATGGAAAATAGGGGTTTTAAGGCCTCTCGACCTTGAAACATTGCATAATATTAGTCTGGGGAAATGATCAGTTTAAACGTTGGAAAATCTTGGGTTTTATTGGGTTGTTAAGTTCTTGGATTCTAAATTTTTTAGTGTTTGATAGTTTCAGATTTTGATCATTAAGGGTTCTGGTCTATATTGTGAAGAAGAATTTATTTGTTAAGCTTGAAAATTCTGATTTTGATGAAAAGATTGTTGTTGCCTTCTAGCCTTGAAGTGTTGATGAATTTGTGATTTAAGCTATTTGGGATGTGAAATTTCAGATTTTGATCAAAAGTGTCGATGTGGTGAATCTACGGGAGAATTTGTGGTCAAGGTATTTAGCGTTCTAGAACGTTTGGTTGCTCAATTATGTTCTCAAAGCCTGTTTCTGGAGCTTAGAGTTTTCAAGGGATTATTTCTTTTCTTAGAATTTTCTTTTTGAATTTGGGTCTCTAAGATTTTAGTTCTTTTCCATGTTTAAACCTATACAAATTTTTTAAGTACTTGTGGTATTTTGTTATTATCAAATATGGCTTAGCCACTTTCTGCCAGTTGGTAGCAAGATAACCACTAGGATAATATTTTTATCATGGATAGGAACTTTGCTTACAGACTTTTCAGAATTAGGTCATGGGTTTGTTGGTTACTTGGCTACCTAGATGTTCATTTTGCTTAAAATGTTGGAAGGTATCTAGATTATGAAGTACAGATGTTGATAACATCATTTCTTTCTCCGATTTTAAAAAAGGATAGAAGTAGAGAAATTTTCCTCTTTGAACTTGCTTCTCAAGTTCTTATTTTTTCAACCATCTAAAACCATCTACATTTATACAACCAATGGCCACGTGTTGATCTAACTTGCCACCTCCTGAAATCCATCCACACCTATGCACAAACCATTTATACAATGCATAATATATGTCCCAGAAGGTGATTTATAAGATACAAGTTGTCCAATACATAGAAAGTCTACAAATGTCTCTTTACTCTTCAATGGATACGACAAAACTAAGGGACTTGTCCAATACATAGAAAGTCTACAAATGTCTCTTTACTCTTCAATGGATACGACATAATTAAGGTTGTTCTTTGGGAAGAACTCAATTGAAATTAATTGTTGACCATGTGCATTTTTTGAAATTCTTGCTTAATATCTTGTATCTTCAGTCCATTAAATCCTTGAGCCTAGAGTTCTAGAAGTGAAGTATATAAGTTAAGCATATTTCTCATACTTAGCCAAACACATATCTTATGTTATCTTGATTATTGTAATTTAGTACTGAAGTAGATTTAATGTGCAACAATTGGCTGACAAGTGCAATTATCTCTATTCTCAAGTCTCACATTCCACAAAAGGACTAGACGTTTAGATGAACTACAAATCTCCACAAGGATCAGTAGTAAGGCTAGATGGGTCCAAGTTCACTTTTTTCTTCCCCATAAAGTGTAGATAGATAAAAAAATCTCTGCTATATTGGAAGGTTAAACTTCATGTGGAAATTTGTGGTGACTCATAGTGCAACTTCACCATTTGATCGTGTCTAGTTCAGTGGGGGTGAAATTCCCCATAATTTAGAATATTCAGGCTCACTTAACATGAGATTCCTCACAAATTTACTCATATTTTCTCATGTGGGTGTTGAAATTTTGAATAGGATGAGCACATGGCACATAGTCATTGATCATTCTAGTTAGAGTCGATTTCCCCATCATAATAGGCATTTTGAGTCCAGTTGCACTCCAATGGGACTTTTGGGTGCTAGTGCAACTTCACCTTTACTTTTACATTTGGTTTAGTTGAGGTGAAAATTCCCACAAAAGCAACGTGATATTTCAGCCTGAAGTGGAAATTGCAAGTTGGACGAGTGTTCACCTTTGCGGGTACAATTAAGTCAAGTGCACATTTGTAGATTGAACAAAGGAAAATACAATTTAGTGATTTATTCCACAAGGTGTTAAAGTGTAAGATGAAAGCATTATTGTTTTTTTTAAATTGATGAGCACATGCAACACTTACCTTTTTATCCTTCATATCAGTTTTTGAAGCAATGCCCATTACACCATCATTGATTTTAAAAGGGCCTCTCATCCCAAACTCACAATGTGAGGAAAGTGTGCAATGTAATCAAGAGGCAACACGTGGAAGACGAATGTAAAAATAGTTCAAATATGATTACATTTTTAGTGGATATTAGCTCATTCTCTCATGCTCAATTGAGTAAAATGGATTACAGTCAAATTAATCTAAGGCTATTAAATTTGTAGTAGTTCCCATGGAGGAGTGAGGCACTAATTTACACCTGTATTCAATTTTATAATTGTCAACCAAGCTTCCAAAATATCCAAACATAATGTTCAACACCTAATAATGGTTTGGAGGGGTATTAAAATTGTTGAAAGAATGTTTAGTGTTTCAAACAACAATATATTTGTTCTAAAATGCCCTTGTATCAAGTCTAATATCCCAACAATTACAATGCCTAGAAAAATAACTAAACAAATCATAAAATATATAGAAAATTCTTTAAAGAGTGTACAAGATTGGGAGATATAAATTGAAATTTTGCAATTGGCAATGAGGCACCATAACAGTTTGCAAAATATATTAGCAACAAATATATTAATATTTACAAAAATCTGCTCCAAATATGGATACTCATTTTTAAACTATATTCTGTATCATTGTTCATACGAATGCAAAGCAAAGGTAGAGAGGTTTTATTGGAGTTTGTATATGATAATTGATTAGCATTCATAACGAGAGGATGTTGGGAAATAATGAAGGTATTTATGTAGGAAGGAGGCGCCAAATTTATGGTTTTATCCCCATTAGATCTTGTACAAAATTCTCCCAAGAAAGTAGAATGTAGAAATGAAACATGAGTTTATGATTGCAATTTTAATTGCATATGTAGAAACAAGAGGTTTGTAGAGATCTTCGCTATATTTATAAGTCTATTTTATTATAGAGGGGGATTTGGTTAAGAATTCTATTGAAAATTCATGCAAAATAAATAGAGAAATGCATATAAAGGGGTTTGAAAAAATGCATTTAAATGTTGCACTACCTATATAATGAGTTTAAATAGACTTGGAAAAATGATGTTCATATTAATGATTAAAAGGAATATGGAAAGCTTAAATGATCATTTAGAGTGCATGGTAACTGAGCATTCTTTTGAAAGAGTATGCATGATGATGTGCTTGTTTCATCTCGAGTTGAAACCTTATTAATGATAGTCCCTTTTCTAATGCATTGATCCAGTCCATTATACCTCACCAAACTCTGTCCGATGTTCATTAATATATGACTGTTTCCCTTACATTTGCAACATTCATGTGCTTTGGGAACTTAATTGTTCTCATGGCTTCTTGTTGAATTGACCTGTACTCCTGACTTATTACATTTTGATTTTGTTGTCCTCCTTTTATTGACTACAATATGGTCACAATACAGCTATTAATTGTAGTCAAGGCTAATACATGATTTTATGCAAGGTTCCATTCTTAGTCATAACCACTATCAACATTCATACAACTTTGATTTCATCTGCCATGCCTATGATAGGACTGCTGCCCTTTAACTTATGAGTTTGCTGCTCTTTAACAATAAAAAGGTTGCCTTTTAAAGTGTAAAAAATTTTCCTTTGAAAGTGTTTCCCTATTCCTCTTAATTGCTGCACATTCATAGTGCGGCTTGCTGCACTTTTAGCCATGATTTTCTTCACTTGTAGTCATGATTTGTTGCACATCATTTGGACATCTATTTGCTGCACTTTTATGGTGAATTTGTTGCACTTTTTGTCATCTATTACTTCTCTTTTTAAGGCATTAATTTGCTGCACTTTTATGGTCATCATTTTGCTGCACTTTTATGGTCATCATTTTGTTGCATATTCATGTCATCATTGCTACATTTTAACTGTTATTATTGCTGCACAAAACTGTCATCATTTGCTGCACATAAAAAGTTGATATTGTTGCTCATTTTTTAAGTCATTATGCTGCTCTATATGAATTCGTATTCTGCACCTTTTGTTGTGATTTGCTGCTCATAAGACTTCATTTTCTGCGCTTTTATTTACCCATATTTCTGATCATATTTCATCATTATTTCTGTCCATTGAAATCCTCATAACCTCAAACCTACCCCACATTCTGCTATTTGTTCTCTGACTTTCATACCTCAATATCTTGACATTGCTGCCCCTAAATCCATTTGAAACCTGTCATAAATATCACCCCAATCTAAAGCTCATGGTAGGTTTTCCTCTTCATGCAAACAACTACCTCAAACTACAATGATAATGAAGAAACATTGTCCCCTTTAGCTAAGCCATTAGCCATACCTTGCTCATCTAAATCTCTAGACACCGTGAACAAGGTTGCTGCCTTTTACTTGCACCTTGACAGCCCCTACTAACATACATACAAATGCCTTTTTTAATTGTCCTGGCACCTCATAGATCCAAAATCTTTCCATTCTCATACTATCATTTATGTTGGTGGCTGCCTTGTGAGATTGAGGAATGTCTTGCATTAAAAAAAATGTCTCTTCTCTTATAAGGGATGCCTTTTCTACTCTTTAAAAGTGATCTTGATGCTTGGTATGACTATGATGGCAATCTTCCTTGAGAATACTAATTCCAAAACAAGCATGAGGTTATTAGTTGAAAGAAGTACTATAGAGGGTTCAAAACTTGAGAATACTAATTCCATAACAAGCATGAGGTTATTTGATTGGAACAAAATTTGAGCAACAGTAATTCAAAGGATGCATGTATCCGAGGAAAATACTGCAATTGCCTATGCCAGGTGATAAAACCTTATTTGATGTCACCATGCTTGCATGGTTAAAGAATTTATTGTTTGCATATTATATCTTGGCATAGTTCACCATAACTAAATTGTCATTTACTTATTGAGAAAATATATACATCTTTTAAAATCTTGCCAATTTTCTCTCTTCTATAATTTTTTACTTTATTTTGCATTCGATGTTTGTTATCTGTAGTTGGATTTTGTCTTCTTAGATTGATTTGTCTTGTTCAATGTTATCGCAGTAGATGCAGTGCTACTTTCTGCAGCAAGGCACAATGTTAGGAATACAAGCATGTTTGATTTATGGGAAGATGCAATTGTAGCAAGCATTGGGAAATCATCAATGAGGATGGTAATTGTTGAATCATCTTTACTGAAAAGGTACTTTTGCATTGCATGTTTTGATTTTGTTGTTGTAGAATAGTAGGTCCAATTTGTGACTTTTATATAAGAACTATCTTTTCTAGTACTAAACTAAAATCTTACAAATCCTCCATTAATATAAAATGCATAATGGAAGTGCACCAATGATCATCTTATAGGTAGCAGTGCAAAGCAACTCTGTTTCAGTGCATAGCATCCACAATTTCCTCTTTGTATCATTTATTCTCAAGTTAATAGTTTAAAGTAGTACTGTATAGGATTCAAAACTTGAGAATACTAATTCCATAACAAGCATGAAGTTATTTGATTGGAACAAAATTCAAGTAGCAATAATTCAAAGGATGCATGTATTTGAGGAAAAGACTCCAATTGCCTATGCTAGGTGATAAGACCTTATTTGATGTCACCATGCTTGCATGGTTAAATAATTTATTGTTTGCATAATATATATGTTGGCATAGTTCACCATAACTAAATTTTCATTTACTTCTTGAGAAAATATATACATCTTTCAAAATATTGCTAATTTTCTCTATTCTATATTTTTTATTTTATTTTGCATTTGATTTTTGTTATTTGCACTAGGATTTTTTTTTCTTAGATTGATTTGTCTTGTGCTATGTTATTGTAGTAGATGCAGTGCTACTTTCTGCAACAGGGCACAATGTCAAGAATACAGGTGTGTTTGATTTATTGGAAGATGCAATTGTAGCAAGCATTGGAAAATCATCAATGAGGATGGCAATTGTTGAATCATCTTTATTGGAAAAGGTACTTTTTCTTGTCATGTTTTGATTTTGTTGGTGTAGAATAGTAGGTCCAATTTATGACTTTTATATAGAACTATCTTTTACTAGTACTGAACTACAATCTTACAAATCCTACATTAATGATATTTAGTTAAGCACATAACAGCTCACCAACCTATAAAAAAATGACACAAGAACTATGATAACCTCAGCATATGGAAGGCTCTAAATGATCTTATGTACATGCTTTTAATTTGACAACGCAAGTTCTATAATTAATACTTAGTTTTATTCTATCATTCTCAACTTTTTAATTTCTTATACATATTCTTAATCCTTCATTTTTCTTTTTGAATGGTAAGCATCTAGTAGAATGTGAATGAATAAGTAAATGATCAAATCACGAATATATTCATTAACTTAGTTATTGAACCTGCCTCTTGTAATCTACATTTTTAGTAGCCACATTTGCAATAAATTGAATTCGAGCAACACACAGTCTTTCTGTAAGATGATTTGATAGTTTGGGAACATGAATATAAACACAAGTTGTTTGTGTACTCTATATAACAAGATTTTAACTGGATTTTATTTTTAAGAGAATATATTTTAGTGATATAAATGAGTAGCTTGCTGAAATTAACAAACATGTGGGATTCCAAAAATTCTACATGTTTCTTGTCCTAAGCCATCATGAATAGCTTTTCTTGGTGTTTTCTTCCTTAATGAAAATAGATGTTTGTGAATGAAATATATTGCACCCTATTATGTGAGGACACGTATCTAGATGGGTACAAAATATGTCACAATGACTGTTACTATCGTGGGATCTTTGGATCATAAACCTCACAATCCAATTTTTAAATATAATATCTGATGTTAGAGATCCCATCTATTTTTTAAACTAACTATTCTTTACTTTTTGTCTCTTATTTGCTTTCTATCAAAGTACTCTCTTTCTAATCTAGTAATAGTATATTTCTAAATTTATGCTTGTGAATGCAGTTTGGGAAATATTCATGTTTAGTATTTACTTTTGTTGTTGTCAGCATATGAAGTTTTTTGTCCTTTATGCTTATGTGGGGATTCTAACTTGGTTCACATGCTTTTTGTTTTGGACTAGGTGGACAGAGCCAAGGATGTCTAGAAAATGCAAGTGCCAACTGCAGCTGAATGTCTTCAGCATCCTTTCTTCCATGTGTTTTTTTTTTCTTTATTTGTCTTATTATATTTTATTCAGTACTATGCAGTTCTATATTTTTCTTGTTTCTATTTTATGACTACATGGTAAATGGAAGCCTCTGAGACATCCTACATGGTGAACAAATGATGTTATGCAGAAACATGATAGATTTATGAAATATGAGTCCAATCAATATTTCTATGATCTGAACATGATAGATTTATGAAATATGAGTCCAATCAATATTTCTACCATCTGATCAAAATAGATTGGGGAGAACCTAACAAACATTTTAAATTTTGTGTAGGAACATCAAAGAATATTAAATTAGACTGGGATACTCATCTAAAGATAGCCTATGGTGCTACAAAAGAATTAGCATATATTCATCGTGACTGTAACCAATGCATTGTTCACAAGGATGTAAAGATATCTAACATTCTTTTAGATGACAAATTCGAAGCACATTTGTCAGAATTTGGCATTGCCAAGTGCATTTCCTTCAAGGCCAAAACTCACACCTCCACCTATGTTATGGGTACTATTGGTTATATTGACCCTGAATATGCAAAAACTTCAAAGATTAATGAGAAATCTGATGTTTACAACTATGGTATTGTTCTTCTAGAGTTACTGACAAGCAAAAAAGTTGTGGACAATGACTCAAATTTACTTTAGTTGGTAGGATTCGTGATTGGTGATAAAGAAACCAACAAGATATGAAGATGAAGAGGTAAATGATCAAATTTTTTAAGGGATAGTTCAATGGTAAGAGAAACAATGAAGTAACAATTAACATGGTCATAAGATGATAGTAATCAGAATGAGGGCAGCCTACAGATGATTGAAACTTTATCACAATCATAGAATGAAAGTTCATTTGCAAAGATGTATCATGTACTTATGCATTACAAGGGTAAGGGACTGTAGGTTATGATATAAAAGAATAGTCATGCACAAATGACAGTTAGAGTATCAACAAACATTACAAGGGTAAGGGACTGTAGGTTATGATATAAAAAAATAGTCATGTTCCTATTCTTTTGTAAGTTGTTGAACAACATAAAGGCAAGGTTTTGGAGTAGATTTCAGCTAGTTTTTTTCTCTCTCAACAATGTATTGTAATCTTTCAAGTTCTTTTATGTTGGGACAACAAATTGTAACTCCATTTTCAAGCTTACATAGCTATATGTAACATCTTTTTGAGTAATAAAATAAGTTATTTTTAACTTCTCATTGCTGTTTTATTATGCAAATCTTTTATATAGTTGATAAGTGATCTTTTTTATTAATAAAATAAACTATCAAATGATGGCAATTAAAAATGCACTAAATATACTACTAAATCAATGACTAAATTAATGACTAAATATATGACTAAATTACTAAATATATGACTAAATTAATGACTAAATATATGAAAAACAATGAATAAATTAATGACTAAATATATGACTAAATTAATGACTAAATATATGACTAAATAAATGACCAATTAACGACAATCAATGACTAAATATATGACTAAATAAATCACTACCATGACTAAATAAATGACTAGTTAACAACAATCAATGACTAAATTAAAAACTAAATCAATAACTAAATCAATGACTAGATAAATGACTAAAATAGTTTAGTCATAAATTTGGTCATGTTATAAATGACCAACAATAAACTACTAATGGTCACGTGACCAAAATTAGTCATTTATATGCAATTTTTAGTAGTTTATTTAGTCATATATTGTTGTTTTCGAATTAGTGTTTGTTGTACTTACATTAAAATTATTAAATTTGGTAGGATTGGCACATAGTTTTTGCATGGGTAGATCACTTCACTCTTACATTCTACATATATTGCATCAAGTCATGAACTATAATTGTGTTCCCCGAAGTATATTGTATGGCAGTGGTGTGTGTATGATTGATTTTCTCTTCAAAAATAAAATATTACATGTTTTCTTTAGTCTCAAAGATTGGTTTTGAAAGTTATAGTACAATTTTTTTTTGCTGAGAAGAACTCTTAGAGGTTACAACACAGAAAATTTTACAAGAATTGAGCTAAAATGAAACTAGGCATGCCTTTTCTCTATCCCAACATGGGAGAGAATATAGGACAAATTTTATGACCATTTAAGACTACTACTTTGACTAAGTTGTTGGACCAACCTTCATTTGGGTATTAGAAAATTTCCTCTCCTACTTTGACTCCTTCAAAGACTCCAAGGTGACATAGATATCTAAAGAAGTTTCTTGCCTTTTCAAGCTTTGTTAGCTCCTAGATGCTTGTAACTACCTCATTACTCTACTAACTTCCACCAAGCTCCAAACTATCAAAACCCATTTACCATGTTCATAGGACATTTTTTAAATCTTTGAAATGGTCAACAATCTCTTAGAGGTGTAGAAGAACTTCAAGGGAAATTTTTAACACTTGACTGATTAGATTAAGGATTCTTTATCTTCATCTTTTCACCAACTAAAGAACTGTGATTTTCATTTACCTCTTTTTTATTTGTCTCAATCTACCATTTTGGCTCATCATACTCTATCATATCTTGTCTTGTTAGAATTTTAACTCACATTATGCTCTCTCACTTTGTTCACTATAGATAGTCTCAATGTTGTTGCATTTTTCATTTGGTGCCTCCATTAGTTTCTTTCACCACCTAGCTACAACCTTGACATCCTTTAGTTTGAGCTCCATCATAGGACCTTTTGATTACGCTAGCTTTGTCAAACTTGAATAGACATTAAGTGCCTTTGTTTTGTCTTTTTGGCTACTCACTATCACATTTCCTGCTACCACCATGAATCTCATAGTGACTATGATTTTGGGACAGCATTCATTAGACTTGCCACACCAACAAGTCCCTACTCTTGACACTCTCATTGTCATTCTTTTAAACTTTGTGCATTTCTACCTATTGCCTTTTCTTGTATGACTATACAAACTTAATCCTAGTTTGAGGTAACTTCCCTCAAATTAATGATTGGATTATCTTCATAAATATTGTCATCTCATCCAAACTCTATCATGACCTATTACTTTTCTCATACCATTGAAACCTTTTTCATTGCTATTGTCTCTTTTCTCCTTGTCACTATAATTCATAACTACCAAGACTTCATTGGAACTCAATATTATTGTCATTTCATTAGGACCGTGATGTCACTATCATTTCATTAAGACTTTTTCAAGACATGAAGTCATAGCTAAAATCCTATGACTATTAACAAGGCACAATATGTGACATCAAGTTTCCACAATCCATAATGTTATTGGTAAGTGATTTATGGATTCAATTGTGTGTGATTTTTTGCATCAACGTTTCAGATCACACTTCATGATCCATCATCAGGATGAGAGCTAAGAGCAACAAGAGAAAAAAATCTTGTTGCTCTCAGCTCTCATCCTGATGATGGATCATAGAGTGTGATCTAAAACATTGATGCAAAAAATTCACACACAATCAAATCCAGAAATCACTTACCAATAAGGCACAATACAATAGAGTGACATTGATGATTTTCATTAAATTCTCTTCCGTGTGATCACTTCCCTCCACTTGGTCTGTAGTAGATGTTAAACTCATACTTTATTGTGTTCTTGTACTTTTAAACCTTTTTATGACTACCCATTGTACTTTATTCATGTATTTTCTTCCTTTTTCCCTTGGAGTCCATAGTTTTGTCTCATGGAATTCACATTGTGTAAGCTTCACTCTTGCCTTTGTGACTATGTTCTTTCTTCATGTTTTCAAGGTTTATGACTATCTCATATTGTACCTTTCGTATCGACTCCATGTTATAACTATGTTTTCAAGGGTCTCATAACTTTGGCACTTATTAAACAAATTCAATAATACAAATGCAGCAAACATTTCTATTAAGATGAGGCATGAGTTTGGGTGTGTTGTACAATATGAAGGGTTCTCTAAGTTTGTGTACGTGAGGTACCACAATGGGCCTATTTTTTCATATCCAATATCACTGTCCATACCATTTGGTAGGATGATTGGAATCCTAATGATGAGAGGATAATCAAGGAGTCACCCACTTCCTATAAACCCAAAAATGGATTTTTCTTATTGATGACTAGCAATCAGAAAAAATGACAAGATAAATTAAACTTTTGCATAGCCAAACCCCACAAAACAAATAAACCTATAGGTGTGGGGAAACTATTATTCAAGGCTTACCTTTAAAGGATTTGAAAACGTAGAGAACGATGTATGCAAGTTGTTTGAACCTCCTTCCTTTTAGCATCGTGTCAGATTTTCCTCCTCTTCTTACCAATAGGTTATCAAAATATCCCACAACTTTTGCATCATGACACATTATCCTCCATTTGGAATGTGCCATTACTTATGCCTCAAATTTACTACAACGTGGTGTTAAAACTTATTAGACTCCTTCAACACCAACATTGGAGCTCTCTACTACTATACAAACTATAATTTTTAAGGATGATAGGTTGACATATATAACTTATAACATGCACCTATAGGTTTAGATAGAACATTTGTATGTGCAACCGTCTTCGACAAACAACACATCAAAGTTCTACATTTTTTTCCACTTAGGTATCTTAAAAGAAACTATCTGCACAATGTAGTTTGGAATGTAGTTGGGGTGCAAAAAAATGACCATGACTAGTGTAGATGTGCCCACCTAGATGTGTTGGTGCTAACGGTTTGGCCCCATGAAGAACAAAACAAAAAATAGCCTACTTTGCAACTTTACACTACATGCATCTAATGGCTTTTGGGGCAGAAAAAAAACTTCCACCACTTCCAATTGGCTTTGAGATATGAAAAAATGAGAGACGTTATTATAAACGGACCCAATATGATCATGTAACTTTAGAAAAAACATTTCTAAGTTTCATGATTTTTGAGTAAGAGCTCATCAAATATTTCCATTTTTTTGCACTTTGATCTCTTCAGAGAAATCATTGCTACAATGTAGCTTGGAACATTCTAGCATGCTCAGGTGCAAAATAGGACCTTTCCTAGCATAAACCTACCCACCTAGATGTGTTGGAACTATCGTTTTGGTTGCACGGTGAACAAAATTAAAATTACAACACCTTGCAACTTTCTTTTTAATGCATTTAACACTTTTTCTATCAACTAAAATTTTTTCATTGCGGGCAAATAGAATGGAGATATGAAAAACTGAGAGATGTTATTGTAGAGGGACCCTACGTGATCATGTACATTTACATTGAATGTTTCTAAGTGCCATGTTTTTCAATAAAGATCTTGTCAATGTTTGTTGCCCTTTCGCACTTTGGTCTCTTAAGAGAAATCATTGGTGCAATGTATATTGAAACATTCTAGAATGTTGGGGTGCAAAACAGGACCCTGCATAGCATAAACCTACCAATCCAAACATTTTAGAAGTGTCGGTTTGGTCATACAATGAACAAAGAAAAAATTACAACACATTGCAACTTTATATTGCATGCATTTGATGATTTTGCTATCAACTAAAAACTTGTCACCATGGGCATGGGATTGGAGATATGAAAACTCATAGAGGTTATTATAGAGGGACCGTACATGATCTTGTACCTTCATACGAAATGTTTCTAAGTACCATGGTTTTGAGTAACATCTCATCAATTTTTTTTCCCTTTCGCACTTTGGTCTCTTAAGATAAATTGTCAATGCAATTGATCTATGTGACAAGCAAAGGAATATATGTGGCTAATGGAGGAAGGGGAAAATTACATCCATTACCAAGGTCTGATTAAATGGAACAAGGGGTATATTGTAGCCAATCATTTGTACACTCATTGAATATGACAATTTGCTACATAATATAGGCAATAGGCAATTGCAACTATCACAATCTTTTTTTTTCATTGGCACAGTCTATATTTTGTCTCTTAAAAGGGTTTCTAAGATAAATATAGTGTTCTTAATTCTTCATTATAGTGGTGGTTTCTAGGATAAATATAGTGTTCTTAATCCTTTTGAGGGCATCCAGAAAATTCATCACCAACAATTCATTGAAGGAAAATTCACCATCAGCAATTCACCACCATGGAAAATTCATCGACGAAAAATTCACCGCCAAATAAAATTCACCATCAACAATTCACCTTAATATTTTTAATAAAATCAAAGTTTTGCTGGTTGTGAATTTTACTTGGCAGTGAATTTTTTGTCGGTGAATTTTCCATGGCGGTGAATTGTTGGCGATGAATTTTCCTAGAGCCCCTTTTGAGATTTCCAAATCCACCTACATTCTAGCCAATGTAGAGTGAATCAATTTGTTTTTTTTTAGGTCAATTGCTAAAAAATCAAATGAAAAGCAATTGATCTATGTGACAAGCAAAGGAAAATATGCAACTAATTGAGGAAGGGGTAGATTACATCCATTTCCAAGGTCTTGTTGAATGGGACAAGGGAAAGATTGTATCCAATCATTTGTACACTCATTGAATATGACATAAACAGAAACTTGGAGCTCTAATATCACTTGATCTCTAATCACTAGGCTTTTAACCCTAGAGATACATTAAACATAAATTATCTTAAGCTAGCTATTCACCTACAACTCTTGGTAACTTTCCCTCAAGGTTTTAATCAACTTGCACTAATAGTTCATAACTAAAAGGAAATTAAGCAAATAGTAGAGAACATAATGATAAAATCATACAAATGACTCTTATTGGAAAATCACACATGGCATATCTTGGGAGTTCTTTGTAACCAAGTGAAAAACCCATACAAATCAATCTAGCTACAATAAAAAAGAGTGAATTCCACTAACCATGATGGAAATGGAATATTATAAGCAATGCAAATGGAATACATAAGCATGTTTGTGTTAAGTTGAAATCCTCTATATAAGTTTACATGGATTCATCTAAATTATGTCATGCTTTTCAAAAAAATCTTCAAACTCCTAAAAATTTAACTTTTTTATGCAACTTCCATCATATTCAATGTTGAATTCTATGTAAACTATTATGATTAATAAAATTATGAAAGGAATCGTCCATATTGTCAAAACTAAAAAAAAAAAAACTCAATATAAGCATTTCAATTCTACAAAAATGAATATATTACTTGATATAATCAAATATGATGTAGAAACTTCAAATTATATTCTTCTAAATTGTCCAGCAAGCAAATTGGTGCTCAAAAGGTGATGGAGCAAGAATAATATGGTACTACAACAAGTCAACTACATAAAAAGGCATTTTCCTATTGGAGAAAGCGTTGAACAAAAAAAAGGCAAAGAACTATGGGCCTGTATCATGGATCAACTCCCTTTTTACTATTTTTGGAAAAGGAAATTTGGTGCTCACCAAATTTAGCGAGCACCAAATGTGTTGAAAAACAACCTTTCAATTTGGCGAGCACCAAATGTGATGTTTGGAGGCTTTACAATTTGGCAAGCACCAAATGTGCTATACAAAGAATTTGTAATTGTGAAATCCTTGACCCTACACGAAGACCTAAAGAGGGGAGAGAGAAGAGTGGGAGAGACCTAGCAGAGTAGCAAGGGATGGAGAGAGATATTTAACTAGCTTTACTGATAATGAAAATTATAAGAGAGAAGAGTGGGAGAAATCTAGAGGATTAGTAATGAGACAAGGAGTGAGAGACATAGAGATGGATAAGGATGGAGAGGCAAAGAACGATTAAACCCTCAACCCTCAAACCCTCTACTGTCACATCCCTGTCAACAAGGGCCTTTTTACATGGAAAATGAAACAAATTAATAAGTAAACTCATTAGTCAAAGAGGATGATAGGAGACAACCTGTATTTAATAGGAATGAGGTAGGTATGGCACGGAGGGTCATAGGGCATGGCACCTCTGTCCAGGGACGACTAAATTCTGAGAACCGTGTGGAAAAATAAATCCCAGCGCTGCCTTAAATCTCTCATGACCCCTACATTGCGAAACACACACACAGATGTGGTAAAAGAAAAATGCTGAGAGAGTAAAGGGGGAAAAACGAGGATAGAGGGATGGGAAGAGGGGGAAAAGCAGAATTCGCTTCAAGCAGGAGGTAGATAATGCAAGGCGCGAGAAATGACACGAAGTCAATTATTTAACCCTTCTCCAACGGCTTCAATAAACACACATTCAAGGGCATAGCTAGAACAAAAACTCTCACGACCCCGTGATTGGGGATACTTGCTGTTTTGAGAGGTAGAACAAAGAAAAATGTAGGGAGAGAATTCGTAGGCTTTGTTTCTAAGAGGAAATGTGAGACTAAGGCATGGGAGGAGAAGAATTTGATCAGACGTATGGGAGAAAGAAAGAACAAGAAATGCAATTTTAGGAAAAAGAAGAGGGATACAAAGTAGGTTGTAAAGAACGGACTGTATGCCACTAAAATTTGTAACTTCGAGCCTTCTTGGGGAGAAAATTCCCCACAGAAAGTCTAAATAGAAGCCATTAGGAAGGATGGTATACAGAGGGAAGGAATCTTGCAACACTCCGTTAATCTGCAATTTAGAGACATGTTTTTGAAGAAAAAAAGTAGGTGGTGGGTGTCTGAGGGTAGAACGTGATCTCATGGAATGCACAAGAATGTTGGGTATGTACAAAATAGATTTGTTGAAAAGGCTTTAGAAACTTTCGAGCAAAAGCAATTGGTGAGTGTGAAGAAAGACTAGACAGTCGTTGCCCACATCGGCCCTGCTTATGAGTTTGGAACGATGTAGGTAAATCTAGTGAAGTATAAAGGATGGAGGGATTTTTTATGACACGGGAAAGGAGAATTTTGAGAAAAAGTTACAAGATCACAAGAAAGAGGAAATCGTGCCAGTAAAAAGTGGTTTTGGAGGAAGAAACTCGACACTAGAGGCATCCGAAGGAAGGACAAAAGTTTTCAGCACCTAAATTAAGAATATATTCCACTCCAACCTTAAAGCTAAGTATAAACATTTTTCAATAGCATTGGGTTTGGTATATCTTCTCTTATGGCTGTCATGTAAGAGTTTAGGGGAGACTAGATAGAATACTGAATGATAACTAAAATAATATTTCCAATTTAAATCATTTGCCATGATCCTTCAGACACGTAACATGCTAAGGTTTGCTTGGTTTTCGTTTTTAATAACGATGACTAGAAGTTATATTTTTATCCTTGTGTGGGATGCAAGGTGTTTGTGGTTATCTTCGTTATAAGCATCATTTATAAATGCTTCTCATTCTTGTAATGACCATCCTACCTAAGAAAAATGCTATTGGATCTATTAATTGGTCAATGATGATACCCATGATTGTCACTTACTTAATCAGTTATGAAATATATACATTGACATTTAGAAGCACTCAACTTATGAACTAAGACATATGAATTGTATTATATGATACCATCTATGTTGAAAACCAAACAAGAAGTCAGATTTTAATCCTTACGAAAGTGGTCTCTTATTTGTTCTCTCTAAATCAAAATAGTTATAGTGCGTAAAGAAATAATTCAATAAGGGTTCTAGCAATGTTGAATTTGCCTCTCAAGCCATACAAGTGCATGACATTACTTTTAATAACTTTATTGATGATCAATTTCTTCATATGTGGTACATAGTATATTGGCTCATAATCAACTCAAACAATTATAGCCAATAGTGGCATAAGAAGATTATGTAATCATTAAGTTACTAGACCATGGCTTAGAGAAGTGTCTTCGACCTTAACCTCTATCTTGAAATTAGAGTGTGATATATTGCAAAGAGTTTATATTGAGCTTGGCATTAAGTGAAATATTATTTATGATTTCTAATGCCATTATTTTAGAAATAATTATCTATACCAATTAGCTAATACTCATCTTTCCTAAGCTTAATAGCGTCATGGCATTTAATTTAGTGAATCTATGAAGTTTAATATGCTTATAATGTTGAAATTATTATATGTTGATTTATATATATAAGCTATCCATATGCACGAAATGATATGACCCTTTGGGAATTTCTCTTGTACTCAAAGGGGGTGTAATAATTTCCTTTAGGTCATTGTATCCTCCTTGCTTAATATAATAACAAGACATGTTATATGATTCAAAAATGTTACTTAGGTATTGGGGTAAAGGCTTTATAAAACTACATGATGTCTAACAACCTTTTCAAATATGAAAACCTTAATACTCAAATTATTGTGTGAACAATTTAAAAGGATATTATAGTTGTCATAAACCATAACATGCTTGCAAACTAAACAAACAATTATTGTTGTTTGATGTGATTGCATCACTGAGATTGAATTAAGGAAAAAAATTATTTGTAATCATACTATATATAACCTCTTTTGATACCTTATTTCTTACCAAAAAACTTGATATTCGGATATGAGTGGCAAGGGTGAACTCTTCATATTTTAGGAACTAAGACTATGTTAAACATAATGGATTTCACTAGATAATAGAGGATATTAACAAATTAATAATTTAATTGGATGTATATGTATTTGGATGTTGATCCAATGGATATAGTGTTTCAAACTCTCTTAAGTAGGATTCGGGCAATGATTATAACTCAAGATGAGATCATAAAATTATTGTATGCCCTTCAAAGATATTTATTAACCTCTTGAGTATAAAAACCTCAATTGTGAATCTATTATATGAGTTTCAAATAGAATGATTTTTGATGGGTTGTGTGAACCAAGGTAATTTTTTATTAAGTGATAAGCCTATTCCTTAGGTTAATAAAATGAAAGTATAAGAGTCAGGATATCCAAACAAGATTATAAATAAATTGGGTGGAGATTGATCCAAGACCTTGATACACTTAAAGGGAAGTGAAACATTGGGATGTGGGAACCTGTGCATAGGTATCCTTGAGAGGCTTCATAAGGAGAACTACATGTAAATTTAACCCATTTGGAAGTGGGAACATAGGTAGTCCTTGGGCAAAGGATGCCTCTATGACTTCAAGTCCGTAGAGGGAGGGCTTAGGGGGGAAAACTCCAAGGGTTGGGGTTGTTCCTAATTGGTTTGACGTTCTCTCTTTAGTAGGCCTTAGTTGAAGCGGAATGAGTATCGGATGGGTATGAGCAAGTTAAGATAATCTAATACTATGTATTTAACACATAATATGCTTTGTATAGTAAGTGAAGATTGACTACCTTATATTTGGTAATTGAATATATGTATATAATGGGAAAAGTCCATCTCGTGTTGGTTCCATGTGACTTTATGTGTTGTGAAGACTGAATCCATATCTAGTGGTCTCTATTTCTAAGCCTATATATATGTTGACTCTAATTGTGATTCATGTTATGTATGACCCATCCAAGAGTGAACCTCCAGAAGATTTGAGCACTAACAGGCAATCATTGGACCGTGCCAATGATCGATGTCTAGGCTAGTGTGAGGGATTAGTCAGCATTCACCTGGTTCACAGAGGTGAAGGTAGCAGGCTAGCCTAGTTATGATTAAGATACGATAACAGTTGCATGGGTAGGGACCCATCTGTGTGGGTACCAGTAATTTGGGGCTAACTGTTGTATTGAGGGGGTTCACTGACTGTCACTAAGGGCATGGAAGTGACCGAGGTCAGTGTTACCGGGGATTTTGAAGAAGATAGCTAAAAATACCACTAAGGTCATAAGGTGGTATATGTCGGGAGCTACTTCTTCCTAGGTGGATAAACTTGTCGTCCATGGCCTATAGGTGATTGAAGTCAGAATCCATTGGGTTTGGTAGGTTCACTACTTGGGGAAACCCTTGGGATGGTGGACGGACCCGTGGTGTAGAATGGGATGCACCAAATCCCCTTCTCAATTGTTAGACTATATAACTATCATTGTGGGGTTGAGGACGAACCCACAATGTAGTATGAGATGCACAGAATCCTCTTCCCATTTTTCCAATGGTGGAGAAGACTGGTGGAAAGGATGGATGCACGATGTAGTGTGCAATGCACTGATATTCTTTCTATCTAGGATGCATTATGGACATGTGTTAGCCATTGTAATTAGCCATTATGGATGTATGTTGGATCTTGTCACTATGTGTATGTGATGCATGTTGGAGCTCGTCACTATGTATTTGTGATGTATGTTGGAGGTCGTTATTGTGTATTCATGATGTATGGTGGGGCTCGTCAATGTGTATAGGTGATGTATGCTAGAGTTGGTCACTATGTATTTGTGATATATGTTGGAGCCTATCACTAATGTAAATGTGAAATTCATATGAGACAATCATGGTTGTACTTGTGATGTATGCATGATCTAATCATCATTATTCTTGGGATTTGTGTATAATCTAGCCTCTGTTGCACTTGGGATCTTTGTATGATCCAACCTTTGTTGCACTTGTTATCTGTGTATGATCTAGCTATGGTTGCACTTGGGATCTATGTATGATCCTGACACTGTTGTACTTGTGATGTGTATGAGCAAATCAACTTGTGTATATGGAGGTATGCTCGTGATAGCCATTGTGTATAATCCTTGAGATTACGGTATGAATGACCCCTTGTAAATATTGTGGATGTTTGTGCATTAATGTTTGGTAATGATTGGTATGGACCCAACACTTGATATTGAAGTTATTAACATTATATTGTAATTGGCTAAGTTGATAACTTGCTTATACTTAATTAACAGTCATGGGTTAAAGGTGAGATAATATATCTCATACAAGAGGTGAGATTGAACTCCCTCTATCATTGTGGGGTGAACTACAATGCTTTTGATTTCCACTAGGGGATACGTAGGCAGGGTCATCATGAACCCTCGAGGCTTAGGTCGTAGGTCTAGGAATGACCCTAGTTGTATGAGCTTAACACCTTTCAGTGTAAGAGTATAAGTGTGACATTGATTGTTGTTACCATGGGTGAATGTTGAGTTATTGAATTTAAGCCTTCTAATCTATATGGAAGGATTAAAGAAGATTGACCCAATGTAGAAATGTCCCAACATGCAATTAATCTAGATTACATTGAAGAAGAAATTTAGTAATATTAAAAATGCATATTTGTATTTCAATATAACATTAATATTTTATCTAATCCATAACTACAAGATTTTTTTTTGTAGAAGTCCTTTTTGGCAATCTACTCAACATTCTAGTTTGAGGAAAAAGATAGATGGGAAGGAGATTCCGCTTCCATCAGCATAACAACTCAAATTTTCTTCTGAAAGTGTACATTGTAGACCTGTAATTTTCTTACATGGCAAAAATTGGATTGGGTTGATGGGTAATGTTTGGAATTCTTTGTAGAGATTTTAGCCATTTGATATTTTGAGGTTTTGCAAATATGCACCATTGTGATTTGTAGTATTCTTTATCTCAAAACGTCCTCTCTAAGTTTTGGGTTACAACTAGTTATTCAAGATAATTATTTAGTCAAGCCATGTGAGCTCATAACCACCTTCGTGATTGTATTTGAAGTCTATTGCCAAATTTTTGAAGCATGTTGAAGCCGTTTGTAATATGTACATGTACGAGTATTTATAATGTAATATAACATAGACATAAAGGTAGTTGCCTCCAGATGTATCATTTATTACTCATGCTAGTATATATGATGATAGTGTATGTATTTCTTTTCATATGATATGCATTCATTTCATGACATTATATACGCTCAACATATATTTTCTATCAGATCAATTGAATATTATACATGTGGACATGTTTTATAATGATGTATTTTTATAAATCTATTCATGTCATGTAATTGCACTGTAAAATTAAGTTTCAGGGTTCCCTTGCCTGAAATTTTGTTTTCTTTGTGGACTATATTCAGCAACACACCTTATTTCCTAGTTATCTATGACTATTGTTTAAAAAATCATACTAAGCAAAGCCTATAGCTTTAAGTAACTTTACCAAACCTATATAGAGCACAGTTTTTACAATACACAAAGCTTATTTCAGGATGAACTATCTCACTTTTGTAAGATTATACTATTTTCTGGTATTGCTAAGCGATTTTTGGTTTGTATACATAAAGTATAAACTATAAAATATTTGAAGACATTTTAAAGAAAGTTGATGACAACAGCCCTGATAAGCTGTTGCAGAACAAGAGTCTTTAATTTGGTGGCTACCTGGCTGCTTCCAATTAACCAAATCATCCTAGAGATAATAATCGAGGATGAACCAGTGGGAATGCCCATTCATAGGTGTTTGTTAACCTATTCTTCAAAGGATCTGTGTTGTAGAATATCCAATTTGTAGATCATACTACCATCATGGATCTTTCACATCCTTTAATATCTTTGCATCTGGTTTTCATATTGTGCACTGCAAGGCATGTCCAATCTTAATCCCTTTAGTTATGTTGCCATAAAACTTCTCTAACCTACTATCCAACATTATGTCACGAATGACAATTAAGTTAATTTTTCTCTAAAGAATGTTTTTCTCTAAAGAATTATTTCACATTTTTCTCTATACCCTGCATTCATGTTCTTGATATTTTTCAATATATAGAGAGTTCTCAAATGCAAGAGAGAATAATTTAGGGAATAGATAGGAAAATTTACAGAAAGGTCGATACGATCTGATTTACTATTGGCCAATATACGACTAGGCCAAACTCTAATGAATCTAATTAATTCAACGCTCTATGGATGTCTCCAACTAAACCAATTTAGGATCCTGGTTTCCTTTGAACATAACTTATTTGGATCATGCTGATGTTGTTCGATTATCTATATTGTAGGTTTTCAATAAATAAACAAGTGTGGGGATTCACTATTCTCGAGAACTTTGGAAGCCTCATCTTATTCAAATGAATTCAAGGCTTCTGAACAGTCACTTATAGTTGGGTCAGTCGAGTGAACTAATCAAGAACTCTGCAAGAATCCTTTGAGACAATAAATCTAAAATTTGAATGGAATTCTGAGAAGTTTTTCATCAATTGTTGTCCAATCAAATGAAACTATCAATAAATTTTCAATTTTCCTTATGAGAAAACAAGCATAGGAACCTAATAGGCTTCTGAATATAAGACCTTAAACGTCTTGAATGTTATAATTTTGACTCTAGTCCAAATAAAATCAACTAACAGTTGACATACTTTGTATGTGCACATGCAGGTGAGTTTTGTAAGACAAATTGATTGTAATGTTGTGGTCAGATGTTCAACTCTAGGTATTTTTGCACATATTTTACAAGAGACATAATATTTCCACAATCCATATTAGTCAAATCAAGAATGCTTCTAGATGCAGTTGTATAAGACTTCTATATTCAATTGCCTTTTGGAGACATTTTAACGACACATGCATAACGAAAGGTCAAGAAAATTGGCTTTAGGCAGATGGTTAATTTCTTTCATGTTTCAAATTGTACACTAATTTTTGCTTTTTATGTTTTCAGTTGGGTTTAGTGGTTCACGTTTTTAGTTTGATGGTTCCCTAAGAGAAGGATGATCACGTGTCAATTGAAAATAGATGTAGTTAGAGAAAATTAAAAAAATAGAGTTGTGCTTAAGCACCTCTATATTAAATAAAAAAATTGGGTAATATTTGCTAGTAGCTTGGCGGTGGAGAGTACTTTCATTCCGTGGTTGTATTTTAGCTACATAAAGTGACAATTCCTAGTGCTTCTAATCTTCCTTTGTATCTTGAGGAATTTAAAAAATGTAATAGTAGCCATCTTTCTAATAGTTTCCAAATAAAAAAACGTTAAGAGTCCTAGAATGATTCACAAAAAAACACTGGAGTAAGTGCAATATATTACATTATTTGAATCAGAGGACACAATGAGGTCAGCAATATGTATACGGTATAATATATGAGATTATGCTATTATATAAATCTCTTCTTAAAGTATGGTTTCCAAAGTTGACCGATACAATTTGAGCCATCAGTATAAAGATGAAAGAAACATTATAGTTTCATTTGATGCATTAGAAAAGATAAATAATTAATTCTTTCTGTGGGTATTCTATATACAATTAGACTAGCTTCCTTCTGTTCACTAGCATGGAGGAAATCCACCATCTTCGCATGCAAGAAAAAGAAGACCGTGTTAAAGGAACTATTTCAATCCTGTCTTTTTAATGGGGGTCTATTGTGATAATGTTATATGGTGACACCAAACATCACTGGTGATAACGCTTTGACATGAGTTTTCCACAGTCCACGTAGTATTCGAAAGATTGCGTCCAGAATCAATTGTGTGTGTTTTTTAATAAGAAACGTATACAATTGATTCTGGATGCAATCTTTTAGATAATGTTTTACCCAAGATTATTAGATAAGCGTAAAAAATGTGTCTCTATAGGGCTAGCTTTTATAATCAATATTGAAATCTAGTTTCTTAGACTGTAAGTTGATTAAGTTCCTTTTTATATTTCAGGATATTTAGGTTTTATATATATATGTTAGTTTTTCAGATTTTCCTTGCTAGCAGATTATATGTGCTTGCAGTGATATCTACGCGCCTTATTATGATCGAAAGGAATAAAAAAGAAGAAAATCTTCTTTATGTAGTCGTAGCATCTATTAATTTTCATAACAGTTCATTTTGTCCAAAAATATTTATTGACCAATATTTTTCATATCAATCCAAAACAAAGCACAGAATTTTCTCTTAAATTTTGTCGCTCAAATATTTTTGAACTACAATACTCACCACTATAATTAATGCAGTTATAATAAGTTAAATATATGTAAGCCTAGACGCTTCTTACACTCACATCAATGAGTATGCGTACATTTTTATTCTCCCCATTTAAATTGTCATCTATTAACCCGTCGCAAAGTAAAGTAATTGTCAATAGATTTATACTTTTAAATCAGACTTTAAAGCAGTTTAATACTCAAAAAATTTCTTATAATCTTGAATATTTTTCTAATAACAGTTTAGAATTTTTATTTAATTGTAACTATTATATTTAAGAAAAAAAAATTATATGTAAGGTTTAAATGCATGCATTATCATCATGTTTTTATAGTTTTACTATATATGAAATTTTTAAGGAAATATAATATAATATTCTAATTTATAATAGTAATATATCATTCTATAATATTTGTTATGGAAATATATATTAATTTAGAATATATTAGAATATTTAAAATATATATATATACATGATTTTTTATTTATAATATTTGTTATGGAAATACATATTAATTTACAATATTTTCACGCTTTTATAATTTTTAGAAGATTTTTAACAAGATTATCTTGAATATCTAATAAAAATAAATAAATAAATAAAATATTATATATAGGATGATAATAATGAATATTTTGTATTTAATGCAAAACTTGAATATATTTTTATTTTTATTATTATAATAAATAATTATTATTATTTTTTATTTAATTTCAATATATATCGTTGTTTGGCCATGGAGATACCTGAAATTTTTGCTTTGTTTTTAAAGATGTTTTAGAACTGTTATTTTTAGTATTATTTTTAATTTTAAAGTTGTTTTAAAGCTGTTATTTTTATTTTATATGGAGTCACTACCGTGTGCATTGCTATATAATGTACAAACTAGAAAGAATATTTACTCACATCAATGAGTATGTGTACATTTTTATTCTCCCCATTTAAATTGACGTATTGAATGATTTGAGATCCAAGTCATGTGCACTGAAGATGGGCCTCCACTGAGTGAGTAAGGGGACCAACGTACTGCAATCTATAAATAGATATGCCCTCAACTCTGCATTTGTCAACGGTGGTGCTTCTTTCTTACCTTAGACAAATTTAAGAGGCCCTCCAAGATATACACTAAAAGTCTCTTGCGGTCAAGCTTACATTTGCAGAGATTGTGGGTATTTGATATACACTTACAATCATTTTTGTGTCTGAATTGTTTTATGATTAATGTTTTGTTTTGTTTTATTTTCTAATTTGGATTTGGGTACTTTCGGTGAAGGTATATTTACAATGATCGGACAACATTTGAGAAGTTGGTTGATAATTACTTATGCCCTAGCGAGTCTTCTTTTTCCATTATGTTGATAGCTTGAATTGTTAAGATAAGTTATATTTATCTCATGTCCTATTTAGTCCTCTTAATTAGCTATTTTCATGTGCATTTGCTCTTGTAAGAACCCATGGGAAAGCATCTATGACGACAGTTTTATTTATTGTTATATTTGTCATGGAGTGAATTCCCCCTTTTTTGGTGATGTTAAGCCTAAAGCACGACATTATGAATGCTTGCCTTTACCATGTTATTGAGTTTGTCAAATGATTTTGCATTGTATCTGGCACTTCTGGAGATACTTCTAAGATTTTCCTAAATTCTAATGAACTCTCAGACAAGGGCTTAAAGAAAAAAGGTAAGATGATTCCTCTTTCTTTTCAGGTCACCGCTAGAAGGGATTAGAATGAGAGGGTTTTCAATTACATGTATTCCTGTTGAAGATCCACTTTGTGAATCGTAAGCTTTTAGAGGTGAAATGTTATCGTATTGGTCTTGCATGGCAGTAGCATGGTTTGTAGCAATCGTCATGAATGGGGTAGCAACTCGGTAGTTTATCAACACTAGTTGGGTTGTGCCTAACTCTTGCTCCATGGTTTACAATGGTTGGGCTGGGAAGAACCATTCCTTATCAGTGACACACTTGGTAACATTTTTGTTGTTTGTTTCCTTCTTAGTGAATTGTATTCTTAGAAAGAGTTTTTAATTGTTTGTTGATGGTGAGAGTGCAGTGTTCAAGTACAATCTAAGCGAGGATTTGAGAATTTTCCACCCCATTAAACTCCCAGCTAAAGATGAAACTGGAGATAGAAGACCAATGTATTATTTCCAACATTCATAAGTACTCTCTCAAGTTGTCTGCTACATTTAAATGTTCTAATCGGTTCTACAGTGAACGAGAGAGGCAATGTAGTGGAAAATGAATTAACTATATCTGTGAATGAATTAAGTTCATTCTTGATTTATCTCCAAAAGAAATGCATGAAGTAAATGATTGAAATTGAATCTGCTCCTCAAATTTTGTGTAATCTTGCATGTGCTTGCTCAGACATAGTTGGACATTTATATTTGAAAATGTGAATGCATATACATATATTTAGAATTGATTATATAAAATTTTGTTGTGAAAAGGAAGGGAAGTTTATTTAGTAGATTAAAATATCAATTCAAGTTGTGGTTATCAATGTTTTGTATTCAGTTTAGATTTTCTTAGAGTACAGAAAATCATCGATATTATTCTTATGCCTAGAGACTTTTGAGCTTTGCAATTGTGACCAATGTGAAAGCATCATTCACAAGTGGCTTTTTTGGATTTCTTTATCAAGTGTGAAGTGTATGGATATGAAAAGTAGTGGCATTCAGATCGAGGTTTTCAAGTCTCTATCTTTTCATGTGTTACACTTAAATCTCTAGCTCTCAAGAATTTTAAGATGAGAAAAGGGTTTCTCTCAACTTGTAACATGTTATCTTGAACACGTTTGAGTAAGTGAGAAGGCATTTGATTTGAATACTTCTTTCATTTATATTGGTTCTTTTCTTTTTGATTCAGTAGAAAGTGATTTCATCATTAGTAATTAGATATGACAAGATTTATGAAGCATCAAAATATATGATTTTTTTTATATACTTTCTCTATAATGCTTATATATTATTTCTTTTAGATTTGTTTGAATTATACTTTAACTTCTTTCCTATTTGTCATTGTTCTTTTTAAATCTATTTTTTAATGAAATAAAATCTCTTTAATATAAATTAAATTATTATAATCAACTTTGACTCTAATATTTAAAAATGATTAAAACCTAAATTATTTAACTTATAATAAAGCTTAGTGTTTTTGACTAGAGGTAAATAACGGGTTTTGAAGGGGCCTAAAACCTTTTACAAAAAAGGCAACTGAAACAAAAGATAACTATGTACAGTAAGTATAAATCAGCCCAAACACAGCTTACCCACAACAAAAAGTCAGCCAAAAAGGAGGAACACAACCATCAACATTACATATTCTTCAATATATCTGCAGCCTCCACATCGCACACTACATCTTTCTAACCATCATCAAAGGCATCATAAATTTCTTTCACAAGCACACCAGCCAGAGCTTTGGTCATGTTATGGGTCCTGGCCCCAAGCCTACCCACATTTACCTTGGTAATCAAAACATTATTTACTTCGTCACCCTTGTCATTAGACACCTCTCCCTCCAACAAGTTGCCAGCAACACCAATCTCACCAAACTAAACAGTCTCCTTGCCTTTTTTGGCAGTTTCCAAAAGGGGAGGTAATACCAACAAAATAAAAAATACCCCTAGATTTTGCCACCTCCCCACCCTTTTCCATGTTATCATAAAGCTTCTCCAAATGAGTTTCAAGGGAGAGAACCCTACCTTCAAGATTCTGCTTCATAATAAACATTTCATCCACCACAATTTTTAGAGAATTCATCAAATTATCAATCTAGTTCTAGCCAGGAGACTCATTAGCTTTACTCAACATACCATGAACTTTCACATTAGTCATCTTCAGTTCGTGGAACAACCATTTAAATAACTTATAAAAAACAATGGAACCCTCTCTAGTAGTTCCCAAAACATCCGAAATATTTTCCTTATCAATGTTGAAGACTCCCTTACCCAGAGCATCCTCCTCATGAGAGGAACTTACCTTATCCTAACTGACAGAGACTTCCTTCCCCTTTCCAACAGTTTCCGGAGTTTGGAATTTTTTAATAGACTCTGCAATTTCCACAAAAACCTCCTTTCTTTTCTTCTGCCTATCCAGGTCCACAACAAGAGAATCCTCAACACCATGCCCCACCTCAGCCACAACCTTCCTTTCCATTAGCAAGCCCAGAACCTCAATTGGAGAATCCACAGCACCAAGTTTGCTCATAATCTTAAGAGGAGACTTCATCTCCAGCAATTGGCTCTCAAACTTAACAACCAACGCCCTATTACTTCCCTTCTCCAACTCATTTTTCTCCTTCAACCCCAAAATAGGGGGAGGTGAATAAACCTCACTAGCCACTTCATTCTACTCCTTCATGCAACTCATCAACATTTCAGCACCTGGCTCCTCACTACAAGTTTCAAAACCCTTGTTAGGGCTCAGTTCCCCTTTTTTAGACTTCCCAAAAGTAGGGGTTTCCTCTTCCATGGTAACAAGAGAGTCTGGCACATAGTCAACATCCTCCTCAAATTCTAACTCCTTATCTAGGATGAGCTTCCTCTTTTTTCCCTTCTTCCTAGCCCGCTCCTCCTCAGAGACCTTATCATATTCTTCCTTGGGTTCTTCTACTTACCCTTAGGGGTAGTAATTGGCTTGACCACTTCAAAGGCTTTAGTGTAATAAGAGATTAAAAGGATAAGCCCCACACACAAAACAGGGTTCTTTGGGTTCTTCTTATGGTCTTTGAGGCCAGAATCTAGGGAAACCAAAAGATAATAGGGAAAAAAAATCATTTTCTTATGGCGAAAGTGATTGAGCATAATGAAATGATAGGCGGGTATGTGCAAGATCATCATGGAAAAAACAGGCCCTTAAGTGGCAAAAAATTCAGAAAAATCAGAGTTAGGCAACTTGATGTAAAAATTTGAATAAGTTATCTATATTATTTCAAAAATATGTAAGAATAGAATCTAGTAAATTGAATTTAGTTTCTAAACTACTATGTTTATTTTAAAAAAACTATTTGGTGAAAATTTGAAATTTCAATGGTAGCAAATTTCAGGGAAAAAATAAGAAGTGGGTGTAAATCCACCACAATAAAATGATAATATTTGGTCAAAACTTCTTGAAATTTAATTTTTCTTTTTTTAATCCTATAGTATGTGAAGATAGAATGTGATGCATGTTTGGATTCAAAAATGTGATCTTGTTTGAAAGCTATAGATGTTTTTCAATCATCCTATCAATGAGGACTTTAGTAAGTAATTCAAATAGAAAATGAATAATAATATTTATTAAATTCAAAGTAAAGCATGATTTATATTGGTGGAAAGTTGAGAATCTCCTTTAAAAACCCTTTTCATTTCATCAATTTTGGGTAAAAAAAAAGTCGTCAGTCACATACCCTACAAATACCCATCATATTGCCACTTTTTGGCCCATCATGATCCTGCACATACCTAGGCATTTACCGCAGATAATCATCCTTCATGCGTAATGTAACGCATGAGCTCCTCAGCCACTTCCCCCCACAATTCCTTAAGAGAGATCCTCTAGTAACCACCACTTCTTGTCATCTTCAAGTCTTGAGCTTCATCGCCTTTGAAGAAGATTTGCATGGTGGCCTACGACTCCTTTTTATCTTTGAAGATTTTATTTCCCTCTGTCGAGAGCCCCATAATGTCGGCTATGAAATCTTCATTAACATCAAACTCCATTCCACCCAACTTGAGAACCCTATTGTTCCAATATTTTGCAAACAATGTAGTAGTCTATTGATTGTTTCCATGTAATCCCTCCTGGTATGGAGTCAACCCGCCCTTTTCTAAAATTCTCCAAACCCTTGGCTTCTTCTTGACAACATCACATGAGCACAGTTCAATGTGGTTCCTGTCTCCTCCGATGCCTTCTAGAAATGCAAAGTTTGGAATTTTGAGAACTTTGAACGCAATAAGCAGAAACCTCGAGAAGGCTATGCAAATAGTGCCCACAATCTGTATGAAAAAAGAATAATGGCAGGAGCGATTAATGAACCTAGTGCTCCATTCCCTACGAATATCAATCCTTGTGCCATCAGCTCAATCCAATTTTTTATTACCATCCCTTACCATAATAGCCTACCACGTGATGAAATGTATACATGCCCCAAACCTCACTAAATCATCAATCACTTTAGATTTAGCAATCATGATTAATTCTTAGAATTGCTTCTATAGGGAGGGGGTCATTTAGTCCCCATTCCCTAGTTCCTCTAGCTCCTAGATTTGCAAATACATCAGCAAGTCTATTTCCCTCTCTTAATATATGAGAGATGTAATATTCATCAAAGGACTTAAGAATATCAATAGCATATTTGATCAAATTTTCAATAGTCCATGAGGGGGCAGCACAATTCTTCAAATTATTTATGATATTGAGAGAATCTCCCTCAAGCCATACTTTCTTAAATCCTTTCTTTTGTGCCAGTTTGAGACCATGATAGGCTGCAGCATAATAAAGCTTAGTGTTACTATTATTAATACTATAATTAAATATTAATAATTATAATTAATTTAATTATAGTAATTATTATAATAAATTATTATTTATATAAAATTCATCGAGAGATATATATATTAATATAAAATAGGTGCCTTGATAATGATAACTTTTGGTGTATTTTATATATATTAATATTTAATATATGTATGCTAGTTAACTAGCACTTGCACTCTTAGGAAGTGCAAGGAAGAGGCTGACAGTAAATTGAAGAGAATGTGCAATTTTATTGTTTAAATGTTAAAATAATATAAAAAAATTAATTATAAAACATATCATCAACTTTACTTTATTACTAAGATTTTTGGAACCCATCATGATGAGCAACACCATTATATGCAATTGTTGGAATGTGAAGACAAGAAGAGAACTGCAATAGCAGCAACTACATTTACACTGCAAAGTGAATAGATTAAGGTATCTGATGGAAGGTTTCAATAGTTTGTGAACCTTAAGCTTCACAGTGAATGATGTTGGGCCTTGTGCACAAATCACTTCAAATAAGCTTATTTCTATTTCCAAAGAGCATGAAAATAAACAAGGGATTGAGATAGTAGCTAGCATTGCAAAAGTCAGACAAAGTAATATAACTATCTCTAATTTAATAATGCAAAATAATAATGCAGCAGCTAAGGCTTCTCTAGAAATATTCAACCTAATGGCCCTTCTGAAAGGAGATTTTGATTTAATGAAACAAGTTGTGGGTCAATTGTGCAGCAGCTAAGCTTCTATAGAAATATTCAACCTAATGACCCTTCTGAAAGGAGATTTTGATTTAATGAAACAAGTTTTGGGTCAATTGTACGTCCTAAACATGGATATTCATAAAATTCAAACATTTGCTAATAGATTCACTTATTTTGTGGTATTGGTAAACACTTGTTTTGTGGTACTGGTAAACCCGTTAGACTTGTTGAAAATGCATTTTCCATAAATAGGATTTTAAGAATACTTGGTTGTTTGACATTTATATATTCATCTAGCAACACATTTGACAACAAATGTGGAAAGTGCCTTCTTAACAGAAGAATCACGCATTGAATCATAAAGCTATTGAAAAATCCTTTGATATCAAGCACAAATTGGAACATATATACTGGACTAGAATGTCCTTTTGGATTCTGGAAAGAGTCCAATAAATATGGAGCTACATGAACACAAACAAAAGGCTATTAAATTATAGGATAAGAGGAAGGCTATTGAGAATGAAGTCCGCCTACAAGTAAAAGAGGTGGAAATCTTGAAGGACAAACTTGAGGAAACAAAGGATCTTCAAATAGTGAACGGTTATCCAACCCCTAGAATGCACCTATGGCATGGATGCCCTCCATACATCATAATTATAGTTGACTATTTCTCATGACTTCACTCACACTTTTGTACAGACACTCTAGTTCACTGTAGCATTAGTTTGAAGATGTAAAATCATAGTTTCTCATGGAAAAGAATGCCTACTTCTATTGTTCCTAAATTGAAGGAAATGCACAAAACTGTTTGGACTATGGATTAAAAAATGGTTATATGGACTACGTATAATTTTTTTTGTTACATTCATTTATTTTCGTAGCACTTGAATGTTGCTCATAAAACTGTTTGAATGGATAACAGATTTTAAGAAACACCTACATTCATTTATTTTTTAAATATATTTTTTAAAATTTCTTAGAAAATGTTATTGATAAAGATTTTGAGCATGAGTTACTATTTACTCATTTATTTAAATTTTTTGGGAGTGTTTTTTAGGTTTTTTTTAATTATGCATTTGATTTTATAGTGGATGAATATTCATTATTTATAGGTTTATTTATATTTTTTAATTAATTTTTTGTATAGATAGTTTGATATTTGTTAATATAGATATTTAAATATATCTATTTAAAATAATTACATAATATATAATATCTTTTAAATTGTTGTATTTAAAATATCTGTAGTTTGCAATTTGAATTGATTTATTTCATATCTTATTATGTAATTATATCAATAATAGTATTTCTTTATAAATGTGTTTAGCTATTTTTTAAATAAGAAATTTATTAATTTAAACTACTAGGAATATACAAATATACGTTTTTCTATTTTTAAAATAACAAGTTTATTAATTTAAATTAACATGAGAATACACAAATGTACAAATAGATAAAGAAATATCTAATAAGTAATTTTATTTTAGATTTTGAACTATTTTTTTTCAAAAGATCTTATTTTAATACACTTGTATAATCATTATCAAAAATAAAAAAGTTTGATTTTAATTTATTATTTTTCATTTTCAATTGATTTTATCAAATTTAGGATAAAAGGTAAGAGTTTTTATTATATTAATAATGTGTTTATTATTAAATATTAATACTTTCACATGTAAATGGCGTCAAATTTAAACTAAATTGTAGTGTGCAAACTATTTTATATATGTAATATCAATTTACAAAAAAAATACTTGAATATTAAGATTTTACATTTATATTATATACATGCATACATATACATATATACAAAATATGATAAAAAAAAGAGATAAAAATATAAATATACAAATTTTTCAACAAATTTATATTTAAATAACAAATCATGTATCAATTATTAATATTTTAATATTTATAATTCTCTCAGAAGGGTCTAAATGTGTATCTAGTGTAATACCCCTCATGTTGTTGTTGGGACATATTATTTTTCTATGTTTTTGCTTGATACTTTGAGACTGTGATAGTACTATTTATTGGTTGGTTTGGTGGATTGGTTAGTTTAGACTGATTGATGATTATGCTACTTCAGTTGATGACATTGATATTATGATATGACATTATGGTTACATTGGTTTGATGATGTTTAATTTGATTTGAATAGTATATTATGATGCACTGGATTAGTAATCATATTATGATGAATTGATGTGATCAGTTAGTTTAGAAATGTTATTTCATATTTGATATTGTAATTGTTAGTATAGTTTTTGTGAGAGGACAGTGCACCACTCGTTTACGAGTGCCCTGCTATGCTACAATTCCTTCTCACGATGTGGTGTTTTGATTTTATATATATATATATATATACATGTTGTACATACCTTGTTTGTATGCAAGAATTGCAAGTACAGAGTCTTGATTCCACCTGCTTTGGCAGGACAGGGCGAGATTACCCATGGGCCAGAGATGACAAGGAAGTCACCATGTCCCGTGTTTGCCAAACTATCTTGTCTTGTGGTATTGTGCGTCTTTGACTTTTGTCATCTTTTCATTTTATTTTAGTAGCTTGTGTGAGTGTACCTTTGGTATTTATTTTACATTGTTTTTTTCTATGATGTAATTTAAATAATTGAATGATGTTAATTAATGGGTGGAACAGTTTGTATTAAAATATATAAGTCATGTGATTAAATATTTAAAAGTGTAAATTAAATTATTTAAAATTAGTATTTTGATAATTTAATTAAATAAGCATGTTGAGGATAATTATGAAATAAATAAATTAAAGATATTAAATTGTGTGAATTACAAGTAAAGCTTGCAAAATCATAATTAAAACAAAAAGTATTTGAAATGGGAAAAAAATCAATAAAAGAAAGAAAAGATGAAAAGGACCAATGGGTGTTGAGTTTTGGTTGTAAAGTTGGGAATAAAATTAGAAAATTTCTTTTAATTTTGATTTATGGGTTTTCGAAAAAGAAGAGGACATAATTTTATTTAATAGAAAAATTGTGAGTTTTTCATTTACGGGAAAATTTTGACAGAAGTTACACAAACATAATAGTTCTGAAATATTGGATCCTTTGGGGTTTTCTGGTTAATTATTTCACTTTTTTTTCATTGTTCTGAGGAGGTTCTTCTGAATTGAATATTAGATAGAAATTTGAACAAAGAAATCGGGTGGAGGAATTCTAAAGAAGGAATGAGAGCTCTTCAAAAAGGCTATCTGGATCAAGCAAAGCTTCATTAGATTTCCAACAGTGCAGGGCTCCAGGTTCCATTTCTTTACTTCTTTAGTTGTCTGATTCAAAAGAAAAATAAAAATAAATAAATATGTTGTTGTGAAAGAAAAGAATTCTTAGGGGGTTTTAGAAATCCTTCTGGTTTGCAAGCAAATGGAAGAAATTAAGTTGGGTTTCTAAAATGTTCTATTTTTTTTTTTACCATTTGACTATAAAAAAATTTATTGTTTGAATATCTGAAAATGTTCATTATGTTACTAAATGGGTTTTGTTTTTTTTTGAAAAAATATATATATAATATATATATATATATATAAATCTGAATATATTTCTTGGGTCCTTTTGTATCTTATTCTAAGATATTAATGCATATATACATATATATATTTATATATATATACAAAATCATGTATATATATATATATATTTGAAGTGAAGTTAATTGTACTTTTCAAAATTATTGTTGGGCCTGTGATTTTAAAAACAAATAAATAAAAATTTAGAATGGTCAAAGTTTTGCTAGGAGGGTCAGCCTTAGCCGTACCCATCCCCAACCCCCTTCCTAGCGCACACGGCAACCCTCAAGACTGCTGTAGCATTCCAAAGGACATCGTGCGCACCGTTTTAGCATATGGTTGTTTTATTAATTTTTTTTTAATGTGATTTATATATATATATAATTTTCATGTAATTGTTCTGGATTTATTCTGAATTTGGGGACTGGTGATGAATAATTAAATAAAACAAAAAATTAGTTTTAATTAAATAAAACAAAAAATTAGTTTTACATATATTGTATATATATATATTCATGTAGGCGAAGATATATTGATTATTGTAAGGCATGGAATATAAAATATAAATGTAAAATATACTGTTTTCTTTTATAATGGTGAAATGATGAATTTCAACTCTAATGGTTAATGGAAAATAAAAGTAAATTATTTATTTGTCTAAAATTATTTTTGAATTTCTTTATTTTAAAATTTTATTGCGAAAGTAGAGGTTTTTGCAATGGATAAAAAGAATTGTTTTCTTTCATTGTGCAAAAGTATTATGTTCATTTGAGTTGAGATCTTGAGAACTTGTTGGGAGTTCTTTTATAGTTACATTTTTGTTTCGATATTTCGATGTGGGAACCCTGGTTGTTTTAGGAACCCGCTTAGGGAGGTTGTAGACTTCCAGAGGTTTGAGTTGTTTGACAGTTAATGTTCTTTCTCTTTAGGTGCCCTTGATGTGGCAAGTGTTTTGGTATCATTATTTTGAAAGGGTTGTACGAGTTTTTGTTGCGAGTCTGATTATGTTTTTTAGCGAGATGGGTAATTCCTCGTATGTCATTGGTTAAGATTTAATGTCTTGTTCTTTATGGTACAACCCTTGCTTTGATTTGGTTATGTTTTGGGTATCAAGGAGAGTGGCTCTTCGTGGGGGTCGGCGCCTCAAAAGGAGGAAGGGCTCAGGATAACCCACGTAAGAGTAGATTAACAAGTGAAAACCTAATAATATAACTTAGGGGGATGGGTAGTAAAAACATATAAGATAATCTTGGATACCTCGTCTATGTGTTAGGGCTATCACAAACTAATGATAGACTGAGAAGGTCGTGGTCGGCAAAGTCATAACCTCGTCCTCAGGAGAGGTTAACGGCTCCGCATGAGTCACCCTATGGGGTCGGTGCCTCAAGTAGGAGGAAGGGCCAAGATAACCATAGATGGGGGTCAGCGCCTCAAGTTGGAGGAAGGGCCAGGATAACCCATGTAGGCTATGCGATCACACTCTCCACTAGATGCCCCTATGCTTGTTTTCTTGATTGCCTCTGGAAGTGTATTATGATTGCCTCTTTGGTTTACTTGGTAGGTGGTTAATGGTTATTGCTATGGATTATTTGTGATGTGTTTTATGGATTTATGATTATTATGCTTGATTCTTGGGTGTTGTCGTTTATGTTCTGTGTAATCCTTGATGTTGCTATTAGAGTTATTGTACTATGTTATTCTTTATTGGAGTTGTCTTATGGCATTCATGGTCGTGATTACTTCCTTGTCACCTCTGAGCATGGGGGGTGGGTTATTTATAACCCACACGGTCAGGTGGAATGTGCTCTGCACCCATTGGGTTCCCCATCAATGTTCATTCTTCACAGTGTTCTTCAGATGGAACTTGTACCAGTTATTCATCTTGTGTTTTGGACATTATTTGTACTATGTATTTATCCCACATGTATGGGAGATTTCATTGTATTCATTTATTGAGAACATGTAATGTATTAAACGATGATGTGTTGTATATGAACCTTTGTAACCATTCAATTTATGGGATTCATTGTGGTTGTATCATGTAATGTATTTATACGTATACTTATGGATACATGGATGTTACCTTTGTAAATGGATATTGTAATGTTTATGTTGGATGTAAGATTTATTAAGTTACTTAGCTTTATTTTATATCCTTCGTTATGAATTTGTTATGCGATGTGACCTTGCGTGCCCCAAAGGACTCGATATTTATGATGATAATGTGCAATGTAAATATGTTTTAATGTTTCGTTACATGTTTACTTTGTATTATTTAAAAAAAAAATGTGTGCAATGTTTTGTCCTTTGGGGTTTGCATGACAGGCGTTACATCTAGTAAATATGATGTTGATGTTATTTTAATCATTTCACATTAAAACTATGTATTTGATGAGTTTATAAATCTGCAAATAACACGATAAGTTAGATATGAAATGAGAGAATTGATCTCATGTCTATAATTAATGTTTATCTTTAGAGAGTACAAAGGAACCAAGTCTTGTGTAAAGCCCATGAAATATATTATTTCTATTATTTGGTTACATGGTGGCTTAATCTAATTGATCATATTGCTAATATTCAATAGCAATAAAGATATTGCAAATGTATGAGTCAAATGTTATCATGGGATCTTGATTTAAATACTAAGGGATTAATGTTCAATACTTTAGTGGTTAATGTTATGTGGTCATGTGACAAGCATGTGACTATTTTGGTTGATCATGTGTTGTTTTAAAAGACATCTAAATATAAATCATTCTTTTAAAATATAAATACCAAGCACCACTTGTGGAGATGAGAAGTGATAAGGATAGAACAAACATTACATGTCGCACAAAGATGAGGTAAGGTATATATGACCATGTCAAATTTAGGTGGCATGTAATATAAGAAAGTAATGGAAGATCAAATTTTAGAAAGAGGAGTATGCAAATAACTAGCATGTGACATAACCCATGAAGGAAGATGAAATTTTCAACCAAAGAAGTGCATGATCAAAGTTGGATGTTATAAGTGTTCCTTGTGATATTTAGGTTTGAGAAGAGTATGATGTTTCGTTATCTAGTATTAAAGTTGAGTATATTAGTTCATCAAAAGTATCCCTGGAAGCTATGTGGCTTGCAAAATTGATGGAAGATCTACATCAATCACAAAACATCCAACAATGATATTTTGTGACAATCAAAGCATAATTCAACTAGAAAATATTCTAATCTATCATACTAGTTCAAAGCATATTGAAGTACATCACCATTTTATTTGCAATTTAATTCAAAAAATACAATAGAACTATAATATTGTAGAACTGAATATCAAATTATAGATATATTTATCCAATTCTATAAAAATAAAATATATTGAAATATGCTATATGTATATCATAAATGTACCTCAGCCATAAAAAAAACATTGAAAATAATGTTGTTCAGCACAGACCAAAATTCCAATTTTGAGTTAGTCAACTTCAATATTACACTCAATATCAATGGGAAGCCAACAACAGGCCTTATGGACAATGTAAGGTCGAGAAAGTGATGGTCGTCGATGTGTTGAAAGGTAGAAGCAGCATCCTGCTCGTTCACGTATCGCACGTCAAGGTAACCATTATACTCAGTGACATTCTCAATGGGGCCATATGCTTGAATTAGGGTTTGCACCGACTGTTCAGTGAGAGGATATCCATGGTTGGCTCTCACTGTAACAATCTGCCTTAAGAATACCAAAGGTGGTAACGCCAAAACTAGAAATAAGTCTGGAGGATGTCCAGCCATAGCATTTCCATTCTCCATGTAAACAATTAACACGTTGAATAGAGCACACAATTATATGAACAGGAAAACTCCTGTGCACGCTACAGAAGCCCTTTGCTCTGGTTTTCCTGCAAACAAACTCCTATCCACGCCACACATGACCTTTTCTCTCCTTTTCCTGTAAATACAAAGAGAGTGTGATGGGGGAGAGGGGAGATCCTACACATAAATAGGCTGCCCATTTGGCTTTTTGTTTTCACCATGGCTCCTATCACATTTTGTATGTGGAGAGGGGGGCAGAGAGCTCCTGCACATAAATAGGTTGTCCATTTGGCTTTTTGTTTTCACCGTGGGTCCTATAACATTTTGTATGTGGAGAGGGGGAAAGGAGGAGAGGAGGAGGAAAAAAAAAGAATTGAGGCTATTTATTTGGCATTTTGTTTTCATCATGGGTTCTATCAAATTTTGTATGTGGAGATGAGGGAGAGGGAAAAACATTTGAAATGAAAAATAAAATCAAAAAAATCCTTATAATTGCTTTGTTCGAAATGAAAGTAAATAATTTTTTTCTTCTAATTGTTCAATGGTGTATTGAAATACTTAGAATCTAAGGTTGGTTCTAGAATAAAAAGACTAATGGATGTGCTTTGTGAAATAATGAATTGTGCAGACTCAAATTGAGGCCACAAGGGGAACCTTGAATCTTTTAAGAGTGAGCATAACATTTGAATCTTAGGAAGTTTTGTACCTTTATATAAGGGTTCACCTATTCCTATATCAACAAAAGAAATTTGGCAATGGTGAAAAGCATAATTGAAACTTATTGTGGTAGTGATATGGTAATGTGTGGAATCTTTGATATTTCTTCAATTGAAATCAAGTCTTGTTAATTGAACTTTAATGATTTTTTTGATAAGTTCGAAGACACATTAAGAACCCTATGAAATGGATGTATAACATAAGTTAACAATGATGTGTTTTAATGATGTAATGAGTATTTGAGGCGTGATGTAATGGATTCTTGAGACGAAGTGCAATGAATGCCTAAGTAGTGAATTGAGAGCATGAAAGCATGAGTTTTGATATTCTTGATGCAAGAAATAATATTATTATTGTGACTAATGCAAAGACAGAGACATGCTAGATGTTTTCCAAGATTCTCTATATATTAAAATATCACATGATGAAGGGTAATGATCAGCAATCTTGCACCTATGAAATGTCCTTGGGGTGATGTTCTTTTATACAGATGTACAATTTGAGCTTTTTGGTACACATGCCAAGTAATGATAACATCAAGCTTAACCGACTTGAGGCTACAATGGATTTGATTTGAATGATTAATTTTTTAAATGCAACAACCACCAAGATTTGAAAAACATGGTAAAGAATGTCTAGTTTGCAAGTTCAAAAAATTCTATTTATGGTCTAAAACATGCTCTAAGAACTTGCTATTATAAATGGATGAGTATTTTTTTATCAATGGATGGAAATGAGCAAATCAAATCCTAGTCTATATGTCTTAGATTGTAATGATCATCTACTTATCAATATTGATTATTTGATTAGTGCTAGTAGCAATTTTAAAACTATTTTACTTGCTTAAAAAAATTGAAATAAACATTTGATATAATACATTTAGGATTTTAAATGTATAATTTTTTGGGGATACAAGTTTGGAAAGAAGGAAGAATATTACTTTCTTAGTCTAAATATGCATTGGATGTGCTTAAGAAATTTGAAATACTTGATTGCAAACTAGCATCTACATCATTTGATATTGGAATCCAACCTAGCATGCTAGATTTTATTTTGAGAAAATTGATAGTACTTTATATCAACAATTAGTGGGTAATCTTTTATATCTTATAATATCTAGAATAAACATTTCATAGGTCGTCAAAGTTAATTTTAGGTATATGTTAGCTCCTTGTGTTAATTTTTGGATAAAACAAAAGAGAATGTTGTGGTACATTTGAGGAACACATCAACTTGGAATTGAATATAAAAAATTTGGAGATCCTAATTTACTAGGAATAGTAAAAAACAATCTATTGTTCCTTATCTAGTATTGAATATGAGTTTATTTTTTCATCAAAAGCATCCTAGGAAGCTATATGACTTATAAAATTGATTGAAGATATACACCAATCACAGAAACATCCGACGGTGATATTATGTGACAAACAAAGCACATTTCATTTAGGAAAAAAATAAAATCGATCATGCTAGCTCAAAGAATATTGAAATATGTCATCAGTTTGTACAAGATTTAATTCACATAATATAATATTGATAAAATATAATATAACTAAAAAAGAAATGGTGCAAATTGGCGCATCAGAGCAAAATTCTAAAGGAGGTAGGGATCGAAAGAAAGCAGGCAGCCAAGATGGATGGAGATGGGGCGATGAGCTTGAAGAAAGGGTGTCGAGAAGAGTGGAAGCTGAGCTAGCAAAGGAGAAAGAGATAAACCATATCCCGCAATGGGTTTATTCGAATGGAAGATGGATTAATAAATGCGACCCAAGGTTCCAAAATTGGGGAGAAGAAAAAGGAAAAAAATGAAACATGGACATAGGGAAAGATGGCTTCCATGATGGCCAGCAGGAAGGAAGATGGGGAAAACAAATTCCCAATGGATGGAATCAGAAGGATAATGGAAACTACGGCAATTTCAAGAGTGGGTCGTTCGGGAAAAATAAAAACCCTAGGATCCCAACGGAGAGGCTCTGGAGAGACAAGGAGGACATGAAAACCAATCAAAGCAATAGTCCTAGTAAAGAATTTTGGAAAAGAGGAAGCAACAACAACAACAGAGCTACCAACGAAATCACTCGGGAGAAGATCATATGCACTGGGATAGACCCCCGCAGTATCGAGCCCACTGGAACAAGAGAATACCACCAAGAGGACCTAATCGCTTCAACCCCCAGCGCAATTGGAGGAATGGGGGGTAGAACGAAGGGAAGAGAGGGAAAGAAAGAGGATCAAAAGAAAACGTTAAGCCATGGGGCAGCAACAATTTCTCAATGCCAATGGAAATCATTAGAGGAAGAGTGGAGAGATTGTGTGATCAGGCCCTCTTTGCAAAATGGTGTGGACCAGGAGATTCTAAAGAAGAAATCATGAACTGGTGGCAGCAAAACTTTAAAGACCGGGTAAGCATAAAACCTCTCCCCAATGCCTTTTATTTGATAGAATGTATAGACTAGGAACTAAAAGAGAAAATAGTATTTGGTAAACCCCTTTTCTTCAATGGACACAACTTCCATTGCAAAAACTGGGAATCCAATTTTGACCCATGACACTATAAAATCAAACAAACCCCAACATGCTTAAAACTGATAGATCTTCCATCAAAATATTGGAGTGTGGAGGCCATGACGAAAATTAGGGACACTCGGGGAGTTTTCTTGGGAATAGATGAAGATTTTATAAATGGGAAGATAGGTGCAGAGTTAAATATTCTGGTGGTAGTAGAGTAAGGAGTAGGGATATATAAAAACTTAGAGATCCTTTCAAAGTTTGGTAGTTGGATTAAGAAGGTGCTTAAGAGTGAAAAAAATAAGATAGGGAAGTTCCTCTTTAGGGAAGACATAAAGAAGGGAGGCTCTAGCACTTCGGAAGAGGAAAACTTCATGGGTAGCAAGCAAGGAATAATAAGCAGCTCAGTGGTGGAGTCTAGGGGTAATGGAAATGAAATAATCCCAAGTGATGAAGGCTTGGAGCAAACAAGTGAAAAGAACTCCAAAAAGAGGAAGTTGGGAGGAAAGGAATGGACAACAACTATAATCCCAAGTCAAAGAATGTTGAATACTGAAGGGGTAACTCTACAGGGGAAAGAGGATTTGAGTACACTCCTGAGGCACACCAAAGACTTGGAAAAAGTTGTAACCACACAAATAGGGGAATTCATGAACAAGAGTAAGTTCTTGGAGAACACAAGCAAGGAGACTGAGGAAGCACAAGAAGTAGAAGCAAAGAAAGTAGAGGAAAAGGGAAAGTAGTCAGATGAAAAAGAAGAAATCAAAGCCCAAAACCCTCACTAGGAGGAGAAGGGGGAAGAAGGAAATCATCTATCAGACAATGAAATAGATGGATATTGGGAAACATATGAGAAGAGAAAGAGGAAGTGAAAGAAGGGGAGTTATGGGAGGAGATAACATTAGAACAAACCCAATCTAAGATAATAAAAAATCCAAACATAAAGGGGTCAGGGAAGAGAGGGCCCAAAACCAACAAAGTTAAACTAGAAATAGCAGCAAATACAGTTGGCCAAACAAAACTATGGAAGGGGAAGGAGTCACTCCTTCCCTAGACACAATGAAGATAATAACATGGAATGTTAGGGGCTTAAACGCCCCTAACAAATGGTGTATGGTCAAGTGCCAAATTGACCAATCCAAAGTAGACATATTCATACTACAAGAAACAAAGTGGGACACATAAGAAATCAAGAACAAAATGAAGTGGTGGAAGTAATGGGAAGGATGCTTTGTAGGGGCAGCAAGGGCCTCAGGAGGTCTAGGGGTTATCTAGAACCCTCTCACAGTAATAGGGGAATTGTTAGAGGAGAACAGGAATTGGATAGCAATAAAATGCAAAGTGTTACAAAGAAATGAGCAATTTACATTAATTGAAACATATGGCCCTACCCAGACATGAGAGAAAAGAGAAGTTTCGCAGAAAGTCTCTCAGGCCACATTGAACATTAGGGGAGAAAATTGAATCTTACTCCTAGGAGATTTCAATACAACCCTAAATTGTCAAGAAAAGAGAGGTGGGATAGGGAGAGTCACAAGAGTTCAACAAGACTTTTAGGAATTTATGGATAACAACCACTTAATGGACATAGCAACGAGAAATGGTACCTTTACCTAGAAAAATAGGAGGAAAGTATTTACAAACATATCTAAAAGGCTAGACAAATTTGTCTTGTTTGGGGATTGGGGATCGGATCATTTCCCAGTACAGCTTCAAATATAGCCAGATGCCACTCTAGTGGGTTGTCCATTCAAATTTGAGAAAATGTGGATCAAAAATGAAAATCTCCCCCATTTGAGTAAGGAATGGTGGCAGGAACTATAGATAGGAAATCACTCTTTCCTGGATAAACTGAACAGAAAACTGAATCATGTGAAGATTAAACTCAAAGAATGGAATAGAGAACATTTCAAAAATATCTTCCAAGAAAAAGATCGGGTGGAAAAAGAACTGAACACACTCAATGAACACATTATAGAAGAAGGAACTGATATGGTGGATTTTGAAACAAAAAAGGTCCTAAAAGAAGAACTGACAGAGATCTTGAAAAGGGAAGAATGTTTCTGGAGATAGAAATCAAGGGAGACATGGCTCAAAGAAGGTGACAAAAATATGAAGTATTTCCATAGACTGGAAATAACCAATAGAAGTAGGAATAGAATAACATCCATAAAAAGAGAGGATGGCTCAATAACACAATTCTTGGAGGAAGTCAATGAGGAGGCAGTGAAATTTTACCAAGCAATTCTAAATAGACCATCTAGGAACAATGAGGAAGTCAGAAATAAACTGTTGGCATCAATCCCAAGGATCATAGGAGAAGAACATAACAAAATGCTATATAAGAAAATAAGTAAAGAGGAGGTGAAAAAGGTGACTTTTCAACTAAACTCAGATAAGTCCCCGAGACCGGATGGATTTCCTACATGCCTCTTTTAGATATTTTGGGAAATAGTGGGGGGGACTTATACTTGGCAGCAGAAGAATCAAGAAAAAAGATGACCATGTTGGGAGCAACAAATCATACATTCTTGGCATTGATCCCTACGAAAAAGGGACCAAATAAGATGGGGGATTTCAAACCAATTTCTCTATGCAATACAATACATACAAAGTAATTACAAAAATAATATCAAACAAGCTGATAGGAGTATTAGGGAACATAATCTCAGAGGAACAGAGTGGGTTTGCTCTAGGTAGATCAATTGTTGAAGGAAAAATAACAACACATGAAATCCTGCATTCAGCAAGAAAGGCAAGAGATCCATGTATGATCCTCAAGTTGGGCATACTTAAAGCATATGATTTGGTGGACAGAGAATTTCTACTAGAGGTACTCAGGAAATTCAAATTTTAGGAGGATTGGGTAAACTGGGTGAAAAGTTGCATCTCCACGGAAAAATTCTCGGTATTGGTAAATGGGACACCTCAGGGCTTCTTCTCATCCATGAGAGGGATTAGTCAGGGATATCCCTTATCCCCTTTTCTATTTATCATCATGGAATAAGTAATGGGAAGAGGAATAACAAATTTAAGATAGGCAGGAAAAGGAAGGAAAATGGAAAGGTGTGCAAGTTGCCAATAGTGTTGAGAATACAACACATCAGTAGTTTGCTAATGATACAAATCTATTTGGCATGGCAAGTAGAAGAGAAGCAAGAACCATAAAAAAAAATTGGATGAGTATTGCCAAGTATCAGGACAAAGTATAAACTGGCATAAATCAGAGGTCTTCTTTCTCAACACCCAATTGAGCCTTCAGAGAGACTTGGTAAGAATTTTGGGCTTGAGAGTGGAAAAATTCCCAAGAAGATTCTTGGGTACTCCTTTATTTGTGGGCATCAATTAAAAATGCTATTGGGAAAGGCTAATTAATAGCTACAAGAATAAATTGGGAACATGGAAGGGGAAATGGATATCATCGGTAGGGAGATTATTGATGGTGAAGGCAGTACTATCAGCCATACCGATATACTCAATGGCATGCTTAAAGATCCCAACAACAATTGAGGAGAATCTTAACCAAATATTTAGAATTTTCTTTTGGAGTGGTACAGGAGATAAACAAAAATTTCCCCTAGTAGCATGGAAAAAAGTTTGCACACACAAAGAGGCCGGAGGAGTAGGCATTAAGCAACTAAGACTAATGAACATGGCAATGGGTGCAAAATTGGTTTGGGACATGTATTCAAGAGGAGAGCATCGACGGGTCAGGATTTTAAGAAAAAAATATCTAGATTTAGACTCTCCAACTCGAATTCTCACAGCTGAGAACCCTCCTAGATGATCAACCATCTGGAACTATTTTTTAGAGTGTAGGGACATAATCACAAAGCATGTGACATGGGAGTTTAGAAATGGTAAAGCAACATCTTTTTGGAAGGATTCATGGAATGGAAATAAAGCTTTGGTAACACTACCCAACCTAGACCAAATCATAGAAGAAACTACAAGAACTTCAAGAGAGAAGGTATGCAATTATTGAAGGATAATAGAGGAGGGTGTGCAAGAATGGGAATGGAACTCCTTGCAAAATCTAGAAGTCCCACAAAACCATAAAGATGCCCTTGCTGCAATCTTAAAGGAAAGGAAATTTATGCCTTCTAACCAAGAAGAAATCAGTAGGTGGTGTGGCTCCTCAATAGGACCTTATGTAGTCAAACTTGGCTACAAGATAAAGGAATAGGTAGAGGTAAGAGAAAATTGGCCAAGTAAACTACTATGGGTGAGGAATTGTCTACCAAAAGCAGGGGTTTTTGCTTGGTTGGCGATTCAAAAAAGGATCCTAAAAGAGGATAGATTATCCACTTATGGAATCCAAGGCCCTGGGAGATGTATTTTGTGCAAAAATGATAACGAAGATATAAACCATTTGCTACTAAACTGCCCTTACTCATAACACTATTGGAAGCATTTCATGAGGAAACTTAGGTGGCAAAGCCCTTTTCCAAATTGCTTATTGACATGGTTCAATATGTGGCCACATCGAAGAAGAAAGGCAGTATTTGACAACATCTGGCCTATAGCCCCATCAATAATCATATGGGAAATTTGGAAGGAACACAACAGAAGGATCTTCCAAAATAAGGAAATGATGCCAGAAAGGCTATGTGAAAAGATAGAAGGAATGGTTACTAAATTAGTGAATGAAGCAGTAAAATCAAACACAGGGAAGCAAGGAACTTACACAAATTGGGATGACCAAAAAAAACAAGCTTTCAAGGGTCTGATCATACCTAAAATAGTAGGTACAGGACAAAGTATATCTCAACAAAAAAGAAAGGAAGTCATATGGGAGCCTCTGGGAAAAGGTTGGATCAAGATCAACTTTGATGGGGTGGCTTGAGGCAATCCAGGCCCAAGATGTGTTGGTTGTGTGGCCAGGAATGAGAAGGTGGAGACAATTGCAGAGAAATCCAATCCACTAGGAATTTGCAAAACCAATGAGGCAGAGTTCCAAGCAGCTCCAATGGGAATCCAGATGGGATTAGCCATAGATGCAAAGAAAATACTGCTAGAAGGAGACTCACTCATCACCATCAACTCATTAAGACAGAAAAATTATCCCAATTGGAAATTGAATCATTGGCTTCAACCGATATCACAACTTCTGGGTTGGTTTGAGGAATTCAAGATATCACACATTTACAGAGAAGGAAACCAAAGAGTAGACAACTTGGTGAAAGAAGCTGTAGAAAAAAATTAATGAAGAATACGTGGAGGGCCTAAAGGAAGGAATTCTAATAAAAATATGAATAATCATTTGACGAGCATGATGGTCAACAAATGCACCACGTTCTATCCTTCATGGACACATGAGGTGACAAAAAATCAAAATCAGTACCACCAAAGAGTTGAGTGGGCAGCATTTAAGGTGAATTTTCATGAATCCAAAGAAAGGCATGTGTACATGTGGGTACTATAGAGTTAGAAGGGCTGGCAAGCAAGACATTGGATGTCGATTAGGTGGTGTCCAATGTGGACATACCAGGAAATAGGAGATAAGCCCATTCTTACCGACCACCGCATAATAGAATGAAAGTGAAAAGGATTAATACATGTGAAAAGGATTAATACGTACGAAGTGTGGGGAGTCATTTGCAAAAGACTCATCAATGAGGATGAGTTGGGTTTTGCACATCATCCATTAAAAGTACGTATTCGTAACAAGTGGGTGGAAAATAGACATACCTTGAAATAATGGCTTGACAGGATTTGGAATTAAAGCCTAGAATAATTATATTAATAGCTCAAATGAAGCCTCTCAAAGAATAACATTCACAAAAACAAGAGCAATAGGTGGAGTGTGGGTGTTATAGATTGCTAGCAGTTGTAAGCCACTCGCAAATAGCTTAAAATGGAGACACCATTGTCACTTAACATGGTCAAGCAATTGTAGGCCTTCAAAGGGGAGATCACAGGTAAACGATTATAAGGGTTGCTTTCTTCTCCGCACCCAATAATCCTCTGGGCCACAAAAAGGGTTTTGGGTCTTGAATTTCTGAGGGCCTACCATACGGCGAGGACCAGTTCAGAGATCCTGGCCATGTTTTTAGTAGTCCTTTTACATATGGAGGTGTTGAAGGATGGATCCAAAAATCTCACACATATGGTATTTGATCATGTGTGGTTGGCAGATATAGATGTGGCCTTGGACAATGTTGATGAGAACAAGCTGATACCAATGCCACAAAATTATTACATGATTCACATGCATGGTCGGGAGGTGATGACATTCCTGCTGATCAAAACAATAGAGCCTAAAATATTTGAGAAGCTATGGGATGTTCTTGAGTGGAGCATTTTCTTTTTGCTCTGAGTTGCGAAGATGGTAACCAACTTGCCTCATGGCTGGGCCCTGTGCTATGTGGAAGATGAAGAGTTGGTGAACAAGATTGTGGTTGGAGATGATGAAGAGTGGAAGGTAGGGTTGGGGGAATAATGACATAAAAATGATGGAAGGGACCTTGAATAAAAGGCCAAGAGTCCAACTCATGCCAAATGCGGCCCAGAATGTCCTGTGATTGTCGATTTCAAAGCTTGGCAAAAGAGGTATGACTTAGAAGAAGACAGTGATGAATAGGGTTGGTGAGTCTGGTGTCTGTATTTTTGTGTTGTCAAACTAATTTGGTCATTAACAGTAGGGGTTATGTGAGTCAGTCCCATGGAAATATGCCTATGAAATATAGGAAGTCTGTTTGGTGTCAGTCTCGTCTTGATTCAATCCAGGTGTGTAAAAATGTAACTATTCTAGGCCTTTTGCAGCTTGCCTTGGAAATTTTTCGTAGATGGTAATTAAGGAAAAAAAAATTCCAGATGTATCTAAGGTAGGAGTCTAGTTTGCAGAGACCATTTTCAGAAAAAACTACAGAATGTAATCTTCTTTTCAAAGCAATATAGGGAATTGCCCCATATAGCAACTATTTAACTATAAAAAAAATAAAAAATAAAACTAAAGATCAAGTTGTAGATACATTCACCAAAACTCTATCTCAAACAAAAAAATTAAAAACTTGAGATATGCTTATCTCAAACAAAAAATTTAAAATTTTGAGATAAGTTTATCTCGTAAATGTACCTCAACATTAGGGGACGATGTTGAAAATAAAATTGGTCATTATAGACCAAAAAAATGCTCACAACTATTCATATGTTGAAAATGTTGTTAGTTAGCATAGGCCATTTGTTGAGCATAGCCACTTATCGCCACTCATCATCAACATTCATAAATGTTTTTAACCAACTATTATGATTAATCTATCATGTAGAAAATGTAGTTTGTTAACTTTTCTAATGTATTTGCATTATATGGAATAGAACTTAAGTTTTAGGTAGAATTAGTTAATAAATCAACTTACATTCTTAATAAAACTCCTACTAAAGCTCTAAAAAAAAGGTAACTCAAGTGGAAGCTTGGAGTGGTAGGAAGCCTATTATGTCTCATTTATAAATATTTTATTTTATTTATTATGCTCATATTATTGAATAAAAGATGAAAAGGTTAGATGAGAAAAGTGAAAAATGTATTCTAATTGGGTACAATGAGGAGTCTAATAAGCCTAAGAAATATTTCTTGTCAAAAGATATGTATTGTTTGATGAATTTTCCAATATATTGATATATCATATTAAGTTGATAGCTACTCCTACTATAATTTACAATAATGAATCTTTTGAAATTGACCATGATTTAGATGCAAGAAATGTAATTCTAGAAGAAAATGATGAAGTTTATATTAAAGTATTCAAGAAAGCAAGGTCCTAAGAATCTTATTGTTAACTATGCTCTAATGTCAAAGGTCATGTAGGTTGAAGATCCACAATCATATGAGGAAGCTAAGGGAAAATTATAGTAGGAAATAAGAAATTCAAGAAGATTATAATTCCTTGATTAATCTAATAATACTACTTTATTATTCTCATATTCTTGAACGAAGAAAATGCTAAATGAGAAAATTGAAAAATGTATTCTAATTGGATATAGTGAGGAGTCTAAAGTCCATATTATATGATCCCAAGATAGAAATAATTCTTGATAAATTTTCTAACATATCAAACCATATTGAATTGATTTCTACACCTACTATTTACAATAATGAATCTTTTAAAATTGACCATGATTTCAATGCAAGAAATGTAATTCTAGAAGAAAATGATGAATTTGATGTTAGAAAACAAGAAGTATTCGAGAAAGAAAGGTCCTAAGAATCATATTGTTAACTATGCTCTAATGGTCAAGTTCAGATAGGTTGAAGATGCACAATTATATGAATCAACTAAAGGAAAATTAGACTAGGAATTTAGCAATACAAGAAGAGTATACTTCCTTGATGAAGAATAATACTAGGGAACTGGAAAAAAATTGGTTAGTTACAAAAAATGGATTTATAAAACTAAGATTACATCTTATGGGTTTTTAGAAAGGTATAAGACATACTTAGTTGCTAGAATATTTTCACAAAAATAAGACATTGATTATATTAAAATTTTTGGTTCAATTACAAAATTAAATTAATTACCATTTTGAATACTCATTGTATTAGTAGCTAATTTTGCTTGGAAAAATTCTCGAATGTATGTGAAAGTAATTTTTTAAATGGTTATTTAAATAAAGAAATGTATATGCAACAACCACGGGCATTTGAAAAGCATAGTAAAGAACATCTCATTTGCAAGTTGAAAAATCTTTTTATGGTCTAAAACATACTCCAAGAACTTGGTATTTAAAAAGAGATGAGCACTTTTCTACTAATGGATGGAAAATGAGCAAGCTAGGTCCTAATCTATATATCTTAAATTGTAATGACCATGTACTTGTTATTGTATTATATGTTAATGATTTGATCATTACTTGTAGTAATTTCAAAACTATTTTACTTGTTTTATGGAAAATTTGAAGTAAACATTTGATATAATATATTTAGGATTGATGAATTTATTTATGAAAATGAAAGTTTGGAAAGAAGGAAGAATATTACTTTCTTGGTCTAAATATGAATTCAATGTGCTTAAGAAATTTAAAATGCTTGATTGTAAACCAACATCTACACCTTTTGATGTTGGAATCAAACTTAATGTCAGATCTGGTTTGGAGAAAGTTGATAGTATTTTATATCAATAATTAGTAGGCAATCGTTTACATCTTATAATATCTAGACCAAACATTTCTATTTATATTCAATAGCTCTTCATAGTGTTTATTAGAAAGAAGGAAAAGAGAATAATGTGTTACATTTGAGGAAAATGTCAACTTGGAGTTGAATATAAAAGTGTTGGATAATCTATTTAAGCAAGATATGCAGACATGTAGATTATGTAGATGATACCAATGACAAGAATTTTATATCGAGATATATTTTTTTATCGTGGCTGAGAACCAATTAATCTAATATTAAAGTTGAGTATATTATTCCACTAAAAACATTCCAGGAAGTTATGTGGCTTAGAAAATTGATAAAAGATCTACATTAATCACAAAAATATTCAACAATGATATTTTGTGACAATCAAAATATAATTCAAAACATATTGAAGTAGATCATCATTTTGTTAAAGATTTAATTCAAAGAAAAAAATACAATAGAACTAAAACATTAATCCAACCAGCCATATGTGCGCGTAACACTCAATATCAATGGGAAGTCAACAACGGGCCTTATGGACAATGTAAGGTCGAGAAAGTGATGGACGTCGAGGTGTTGAATGGCAGAAGCAGCATCCTGCTCGTTCACGTACCGCACGTCAAGGTGACCATTATACTCAGTGACATTCTCAATGGGACCATATGCTTGAATTTGGGTTTGCACCGACTGTTCAGTGAGAGGATATCCGTGGTTGGCTCTCACTGTAACAGTCCGCCTTAAGAATACCAAAGGAGGTACTGCCGAAACCAGAAATAAGTCTGGAGGATGTCCAGCCACACCATTTCCATTCTCCATGTAAACAATTAACACGTTGAACAGAGCACGCAATTATATGAACAGGAAAACTCCTGTGCACGCTACAAAAGCCCTTACAGAGAGAGTGTGATGGGGGAAGAGCGGAGGGGGGAGGGAGGAGGAGCAAAGAAAAGGATTGAGCTCCTGGACATAAATAGGCTGCCCATTTGGCTTTTACGTGGAGAGGGAGGAGAGGAGGGGAAAAAAAGGATTGAGCTCCTCCACATAAATAGGCTATATATTTGGCTTTTTGCTTTTTACAGTGGGTCCTATCACATTTTGTATGTGGAGAGGAAGGAGAGGGCAAAACGTTTCAAAAAATAAATAAATAATTTGTAATTGTTTCGTTTAATATGGAAGTAAATACAAAAAATTCTAATTGTTCAATGGTTTATTGAAATACCTAGAATCTAAGATTGGTTCTAGAAGAAAAAGACTAATGGATGTGCTATGTGAAATAATGAATTGTGCACTCAAATTGAGGCCACAAGGGCAACCTTGAATCTTTTAAGAGTGAGCATAACATTTGAATCTTAGGAACTTTTGTACCTTTATATAAGGGTCCACTAGTTCTTATATTAACAAAAGAAATTTGGCAATGGTGAAAAGTATCATTGAAATTTATTGTGGTAGTGATATGGTAACGTGTGGAATCTTTGATATTTCTTCAATTGAAATCCAGTCTTGTTAATTGTTTTAACGATTTTTTTGATAAGTTGGAAGACACACTGAGAACCTTATAAATGGATGTATAACATAAGTTAACAATGATGTGTTTTAATGATGTAATGAGTATTTGAGGTGTGATGTAATGGATTCTTGAGACAAAGTGCAATGAATGCTTAAGTAGTAAATTGAGAGCATGAAAGCATGAGTTTTGATATTGTTGATGCAAGAAATAATATTATTACTATGACTAATGCAAAGACAGAGACATGCTAGATGTTTTCCAAGATTCTCTATATATTAAAATATCACACGATGAAGGGTAATGATCAAAAATCTTACATCAATGAAATGTCCTTGAGGTGATGTTCTTTTATATAGATGTACAATTTGAGCTTTTTGGTACACATGCCAAGTAATGATAACATCAAACTTAACCGACTTAAGGCTATGATGGATTTGATTTGAATGATTATTTTTTTATGCAACAAAAATCAAGATTTGAAAAACATGGTAAAGAATGTCTAGTTTGCATGTTCAAAAAAAATTATTTATCATCTAAAACATGCTATGAGAGCTTGCTATTAAAAATGTATGAGTACTTTTTTATCAATGGATAGAAATGAGCAAATCAAATCCTAGTCTATATGTATTAAATTGTAATGATCATCTACTTATCAATATTGATGATTTGATTAGTGCTAGTAGCAATTTTAAAAATATTATACTTGCTAAAAAATTTTAAGGAAATATTTGATATAATTTAAATTTGGGACTAATGCATAATTTTTTGGGGATACAAGTTTGGAAAGAAGGAAGAATATTACTTTCTTAGTCTAAATATGCATTGGATGTGCTTAAGAAATTTGAAATACTTGACTACAAACTAGCATCTACATCAGATATTAGAATCAAACTTAGCAAGCTAGATTTTATTTTGAGAAAATTGATAGTATTTTATATCAACAATTAGTTGGTAATCTTTTATATCTTATAATATCTCTAAACATTGCATAGGTTGTCAAAGTTAATTTTAGGTATATGTTAGTTCCTCGTGTTGACTATTGGATAAAATAAAAGAGAATATTGTGGTACATTTGAGGAACATGTCAACTTGGAATTCAAAATGGTAACTAATTTATTTTGTAACTATTCAAAATGGTAACTAATTTATTTTGTAATTGAAAAGCATGGTAAAGAACATCTAGTTTGCAAGTTGAAAAAAAAAATTATGGTCTAAAACAAACTCCAAGAGCTTGGTATTCAAAAAGAGATGGGCACTTTTCTATTAATGGATGGAAAATGAGCAAATTAGGTCCTAATCTGAATATCTTAAAGTGTAATGATAATGTACTTGTTATTTTATTATATCTTAATGATTTGATCATTACTTGTAGAAATTTCAAAACAATTTTACTTGCTTTATGGAAAATTTGAAGTAAAAATTTGATATAATATATTTAGGATTGATGAATTTATTTATGGAAATGAAAGTTTGAGGAGAAGGAAGAATATTACTTTCTCGGTCTAAATATACATTCAATGTGCTTAAGAAATTTAAAATGCTTGATTGTAAACCAACATCTACACCTTTTGATGTTGGAATCAAACTCAATGTCAGATCTGATTTGGAGAAAGTTGATAGTACTTTATATCAATAATTAGTAGGTAATCATTTGCATCTTATAATATCTAGACCAAACATTTCATAACCAATCAATGTTATTTCTATTTATATGATAGCTCCTCATAGTGTTTGATTAGAAAGAAGTAAAGAGAAGAGGAAAATGTCAACTTGGAGTTGAATATAAAAATGTTGGATAATCTATTTAAGAAAGATATGTAGACATGTAGATTATGTAGATGATACCAATTATGACAGGAATTTTATATCGAGATATATTTTTTTATCGTGGCTGAGAACCAATTTTATGGAATAGTAAAAGCAATCTTCTATTTCCTTATCCAATATTAAAGTTGAGTATATTAGTTCATCAAAAGCATTTCAAGAAGTTATGTGGCTTAGAAAATTGATGGAAGATTCACGTCAATCACAAAAACATCCAATAATGATATTTTGTGACAATCAAAATATAATTCAACTGGAAGATAATTTAATCCATTGTACTAATTCAAAGCATATTGAAGTACATCAGAGATTTATTTTTTGAGATTTAAATCAAAAAATACAATAGAACTAAAATATTAATACAACCAGCCATATGTGCGCGTAACACTCAATATCAATGGGAAGCCAACAATCTGTAGGCCGTCGAGGTGTTGAATGGCAGAAGCAGCGTCCTGCTCGTTCACGTACTGCACGAGAAGGCAACCATTATACAGAATGATATTCTCAGTGGGGCCATATTGTCAAGTTAAGTTTTGCACCCACTGTTCGTCGAGAGTACATTCGTGGTTAGCTCTCATTGTAACAGTCCGCCTTAAGAATACCAAAGGAGGATATCCACCCGAAATCACAAAGTAGTCTGGAGGATATCCACCCACACCATTTCCATTCTCCACGTAAACAATTAACACGTTGAACAGAGCACACAATTATATGAACAGGCAAACTCCTGTGCACGCTAAAGAAGCCCTTTGATCTGCTTTTCCTGCAAAGAAAGCTCCTCTCCACGCCACAGACGACCTTTGCTCTCCTTTTCCTGCAAATACAGAGAGAGTGTGAGGGAGAGAGAGGGCGGGGGAGGAGGAAGGAAAAGGATTGAGCTCCTGCACATAAATAGGTGGGTCATTTGGCTTTTAGTTTTCCTCTGCTTTTATGACTTCACCGTGGGTCGTATCACATTCTGTACGTGGAGAGGAAGGAGAGAACAAAACGTTTGAAATACTAACATTTATTTTTTCTCATTCTTGTAATTGTTTTGTTCGATATAAAAATAAATAATTTATTTTTTATAATTGTCTATCCGTGTATTGAAATACCTAGAATCTAAAGTTGGCTCCACAATGAGAAGACTAGAGAATGTACTTAGTGAAATATAGAATTGTGCTAAGATTCAAATTGAGGCCACAAGGGCAACCTTGAACCTTTTAAGGATAAGCATAACATTTGAATGTTTGAAACTTCAGTATCTTTATATAAGGGTTCACTTACGTTTGTATCTCTAAAAGGAACTTGGTAATATTGAAAAACACCATTGAAACTTGTTATGGTGGTGATGTGGTAATGTGTGGAATCTTTGAGATTTTGTCAATTGAAATCAAGTCTTGTTAATTGTTTTAATGATTTTTTCATAAGTTGGAAGACGCATTGAGTAATTTATGAAATGGATGTATAACATAAGTTAACAATGATGTGTTTTAATGATGTAATGAATATTTGAGGCATGATGCAATGGATTTTTGAGATGAAGTGCAGTGAATGCCTAAGTAGTAATTTGAGAGCATGAAAGCAAAAGTTTTCATATTGTTCACGCAAGAAATAATGTTATTATTGTGACTAATGCAAAGACAGAGATATGCTAGATGCTTTCCAAGATCCTCTATATATTAAAATATCACATGATGAAGGGTAATGATCAACAATTTTGCATCTATGAAATGTCCTTGAGGTGATTTTTTTTATACAAATGCACAATTTGAGCTTTTTGGTACACATGTGAATAAATAATGATAACATCAAGCTCAATTGACTTGTGACTACAATGGATTTGATTTGAATGATTAAATTTATTTACAAAAACCACCAAGATTTGAAAAACATGATAAAGAATGTCTAGTAACAACAAGTTGAAAAGATTCTATATATGGTCTAAAACATGCTCTAAGAGCTTACTAAGTTGAAAAATAGATGACTATTTTTTTTATTAATGGATGGAAATGAGCAAATTAAATCCTAGTCTATATGTCTTAAATTGTAATGATCATCTACTTATTAATATTGATGATTTGATAATGCTAGTAGCAATTTTAAAACTATTTTACTTGCTAAGGAAATTTGAAGGAAACATTTGATATAATAAATTTGGGACTAATGCATAATTTTTTGGAGATGCAAGTTTGTAAAGAAGGAAGAATATTACTTTCTCAGTCTAAATATGCATTTGATGTGCTTAAGAAATTTGAAATACTTGATTACAAACTAGCATCTACACAATTTGATATTGGAATCAAACTTAGTGCTAGATTTTATTTTGAGAAAATTAATAGTACTTTATATCAACAATGAGTGGGTAATCTTTTATATCTTATAATATCTAGACTAAACATTGCATAGGTAGTAAAAGTTAATATTAGGTATATGTTAGCTCCTCGTGTTGATTATTGGACAGAAGCAATGAGAATATTGTGGTACATTTGAGGAACACATCAACTTGGAATTGAATATAAAAAATTTGGAGATCCTAATTTTCTAGGAATAGTAAAAAACAATCTATTGTTTCCTTATAATCTAGTATTGAATATGAGTGTATTTGTTCATCAAAAGCAGCCTAGGAAGTTATATGACAAAAAATTGATGGAAGATCTACATCAATCATAGAAACATCCAACAACTTGATATTATGTGACAAACAAAGCATAATTCATCTAGGACAAAAATGAAATCCATCATGCTAGCTCAAAGCATATTGAAGTGTACATCATTAGTTTGTACAAGATTTAATTCCAAAAATATAATAGAGCTAAAATATTATAGAAATAAAGATCAATTTGTAGATGCATTCACCAAAACTCTATCTCAAACAAAAAATTTAAAATTTTGAGATATGTTTATCTCATAAATATACCTCAACATTATGGGAGGATCTTGAAAATAAAGTTGGTCAGTATAGACCAAAAAATTTCTCACAACTGTCCATATGTTGAAAATAATGTTAGTTGGCATAGACCATTTGTTGAGCATAGCCACTTATCGCCACTCATCATCAACATTCATAAATATTTTCAACCAAATATTATGATTAATCTATCATGTAGAAAATGTAGTTTGTTAACTTTGTGAATGTATTTGCATTCTAATAAATAGAACTTAATTTTTAGGTAGAAGTAGTTAATAAATCAACTTACATTCTTAATAAAACTCCTACTAAAGCTCTAAAAAAATATAACTCTAAGAGGAAGGTTGGAGTGGTAAGAAGTCTATTATGTCTCATTTATGAATCTTTGGTGCTAATTATTATGCTCATATTCTTGAATAAAAGAGGAAAAGGCTAGATGAGAAAAGTGAAAAATGTATTCTAATTGGATATGGTGAGGAGTCTAAAGCCTATATATAATATGAGCCTAAAAAATAATTCTTTTCAAAAGAGATGTATTATTTGATGAAATTTCTAATATATCAAATCATATTGAGTTGATATCTTATCCTACTATTTACAATAATGAATCTTTTGAAATTGACCATGATTTAGATGTAAGAAATGTAACTCTAGAAGAAAATGATGAAGTTGATATCAGAGTATTCAAGAAAGCAAGGTCCTAATAATCCTCTTGTTAATTATTCTCTAAAGGTGAAGGTCGTGTAGGTTGAAGATCCACAATCATATGAGGAAGCTAAGGGAAAATTAAACTAGGAAATTAGCAATTTGAGAATAATATAATTCCTTGATTAAGAATAATAATACTTTATGATTCTCATATTCTTGAATAAACTTAAGGAAAATGCTAGATGAGAAAAGTGAAAAATGTATTCTAATTGGATATAGTGAGGAGTCTAAAGTCTATATATTATGTGAGCCTAAGTTAGAAATAATTTTAATCAAAGCATATTGAATTGATTTCTACTCCTACTATTCACAATAATTAATCTTTTGAAATTGACCATGATTTAGATGCAATAAGTGTAATTCTATAATAAAATGATTAAGTTGATGTTAGAAAATAAGGAGTATTCAAGAAAGAAAGGTCCTAAGAATCATATTGTTAACTATGCTCTAATGGCCAAGGTCATGTAGGTTGAATATCCACAATCATATGAATCAACTAAAGTAAAATTAGACTAGGAATTTAGCAATGCAAGAAGAGCATACTTCCTTGATGAAGAATAGTATTGGGGAACTAACAACACTTCTAGAAGGGAAAAAACTGGTTAGTTACAAAAATGGATTTATAAAACTAAGATTTTATTTGATGGGTCTTTAGAAAGGTATAAGGTATAATTAGTTGCTACAATATTTTCATAAAAATAAGACATTTATTATATTGAAATTTTAGGTTCAATTATAAAATTAAATTAATTACTATTTGAATAGTCATTGCCTTAGTAGCTGATTTTGCTTGGAAAAGTTCACAAATGTATGAGAAAGTAATTTTTTTAATGGTTATTTGAATAAAGAAATGTATATGCAACAACCAGCAACATTTGAAAATCATGGTAAAGAACATCTAGTTTGCAAGTTGAAAAATCTTTTTATGGTCTAAAATAAAGTCTAAGAACTTGGTATTCAAAAAGAGATGATCACTTTTCTATTAATGGATGGAAAATGAGCAAGTTAGATCCTAAGATATCTATATCTTAAATTGTAATGATCATGTACTTATTATCAAGTATTATATGCTAATGATTTGATCATTAATTGTAATGATCATGTACTTATTATCAAGTATTATATGTTAATGATTTGATCATTACTTGTAGGAATTTCAAAACTATTTTACTTGCTTTAAGAAAATTTGAAGGAACCATTTGATATAATAGATTTGGGACTAATGAATTCATTTTTGGAAATAGAAATTTAGCAAGAAGGAAGAATATTACCTTTTCATTCTAAATATGCATTCAATGTGCTTAAGAAATTTAAAATGTTTGATTGTAAACCAACATCTACACCTTTTTTGATGATGCAATCAAACTTAATGTCAGATCTAATTTGGAGAAAGTTGATAGTACTTGATATCAATAATTAGTATGCAATCGTTTGCATCTTACAATATCTAGACCAAACATTGCATAAGAAACAATGTTATTTCTTAAGTATATGATAGCTGCTCATAGTCTTTATCAAAAAGAAGCAAAAGAATAATGTGTTACATTTGAGGAAAATGTCAACTTGGAGTTCAATCTAAAAATGTTGGATAATTTACTTAACTAGGATACACAGACATGCAGATTATGTAGGTGACACCAATGACAGTAATTTTATATCAAGATATATATTCTATCGTGATTGAGGACCAATTTCATGGAGTAGTAAAAACAATATATGTTTCCTTATTTAATATTAAAGTTGAGTATATTAGTTCATCAAAAGCATTGCAAGAAGTTATGTGGCTTGCAAATTTCTTGAAAGATTTACACCAATCACAAAAACATCCAACAATGATATTTTGTGGCAATCAAAGCATAATTCAGCTGGAAAATAATCTAATCCATTTCAAACCATATTGAAGTACATCATCATTTTGTTTGCCATTTAATTCAAAAAATACAATAGAACTAAAATATTGTAAACTGAATATCAAATTGTAGATATATTTATCCAATTCTATCTCCAAAAAAAAATATAAATAAATTTTGAAATATTTTATATGCATATCATAAATGTACCTCAACAATAAACAAAACATTGAAAATAATATTGTTCAACACAGACCAAAATTCCAATTTTGAGTTAGTCCACTTCAATATTACAACCAGTAAGCATGGCTGCGATATGTGCGCATAACAAGCAATGTAAGGTCGCCAATCTGATGGCCGTCGAGGTGTTGAATGGCAGAAGCAGCATTCTGCTCATTCACGTACTGCACTTCAAGGCTACCATTATGCCCAGTGACATTCTCAATGAGGCCATATCGTTGAAATAGGGATTGCACAAACTGTTGGGTGAGAGCATATCCGTTTGTAGTTCTCACTGTAACAGTCCGTCTTAAGCAATACAAAGGAGGTACCGCCGAAATCAGAAAGAAGTCCGGAGGATGTCCAGCCACACCATTTCCATTCGCCATGTAAAGAACTAACACGTTGAACAGAGCACACAATTATATGAACAGGCAAACTCCTGTGCACGCTACAGAAGTCCTTTGCTCTGCTTTTCCTGCAAACAAACTCCTCTCCACGCCACACACCACCTTTGCTCTCCTTTTCCTGCAAATACAGAGACAGTGTGAGGGAAAGAAAGTGCGGGAAAGGAGCAAGGAAAAGGATTGAGCTCCTGCACATAAATAGGCGGATCATTTGGCTTTTCGTTTTCCTCTGGTTTAAGGCTTCACCGTGGGTCGTATCACATTCTGTAGGTGGAGACGAAGGAGAGGGCAACCGTGTATTGAAATACCTAGAATCTAAGGTTGGCTTTAGAATAAAAAAACTAATGAATGTACTTAGTGAAATATATAATTGTGCAAAGACTCAAATTGAGGCCACAAGGGCAGCCTTGAAGCTTTTAAAGGTAAGCATAACATTTGAATCTTAGAAATTTCAATACCCTTACATAAGGATTCACCTACGCTTGTACCTCCAAAAGAAACTTGGTAATGGTGAAAAACACCATTGAAACTTACTATGGTGGTGATATGGTAATGTGTTAGAATCTTTGAGATTTTTTCAATTGAAATCAAGTCTTGTTAATTGTTTTAATGATTTTTTTTGATAAGTTGGAAGACATATTGAACAACTTATGGAATGGATGTATAATATGAGTTAACAATGATGTGTTTTAATTATGTAATGAATACTTGAGGATTAATGTAATGGTTCAATATTGCTACGAAGTGCAATGAATGTCTGAGTAGTAAATTGAGAGCATGAAAACACGAGTTTTGATATTGTTGATGCAAGAAATAATGTAATTGTTGTGACTAATGCAAAGACAAAGATATGCTAGATGCTTTCCAAGATCCTCTATACATTAAAATATCACATGATGAAGGGTAATGATCAACAATCTTGCATCTATGAAATGTCCTTGGGGTGATGTTCTTTTATACAAATACACAATTTGATCTTTTTAGTACATATGCCAACAAGTGATGATAACATCAAGCTTAATTGACTTGGGGCTGCGATGGATTTGGATTTGTAATCTAGAGGGTTAAGGTTGCATGAGTAGTCTTGATTTAGGAAAAATACTAATGTAAGAAGTGAGACTTGTCTAAGTGGAGATAAAAAATAATAATAAAATAAAATAAAAAAATTGATGAGTGATAAACAAACTATAGGATTAGTGAATTACATAGTAGATAAAATCATGTGACAAGACTCCAGGTACTTAGCAACCACACAAAGTATCTAATTAAAAAAAATGGAAAAGTGTGAAGGTGTACACTTTTTTTGGAGATATTAACCTTATTACAAATGACCAATAGACTCAAATGGTTAAAACTTAATATTTTGTATTCAAATAACAATCAACAATGCTTGCAAAATCTATAAAACATGTACAAAAGTAAATTGAATAGTTTGCATCCACGAGATTACATAGGACCTAGATATTCATGTGGGAAACCCTTTTGGGAGAAAATACACTACCAAAAGATATTTTTATTTATATTATTTACAATCAATAAGCATTCAATACAACAAGGTCTTTGGATATTTTACAAAGTCACAATCTACATCATAGTTCTTTTGCAATCACTTTAATTATATATATCAACAATGCACAATACAACTTTCACGTGGTCTAACATTATAACCTTTGTGCATTCACACAAAGTGGTACATGTAGACATTCACATAAGAATACCAACCATCTAACTATCCAACTAACTTGAGGAATACCTAGTCATGTAACCATAATCTAACCATAACATAATGTCAACATGTTGAATGAATCACCAAGTGTGTGTGTTAGAAAAGGATGTTGTAAACCTTGCATAAGAAATAATTCTTTAATTATGTAAAATAAATATTTATTTTTGGTACATCTTTGCGAGATGTGTTTTTCCATATTAAATATTTATTTAGGTCCACTTGTAAAGTTATATGTGATAACAATTGGTTAAATATTTTATGTGTTAGTTGCACATGGAAAAAAAATTAATATTTTGAACTTAGTACCAAAAACAAATGTTGGGGACAATGGCTTTAAGGCACATGGTTTTACCTTTACCACTTGGTTATTTTATGTAAGCTTGAATATATAAAAACAAGCATGTTTTTAGTGGGTGGGATCGATTATTTGGCTTGGTTGTCATTCATATTGAGCTCTCTTGTAGAGTGCATATGCGAAGCATAGTATTAGATGTACAATTACAAGCTTGGATAGATGAATGATGGATTAGAGAAACTTGATGCTTTAGAAGTATTCATGGAGACTCTATAAGTGTATTGTAATGTTTTATTATTGAATAATACATTGAGCGCAATTGCTTCTGGAAGTTGGGTTTTCCTTCTTAAGTTCTAGGGTATATCTTGTGTAATCTTATGGTATGTATTTGATCTTTATATTATGGTTATTATGTGAGATTTTATACATGTTATTTTCTCATAGAGTTATGTAGGAAATGGTTTGATCAATTTGGTATTTTCCTAACAGTGTGAAATCTTCACATGAATGGTTGCCTAGTATGTTGTCATTACCACACAATATGAATAAATGGTTACAACCTTAACATTGTCAATATGCATACATGTTTCCAATATAGTCATCACTACTAGCTCCTTGCTTGTGATAACTTACATAAATATAACATTGTTATGATTGCTTGCTATACTTTGTACCATCTTCAAAAATATTATCCTACTCTAAGGTTGTGTTACATGAACTCTAGTTCTACCATAAGTGGTCCTATATCACTACTCATTCTTTGAGAAGTTCACTAATTTCATATGTAATTGAGTTATCCTTTTAAATGACTTGTGATTATTGTCACAACCAGGGAGTTTTTTTAGTGGTGAATCTTTGTCGTATTGGTGAATAGTTCATATCAACCAATTTAAAATTGGTCAATACACTGCACCAATGGGGTGGCCAAATCACCTGGATTTTACAAATTATCGGTCCAATGCATTTCAATTCACCATCAATTTATTTTATGAGAGATATAATTAATATCTTCACCATAACAACAACCTTGAAGCTAAGGTTGTTGAGACTTTAAAGTCCTTAGGTTAGCTTTGGTTGTGCTTCTTGCTAGCTTCTTGTTGGCTTTTTATTGGTTCTTGGTTGGTGGTTGTTGTCCTTTTTTGTTTTTTCTGTGTCGTAGCCTTCCTTTCTTTGGGTACTCTAATGGCTTATTTTTCTCTTGCTTGTAAAATCTGTGGTTTTGGGTCCTTGTAAAACCCTTTTTTTCCTTTATCAAAAACTTCACCATAACAAACTACGCATTTCCAATGGTCTAATTAATACTTTTTTTGGGAATCTTGGAAGCGTATATTAAATCACACACATATTCACGAATACTATTAAAATAACATTATGTATTAGGACATATTTTGCCAACATCATTCAATATTCATTGTGTGTTAGGACCCATTTTGCCAATAAAATTTACAAATAATTGTGTATGATGACTAATTTCTCCAATAACATAAAAAATGATTACATTTGAGGACACATTTCACCAATTACATTAAAAATAATTACGTATGAGAACCCATTTTTCCAATACTATGATAGCTCTATGCTAATCATAGGCCCATATTCACCTTGAAAATTACAACATATGTGTTTTATCAAGGTTTGATTCACCCAGCATTTAAACGTATCATTGTATAATCACGTGGGATTCACCAAATTTTAACTGTACCATTTAAAAATCTTGCAAAATTTTTCCAAATATGGATTGATATAAATATAATTGAAACTCTGATTTATTTTTACATATTTTGTTTAGTTATAACTTGTGAGCTCTTGATTTAGAACCCTGATCATAGGCAAGTTAAAAACTTACAACTACAAGTATTTTTGCATTAATGAATGGTGAGTCAGTTAAAATCTAAAGGTAAGTGATCATTTCTGAATACTTTTATAAGATTATTTATCTATTTTTCATTCTTGATTCAATCTTAAAGATGGTATTGAGTAGGGAATGGGATCTATATTTTATGATTCATTCTTAAACAAGAAGACATTTTTTGGTAGCTTTTATTTCGTGAGAGATCAAGATGTCGAGCATGAACAAGAGTAAGACTCGTCGAGGTGGTGAATGGAGGCCATCAAAATGCCCAAAACTAGACATCATCATCTGTAATAGGCTTTAAATTCACAAAAAAATTCTAAAAGATATGTCAACCATATTGCCAAAATCATTTTTTTTCCCTTGACATTGCCATGACCTTGTACTTGCAAGTCCAAGGCTAAGGGTTGAGTTACCATGCCTTTTCTAAGCCTAAATCCAAATGAAAAGCATGGATTGTCAATTTAAAACATTTTGGAATGAGTTCCACTTTAAAATGGGTACGTATTCTACAAAATGAATGGGTACCTATTTTAAAGATGAAAAATGGCACTTCCCTAAATGTGGACCCAACTTCTTGCACTTACCCTTACAAAGGAAATTTTTAATGACATTTTTACATCTGTAAATACTATTGCAAGATTTCTTTCCTCAAAGTTTATAGAATTATTTCCTCGAGATGAAAAACTTGAAGCCATGTCTATTGGGTATCCTCAATTTTGGGTCCCAAGCCACCATCAACCTGACTATTTTCATACGAAAGTAATTACCTTAGATGATTTATTTTTTTGAAAAGTTCATAATACAATAAATAGAAAATAAAAGGAATTATAACTGTAACTAAGCTTAGAGAATAAGCTATCCCTTTTGCAACAACTAAGATTGAATAGTTTGACTCCATGGAGAATCCCATGCAAGTGGGATCAATAACAAGGTTTTAGGAAACCTTTGGTTAGAGTGAAATATTGTGTGATTCATTATCTAAATATTTCAAACTGGTTGATTTATGTCAAATAATGATATTGGGGTCGGTGGAGGATGAGAGAGCTTTCAGTGCATTGGGGTTTCTAAAATCAAAGATAAGAAACAAAGTAGACAATTTTTTGGAAATTTTCTTGAGGATTTATACAAATAGGTACGATATCTGAAGTTTTCCTTTTGAAAGGGAACTCACAATCTATAAGTCCATATGTGAAAGAAGAGTGTTGTGCAACACTTCAAATGTTAGTGGCAGTGGCTCAAATGATAGCGTCATAATGAATGTTGAATTTGAGATACAATTAAGTGGATGTATGTAGGGCAAAGAAAATGAAGACCAAACTTAGATTCAAGATGACTCTCAATATCATCATCAAAGTGAGGACCATGAGGTGAATTTGTAAATGCAAGGGATTTAACAGTTTTAAGTTATTTATACTGCATTTTATGAATCATATTCCAAACTATCATTGATCTAATATTTTATATTTTATTCCATTAGATTACGATTTAGATTGAAGAAATTAATGTACTACTATTTTCCACTATTCCAAATTTCCAATGTAAAATCTAAATTTTAAACATTGTTTTCAAATTCGTTAATTAGATATTAAACACAATTTTCAATTTATATTTATTGATTAACATATTTTTAATAATTTTGTATTTTGATTGTGTCATACTGATAAGTCTACATGCACTCAATGATTCATTATTCAACTCAATGCTTAATAAAATATGTTAACCAATAGTATATGGGTAAGTGCACAAAGTTGTGACACAAAAAAGGTGTCACATTGAAAAAAAATCAAAAAATGCTTTTTGTGAGCACCAAAGTTGGCAAGCACCAAATACTTAAGTTAAAAAAAATAGCATTAGAACTCTCATTTTTTATCCTGGCCACGACTTGCGATGAATTTTTGTTGGTGAATTTTCCATGGCGATGAATTGTTGGCGATGAATTTTACTAGAGCCCCTTTTGAGATTTCCAAATCCACCTACATTCTAGCCAATGTAGAGTGAATCAATTTGTTTGTTTTTAGGTCAATTTCTAAAAAATCAAATGAAAAGCAATTGATCTATGTGACAAGCAAAGGAAAATATGTAGCTAATGGAGGAAGGGGTAGATTACATCCATTTCCAAGGTCTTGTTGAATGGGACAAGGGAAAGATTGTATCCAATCATTTGTACACTCATTGAATATGACATAACCAAAAACTTGGAGCTCTAATATCACTTGATCTCTAATCACTAATCTCTAATCACTAGGTTTTTAACCCTAGAGATACATTAAACATAAATTATCTTAAGCTATCTATTCACCTAAAACTCTTGGTAACTTTCCCTCAAGGTTTTAATCAACTTGCACTAATAGTTCATAACTAAAAGGAAACTAAGCAAATAGTAGAGAACATAATGAGAAAATCATACAAATGACTCTTATTGGACAAGCACACAAGGTATATCTTGGGAGTTCTTTGTAACCAAGTAAAAAACCCATAAAAGTCAATCTAGCTACAATGAAAAAGAGTGAAATGCACTAACCATGATGGAAATGGAATATTATAAGCAATGAAAATGGAATACATAAGCATGTTTGTGTTAATTTGAAATCCTCTATATAAGTTTACATGGATTCATCTAAATTATGTCATGTTTTTCAAAAAAAATATTCAAACTCCTAAAAATTTAACTTTTTTATTCAACTTCCATCTTATTCAATGTTGAATTCTATGTAAACTATTATGATTAATAAAATTATGAAAGGAATCATCCATATTGTCAAAACTAAGCAAAAAACTTAATATAAGCATTTCAATTCTACAAAAATGAATATATTACTTGATATAATCAAATATGATGTAGAAACTTCAAATTATATTCTTGTACATTGTCCAGCAAGCAAATTGGTGCTCAAAAGGTGATGGAGCAAGCATAATATGGTACTACAACAAGTCAACTACTTAAAAAGGAATTTTCCTATTGGAGAAAGCGTTGAACTAGAAAAAGACAAAGAACTATGGGCCTGTATCATGGATCAACTCCTTTTTTACTATTTTTGGAAAAGGAAATTTGGTGCTCACCAAATTTAGCGAGCACCAAATGTGTTGAAAAACAAACTTTCAATTTGGCGAGCAGAAAATGTGATGTTTGGAGGCTTTACAATTTGGCAAGTGCCAAATGTGCTATATAGAGAATTTGTAATTGTGAAATCCTTGCCCCTACACGGAGACCTAAAGAGGGGAGAGAGAAGAGTGGGAGAGACCTAGCAGAGTAGCAAGGGATGGAGGGAGATATTTAACTAGCTTTACTGATAATGAAAATGATAAGAGAGAAGAGTGGGAGAAACCTAGAGGATTAGTAATGAGACAAGGAGTGAGAGACATAGAGATGGATAAGGAAGGATGGAGAGGAAAAGAACGATTAAACCCTCAACCCTCAAACCATTAAACCCTCTACTGTCACATCCCTGTCAACAAGGGCCTTTTTACATGGAAAATGAAACAAATTAATAAGTAAACTCATTAGTCAAAGAGGATGATAGCAGATAACCTGTATTTAATAGGAATGAGGTAGGTATGGCACGGAGGGTCATAAGGCATGGCACCCCTGTCCAGGGACGACCAAATTCTGAGAACCATGTGGAAAAATAAATCCCAACGCTGCCTTAAATCTCTCATGACCCCTACATTGCAAAACACACACACAGATGTGGTAAAAGAAAAATGCTGAGAGAGTAAAGGGGAAAAAAAGAGGATAGAGGGATGGGAAGAGAGGGAAAAGAAGAATTCGCTTCAAGGAGGAGGTAGATTGGGAATACTTGTTGTTTTGAGAGGTAGAACAAAGAAAAATGTAGGGAGAGAATTTGTAGGCTTTGTTTCTAAGAGGACATGTGAGACTAAGGCATGGGAGGAGAAGAATTTGATCAGATGTATGGGAGAAAGAAAGAAAAAGAAATGCAATTTTAGGAAAGAGAAGAGGGATGAAAAGTAGGGTGTAAAGAACGGACTGTATGCCACTAAAATTTGTAACTTCGACCCTTCTTGGGGAGAAAATTCTCCACAAAAAGTCTAAATAGAAGCCATTAGGAAGGATGGTGTGCAGAGGGAAGGAATCTTGCAACCCTCCTTTAATCTACAATTTAGAGACATGTTTTTGAAGAAAAAAAAGTAGAAGGTGGGTGTCTGAGGGTAAAACGTGATCTCATGGAATGCACAAGAATGTTGGGTATGTAAAAAATAGATTTTTTGAAAAGGCTTTAGAAACTTTCAAGCAAAAGCAATTGGTGAGTGTGAAGAAAGACTAGATAGTCGCTGCCCACATCAGCCCTGCTTATGAGTCTGGAATGATGTAGGTAAATCTAGTGAAGTATAAAGGATAGAGGGATTTTTTGATGACACAAGGAAAGGAGAATTTTGAGAAAAAGTTACAAGATCACAAGAAAGAGGAAATTGTGCCAGTAAAAAGTGGTTTTGGAGGAAGAAACTCGACACTAGAGGCATCTAGAGGAAGGATGATAGATTTCAATGCCCAAATCAATAATATCTTCCACTCCAACCTTAAAGCTAACTATAAACATTTTTCAATAGCATAGGGTTTGGTATATCTTCTCTTATGGTTGTCATGTAAGAGTTTAGGGGAGACTATTATAGAATATTGAATGATAACTAAAATAATATTTCTAATTTAAATTATTTTCCTTGATCCTTCAGACACTTAACATGCTAAGGTTTGCTTGGTTTTTTTTTTTAATAACGATGACTAGAAGTTATATTTTTTTCCTCATGTGGAATGCAAGGGGTTTGTGGTTATCTTCATTATAAGCATCATTTATAAATGCTTTTCATTCTTGTAACGACCATCCTACCTAAGAAAAATTTTATTGGATCTATTAATTGGTTGATGATGATACCCATGATTGTCACTCAGCTAATCAATTATGAAATATATACACATACATTTAGAAGGACTCAAATTATGAACTAAGACATATGAATTGTATTATATGATACCATCTATGTTGAAAACCAAATAAGAAGTTAGATTTTAATCATTACGAAAGTGGTCACTTATTTGTTCTCTCTAAATCAAAATAGTTATAGTGGGTAAAGAAATAATTCAATAAGGGTTCTAGCACTGTTGAATGTGCCTCTCGAGCCATACTCGTGCATGACATTACTTCTAATAACTACGTGTAACTTTGACCCATTTGGAAGCGGGAACGTAGGATATCCTTGGGCGAAGGATGCCTCTATGACTTCAAGTCCATAGGGGGAGGGATTAGGGGGGAAACTCCAAGGGTTGGGGTTGTTCCTAATTGGTTTGACCTTCTCTCTTTATTAGGCCTCAGTTGAGGCGGAATGGGTACCAGATGGGTATGAGCAAGTTAAGGTAATCTAATACTGTGTATTTAACAGATAATATGCTTTATATATTAAGCGAAGATTGACTACCTTATAATTGGTAATTGAATATATGTATATAATGGGAAAAGTCCATCTCGTGTTGGTTCCCTATGACTTCATGTGTTGTGAAGACTGACTCCATATCTAGAGGTATTTATGTCTAGGCATGTATATGTGTTGACTCTTATTGTGATTCATGTTATGTATGACCCATCCAAGAGTGAACCTCTGAGAGATTTGATCAATGACAGGCATTTATTGGACCATGCCAATGATCAATGTATAGGCTATTGTGAGGGATTAGTAAGCATTCACCTGGTTCATGGAAGTGAAGGTAGCAGGGTACCCTGGTTATGATTAAGATATGGTAACGGTTGCACGGTTCGGGACCCATCCATGCAGGTAATGGTAATCTGGAGCTAACCATTGTATTGAGGGGGTTCACTAGCTGCCAGTGAGGGCCCGGAAGTGACTGAGGCCAGTGTTTCTCAGGATTGTGAAGAAGATAGCTGAAAATACCACTAAGGTCATAGGGTGGTATATGTTGGGAGCTACTTCTTCCTGGGTGCACAGACTTGTCGTCGATGACCTATAGGTGATTGAAGTCAGAATCTTCCGGGTTTGGTAGGTTCACTACTTGTGGAAACCCTTGGGATGGTGGATGGACCCGCAGTGTAGTATGGGATGCACTGAATCCCCTTCCCAATTGTTAGACTATATACCTATCCTTGTGGGGTTGACGATGAACCCACAGTGAAGTATGAGATGCATCGAATCCTCTTCCCATTTGTCCAATGGTGTAGAAGATTGGTGGAAAGGATGGACCCACAGTGTAGTGTGCAATGCACCGATATTCTTTCTATCTGGGATGCATTATGGACATGTGTTAGCCATTGTAATTAGCCATTGTGGATGTATGTTGTATCTTGTCACTATGTGTATGTGATACATGTTGGAGCTCATCACAATGTATTTGTGATGTGTGTTGGAGCTTATTATTGTGTATTCATGATGTATGATGGGGCTCATCACTGTGTATAGGTGATGTATGTTAGAGTTGGTCACTATGTGTTTGTGATATATGTTGAAGCATGTTACTAATGTAAATGTGAAATGCATATCAAGACAATCATGGTTGTACTTGTGATGTATGCATGATCTAATCATCATTATTCTTTGGATTTGTGTATAATCCAACCTATATTGCACTTGAGATCTGTGTATGATTCAGCCTTTGTTGCACTTGTGATCTATGTATGATCCAGTTGTGGTTGCACTTGGGATTTGTCTATGATCCTGACACTGTTGTACTTATGATGTGTATGAGAAAATCAGCTTGTGTATATGGAGGTATGCTCATGATATCCATTGTGTAGAATCCTTGAGACTACAGTATGAATGACCCCTTGTGAATATTGTGGATGTTTGTGCATTAATGTTTGGTAATGATTGGTATGGGCCCAACACTTTATGGCGAAGTTATTAACATTATATTATCAATGGCTAAGTTGATAACTTACTTATACTTAATTAATAGTCATGGGTTAAAGATGAGATAATAGATCTCATACAAGAGGTGAGATTGAACTCCCTCTATCATTGTGGTGTGAACTACAATGCCTTTGATTCCCACTAGGGGATACGTAGGCATGGTCATCATGAACCCTCGAGGCTTGGGTCATAGGTCTAGGAATGACCCTAGTTGTATGAGCTTAACACCTTTGAGTGTAAGAGTATAAGTGTGATGTTGATTGTTGTTACCATGGGTGAATGTTGACTTATTGAAATTAACACTTCTAATCTATATGTAAAATGCTTGGAACTGGTTAAGTTGGTAGTTGTTGTTAATTGAAAAAACAAATGGTTGTGTTCGAGATGTGGATTTTACATTGGTATCAAAGCAACCGGGTTCAAACACTATACCTATGAAGCTCACTTGACTCTAGATTAAGTATGTTTTGTTACACTACCAATTGACCATGTAACTAATTTGATTGCTTAGTATGTATGGTTTTGTTTTGATATCTGAAATGGAATTTTAAGCTCCTAAGATTTGTTGGCTAGTCCTAAGCAAGAAAATTTGGATGGGTGAAAAGAGAATTTTGATATATGAGTTGTAAATGAAAATCAAAATTTGTAGTGAAAGGATAAGGCATTTAATGATTGCTATTGTCCCTGACTCACTAGTTGGATTTGATTTTACCCCTTGTTATGTGGAAAGTTTCATGGAAAATTTAGGAGTACTAAGAAATATCCTCATGATGTAAGTATGAATGGATAGGAACTTAAAATTCAAAGAACTTAAGAAGGTGTATTTTGGAAGGTTTAACTAGTAAATGTGTGTACCTAATGGTACAATATTGACCTCTTCTAAGAAAAATTAACCTCTAAATTCAAAAAGGACGATTAGATTAAGCGAAAATTCTTACTTGAGGGTATATTTTTAGTATGTTCCCTCTTAAATATTCTAAAAATTACTCCAAGTTAATCAAATTAAGGAAAGGGAAATCACTTGGGAGGTAACAATAAGGGGTTCAAAAGCAGTTAACCTAGCTAATAACACCAAAATTTGAAGGAATTAACAAATGCAACCATTTAATAAGTTGATATGATTTATCCAAAGGGGGGAAGGATGTCACATCCCTATCAACAAGGGCCTTTTTACGTGGAAAATGAAACAAACTAATAAGTAAACTCATTAGACAAAGAGGACGATAGGAGACAACATAATTTAATAAGAATGAGGAAAGTATGGCACGGAGGGTCGTAGGGCATGGTACCCCTATCCAGGAATGACAAAATTCTAAGAACTGTGTGGAAAAATAAACCCCAGCACTGCCTTAAATCTCTCATGACCCCTACATTGGGGAACACACACACATATGTGGTAAAAGAAAAGCAGCGCAAAGAGAGTGACAGGGGGAAAAAAGGATAGAGGGATGGGAAGAGAGGGAAAAGCATAATTCACTTGGAGGAGGAGGTAGATATTGTAGGGCATGAGAAATGACATGCAAGTCAATTATTTAACCCTTCTCCCATGGCTTCAATAAACACACATTCGAGGGCACAATATGAACAAAAACTCTCACAACCCCGTGATTGGGGATACTCATTTTTTTGAGAGGGAGAACAAACAAAAATGTAGGGAGAGAATTCATAGGCTTTGTTTCTAAGAGGAAATGTGAGACTAAGGCATGGGAGGAGAAGAATTTGATCAAACGTATAGGAGAAAGAAAGAATAGGAAATGCAATTTTAGGAAAGAGAAGAGGGATACAAAGTAGGGTGTAAAGAACGGACTGTATGCCACTAAAATTTGTAACTTCGACCCTTCTTGGGGAGAAAATTCCTAAAGGAAAGTCTAGATAGAAGCGATTAGGAAGGATGGTGTACAGAGGGAAGGAATCTTGCAACCCTCCTTTAATCTGCAATTTAAAGACATGTTTTTGAAGGAAAAAAAAAGTAGAAGGTGGGTATTTGAGGGTAGAATGTGGTCTCATGAATGTTGGGTATGTACAAAATATATTTGTTGAAAAGGCTTTAGAAACTTTCAAGCAAAAGCAATTGGTTAGTGTGAAGAAAGACTAGACAATCATTGCCCACATCGGCCCTCCTTATGAGTTTGGAATGATGTAGGTAAATCTAGTGAAGTATAAAGGATAGAGGGATTTTTTATGACACGGGAAAGGAGAATTTTGAGAAAAAGTTACAAGATCACAAGAAAGAGGAAATCGTGCCAGTAAAAAGTGGTTTTGGAAGAAGAAACTTGACACTAGAGGCATCTGAAGGAAGGACAAAAGTTTTCAGCACCTAAATTAAGAATATATTCCACTCCAACCTTAAAGCTAAGTATAAACATTTTTCAATAGCATTGGGTTTGGTATATCTTCTCTTATGGCTGTCATGTAAGAGTTTAGGGGAGACTATGATAGAATACTGAATGATAACTAAAATAATATTTCCAATTTAAATCATTTTCCATGATCCTTTAGACACGTAACATGCTAAGGTTTGCTTGGTTTTCATTTTTAATAACGATGACTAGAAGTTATATTTTTATCCTCATGTGGGATGCAAGGTGTTTGTGGTTATCTTCGTTATAAGCATCATTTATAAATGCTTCTCATTCTTGTAATGATCATCCTACCTAAGAAAAATTCTATTGGATCTATTAATTGGTCGATGATGATACCCATGATTGTCACTCACCTAATCAATTATGAAATGTATACACTGACATTTAGAAGCACTCAACTTATGAACTAAGACATATGAATTGTATTAAATGATACCATCTATGTTGAAAACCAAACAAGAAGTCATATTTTAATCCTTACGAAAGTGGTCTCTTATTTGTTCTCTCTAAATCAAAATAGTTATAGTGCGTAAAGAAATAATTCAATAAGGGTTCTACCAATGTTGAATTTGCCTCTCAAGCCATACAAGTGCATGACATTACTTTTAATAACTTTATTGATGATCAATTTCTTCATATGTGGTACATAGTATATTGGGTCATAATCAACTCAAACGATTATAGCCAATAGTGGCATAAGAAGATTATGTAATCATTAAGTTACTAGACCATGGCTTAGAGAAGTGTCTTCGACCTTAACCTCTATCTTGAAATTAGAGTGTGTTATATTGCGAAGAGTTTATTGAGCTTGGCATTAAGAGAAATATTATTTATGATTTATAATGCCATTATTTTAGAAATAATTATCTATACCAATTAGCTAATACTCATCTTTCCTAAGCTTAATATCGTCATGGAATTTAATTTAGTGAATCTATGAAGTTTAATATGCTTATAATGTTGAAATTATTAGATGTTGAGTTATATATATAAGCTATCCATATGCACAAAATGATATGACCCTAAGTTGGGGATTTCTCTTGTACTCGAAGGGGGTGTAATAATTTCCTTTAGGTCATTTTATCCTCCTCGCTTAATATAATAACAAGACATGCTATATGATTCAAAAATGTTACTTAGGTATTGGGGTAAAGGCTTTATAAAACTACATTATGTCTAACAACCTTTTCAAATATGAAAACCTTAATACTCAAATTATTGTGTGAACAAAAAAAGGATATTATAGTTGTCATAAACCATAACATGCTTGCAAACTAAACAAACAATTATTGTTGTTTGATGTGATTGCATCACTGAGATTGAATTAAGGAAACAAACTATTTGTAATCATACTTGTTGTCACTTGGATTTTGCACCCTGTTGAATGTAAAATTCAACAATCCAGTGCAACATGGGAAGACCTCTAAAGCTGTGGTTTCTTGTAAACAAAGATCAACCTCTGGAGAAGGCCGACTTCCTTTGTGCTATCACCTAACTACTGACTCTTTTTGAAGGAAAAAGGGGAAAGAGTGCATAAAAATAAAACTAAACCCTATGGTGATACACCAAACTAATAAGAGCAATTGAATACTTTGATTTACAATTGAAAATTGACAATGAAGAAAAGATTACACATCAAATTTATGTAAGCTTTGCATTAATGTTTCACAAATAGGTCTGATTCACATACTTTTTAAAGAAAGGAAAATATTTTCACATACTAGAATCCATGTGTGATTATGTGAACATAGTTTGTGATTCGTATAATGATACTTTTGCAAATGAATCTATGAAAACAAAAGATAAAGCTATAAGGGAATAGAAGAAATTCACAAAAATAACTTGATCATTAACCTAAAATTCTTAACACTTTGCAAGAACAAGATGGTATTTTTGTTGTCATCAACAACAACCAAGGTAACCTCTATATATTATGTTCCAAATGAGTTAAAAAAGTGTGCTAATCTGAGAAAGGATTTTAGAAAAATCACTAACTCTCAAGAATGCATAATCCGAACTCCTTTACAAAGAGGCAAAAAAGCCATATATCCAAAAGTCCCAGCCCCTAGGTCTTACAAAAATATCAGCCTTTAGAAAAAATCTGCCCTTAGATCTTTTGAAGGAAGTTAATGTTGCATTAAATGTGTGTCCCTGCTATCCATGTCAGTGAAGAGTTGCTCCAGGAATGGCCTCCTTGATCTTTTGCAACCATGACATTAACTTCTGGTCTTCGTGTCCACCTTCGAACCTCCTTGCCGAGCTGCTTTGAATGCTTCTGAGATTAGAGCAGATCCACGTCGCTTTCATTCTGTTGATCTTCTTTTTTAAGGGTAGTCAATCAATCAAATGGACAATGGTTCGTATTTAGTTCTCCTTCTAATTGGTTGAACTCATTCCACGTAGATCTTCAAACGATTAGAGGTCACTTCATCATAATCGCATGTCGATGAGACACTAGCCATGTCTCCCCGATGCGATTATACCCCTTCAGCAGTTATCGACATAGCTCACAATCGTTGGTAAGAGTTCGTAGCGAGCTACAAAAGTCATATCGATATCAAAGATGGTCGCCTAGACTATCATTGTCAGCCAGATGTCATAGCGAGTGCAAGCCATTCGGCCAAGAGTCTTGGCGAGCCTCAAGAGTTATATCGCTATCATATACATCATCAACAAGACAAACATTCATCGGCAAGAGGTCATAGCAGGTTCCATTTGGGCAGGTGCATGAAGTTGGTCACACTTTTGTGGCCAAATGGGAAAAAAAATTGGAAAGACATAACACGCTCGCATTATGTGATTTTAAAAGAAAAAAAAAAGTCAAATGTGTATCATTTGCTCTTTATTGTTTCTCAGCTCTGCCCGCGGCCAAAAATCCTCACTTTTGCGCTCGCGTTCTAGGAGGAAGGATTTGTGCAAATTTCATCAAGAACAGTTGGATTTTTTTTGCAAATATGGCGCCACGATGATGAAGAGATGCGGGAGGTAAGTATTGTTTGCTATTTGTTTTGAATTTGTTAGTTTGAAATTGATTTTGTTTGTTTTAGGTTACATTTGATTTTTTTTTAAATTGTAGGAAATCCTGCAAATCCTCAACAAGAAGAGGAGGTAAATCCTCAACAGCAAAATCCTCAACAAAATCAACCTCAACAACAAAATCAACCTCCCCCACCATTCTCTCAATTCCCTCCTGGCACTCAAGAAAATTTGAGGAGTGAAATTGAGAACAATAGAAAACAACTTGAGGATCTTATCAGTAGGTTGAGTGATCCAAATGCTTCAACCACAGAAAGAATGCTTCTAGTAAATTCATTGAAAGACATGTTAAAAAATGTAGATGCAATCACACAACAAATATTTGGATGGCAAGATAGGAGGCAGACAGCCAGGGCATATTATGCAGACAAATTATCATATAAACAAGTAAAAGATTTAAAAATTACTAAAGGTGATTTGTGCTCTCTATTCATTGACCCTAAAACAAATCAAAATCTTACCCTCAATGCAAAGAGGTTTCCTATTCATTGGTGCCACCACCAAGAGATTAAGAACCATTTTTATGAAAGATGGTATATGGTCTTTGATTACCCACCATGCAATAATTGTGAAGTCCCCCAATATTTTCTTAGGAAACTATACAATGAGTTTGTATTGAACCAAATCCCAAATTATTTTGATATGAGGGAGTTCTAGGGGAGAGGTGGGGGGTCAGCTCAGGATAGGCCCGGTGCATAGCCAGATCCTACATGGCAAGGGAGACGACCTCTCGCTAGGCCGCCTCATGAGCAGATTGTGATGCCTTCCATTGCGAAGGAGAGTGCCGACATAAAGAAATTGCAGGCAATCACAACTTTGACCCAGATGTCATCCATCACATTAGCCCTATTGCATAAAGGCCATCCAGGGGAGTTTTCAGGTGGTGGCCTTCAAACCCATGTGTGTCAATCTTGCGGGGCGACTTGTTCGTATGACCCTACCGGCACTCAGGAGGGTGCTACGTAGGATCCATATGCTACTACGCAGCCTAATCCATATGCATCTATGGGGATGGAGAGGACGGCCGACATTTTACATGATGCATATGGCATTGACACTCAGGTAAAATTCAGCATGTTCATTGAATTTAATTTATTAAATTTTGATTGTGAAATGCAAGATTAACTAATTTAGTTTTAGTATTTTAATAAAATTGTAGGGTCACAGTGTAGAGACTAGATACAATCCTATCCACCTACTTATTTTGCAAGTACACCTATCTGGGGTATGTAAAGTTAGTAAACAATTATAAATTTATTACATGTGTTAATAGCATTGTTTTACTTAATGGTATTTTAATATGTGATTTTGGATGTTGAATAGGTATTGATGGAGGTTTCAAGGAAACACCTCCGGAGTGCCGATTTGATCAAACGCTGACAGAGGTAATATAGAATTTAAAGAGAACTTAAGTAATGAATTCTAAGTTTAATAGATTTGTGTAGTTTATATTCATATTGTTGACCTTATGTTGCATTACACAGATCATTCAAAATCAAAGCATTACTTCAAATTCGATAACTAATAATTAGAAATATATCTGTTTAATACTTGTACTCAAAATTTTGTTCATTAGATCTCATACATTATAAGTCATCACATGGATCGCTATTGTAACTTTTTTGTGATTGAATAATTTGTTGTTTTATTTTTAGATGTTGGTGACAGAAACACGCCAAATGTTATGAGGGCAATGGATATTGGTGTTTCCTCTGCTATACAATCCTTGATGGTCTGGAGAGGGGAGGTATGAGGCAAATTACTAAATTTCCACCTATATTCATTAAGTTATAGATGAACTAGTTCTAGTAAAAATCAAACCATTAATATTGATTTGTAGTTTAATTCCTATTTGATGGCTTTTCTTCTTATAGGGCTTGGAGATAATTCACTCGAAAGCACTGGGCATGCAAATACTCTTTACTCAAGGAGAGGATCGATGGCTTAGTGATTATTTCCTGTTTAACATATTAATTTTATAATGTAATTCTATATATTAATGTCTTTACTTTATTGTAATAATGGAAACTTCACCGAGCTGAACCCTAGGAGGAGCAAGAGGGAGCACTCGAAAGCACAAATGCAGTAAATGGGTGATGTAATTCATCGCCATCGTGATCACAAAGGAAAGAAAATTGCATTTGAACCAGAGCATGGAGAGAAAATGAATTTTGAATGCACAGAGTCTCTTTGTTGTATGCCTACATGGCAATTTTGTACATATTTTGTGTTGATATATTTGCTTTCTTAATAAGCAAATTTTTCCTTTTTTATCGATGGTGTCCATATATTTTGCAAATTATAAATTCATGGTTCAATAGATATGAGTTACATGTATTCAAGTGTATACTTTTTACAACTTACTTATTGATATGTTTTTTGACTTATATGTGAATATTGAAAAGTGTGAAAATCTTGCGCTCAAAGTCAAATGTGCTTCAATTTTTCAATTCTCAAATTTGCATACTCGATCTTATGGACTTATATTGCTTCCTAGCACATATTGTGAATATTTCTCATTTGGTGCAGAAGAAAAATTCCTCATTTTTGAACCACTCATAGCAAAGAGATTCACAATAAGACTTTAGCATTGGAACATTACTCCATACTTCTCTTGTCTAGACCATAAAGGATTAAAAATTCTTAATTTGATGCAATGATAGTCGTGAGATGAGAATTTATATAACCATTCCTATATCTAATACTACATCAACAAGAACTTAAGAAGTGTTGCATAAGAGTGTTAGGTTTGATAGGCCTTCTCTTCCCTAAGGGAGGAGAGCCTGCATCTTGAATTTTGAACAAAATTTTAAGAAGCAAACATTTACCTAAAAGCTTCAAACCTAGATGACATATTTGGCTAAGTCTATCTTGAAAATTATCAATGCACGTTCAAACTCTAAAGGAGATTCTCTCTGAAAAGAAAACTTTACCCTTTTTCCCAAGGAAAGAAATTGCAACAAGTTGCATGTGATTTATCTTATTTCTTTCTCACAGCTCCTGGTCAATCATTCATGGCTCAGGATAGTTCCATTCCAAGGCAAGGACACCCAAAAAATCACTGAGATTCTTCTACGATCTGCAAGGAAAAAGGTTTTGGCTCTTTCACAATGTAAATAATTATGTAACACTGTTTTCTTGTTTGCCTTCCACACAAAAAAATGTTCACACTTTCAGATTGATCAATGATCAATAATGGCTGATTGTAAACACTTGACATTTTTTATGTTTGAACTGTAATTTATAATTTTGTATCATGACATTTGAGTAGATCACTAATATTTTAATATTTCACTATGAAAGTGGTGGTGTATTTTTGCTATGTTATTTGACTATTAATATGGTGTTGTATACTGAACTTGATTACTGCTACAAATATGTATATATTTCTGATTTTTATATGTTTTTGTATTACCGAACCCAAAACGAACCCAACCCCAAAAAAAAATTTCCCGAACTGGCGAATCGGGTTCTCGAACCCGATCTTGAACCCAAAACCGAACTGGTAACTTAGTAAAAAATAGATTTTTATAGTTTATATTCATAACGTTGATTAAATTGCATTGCACATCTTTCAAACTAAAAGCATTGCTTCACTTTTCATAACTAATAACTATTAGATGCCGATAGATGACAAAATTCCCCACTACAATATAGTTTTTACAAAGTCAATCTTAGCGCTATGCAATTACTTCACATTGCATAACTAATAACTAGGAGTATTTCAATTGCATTTGGTTTTTATGGCATTCTATGAGACCACATTTCTTGAGGCATTTTTTCAAACAGTTCATTGCCTTGTCTATACCGTATAAAAGTGTGGATCATCATGGAAAACAAGCCCTAAGGGCAAAATCTTAAAAAATCAATGTTAGGCAACTTGATGTAAAAATTTGAATAAATTATCTATATTATTTCAAAATATGTAAGAAGAGAATCAGAGAAAATTGAATGTAGTTTCTTTTAAACTACTAGGGTTTATTTAAAATAAATAAAATCTATTTGCGAAAAAAAATTGAAATTTCAATGAAGTAGTACTTAAATTTCAGGAAAAAATAAGAAGTAGGTGTCTCATTCCGACCAATCTCTTAACCATAATAAAAATGATAATATTTTTTATAAGATTTTATATATATATGGGAGGATCATGTCCGTGTGATGCTTTGTATTTTTTTCAAGTAAATAATTAATTATGAATTTTTATTACAACTTTAAAAAAATATAAAAACTCGTGATGTCTTACTCACCTTAACTTGGTCAAAACTTCATGAAATTTAATTTTTCTTTTTTAATCCCATAGTATGTGAAGCATAGAATGTGACGATGTTTTAGATTCCAAAAAGTGATACCGTTGAAAGTTATAGATGTTTTTCTAACTCAGCCTATCGACCAAGACTTTAGTCATAATCTAATAGAAAATGAATAATAATTATTTATTAAATTCAAACTAAAGCATAATTTATATTGGTGAAGTCGGTGAATCTCCTCTAAAACCCTTTTTGTTTCATCAATTTTGGGTAAAAAAAAGTCGTCAGCCACATACCCTACAAATACCTATAATATTGCCACTTTTTGGCCCATCATGATCCTACACATACCCTACTACCACATTTTTCATACATGTCTACCAAAGAATTTTTTCAAATAGTTCAAGTGTTGCCTTGTTGCTATGGTTGAAATCCTAAAACAAGTGCTTTCAAACAAGCTATGGATGCTTGAAAAAAATCTATCAAAAGCATAATAGTAAGCAATATCATAGACAAGGCAGTTGAACTGCTTGAAAAATGGCTCAAAGAAATGTGTCCAATGGTGATGGAATGAGGACAATCCACAACAATTTCTTTGTCATGGCATTCATTGGCGCCATTCCATCACCATGAGACCACATTTCTTTGAGGCATTTTTTCAAAGAGTTCACTACCTTGCTCCATGCTAACACATTTTTCATACATGCTCCACTAAAGCATTTTATCAAGCAGCTCATTGCTCCTTTGCTTTGCTATACAAAGTCAAAACAGTGTTTCTCAACGCTTATGGATGCTTAGAAAAAATCTATCATAGCATAATAGTAAGCAGTAGCATAGACAAGGGAATGAACTATTCAAAAAAAATGCCTCAAAGAAATGTGGTCTCATGGTGGTGGAATGCCACGACAAGAAAATTGTTGTGGATTGTCATGGAATTCCATCACCATGAGACCACATTTCTTTGAGGCATTTTTTCAAACAGTTTGCTGCCTTCTCTATGCTACTACATTTATCATACATGTTTAACAAAGCATTTTATCAAACAGTTCACTTCCTTGTTGCTATGGCTAAAATCCTAAAATAGGTGCTTCCAAAAAAGGTATGGATGCTTGGAAAAAATATATCAAAGCATACTAATAAGCAATAGCATAGAAAAGGCAGCAAACTCTTTGAAACAAAGCCTCAAAGAAATGTGGTCTCAATGGTGATGGAATTCCATGACAATCCATAGCAATTTGCTTGTCATGGCATTCGTCATGCCATTCCATCACCATGAGACCTCATTTCTTTGAGGAATTTTTCAAAGAGGCTCATCACTTGTCTATGCTAACACATTTTCCATACATAAATTAACAAATCATTTTATCAAACAGCTTCATTGCCTTGTTGCTATATGGCTAAAAGCCCAAAATGTGTGCGTTTCTTGAACAAGCTTTCATGATGCTTTTAGAAAAAAAATATATCACAGCATAATAGTAAGAAATAGTATAGATGAAGGGAATGAACTGCTTGAAAAAAAAAAATTCTCAAAGAAATGTGGTCTCATAGTGGTGAAACGCCCCACAAGCAAATTGTTAGATTGTCATGCAGCATTCCATCACCATGAGACCAAATTTCTTTGAGCAATTTTTCAAACAAATACGCTTCTCTATGCTAATACTACATTTATCATACATGTTTACCAAAGCATTTTATCAAAATGTCACTTCCTGCTGGCTAAAATCCTAAAATAGGTGCTTCCAAAAAAGGTATGGATGCTTGTGGAAAAAATCTATCAAAGCATACTAATAAGCAATAGCATAGAAAAGGCAACAAACTGTTTGAAAAAATGCTTCAAAGAAATGTGGTCTCAATGGTGATGGAATGCCATGACAATCCATAGCAATTTGCTTGTTATGGCATTTGGCATGCCATTCCATCACCATGAGACCTCATTTCTTTGAGGAATTTTTTCAAAGAGTTCACTGCCTTGTCTATGCTAACACATTTTTCATACATGTCTATCAAAGCATTTAGCCAAACAGTTCATTGCCTTGATGCTATGGCTAAAAGCCTAAAACAGGTGCTTTTGAACAAGCTTACGGATGCTTAGGAAAAAATCTACCAAGTATCATAATAGTAAGCAATAGCATAGACAAGGGAATGAACTGTTTGAAAAAAATGCCTCAAAGAAATGTGGTCTCATGGTGGTTGAATGCCATGATGGTGCAGGAGCACCCAAGCTCCTTGAGGATCATTTGGAGAGTCAGGAGATGGCAGGGGTCTTGAAGGCCTATAAACCTTTCTAGAGCATCAATTATAGCATTTTGAAGCCTATAATGGCATTTGGCATGGATGAGTGTAACAGGAAGATCAAAAGTCCTAAGGGTCCTGATAAGGACCATAGGACCAAATTGACTTGTAAATGGAACAATGATGTTCTAGGAATTTAAATAGGTATATGATGTTTTAATTAGGTTAAATAAGGTTGAATGATGATATGTAATAGTTTTGGAAGCTTTATAGTTAATAGGAGTTAATAAATTGCAATGTTGGAAATTCAAATTTTTGAAATCCAACTTTGGGCAGAAAAGTGAGTTTTAGGAGTTTTAATCACAATAATGTAATAAAATCAATTCTAATTAGTTGGGATAGTTGCAGGATGAGTCTATAAGCCTAGAGAAAGCATTTGTACAGAGGGTTGGCTGATATTGCAAGTGTTGTACGGACTACTACAGAAAATCAATAAAAACTTCAATCTTTTTGCATTTTCTTGAGTTTTTTTGATGAATCTCTGATTCCTTTTGGTGTCATGCTCATTTGGATGGTTTAAGAACTTTTATTTACATGCATTTAACCTTTTGAATGACCTTAATAACGTTGGGAATCAATTTCTTGTGTTATATTGCTGAATGTCCTCAAAAAGTACAGTTTTTTCACTAGTTTTGAGAGTCTTCATGAATAAATGATCCATTTCATGGGAGAGTGTGACTGAAAACTTGTGAAATGGATAATATCTAAGTTGTATTATATAGATATAACAAGTTATTGTGCAAGAAAGAGTGATTCTTGGGTGTACACCGAGTTTTAGCAAGGAAAAGGGCATGAAAATGGTGCCTAAAGTGTAGCAGCAGGAGATATACCTTAATAAGGGGTATATTTCTGAGTTTAAGGTGTTTAGATATGTTTATTTATTGGTGAAAAGTCCAATAGAAGGTTTTGGAAGTGTTGGGAAAGCTAATTTTCAAGAGGCCCTAGTTTTGGAGCAATTTATTGAGGGTGTCAAAGAAGACTAATACCTTGAAAATATTTGGTTTGGGAACATTTTAAAACACTGTTGAAAGTCTCATATTCAGGGGATAATTTTAGAGAGGGGTTGCTTTGAAAAAGTGGGCTAATTAGGCCTTAAATTTGAGGAAACAACAGATTTTGGTAGGTTTGATCCAGAACAAGTGCCATAAATGATTTGATATGTTGTGTATCATCATGAATCACATCTGAATCAGTCATTATATTTAGGAGTCCTTTGGGGAAGTTGAGTGAAAAGTCAAAAAACCATCGCTAGAAGCCTAGTCAAGGTGCAAAAGTGAGTTTTGTCTAAGATAGAGGTTTGGGGCTTTGAAACCATTCAAGACAAGTTTTTTTGAGTTCCTTGAGATCACTCCAAGGGTTTGGGTCCATTATGAAAGCATCTAAGTTATAAGTGCACTATTGAGGCTTGTCTCCATCAGGGTGCCTAGAAGAGTGTTTGAGATTGCATCATTGTAATCCTTGAAACTTTGAGTTTTGACTAAAGTCCCATCCCCTCTGCATAACATGACAAGCAAATTGTTGTGGATTTTCATGGCATTCCATCACCATGAGACCACATTTCTTGAGGCATTTTTTCAAACATTTTGTTGCCTTCTCTATGCTAGTACATTTATCATACATGCTTACCACAAAGCATTCTATCAAAATGTACCACTTCCTTGTTGCTATGGCTAAAAA